>OY282600.1:18327240-18957113 GCA_958298965.1 Chrysolina haemoptera | reverse complement strand
GACCCGACCAGGCAAGTAGATAAGAAATGAGAGAGCTTTTGGATTCAAGGTCAAAACCTATGAGAGAGCTTTTGGATTCAAGGTCAAAACCTATGAGAGAGCTTTTGGATTCAAGGTCAAACCCTATGAGAGAGCAAAAGGATTCAAGTTCAAAGGTCACAGTGCACGTGTGAGATTTCCTGGAATTTGATAACGTCCGGTTACAAGTCTCAACAAGTTAGAAAAATGTAATACAGGTTCAATGACCGTTTTCAAGGTCAATACATGACAGATATCCAGAATATTGATAATTTGATATAAAGATAAAAATCAAATTTTTCAAATGAGCCCCTCTCAATGAAACTTTTATACTACCATTAGTTTCAGAAATTTTAATAATCGTGTGACAACCTGTAATTTTCACACTACCATTAGTTTCAGAAATAAATCTTAAATAATCATGAGGCAACCCTGTATGCGATTACTAAAATGGAGCTTTTATAGTACCATTAGTTTCAGAAATAAATCTTAATAATCATGAGGTACCCTGTATGCGATTACTATAATGAAACTTTTATATCACCAGTAGCTTCAGAAATAAATCTTAATAATCATGAGGTACCCTGTATGCGATTACTATAATGAAACTTTTATATCACCAGTAGCTTCAGAATTATATATTAATAATCATGAGACACCCTTAAGGGATTACTGAAATAAAACTTTCATATTACCATTACTTTCAAAAATATGTTTTAATAATTATTAGGTACACCCTGTAAATGATAACCATAATGAAATACCTCTTGAATAATTTTCATAAGTTATATAATTCAACACCCAAGTGTCTAGTGACAAAATTCCGCATTTTTTGATTCCCATGTTTCAAATATTCAGACAGAGTGATAAATAATCTGCAGACTTGCATAAATTTTTATCAAATAACATAAACATGATTTTATTTTGAGAGCATGTCTCTTCTTTCATTGTAGGATATTGAAATTTGAAGATGGTCTCAGATTGCAAGTTGCTTTGTTGCAGAAACCTATGAGAAACATAATTTTATGGAAAAAATGTTTATTCAGAATTTTGTGGCAAATATTTCATGGGAAAATTTGAGAAAGCCCTTCTACTAATGTAGACATTTACTTACTGCTCTGGGGGGAGTGAAGGAGTGTTTCTATTGGTTGAAAACTTAAAGGCAGAAGCAAATTCATTTTGAAGATGCTTCATGAAAATGGGATTATGAGGGGATAGGAATATGTAAAGCCAAACTCACTGTCTTCGATTATTAGTAAAACTTTTTTAGTGAAGCGAATTAATAATCCACTATACTTACAAAATGAAATCGCGAGTTGGAAGCAAAAGTCAGTTAGCACCAGTGAAGAAGCTTAGGTTATTGTCGCATTTTAAGAAGCTTCCGAGTGATGGGGGCTTCCGCTTAGTGAAAAATACATCAACTTCTAGTATTGGCAGTGATATTGAAATATTGGACGGAACCTTTTCGAACTTGAGGCCGATTAATGCTGCGAGGAAGGGTTTCGTACCAGCTTATACCTCAACACCAGCTGCCATATACGAGGATATAAGCGAAGCTGAGAGCCCCAGCAATTCGGAGAGTGATGATGGGGAAGACATCAAAATGGAGACAATAACCAAAGAAGATGAAGGGAGTGAAGATGGCGAAGATGGTGAACAGGACAACTCCATCCAAGAAAAGGCAGGAGATGATGGCGAACAGGGCCCGAATGAAACTGCGAACTCCCTCGAAGGCACTCAGGAGCATAACACTCATCTCGCTGAGATAAAAAATTTACTGAGTGCCTTCATAGAGAAGAAGCGAGCAAGGAAGGTAGAGTTGGAGGACCAGTTAAAGGAGAACAAGCTGGAAATTCAAAGGTTGCTCCGTGACAACAAAACAAAGCAGAGGGAGATTGACGATCTGGATCGGGCCATTACGATAGGTGTGGATAAACTGACATAGTGGACTGAGTGATATTCAAACATTTCTTCGGTGCCTATTCATGGATACATGTTTTACATTTTTTCTGACCTAGGGCGAGTTATACGAGACAAGTTCAACAACTGTTCAAGTGAACCGAGTTCGGTTGCTAAGGAACTAGAAATTTGATTGGCTAATCCCTAACAGCTAAACTTGGTTCACTTGAATCGTTGTTGAACTTGTCCTGTACAATTGGCCCAGTGAATTTAGTGATATTCAAACATTACTTTGGTGTATATTCATGTACATATTTTTATATAATATTCTTTTATACCATACCTATTTATACAATTTTTTATTATTAGCTTTTGCATATATAAAAAATAAATGAAAACTCAAAGTATCTCTATTGTTTTATTATTATTTCTAGTCTTTTATCTGTTTGGGAGCCACGTTCATTACTGAAATATGTTTTAGATAATCACAGTGTGAATTAATAAGGATCAATTTATGCACCATTGCGATAATCATAGTTTTTATTACTGGCACTGTCTCAATCATAAATGTACAGTAAAATTTGATTTTATGAGACAGTGACCAATAATTAGGACTATCATTATGGCAATAGCGCATAAATTGGTCCAATTATTTTTATAAACTCACCAAAATCAAAGTTATCCTTTAACAGCCATAAAACTGAACACTCACTTAAAAAGCACTATCTGATCAAAACAGCACTGAATTCAATTCCTTCTTGTGAACACTTAACCATTTTCTTTTTTCATAAAACTATTATCACTTAAAATGTTTGAAGAATACCTTCACCTCACACAGAAGCATAAGTTTTGCTGATTATGCAGAAATTTGCAAACAGAGTCCCTGTCTGAAAAACAGTGCATTTTTTGTAGATCTTCAACCAAAATACACTGTTTTCTACACAACTACACAAAACTTCAAAACTATTTACTTGAAAAACGAATTTTTTGATTTTCAAATAAACAAAATACAAGTTTGAAACCACAGAGCAGATAGCCCCATTCTTCTTCTTTATAATTTTAGTTTGGTTTGACAGACTGTAAAATTCGTAGTACACTGGTAGTACGAATAATACAGACATGTAGCACAGGAAGCGACATCTAGAGCCATTTGGTTGAACTGATATATAGTATATCAGGTATATAGTAGTACTGTATTTTTATTTTTTATTCTGTAATAATTGAATAACTAAAGAAGAATATAATTTTAATTGAATCAAAAAATAATAATGAATTTGGGAAATGTTCGGGTACAGCATAATTTATATCTGTTTATAATTTTGATAGTGGAGTAAATAATCAAGTAATTCAAATATGCAATAAAAATTTATTCAGGAAATTTAAAATTACAATTGTTACACACCATGCAGCATCTTGTTAGACACACTATGCCTAATTGTCTTCCACAGTCATGGCAGGAGATACAGCGTTCATGCACACTATCCACTGTTCCAGAGTAGTGGTTTGAAACTTGCTGGCACTCTATATTCGAATTCACCTCTGCCGCAAAGTCGTAAAAACACACAATACACATTTTTCTCTCTTTTTCTGAGATAGTGGTAAAGTAGTGTTCTGTAATGCACATACTTTGGTATACACTTGTGGTCACGAATTCCATACTTCCAATAATTTGGATATCTTCCATTTTATCATCGACTTCTTCCATATCACAAATAATTTCATCGCACTCAGATTCAAAACCTAAGTCAACTTCGTCAACCTCCATAGTTGATAGATTAATCATACGAAAAAGCAATATCCTCAGATATATACAAAAGTGTAGAAATTCCATTTGGGGTATTAAGTAACCCTGCGTCGACAAATATCGATGACCTGCTTACTCGAAACTTTTAACATCTAGATGCTCACATTACTGATAAGTTGGTGTCTTTCAAGGTTAATGAGTACATGTGTGAATGATTTGTTTCCTGGAATTCGCTGTTGATATTTCCGCTTGCGAAACATATCTAGTTAGTTCAAAGAAATCTGTGATTGGTTCAATGGCTTCTCTCAAGGTTAGGGAGTCAGCACTATATGTTTCCTGAAATATGCTGATTAAGTATCCCCCACTCATACTTAATTTAGATATGCTGAGTATGTATTCCCCTTTCCACTAATTAGTTTTGGATATATAAAGAATGAAATAGCATTATAGTAAAAGTATGTCAACATATTCTACAAATATTTCAGTAATTGAAAGAATTTTGTGTTGTGTGTGTAGAAGAAAAGTTATTCGCTTTTTATCAAGTAATTATTGGTCCAGCCAACCAAAACTCAGAATCGGGTTTTGTTCATTCTGTTTGGATACCAGGCCGCTAATAATTTATACCAGGTTCCTAGTCGACCCCCGAGGAATACTGAACTCACCAGTTAGGGATTTGTTGAAGCATGGAGAACTGGGATGAGGACAGCTATATCACCACCTATGTACCTGACTTGTTGAGCAGGGATATCGTCAGGTGCCCACCCATTGGCGCAAGTAGGATGGAGAAAACCAGATTCACAAGAGAGGAGATGCTCCGTTACAGCAGGCTGGAGGCGGAAAAAAACCAACAAGTTGGGGTCGCCAATGAGGTGGAAAGCTGGAATGAGGATAACTACACCAGCTACATACCTGACTTGAACAGGGATATCATCAGGTACCCACCCATTGGCGCAAGTAGGACGGAGAAAAGCAGATTTACAAGGGAGGAGAGGCTCCGTCACAGCATGCTGGAGGTGGAAAGAAACCAACAAGTTGGAGACAACAATAAGGTGGAGAGCTGGAATGAGGACAACTACACCAGCTACATACCTGACTTGAACAGGGATATCGTCAGGTGCCCACCCATTGGCGCAAGTAGGACGGAGAAGAGAAGGTTCAGAAGGCAGGAAAGGCTCCGTCATAGTCAACTAGGGGAGAAAAGTGATTAGTCACATGCCCACCCAGGAACATAGAACTCACAGAAGAGCAGGTTATGCAAGGGATCCGACACTCAGAGGGATTAATTATATACCTATATACAGATAAATAAATAATTTTCGGATATTTATGCTTTCTTTTCCCCTTCCATCCTGCCTTTTTCATTTATCACTATAATGAATGGATTTTCAACTTTAGTTCATGTGAACCATTCAACATGTTCACAAATCTTATAATTTTACAAGCTATTTGGCATGGTGTTCTACTCATACACCAACCCAGTGAAGTTGGAGAAATTTTCATTTGCTTCGATAGCAATGGTACGTGGAATGAAACTTGGCCATCTAAGTGGGTGAAAATGATACCACTTGAAATTAATAATGTACGAATCGTCAAAACTTCAGTACCCACCAATAGTACAAAGTATAAGTTATTAATAAGAAAACATAATTCCACTGAACAAACGGACATAATCGAGCTATATCCCTCCCCACCATCAGCTAATATAAAAGATGATTCAGAGTCTAGAACAGTTCACTCTTTAATTTACTACATAGCTGTGTGCTCCTCAGTGATCCTTCTTTCTTCATTGGTGGAAATATTTCAGAAAATATGGATAGTGTTCAGTGCATAATTGATCTTATAACCAAACATGAGAAGCACCTCAAACCCTTATACGAGTTCACTGAAGAAGAACTGCGGCAATTTCCGTTACAATATTTGATTCGAAAAGCTAGGTCTTGGGAACTTCTTTCAGCATGGCACAAACTACCAGATGAGTATACGGACAAGTTTGAACTACAGGTTCAGCTACCTTGCTTCATTCATCATAATCGACCTGAGTGGGAGGAACATGTAGATGGCCCGCCACCTCCACAATCAAGATGTTATTCATGCTTACGTAGTTTGAAATGATATGTATTAGGGTTTTTAAATAAAAAACATCATTCAATATCTTTGTTTTATTTACCAATTAAATATCCAAAATTTATTCATCTATTAAATTTTCTGACATTAATAGTAAGAGATCCAACACTGCGTCTTCATCTTTAGGACTCAACTTATAGTGACCCCACGCCAATGTTTGTACATTATTGGGTAAAACAAATCTTTTGTCATCATTAGATGATAACGCAATTTTGTTTCTCAGCTCCGTGTAAATGGTGTGTAAATAAGAAGTAAAAATATACATTTTTCGTAAGATAGAGCCACCTCTTTCAACAATTCGAATGTAATCTGAAATTTGGAGTGCATTCTCTATTACATTTTTAGAAACTCCTTTGGCTTTTTTCATGACTTCTGTTGTCTTAACACAGTATGCCTTCGCGCCTGTACCATAAAAACATTCTATTGGTGATCCATAAAATTCGTCTTTCATCTTGCCGACAACTGACACTGTTTTGGGAATTTTGTGGATATTGTCAATTTTGAAATTAGAAGTGTCAAATAATTCAATATTTTCCCTAATATCATCGTATACATTTTCCGTGAATATCTCCAAGATCAATGAATCGGTATCTGTGTAACAGAGGTTTGCTTTGTCACCATATTTTGTTTTGATGTAGCCATACAAAAAATCATAAATGACCGTTTTTGAAATATCCAAAATTGAAAACCCTACATAAAGTGGCTTGTCATAGGTAACTGTCAATTTCTCCATTTGAATGGCTACTAAGTTCTCATCAAATACTGAACATGATTTAAAATGAGGTTTTGATATGAATCCCTCAGCTCCCACAGAACCTGGCATATTTTCCCAGTGACTGCATAGTTTAATGTCTTGTCTCTTGTCCACGTTTTCCATGGTTTTTCCAAAAATTGAGTTTATGATGAATTTAAAGAGGTCACGTTCAAATTCATTCCTGGCAGAATTCCTGAGATTCGTATTCAAATCAATATATTGCTTCAACCATGCTGATTGCGTGAACTCCAAAACTCTATGAATCCTCGTCAATTTCAATCCATATTTCAAGCATTGTTTCAAATTTCTATAGTGTATAATATATCTTTCCTTGCTCATCAAATTTGGAGTCAACTTGGAATACTTGCTTCCTGGAGGCTTAATATTCTCCGGGCAAAAAGGAAGGTCATTATGGTCATCATGTAAGTGTGGTGGATATTCCAAATCAACTTCCAATACATATCCTTTCGACAATGTGTCTCCAATTTCAAAGATGTCTAAGTTTTCTTGCTCATACCGCTCAAGCCATCTGAAATCTCGCATTGGAAGGTATTCACTCATAGCAGCTCCATACAAATTGGTTGCATCGAGATACAAAATATATGAGTTAGGTTTGGAAGCATCATAAGATGATATAAATGGGTTATTAGCTATAGCCTTCCTTTTACTGCACTGACTTACTCCGCCACGAATCCCTTTCTTGAAAAAGTGAACCATATCTATATCAGTTAGGAGCTCTAATTCTACTTTGGTTAAACGCAACATTGCGTCCCAACTGAGTGAAGGAGCTGTTACATACTGGGCAGGATCAAGTTTATATTTGTCCAAGCACACCTCCCGAAAATTTTCGAAGACATCTGCCAAAAGTAGAACATCTGATTTCAGGTAAACATCGGAGTATTCTCCTAGAGTTGAACATCCGAATTCCTGCCATACTTCACAAGCTCGTTTATAGTTTTCTTCGGAAATTTCTTTACTACTCAGAATATCGAAGAATTCAGATTGAGTTGGTAATGTAGGTTGATTCAATTTTTCATATGAGTCAACATATGAATATGGAAAAACACCTTTGCGTCTTATCATATTAAATTTCCTATGGTCTGGAAAATATTTCCTCACCTCCCGACATTGAGACGGCTCCAGTGTTTTACTCAGATTATCTAGTGATTTTGATAAGAAGCGGAAAGAGTCAACAAATCTCAAGGTGATGAATTTGTCTCTAATTTTCGGGTTTTCTGATTTTTCAACCAAGTATGTTTTGGAGAATGAAATATACTTCTCTTTATTTTGGGCAATCACTGAGATATTCTCTTTATTCGAAGCCAATTTTTTTATGAAGAGATGACAGTCATAATTTGTTAAGTTATGGAAAAAGACAGGAATGAATTTCACTACTTTATAGTGCAAATTACATCTCGAATGAGCGCTTGCGCGGTACACACCAGTCAAGTGACAATGATCTCGAACTTTGATGTCATCAGGTTTATAGGAGTCACCACAAATATGGCATTTCGTAGAATTCTGAAATTCATTCTCTTCCTCTTCAGTGAGTGGCAGCATCTCTTTCACATGTCTCAAATGTTTGTTGTATAATTCCAAGACAAGATCATCCAACCTCCTGACAAAAACCTCGACACAATCACTTCCACGATATTGTACGAATTCCGAGTATTTGTCATCAAAATTACACTTCAAATAGAAAGCGAATGAATATGGCTCATGTTCGTATGCTTTCAATGTGAATGAGTGCTCATCAGATGGCTGACTGTGATGAATAGGTTTCAGCAAGCTCTCAAAATCAGCATAGATCACAAAAGGAACTGAGAGCTGCTTCTCGAAATTGGTGAATTTAAGAATATTTCCAGGCACAACCTCACCATACTTGTTGATAATCATCTCTGATTTTGGGAGTATCACACAAAGATGATTACAATCATATTGTTGATGAGTCTTCAGTTTTTCACTTGTAGGAAAGAATTGGAGGCAACCGTCACAAATGTGCATACGGCCATTATGCTTTGATTTTTGTCGTGTAACCAACTTCGACAAATCTGTAATGAGGCAGTAATGATTATTCCCATCCGACTCAGTAATCAGCAGAAGATTCACATGTGTTGCAGATCGGTTTGTTGTGAAATGTAAGGGCCCCACGATGTTGGTAACCATTTTTCCATCCTTAAATTTCGTATCTACACCAAATACATTAATGGATATATTATTCATTCTTTCAAATTTAGAAATATCCTTCAATTTCACTGGAAAATCAATGCCTTGGAAATTGAGTAATGTAGTATAATGAGGATATGAAGATGGACTCGAAGGATCACCATTCGAAGGAAAAATTGCTGCCATAATGGACCAAGCGAAGCAAGCATTATCCAAATTCTTCACATTCAAAACGGCTTGTTTCATATTAATTGTTTTGGGTAACTTAATATACGACGAGGCTGATAGTGGATTATATTTGTTTATATTGACATCCAGATACCAAATTTTCTGTAATGACCAGCCTGAGTCTCTTTCCTGGAACTCTGAAGCCTTTGAAATCATCTCATTCATGAATTCCGCATAGAGGCAATCCAAGTCACTGGAACAAGTTATAATTTTGTTTTTTGTGTTGAAGGATTTCATGTCACCTAATTCTTTCTCAGGTATGATATAATGTCCAAATAGTTCAAAATTTATTTTCAAGCTGTTATATTCCTGTATATAATCAGAGATGATTTTCAGAACTTTCGGTTTAACATCTTCCATGAAGTTAGAGTAATCAACTTGTATTCCACTACTTTTGAATCGATAGCTTGCTATCCTATTCTTGAATGCGTGCTGAAGTTGCTCTATAGCGTCGTCCACATTCGACAAAATATTCGCATCTAACCTTTTTCTCGAATTTGGAACACTTGTAGATGAATCACCCAATTTAATTCGTTTAGAAGGTACACCGCTAACATCATTGAGAGGACAGTTATTTCGTATATGTCGGTTTAAGTTACTTTTTGATGAAAAATCCTTTCCACATTTGTTACACTTCATGATTCATTCAGCTCAGTAGTAACCTCACTAACCATAATCGCTATAACAACTGCAATTAAATAGATAAATCTCTTGATATAAGCATGCGCATTGCTGTATAGCGTTCAGTGACCTTTCGGGAAACATCTGGTGTCTAGGCAACCGGATGCTAGAAAGTGATGAGTCATCATTCTGATGAATCGCAGGTGTTGCAAGGTCAATGACTTCCATGTGACAACATCTGGTATCTAGACAAGTGCATGACTTGTCGTGACAAGTCTAAAATGATCTTGACTTAAATTCATATAATAAAAGACTGTAAAATAAAATATATTTCTTTGGGAAATATTTATTTAGATGTATCCATTATATACATTTGATATAGAAAATAAACATTTGAAAGTGCACATATACAATTATCTTTATTATGATGAAAACAACTTGCTTCAGAGGCTCGTAAACCGGGTTGCTCTTCAAATTCTATGACTGGTTGATGGGTGAACTTTTTGATATATTCAGCTTTCTCCTTTCCTTTAACAAAAATAGTGTCAACTCCCTCAGTGAGCTTCTTAATTATATTTCCGAATTGATGCAATGGTGTGAACCCGTCATTCCAATCTATACAGTGGTGATTATGCATCAACCAAGTGGCTTGACTGTGGAATTTTGGTGGGAGCATGTTTAATGGAAATGGAGGTTTGAAAACATAGTGAGAAACTCTACTTCCATCGAAAGCGGCAAATTCCTTGGTTAAAAATTTATCGTTCTCGATCTTGAAACCTTGTACATCTATCACCAATATCATATTTTCAAATTAGTGAATTTTCTTATCAATGATCGTTTCAAATTGTATGACTCAATCAATTGTTTGAGTAATTTTAGGTTCTTATGGTGCTGCTCCAATCTTCTTCGATACTCTGATATCATCTTCAAACTGATGTTTTAAACATGAAAATCTTTATATATAACAACAAGTTGAGCATGCGCATTAAAATTGCTTAACAATTTTAGTCAATGGATTATATGAAAATTCTTTCTCGTGTAGAATAAGGCAATAAGCTGTCACATTCTTGGGTGTAACTTCAGCAGTCTCAATCTCAATTCTGAGTACTATGGAACCGGTCTGAATCGCTTCTTTTTGACGTGAGCAGTCGATGTGGATCAGCGGTGCCCTCACTTTAAATTCATTTGGATTGAAAATAGGTTGATTTGATTTAATATGATAGTAGCTCTCTTGAAAGTTGGCATACATTTCATAGAGTTTTGCAAACTTGTTGTTCTTGAAATCAAGATTCAAGTCATTGTAAGGAAATCGTTCGGAATTCAGAAATACTCTTAAATTACTCAGATTACAATGGTCGAATGTACTCATATCGGTGGTGAGCTTTTCTTTTTTAGCATGTTGAAATGCAATAATAACATGTCGAGGAGTTTCAACCTTCGTAGTTGTTTTCACTGCCCAAGTGTGTCTTGTTGTTTCATTTAAAGAAGGATATTCGATTAATTCCCACCTTCTGAATTTCAAAGGTAGTTCAACATTGCTATTTATGATCTTATTCAATCGTAGTTGTTCCTGAATACTCGGTGTCACATGAGGAACGCACCAACTCAGCTTGCTTATGCCTACTTTGGGGTTTTCAGAATCATCTATACTAATCACAGCATCCAAATCATGACTTTCACGAATCAAAACTAGTTCTTGTCTCATATTTATCACTATTTTCCGAAAGTCTTCAAAAAAGCCAGCCCATAACTTCAGCGGAATACATACGTTGAAATTCCCTTCGTCATCAACTAATATTTTATCAGTCGCATCAAGTTTAGGAAACCAACCAGCATTTTGCATTGAAATACTTTCATTTTCATTCATAGACAAATAATTTTTGATCGTTGAAACTAGTCCAATGTTTCTGACAGAGTCTACCACCACACCATTCAACTCATATCTTAGCTCACGGAATAAGAAAGATATTGCGTTGTTGACGAATTTTATTTTCGTAATTGGATTCCCATCCGGTCTTGTGAGCTTCCCCTCTATGTAGATGTATGAGTTACAGGGTAATGTATAAGCATCCAAGTCTTGAATTGGAATTCTTATTTCATCATTATATTTAATTTCATTGGTGATATATGGCTGATATGTATGAAACTGATAATCTTCGATTGTATTGTCAATGAAAGGCTCACTCGTGATTTGTAGCAGTTCCATTATATTAAGAGTTTTAATCCCAAAGATTTCAAGTACTGTTTGTTTTCTGGTGTTAGTAATTCGGCAGTTGCTTCCAAACTGTTTTTCAAAGCTCGCTTCGCCTTCTTTTTATAGGGTTGTTGGAATGCTGAGTTATCAAATCTCCACACCATTATTCAGAAAGTCTTCCTTCTCAGGTGCAATCTAACAGTAACTTCCTCGTTTCGAAAATCAATTAAATTGAAATTTTGATCCACAACTCTCACAGTGATGTTGTTGATTGTTTTAACAGTGACGGGGAAATACAGAATGTTCAATGGAGTTTCAACTATTTTATACCCTCTTGGCACTGTTGGAAAGAACTGATGAATCATATGCACTGGATTACCATTCAAAAATGAAGCCATCGCAATATTGCAATCAATGCAAATTGTATTGATTGAAAGAATTTTCACTTCATGGTCTGATTTATAGATCCCGTTTGCATTGAGTATTTTCTTCTCGAATCCCAATAAATGACCAATAGAGTTTTGTACTGAAAAATTGATTTTAGTGTTTGTCCGGATGACCACTTTCGAAGTTGTCCAGTTTGGGTCGATGGATATCACAACATCTTCATTGTTGCTAGTCATCTGTTTAATGATGAGATCAACAATATCTGTTACATCATAAAACCCTTCAGGAATGATATAACTGAATTCATCGTGATCACCCCATACCAAAACATTGTTCAGTTTTGTTACGTTTGGAATAACATTGAACGAATCAAAATTTGCCAAGCCTATCTCATATTCCACATCATCGTCCAGATAAATTGGAGGGTTGAAATTATAACTCAACACTGAGGATGAATCACTCAATGTGAAAGTAAAAGACATATTTTCTCAGTGGTAGTTTATTGATTAATGAAGGAAATACATCAGAGATATTGATTATATAAAAACAAAAGGCAGTATTGTCCACACTGATAAGAGTTGAACTTCTGCATAGAATCATAGTTATATTTTATATTATTCACGTCACCAGCGCTGAGGAAGTATTTTATCAATTCCTTGGGTGGTTTAAGATTTCCATAACTATCGAAATATATAACTTCGGCATTATCCTTGGAATATGCAGTCCAATGAGTCCCTTCTCCTAAATCAGAATCCAGATTGATAATACCGCACTCCTTGCTTCCAATTTTTCTGGGAAGTTTATCTCTCATAAAAACACCTCGAAAGTAAGGAATCCCCAAACGCTCTACATTCTTCATCAAATCAATATTGGTCAAGGCTCGGCGTGGTAACTTCAACAGTTTTTTTGATATGGCTGAGCAAACATTCCATAACCTTTACGAGGTCTCAAATATAAACCTTTTCCTTTTTGTTCCATCGCTAAATCGTGTCTCTTTTGTTCAGCAAGTCTTTGTTTTTCAGATTTTGCCTTGTTGACTGCTGAAGCGATAGATGCTGCCCCTCCTCCTACAGCACCTAGCGCCCCTAAAAGTGGTAGTAAAAATGGTAGAAATCCACCCTTCTTTGGAATTGGTATGATTCTTTTTCTCTGCTTATTTTTTCGTTTCCTGGCAACTTTCAATTCACCACCCTTCTTCTTCTTCACTGTTTTCTTTTTTCGTCTTAATCCCATCCCCAACTTGCTTTTGAGATTCATAATATTAGATACCCCAAATGCTGTCACTTTTTCCCCCAATTTTGCGTCAGAAGATTTCAAACGTTCGGAAGCAAACGTTGCAAGTTTCTTATCAGCAATATTCCTTGCTTCTAAATCTTCACTGTTGGAGTAAGCAATGTCGTGTCGCTTACAAGCTTCGTCCAGAGGATTCACGCCTACGTCTCCCCTCAATAATCTCTTTTCCAACTTGGTGCCAGGACCACAGTAATTATATCCAGGGACATGTAGTTCTACAGGAAGTTTGTTGATCAAGGTATTCAAAAAACCTCGACCTTTCTTTCTTGTGTTTCGGCTCGTACTAACGACTAATTTCCTTCGCTGTCCCATTATATTATGTTTGGAACAAGTCAGACACGCGTATATATACCTATTACATCTGCACTAATGCCAGTTTAATAACTATTCCGATGTGATGAAGACTGAAAAACAAAAGGTGTTGCTTCCAGTTCTCAATCATGATGAGATCAATTTCGAGAATACCGTTAGAAAACATGGTGTATTATTTGGAGGTCAATCTAAAAGAGGGTTACTTGTTGGAGCAAGTGGGTCAGGCAAAACTAATGTGATGTTGTCTCTGCTGGAACAACCTAACGGTCTTCGCTTCACAAATGTATACTTATTTTCCAAATCATTATATCAACCTAAATATAATTATTTGAGGATTTTGCTGGCGCCTATGAAAGAAATTGGATTTCATGAATATAAAGATTCTGTTGAAGTTATTCTTCCTGAAAATATAAAAGATCATTCAGTCATAATATTCGATGATGTTGCCACATGTGATCAGAACATAATCAAGAATTATTTCTGTTTCGGCCGTCACAGACACACAGATTGTTTCTATTTATGTCAAACCTATTCGGCCATTTCCAAACAACTCATTAGAGACAATGCTAATTTGCTTATAATTTTCCAACAAGACCTAACAAATCTGAAACATATATATGATGATCATGTCAGTATAGATATGTCCTTGCAGAATTTCAAACAAATCTGCTCTTATTGTTGGAAAGATAAATATGGTTTTCTCGTTATCGATAAAGATTGTTCTATAAACGAGGGACGATACAGGAAGGGTTTCGACACATTTATTCATATATAAACTTCAAGATTGGGGAATGATTGTCAGTCATCATGAACAGTCATTTACAAGAACAACTATTGAGTGCAAGGAAAGCGTTGAGAAGAAAATATAAAACTTTGAAATCTGATATTGCAGAATCTCAGTCACATTTAGAAAAAACGTATGAACCAATTACTCAGCCATTGAAACAATTCTTGTCTGCTGTTCAACAACCCCCAACGACACAGTTCAAGCAAGAATTGAAGCAAGAATTGAAACATCAAACTAAATCACCTCTTTCAAGTTATCAATCGACACCCAAAAAATTACACCATCCAACACCCCGTGAATTTCATAAACCAACACCTCAAGAATTTTATCAGATCACTCCTGATGAAGAGACATTTCAATATGATTCAACCATTCCACCATCCGACTTCGAAGGGAGTTATTTTGAGGAAAGTATGCAACCTGTGATGAATGCACAGCAACAATACTTACAACAATTCGCGAAGCCGTTGCCTCGTGCATATATAGAAGACAAAATTTCAGATACGAAAAATGCATTTGACGATACTTTTGGAGTATATTTTGATGCCTCTACGGAAAAATTTGCCATAGGTAACGCAACTGTTGGTTTTGATGGTGCCGATATTGTAATAAATAATAAGTTCAGATACACTGGAACTCCGGGTTTATATGAACTGATGTTCAAGAAACAACCGCTTGGTTACAAAAATAAAGATCTTGATTCATACATCGATATAATAAGAAGGAGTAATGCACAATATCTCCGCTATGATCCTACAAGGGGTCTATCAACATCAAACGCGTCAAAGTTTGTTAATTTAATAAAACCACGAATTACAACACTACATTCTTTGGCTAAAGAACGTGAACTTGAGAAAAGTCAAAAACTCACGGAACCCAACTTATCTCTTCCCAAGCCCAGACCAAGAATCAGTTCGGCTCCAGGCACCACAACAAGAAGTAAAAGGGGTTCAGGACTAACTTTGCTTGATTTCAACAATCTTCCGATCGAATATAAATATTTTGATGATTTCAATGAGCTAGTGGAGCGATTAAAACTCTTGATTGCATCACAGTGTGCTGGAAACACCGGTGTGAATAACGAAATCATAAGCATAATTGAGGAACTTCGCGAGGCAGGAATAATAAAATAAAAACTTATATGATTTAACTCCATTTGGTGTTTAACCGTGGCACCATGCCCATCGATAAATTTGGAAGACATTTTTTGAGAACATCTCAAACACCATATTCTGAATCAGAAATACTTCCGAAAACCTCCTCAATCAACACACCTTTCTACATATGGAATCCATCTTCGTGTCATACCAAATGTGTTCTTCATTTGAGGGCAATCAAGGATATCAGGAAGAGTGTTAGTTTCTTTGTATTTGAAAATGGTACAACTTCGTATGAGTTTCCCGTTTCCGGAAAAATTGAAAGCATCAACTCCCTGCCAGAAGATATATCTATATCACTAGGAGAAGAGTATGCAGATACTGGTTCACTGGTTAGTCTGATAGGAATGTTTTTAAATAAAGGTGATAAGATCAATTTCTTAGTCGATCAGCAGCAGCATAATCAACTGTTTGTCGAAATTTTACTTCAGTGTCCTATAACTGAAAATGGATAAAATCAAAGAAGACATTGTAGGAGAGTTACATAGAAATTCACGAAGACGATTTCAAAGGAGGCGTGTTATCATCAAAGGTTTAAATGATCTCATTCAAGCTGATTTGGTTGAAATGATTCCATATTCAAAAACTAACAAAGGATTTAAATACATTTTAGTTGTTATAAACGTATTTTCCAAATATGTTTGGTGCGAGCCTGTTAAAACTAAAAGTGGGGAAGATGTGACTCGTGCGATGCAAAAAATATTGAGAGATATGAAAGTTACAACAAAAAATCTACAAACGGATATGGGAAAAGAGTTCTACAATAGTAAATTCAGACAGTTGATGAATGATTGGAAAATCAACCATTATAGCACTTTCTCCAATTTGAAAGCTAGCATAGTTGAACGAGTAAACAGAACTCTGAAAAATAGAATGTGGAAACAATTCAGCCTACAAGGAAATTACAAGTGGTTGGATATTCTACCAGAAATAGTTTCTAACTATAACAATTCCGTACACAGGACAATAGGAATGAAACCCAAAGATGTAAAAAAATGTCATGAAAAGTATTTACTCGAAAACGCTTATAGTCACCTCAAAACAGTGGACCCAAGAAAACGAAAATTCAAAATCAATGATCATGTAAGAATAAGCAAGTATCGAGAGGCATTTGATAAAGGGTATACACCAAACTGGTCCAATGAAATTTTTATTGTGAGAAAAGTCTATCAGTCGAATCCTGCAGTATATTTTCTTAAAGATCAAGATAATGTTGACATACAAGGCGGATTTTATGGAGAAGAACTTCAAAGAGTTAAACATCCTGATGTGTTTCTGGTTGAAAAAATTTTAAGAAAAAAAGGAGACAAATTGTACATCAAATGGTTAGGTTTAAGCAATAAATATAATTCGTGGATATCGAAAAATGATTTTGTATGATACTTTTTCAAATAAAACCATATAATATTCACATAAAAGTTTTATTAATATAAAATTACAAATCAATCACAAAATCTACTATTGAATATTATTTCTCTATGTGTTGAATCCAAAATGGGGGCGACGATCCTCGAGGTTTCTGATATTCGCTTCTTGAAGCGCATTCTATCGATTGCTGCATACATCCAATACATTTTCCGACAATCCTTGTAAGCAAATTTCCATGTGTACATATAAACAGTTTTGTTTTGACTCTCATCAATTGTCACCGCCTTATTCATGGTTTATCAGACAATTCAGTTCTGAAAACTTCCGGGTAAAGATGGATGAATTCCAGAGTTAGACTTATATTTTCACTATTGCGATTCACTTCTGGCTGGAGCAAATCTAAAGCATTTTGCAACAGATCACCGCTCAGCTTACAGAGTCCGTTTTTCAAAACTTGGAAATATTGTCCATAATGCTGTCTTTTCAAAATATCTACCCTATATTCAATTAAGGGTTGGAGTTCCCATAGCTTGCAGACTGTTTCAAACCCCAAGTATACTGAGGAGTAATCTTTTTTTATTTTAACTACTTTTCCGTTTGTAAATTGACTGAACTCAATGGTGAATCTATCGTCTTCAATAACTTCTACTTCATCGGATGAGTAAAAATAATTGGTAATGATTCCTTGGTATGTGAAGAACTTTTTCCACTCATGCTCTGTGAAAATCACTCGATCTCCCTTATTTCCGGCAATTTCAATACATGGAGTGAAATTCAAATCATATGAAAGATTCACAACAACAAATTTACTTTTAGATTTGTTTAATGGGAATTTTCTTTCACTCAACACTACTTTTGATTTTTCTTTACAGAAATAATCACTTGATGACAAGTTGAATTTGAACTCGGTAATACTCATTATGATAATGGAATGTCTGGTGTGTGATATCGTTCTCGGTTTATATATATTTTCAATTATAGTGGGGGAATATTTCAGTTTAACTTTATTTTGAATTAATATTCTGGATATCTGACAACCATGTATTGACCTTGAAAACGGTCACTGAACCCTTATTAAATTTCTCCAACTTGTTGAGACTTGTTTGTAATCGATAGTCAGCAAATTCCAGGTAATCTCACACGTGCACTGTGACCTTTGAACTTGAATCCTTTTGCTCTCTCATAGGGTTTGACCTTGAATCCAAAAGCTCTCTCATAGGTTTTGACCTTGAATCCAAAAGCTCTCTCATTTCTTATCTACTAACAACGTTACCCTAGTTTGGATACCAGGTCACACGGGCCTAGAAGGAAACGAAATAGCGGACGCCCTAGCAAAAGGGGGGGCCGAAACAACGTTCACTGGGCCAGAACCGGTCATCGGTTTAGCATATAGCACTGCCAAGAATGCTACAACCGCCTGGGCAGACAATAAAAGACTTGAGTATTGGCTCAGTCTACCAGGACTAGCCCATTCCAAAGCATTTATTGCTTATACAAGGAAAAAACAGGACTCTGACAAACTTCTAGAACTCAGTAGAGCACATCTCAGAGTTATAGTAGGTTTGTTCACTGGCCACTGCAAACTCAAACACCACATGCATAAAATCGGACTTGCACAGGATGCAGAGTGCCGTCTATGCATGGAGGATGATGAAACGGCTAAACACATCCTGTGCACATGCCCTGCAGCAGCCAGAACCAGATTTTCAATATTTGGCAATACAAAAGTAAGGCCAGAAGATCTGGTAAACTGTTCTCCCAACATGTTACTCAATTTCGTTAAGAGATTGGATATGCTGGGAGAAATATAACCATAGGGTGAGCCACAATAGGCCATTGGCCGCAGTGGAGAGCCTGATGTATGGGCTCACTCACATTTAAACCTAACCTAAGTAAAAGAAACTCCCAGAAATAGTTTGTCTCCACAATTAATAACATGACCATGACCGACAAATGGTACAAAATAAGGAAGATCAACACACACTATAACATATCTCCTCTCATTCACGAAGGACGCGAAATAACAACGCAACAAGATATCTCGAAGCGGAAAAATTTCTTCATACCACAATAAGAAAATTATAAACGTGGTGCCTCGAAACTGGCTTTCAGTTTTCATTTTCGAAAACGCAATACATGCTCTTCCAAAGACGAAACACTTCAACATAACCCAATGAAACGCTCATATTCGGCAGCTCAAACAACATTGTAATAATGGTCTCAATTTAATGAAAACGCTATCAAGCCAATCTGGGTGTGCTGATACTACCACCCTATTAAGGATATACAGATCACTCATTCGTACCAAAATTTATTATGGCGCAATAGCGCATTCGACAGGTAGAAGATCCTTACTGAAGCAGCTGGACACTGTTCACAAAACGGAAATCAGACTTGCAATGGTGCTCACCGAACCAGTCTTGTTGAAAGTCTATATGTCGAAGCAAATGAGCCCCCGATAGAAATCAGAAGACAATTATTGAGTCTAACGTATGCAGCGAAAATATCTTCAGACCAAGACAACCCCAACTTCCCAACTCACATTTTCTAATAACCTTGAAAGAATCTTTTGCGAAAACACCAGCGTCAGAGCCCCATTGGCATAGCATTGCAATGAATGTCTCGTGATGTTCCAAAAGATAATGCCCCAATATTTCCTACCAAAATACTCTGAAATGAAAGCTATAATGTTCTCTACACCGACGCATCCAAAACATCAGGAGACGAACGTGTCGTTGCAGCAGTTATTTTCAATGAAAGCAGTCATAGTTTCAGCTCACCACCATCCTGCAGCATCTACACCAGGAATTGTCACCATCATCACTTCGTCACTTCATTTCAATCATATGAATAGAAAGTCTTCAATAGTCTTGAATATTCATGAATAATATTATGATTAATATTTGTTGTGAATTTCTGAGCCGTATTTGTAACTATAGCGAGAAAGTCGATATAAGCAAAATTCGATTTTTCAATTTTTTGCAATTTCAAAAAATGTTTTCCATTGAGGTTGTATATTTTTTTTTATATGAAAATTGAAGTATTTTCGAAAAAAATGCGCCCCCACATAACTCTCTACAATAAAAAAAAACTTTTTGAAGAACTTGACAAAAACTAGTTTTTCGCGAAAACCATTAATTTCTTAAAAACCACTGAACTTTTTGACAAAAATAAAATATCTTCTTGTTGGTATGAAAAATACTACAATCCTACCAATTTCTATTAACGTAAAATAATAATAAAAATAAAAAATAAAAAACGAAAATATAGGTTTTCTGTATTTTACTCGGCAATTTTGAGGTTTTGTGAAAAATTTGTTGAAATTGAAATTGTAGATTTTTCATCATCTACATCTTTAACATTCAACTTTTTTTGATAAATTACGTATTTAGGCTGTAAATCTTGAAAAACCGATTTCACCCCCTTTCATCCCCCACCCCTCCTTGACTGAATGCATTGAGATGTTGAATTTTTGTGCCTGCATTAGTTATGCCCTTCTCCACCCTTTCCAACCTAGTTTTCCCTGTACGGAATTTTTCCGTGACTTGTAGGTATGATGATTGATGAGCTATTATTTTGCCTGGCCTATAATGGCATCGACTCAAAAGTAAATTGTTGATTTGGTTACCAGTTACCATGGCCATAAACAATACGATTCACAATACGATTTCGATAAAATGAAATCATCGCCTTTGTCAGTGTCGATTGCTGTCAATCAAAACATGAGTAAAAATTATTTTTATTTTAAAATACATGCTAATGAAATAAATACTGGTTTTTGCATGAACTTACAATTAAACAGTCATAGCTGAAAATGTTTAATTCCCACTCGAGTTCCCACTCCAATGCGCAAAGAATAACATGAGTAGGCAATCGAAAGGAAAAGGATAAACTGTACGCTCGGGTCAGTAAGCAAAAACAGGTAGAACCATTGTGCATGTGGAAGAATTCACAGAATGAAATAATTTTGATACAAAATGGTTTATTGTTTTTCGCCCTCTTTCTCATAAAATGAAAAAAATTAGCTATCACTTCCCGTGTCTGACCATTTTCAACATTTCCGTTAAGATAAGATGAAACTCTGTTTTTATTATGAATTGATTTTTCACAGACTGTAGGGTAAACGTTATAGGCCAGTAGAGATAGACAATCAATTCACATTAATTACAAAAGTTTTCAAACTGAAATGGTATGTTAGTATATTAATAAAAACAAACTAAAAAATTTTGCAGAAGTCTGCGATGAACGCAACATTGTTTAAATGGCAAAAAACGTTTTAATTCTGAATTTTTCCAGTGAAAATTGCAAAAGTTGCAAACTAGAAATACCGCTTGTAATGCTGTTTGACAACATGCAATGAGTTTGCAACCTTGTAATATTTACGGAACCTTGTTTTTTCTCATTCGTTTGAGTTTTACATTGTAATTTGTTGAGATAAATTACAAAAGTTCTGCAAGTTGGATAAGTGAATGAAAAAAATGTTTAACATAGTCTCGTAAATTTGTAACCATTTCTAAAAAACACATCATAGTGTTATCAAACTGTTGTCCTCGATGCTGCGAGTTTCAAGTAACACAAGTAACACAATCCTAGTCGCAAATGAAGAGAATTATCGGTCTTAGTGGAGATGCAACTTTGCGACCTCATACGGAAATACGGAAACCTAATTATTCAGGAATTATAATATTCAATAATTTCAGCAGGCGAAACCTAGAGAGGATGATTGATTGATACCACAGTGGTCCAGATGAATACCTAATTATTCATTGCGCATATCTGTTAAGTTTTGTACTGGTTGATTGGAACTGAACTTTGCGCTGTGTATTCCAGATCAGTGATGTGGTATTGTTGAAAGTTGTACTATGTACTATGCCAGCAAAGGTTGGAAACTCATTTATTTAGAATCTTTAAAAACGTACTTCTCGGACTAGGTCGGGAAATGTTTCTGTTAGTACCTATCATCTGTTCATATTGCAATCTTTATATATGAAAATCTTCTGTACATCCATACTCCGCATAAACGGCTGGACCGATTTCGATGAAATTTTTTGTGTGAGTTCAAGTGGATTCGGGAATGATTTGAACTCACAATTCGGTCCACTACGAAATATTTACCTGTTTAATTTTTATTCACCTCAGTAACTAATATCTAATCAACATGAAACATGAAACATGAAACATGAAACATGAAATATGAAACATGAAACATGAAACATGAAACATGAAACATAAAACATAAAACATAAAACATGAAACATGAAACATGAAACATGAAACATGAAACATAAAAACATAAAACATAAATCATAAAAGAAGGAACATGAAACATGAATCATGAAACAGTTAATACGAAACACGAAACACGAATAAAGAAACGCGAAACCCGAAACTCGAAACACGAAACACGAAACACGAAACACGAAACACGAAACATGAAATAGGAATCATAAAACTAGAAACATGGGAAACATGAAACGGGAAACATGACACGGGAAACGAGAAACGGGAAACATGAAACAAAAATTGTCTGTCCATCGATATCGATACACAGGACATTGTCTGCCGGGAACGCTAATATTCAATAAAAAATTCGAAATTTTGTACTAGAAAGAAATATAATAATAAGGAAATGTATGCTATTGATTTGTTACTGTTACGGTTGCTGAAAAAATTCGTCCAAAAAAACAGTATTTTCCAGACTTGTTACGTAAATTACCATTTTACTGCTGCCGCAGAAAGAAAGTTCTACAATATTACTATCAGTCAAAGCAAATCTATAACACCTTGGAATGGAAATATTCTCAATTTTCTTGAGTTTGTTGACAAGTTGGATCCACTTTGTATTCATTTCTGGAGTGATATGATCATCCCATCCTATTTCAATCTGCCATATATGCTGTATGATTATTTTGAATCTATTCTATTCACTATTCATGGAGAGATACATAAAAGTGGATCGACTACAGACATCGTCAATTATTTCAGAGTGTCCCTTTTTGTTGGTATATTTGTACAATTCATCGCCATAGTCCCAGGATTCGTTACACAGATTTTTCACAAAATGAATTCAGACTTTTTTTACTTTTGGCTCGTGAATTGTCCGGATGTGTTTCTATTGCTCTCTTTATTTCGATAACTGCCTCGACTGCCTCATGAAATACATTTGCATGATCTTATGCGTTTTTATTCTTGATATTTTGTACCATACAAGGTGATGATGTAGCTCCAAAAATCATGGCTTTCCTTTCAAAAACTCCTGGGGCTTTTTCTTTGTCCATTCCTTCCAGACGAAACGCTGAGCAGAACAGTCCTCGTCTCGGATCCTCACTCTACGAAACACCTCCTTGATATCTACACAAAAGGCTTCTTTCTGTCGTCTGCTCTTCCAAATGATTACAGTCAAATTTGTCAACATATCTGGTTCTGGGCGAAATTGGTTATTCAAACTAACACCACACGATTATGCCTCAGTCCGGAGCGTCGAATTTTCAGATCAAGTTGTTGTGTTGTTGAGGATCACAACATAGATGGAAAATTAAGGATTTGTTCGAATGATTTTTTGTCTGATAAATCAATACCTGTAGAAAGAAACCCATTTAAATATAACGTCTGAGTCATTTTGACAGCGATAAACATGTTTGTTCTTTCATCTAGTAAGCGGCCGACGCGCGGTCACTTCAATTTCTGTTATGTCAGATACGATTGTTCAGTATTGTTGACACAATATGAATCGTTTTGGGGAAGTTTCGTCTGAACAAATCACAAAATATAATTGTGTTGCTAATAACAACTGCTCCTTCAAATAACTATTTTAATTAAGGTTATAATTATTGTCGTTGATTTATTTTGCCAAAAAAAAATCGAACGTTCCTTTTATAGGTTAAATTTCTTTCAACACAAAATTGTATTACTTCGGTTTCACCTACCCCCCTGGTATGGGGGATGCTGCCATATGACTTTGACCTGATGGTCTCGACGATGTCTTTGCTTCCTGTTGATTGCTCGGTTTCTTGATTTTATCGTTGTGCAAACTGGTGTGATAAAATTTTTCACATAACTGACAATTTTTCTTTTTTCTGTAGGTGCATATGCTATTTGAAGGTCTGCGACAAGAACATCCCATCAATTTTCTGATGTTATTATTTTCAATTTTTCGTTCGCTTCCTTTTTTTTTAAATTTCAATCAAGTCTTTTTTTAACAACTAAAATGTATTTGCTTTCCTCCACTGGTATTTTTGATGGAAAATACGTTTTCTCTCCTCCTCCTGGAATCAAGTTTATCATTTTCATAGTATTTTTTCCACTTGAACCCATGTTTACACAAGTTGGCGCCGCCAATGCGATATTTCTCATCCAACATGAAACTTGACAATTTTTCTTGTCATTGATATTGAAACCTGTAAGTACGTTTCAAATTTGCCTTCTTTGAGTGGTACAGCTTTCCTCACTTTTTCTATCAATGAATTTTTAGTGTTCCATAAGTAAACCTGAGCATTTCTATTATGTTCTGTGCATTCGATGACGCTATCACAAAAGGTACAACTGTGTCTTCAGCTCTCCCGTTTAGACATTTCAGCAGTCTCAAAACATTTTCTCCACTACAAATTTGGTATCGATCAGTAGATAAGCCATTCTCTCGGAATGCCATCACATATTGGCAAATTTTTCAACATCCAAAATTCTGAGATTCCTGATACTCCTGAATTGGCATTCTTCTGGATGATATCGCATATTTGGTTCAAATGCCATCACTTATTTGCAGCACTATTGGCGATTCTTTGCTGGTTTCAGGATGGTCCTTCCTTTTGAACATATTTTCTTCATCTTCAGGAGTCTTTTTAAGATATGCTTCCTCTTGATTATCACGTAGATCTGGAATATTGTTTACCCAATCATTTACATCCTTTACTCATTTGAATATCATTATTCATAATAAAAGAGGCTTTCTCATGTCCGTGGCTTGATAACAACTCTGAGATTTTGATGCTCATCAGAGATTCCTTTTCTTTCATTTCTAGAAGATCAGCTTCTCGTACCTGTTTATCCATGTCTATCTGTTTCAGATTTTCTTTCATTGCTTCTTTTCATAGAGTTTGTTTGGATTTTTTCTCTGACGCAATCAATTTCTTTTGAAAATCAATGCATGCTTTCGATACGCCCACAGCTTTACTTCGTACCAAATATCAGAAAAATGAATCTGATTTTTTTAATACAGTATTTCTAGTCTCCTCACTGCTCATGTCTTTATCGTTCGTTTGCGATTCCTATCTATTTTTGTTCTGGACTGACCAAAATTTCTAGGCCTCTCGTAGTTGTCTAAATTTCTGTTTTCGGAACTTTCTGTTTTCGGAACTTTCTGTGGAGTCTTCCACAGGGCTGGATAATCTTTAACAATCTAAGAACCACTGAACCAGTCAGGAATTTTTTATATTTTCATTTTCATTGACAAAGTCAAAGTGAAAACATTAAAATAAACAACCTTTCTTTTTTAATAAAAACATAATATACGAGGATGGTCCCAGAAGTACCTGGCCTGACCTAGAGGTGGCGGTAGTTGCTTGAAAAATACCATTGCAGTAGACAGTACACAATCTAGACAGCATATGTGTCAAGTTTAAGGACGCCACGTTGTTTAGTATTTGTTTGGCAGCCATCAATAGTAAACGTTATAAGTGAATTTGTAAACATGGAAAAAATTGGTCATCGTTATGTGATACAATACTTTTATTTGAAAGGCCTTAGCCCAACCCATATAAAAGCTGAACTAGAATCTACTCTGTGTGAGACTGCTCCTTCGTTATCAACAGTGAAATATTGGGTAGCAGAGTTTAAACGAGGCCGTACGACCTGCGAAGACGAGCACCGCAGTGGTCGACCAAATGAGTTGACGACACCGGAAATGGTGAAGAAAATCCACAAATCGGTAGTGGATGATCGTCGACTGAAAGTGCGCGAGCTAGCAGACATAGTAGGAATTTCAAAAAGTGCGGTACATCGCATATTAACTGAACATTTGGACATGAGAAAGCTGTGCGCAAGATGGGTGCCGCGTTTGCTCAAAATGGAACAAAAACAGCGTCGTGAAGATGTTTCCATCGAGTGTTTGGCAAGGTTTAACAGAAATAAAGCCGAATTTTGGCGCCGCTTCATAACGATGGATGAAACATGGGTCAATCACTTCACACCCGAAACAAAAGAACAATCAAAACAATAGATCGAAAAGGGAGAACCGGCTCCAAAGAAGGCAAAGACCTTTCCATCTGCAGGCAAGGTCATGGCGTCGGTTTTTTAGGATGCGCGTGGAATAATTTTCATTGACTACCTATCTTGCAAAAGGAAAAACTATCAACGTCGAGTATTATGCGAACTTATTGCAACGTTTGAGCGAAGAAATCAATCAAAAACGGCCGCATTTGGCTAAGAAGAAAGTGTTGTTTCATCAAGACAATGCACCAGCTCACACATCCGGTATTGCAATGGCCAAAATTAATGAATTCAAGTTTGAATTGCTACCTCATGCCCCCTATTCGCCAGATTTAGCACCCTTGGATTATTTTCTGTTCCCAGACTTGAAAAAATGGCTCGGTGGTCAAAGATTTTCCAACAATGAAGAGGTTACATCGGCAGTGAATGGCTATTTTGAGGACCTTGACGATTCTTATCATAAAAAGGGTATCGAACTCATTAAACATCGCTGGGAAAAGTGTGTGGAGCTAAAAGGAGATTACGTTGAAAAATAAATATACTTTTTTCCAAAATTTTTGTGTTTTCTTTGTTGGCCAGGTACTTCTGGGACCACCCTCGTACAGTGAGCAGTTCTAACTGTACCAATAGGAAAATATTTTTCTTCTAATTTTTCCCCTCATTTCCGTGTTGCAGGCGAGGTTGCACATTGATGAAAACATTGTACGTGAGGACATCTTCCTTTGCAACCATTATTCAAACCCTAAATAACTATTCCAATACTCATTTCAAAACAACAAAGATATATTTATAAAATATATTTTTTGAATCCTAACTCAAAGGTTGCATTTTAACATCTCAATTAGCGACGTGGCTCCTTCTCGTTCTAGAACGCAAAAGAACGTAAAAACTTGCCATTTTGCCATATGTTATATACAAGTATTTTTGTACCTTCGTAGAATTCGTCATTCATATTATATGATAAATCACGATTACGATTATAGGGCAACAGCTACATTTTTATTGAATTGCATAACACGAGTCTCGAATTATGGTTGTGATTATGTTGCCGAGTAGACGGTAGCGGAGACACTCCCAGGATCTAATTTTCAGTTGACCAGTTGTCACGATTGAATTATCTGTCCGACTGCCTGTCGATCGAATTCATTCCTTATAATATTTAAGCTGCCGTCAGGAAGGTATAATCGAATAAATCTGAACCAATGACTTTCATCTTCACACTAGTATCGATATGAAATCTCATATTCACACTTGTGCAAGTATGACTGTCATTTTAACATTAAAAATGTACACAAAATATTGCCATATTGAAACCACATCACAAAGCAGACTTTTGCGCACTGTTTATTATTTTTTCTACTAGCGTGCGGAAAAATCTACTTTTCCGCACTCATTTTAGTTTTGAAAGGGTCACTTTTCCGCACTAGTGCGGAAAAGTAGATTTGTTTAGTTTTTGCGGATTATACTGACATTTAAATATTGCGTCGCAGAAGGTTAAAATAGAAAGCTTACCAAGTATGGTTGTATAGTTTAATATATATTTAATAATAAATGTTCATTATGTTAACTTTTGAGTGTTTTTTCCGCTAGTAGAAAAAAATAGTGTACCTAACACGAGCGTAAAGTGTCTTTTCCGCACTTGTTAGGTAAACTACTATATTACGTTACTACCGTTATGCGATAGTCATACCAACAATATCACCTAGATCGTTCGTTTTGGTTCAAATATCAATTAACAATGATCTGCGAAATGCTTTGGCTTTCCCGAATGGTTATTTTGCTTGAATTCTCGAACGCAAAAGTATCACTTCGTATTCTAGATACACAAATATCTATTTTCGTTTAACGCAAGAGGTGGCAATTCAAAGCCCTACTCGAGAACAATATTTCATTTCTTTTTTCGAGTTTGTAGAACTTTTGGAATTTTCTTACACAATTTAGGATAATTAACACATATTTTTCGATAAAACAAATATTTCCGTTTTGTTTGCATGGTTGCAAATTCATCAGATGATCTGAATTGTTATTTTTCAACTCTTCGACTGCTTGCGGAGCTTTTGCTTTTTTTGGAAGAGTACAAATACAAAACTATTTTTCTTTTGATTTTAACCTCATTTACGTATTTCAGGCGAGCTTGCAAATTGATGCAAACACTGTACGTGAGGACATCTTCATTTGCATCCATTATTTAAAACTTTTGTAAACATTTCGATACTCATTTTGATAAAAAAAAAACAATTTATTGAAAAAATATATTTTTTATTTTTTCGGCAACCGTCTGGGAAGTACCTACTTCCCGGACGATTTTTCTTTGAAAAAGTATCATTTCCCGGACTAGTCCGAGAAGTACGTATTTTCCGGACTAGTCCGGAAAATGCTCGAATTTCAATATAAATATTTATATAAATTATAATTAGAATGTTTCTGTTAGTACCTATCTTCTGTTCGCATTTAGATATTTAATACAAATAAGAATTAACATGTTCGAAATTCTCTTCTACAAAGAAATATAAATGTATCTCAATTTGTAATTCTAAACGGTTGCTGAAAAAATTGTGTACGCAACACGCCCGAAAACAGTTTTTTTGGACCCGCAGTCTTCCAGGACTCGCTACGCTCGTCGTAGAATCTTGTCCAGTCGTTCAAAAAAACAGTGTTTTCCGGACTTGTTACGTAAATTACTATTCCGTTTTACGTCAGAGCTTTCAAATATCAGCACTGCTCCAGGCTAATATTTTAGTTACTTTTTCGAGTTCGCAGAACTTTTGGAATTTTCTTGGCAAATTTAGGATCATTAACAATTTTTTCTCTATACAATACATATTTCCGTTTTGTTTGAATGGTTGCAAATTCATCAGATGATCTCAATTGCTATTTTGCAACATTTCGACAGTTTGCAGAACTTTTGCAATTTACTCCGCGTTAGTAAAGCGAAAATTTATTAAATCCTAATTTTCCACATCTTTCGTTCCCAAACAAAGGTTGCAAAATCAGACTTGATATGTGATCGTACTGTTCCTTCTGCTACAGTTTCAAAACTTTTGTGATTATTATAAAATTTTGGTAAAATCATGTCTATCTCTACTGGCCCAACACTTCTTAATTATGAGACGAGGCCAAATATAATCCTTACTATTCTTCATACTCAATATACTATAAACTGATCATGAACATCATCATTTTCGTCAACCCCTATTTGTTTTACATGAAGAACAGGAATTATCATCAATCTATCAATATTTTTGATTTTTTATTTGGCATCGTACATATTTTTTAGTATAACCACTTCATAATTTTTATCAGATGAACTGATAGGCGTGCGAAATCTTCAAGATTGTTGCACTTCATATTTTAGAGTTTGTTACTTGGTAACAACCTCACCTTCTCAGTTTTATCATACGAATCCAAAGATAAGCCTTTCTATCAACATTATGTGATGTCCACTACCTATTTAATGTTTTAAAATATAAGGCTTGTTATCTTGATCTAATCATTCATGTATCTAGGTCGTATAGTATAGGCGTTTAGCGCCCGATGGCATGAATATAATATTAAACCCCAAGGATGATAATCAATATTTACGACCGAAATGCATAGGTACACACATAGCTGCAAACTCGAAAATATTCAGGCCCCTGATGCGCATTAGTCGTTTGATGTGGTACCTAGTGTTAAGGCAAACGTTTATGCAGTAAACAACTAAGTACAGTCTGTGAAAAATCGATTCATAATAAAAAAGGAATTTCAATCTTATCTTAACGGCAAAGTTTTAAATGGTCACACACGGGAAGTGATAGCTAATGTTATTCATTTTATGAGGAAAGAGGCGAAAAACAATTAACCATTTTGTATTAAGATTATTTCATTCTGTGAATTCTTCCACATGCATAATGGTTCCTATATTTGTTTATCCGATTGTACCTGTTTTTGCTTACTGACCCGAGCGTAAAGTATATCTTTTCCCTTTCGATTGCCTACTCATGTTATTCTTTGCGCATTGGAGTGGGAATTTAAATTTTCAGCTATGTTTACAAAAAGTATATATATTGTTATAATAATAATTTATAATTTTTTTTATATTAATTATTATTATATATTTTTTTTATTATGAATATTTTTGTAGAAAATTTGTTGTACTTAGTGAAAATGGAATTGTTTTTTTTTTATATTTCGCAGGCTAGATACTTACTACCTTTTCTTTGCAGTTGAAGTAACAGCTCAGCTCAATCGGTGCGCCAGCATGAAGTACTCTCAGGGAGAGTTCTAGGAGTAGTGTATTTTCCAAAAATGTCAAATTTTGAATAGCAATATGTTTTTAATCAAATAAATTAAATTTGTAAATTCAGAATTATTAATTTTTTTATTTATTTTTTTTATTTCAGCTGTTTGGTGAACAAATAAAATAAAAATGTGATAAATTTTCAATTAAAAAATTCTCTCATATCATAACCTTTCCTATCTATATAACTTATTTTAATAATTTTCCTTTTCTCCTGTTCAAATGAATACTCACGGATGTTTGTTTTGCTGTTGTATCTTGTAATAAATTCACGATGCCGGGCTGTTAAGCAGAGCTTAAACAAATACCATGACTATTAATTCAAATGTTTCCAGTCCAGTTGTGACAGTCTGATATAACCTCACTTTATTTTGGAGTATCAAAAGGATAAAACAAATAGCAAATTAAGTATTATAATTAATTAAAGGCTAGTAAGTGTTCATGGAAAATTTCAGAGTGCACTAATATAGTTTGTACCTTGTAGAAGTTTTTACTGTTGTAAATTGTAAGTTTGAAAATAGTTGCACTGTTGTAACTTGTAACGTTGAACATGCAGTCTGTTACAACTTAACTAAAGGATACTTCTGGATAAATACCTTTTATTACGAAGAAGTCTCTTCAGATATGTGGTTGTAACCAGAAACCCACCCAGCTTGCAAAAAAATCGAGTTATTCTGCTTTATTATTGATGAATCACTGCTCTCCTTCCTGTTTCGGCTTGGAACCTGTATAATTCTTTTGATTATTCGGATCCCACTCTGGAAACCTGCCAAACTCGCAAAAATGGTGAGTTGCTCTGCTTTATTTTGTTGAATCAATGTTACTCCTGTGGTTTTACCTTGCAATTTGTACCATTTTCCTGTTTAGTCGGAACTTTTTCAAAAAATTTCTTCAGCTTTCATCAATGGCAGTCTCTATCCACAAAAACTCTTCAAATTTTTCTGTAACTATCTAACTTTTAGTTGTCACTCAAGTGTTATTTTCCACTTTTTTACATTTATATTAATAATAGGTACTAAATCAACTTATTCTAATTAATTGCATTATACAAACGTTTTTATTCACATTTCTATTCTCTTTGAACTATCCTTTCTTTTCCAAATTCTATTACCTTCTTCAATAAACATTCATATTCCATTTTCATAGTTGGCTATCCCAAAAATTCATGATATAAATTCATACTGGATGATACTTTTGTATTATTATTCATCATTTATAATTTCTTTTAATTTTTTTTTTATTTCATTTTCTTTTTGAATAAATAAACTAGGTATGACAATATTTTTTTAATTTCTTTTCTCCTTTCAGCCAGTATGTGCTGTTACAAAGTGGTATTAGTGAGAAACGTAGACTCTACTCGTAATCCTTATTAAGTGGGAAAAAGTTGTTCTTTTGCTGTTTCAACTAGTTTTAGCTGGGTGTTTCCAGTTGATATTGTTGCTGTAGGAATCTTTAAAGTAAAGATATAGTATCTGCATATTTTTTTTACATATTCATAAGGATTTTAATAAAAAAAAAATCTATTCCATTTACTCACTACTAGTTTTCATAACAATATATATAATAATAATAATAATAATAATATTTATTTCCAGATAAGTTACATGTATCTACATTGTTTCAATTTCATACTATGGAAATAAATAGAGTACGTCTCCCACTGAAATCATGAAAATGATTTGTGCGTGGGTGCTTCTCCATTTATTTTCATGTATGAGTATAAACAAAGAGCAAAAGTTTTTCAATGGAGAGCTTATTTCCAATTAAATTACTAACTAAATACACTCATACACACTTTCATACATACATATGCCCACATATTCATATACATACTTTTAATCAGAATAATATAATTAATAGATACAAACATATTTTGTGGATTTTTGGATTTGTTCGAGCAAGAAATGAGCTGAGGTCGAGTTGTTCTGGTAAGTACGTTATTCATTGGTCTATATCAATATATTTATGCAAAGTGGATCGATTAATACTTTTTAACCATTTTTTAGCTTCCTTTTTGAATTTGTAATGTGCAGTTAATACTCTCAAACTCTCTGGAATTTCACGATAAATGCGCGGAGCTATAAAGCTGAAACTTCTTTGTCCTACTTTTTTCTGTGCCCTGTTGGACATTATAGTTTTCACTTCCTTATATCTTGTACTGTAAGCATGTTCAATAGTGTTGAGTTCACTCTTTCTTTGATGTTGGATACATAGGATTCTATACGAATATAGTTGCCTCAAATCTAAAATCCCAGATTCTTCATAAACGAGGTCACTGGGGTAAGTTCTTTTTCTGCCTAACATTATTTTCAAGAAATATTTTTGAATTATTTCCAGTTGTTCTAGATGACTTCGGTAGAGTCCACCCCATCCAGCTATACCATACTGCAGAAGAGACTCTACCAAGCCAGAATACGTAATTTTCAATTGCGGTAAGGTTAGAATATTTTTGAGCTGTTTGAATTTGAAAAGTATTGATCTTAATTTTTTCACTATACCTTTAACATGTACATCCCACTTCAAAAACTTGTCGATTTCAATTCCCAAATATCGGATGTGGTCTGTTTCTTCAACTATTACGTTTGTGCCGTTGGACTCTACGAATGACAAGCATTCAAAGTGAGCTGTTTTCTTTTTATTGCAACTGAAGGCCACGTATTTTGTCTTTTCGAAATGTATTGTTAGTTTTAGGTGATCAAAGCAATTTTTGATATTTTTTAAATCATTTTCAGCAAGGTGTTTAACATTTTCCCAAGTATCAGTTGTATATTGAATAACTGTATCGTCAGCAAACAATGAAATTTTTCCTTTTGATTCATAATTCAGTACGCTATTTATGTAAATTGAAAACAAAATGGGTCCAAGTACTGTTCCCTGAGGTACACCACATTCTACTATGTTCGGTTCACTATATACTTCATTTACTTTGACATATTGTACTCTTTGGTTGAGATATGATTTTATAAGTTTCAGTGTTATTCCTCGAAACCCATATCGCTCTAGTATCTCTATTAGTATTTGGTGGTCAACGGTATCAAAAGCTTTCGCTAAATCTAAAAATACGCATAAAACTGACTTGCCACTATCTAGTGCTTCGTAAATGTTATTTGTCAGATAAACAATGGCGTCTTCAGTAGACACTCCTTTTTTGAACCCAAATTGTTTGTTTGATATCAGTTTGTGTTTATCTAGAAAAGAAACCATTCTCGTTTTTATTGTTTTCTCTATCACTTTAGCAACGCTAGAAATAAGCGTAATCGGACGATAGTTCTCTACTCTGCATTTTTTCCCTTTTTTGTATAATGGTCTTATAACACCAACTTTGAAACATGAAGGAAATTGTCCAGATTCGAAAATTTTATTTATAATAAAACTTAGTGGTTCACTGAGTATGTCAGAGTTAGTTTTCAATATTTCTGATGTAATTCCATCATATCCTGGTGCTTTATTTATTTTTAGTTCATTTATATATCCCAATAATTCATTTTTCGACGTTGGACAAAAAAAAAGTGATTTGGATGCGGTAGTTTGTTTTTCCATTCCACTTTTTTTTGTAACTATGATTTTGTCCGCCATTTTTTTTCCCACTGATGTGTAATGTTTGTTGAAACAGTTTGCAATATCTTTATCATTTTTAATTTTCTCACCATTATATTCAACTTCTCTGATCAGGATACTCGATTGTTTTTTATTTGTAAAACTATTTACTAATTTCCATATATTTTTACTATCTTTCCCATTTGTTATTTGATTTTTAAAATAATCATTTTTTGCTTTTTTTAGTAGCCTACGGATGTGTGATTTATAAGATTTATATTCATTTTCAATTTGAATATTATTAGGATTGGTCAATAAGCTTCGATACAGTTTTTGTTTTTTTTCGATTGACGTGGCGATACCTTCTGTGATCCAGGGGTGTCTTTTTTTCAGGCGGGTAGTCTTCAATAATATTTTGCTGGAATCTTTCATTAATTTCTTTATTTTATTCAAAAACATCTCAGCTGCTGTATCAACATTATCCTCTATATAAATTTCATCCCATTTTTCTTCAATCAGTAGCTTTCGTAATTTCATTTTATTTAATATTTCACGTTTTATTATTTCAGGTTTATGCTTAGGATTTTCTGATTTACATACATATAAAGATAAATGAGTAAAATAACAGTGGATTGTAAAATCTAAAGAGTATAATAAACTGAACATCATTCACTTAATATAATTGAACGTAATTTGAGAATGTTCCAGATGTATTCTGAGATTTCTTTGGCTACAGAAATAGTTATATTCTCTACAGCATGGATGAGTTCTTCGAAATTTTGAAGGCATTGTTTATTTCGTTTCATAACAGTGTAAATCGGGCATTCGAAAATGATATGAAATAAAGTTTCCTTTTCATTACTATTGCAAACAGTTCATATTAAATCTGGATCAATCGAATACCAATTCCATTCAATGTGAACTTAATTTTAAAATGATTGGCCATGCGTAACTGTGCAAGAGTGCGGGTAATTTGTATAGATAACTTTAACAGCAGATATGAGCTTGGTTCCTGTGAGGTACTCAGAGTATTGTACAAATACATGAAAGGATAACGAGATACCATAGAGACATCGTTGTTGAACAGATAACTGCGATAATTACTTACTATATTTCTCCTATTTGAAATCAAAGTGTGGCCAGTCATACTATTCCAAATATTCAGAGATCCGCTATCAATAAAAATTGCTTTACTTGAAGTGCCCAATTAAATTTTGTATCAGCCGTATTTATTAATCTTATTTGTTGTTCAAAATAAAGTCTTGGATAACAATCACTCTCCATGGTAAGAATCTTGTACAGCCAGTTTAAAGTAATTTTCAAAAATATTGTATGCAAGTTTAATTCGGCCCGTTTCCAAACGTACTATTGCGTCAGGCGTATTAATAGGCACTAAAAGAATTCTTTTTAAGAAACTGAGATGTACTCTTTCTAATACTTCCAAATATCTTATGCCAGATGCCGTAACGGAGTTGAACAAAACACTCATTGCTAATGATTCAAATAGTTTTATTCGTGGATACCAGGTGTCAATTTTAGCTTAACACAATATAGGGATTACTGAGCCAATAGCCTGTTTTCCCTTAATGCTAGCAACTGATGGCATTTTATGAAATAATCCTGAAGAGGTGAAAGTTACTCCTAGATAAACATATTTGTTTGTTACCTCTAATGGTTGTCCGTTAAAATGAAAAGCAAAATTATATCCACCTCGAGCGAATTGCATAATTTCAGTTTTGTGTAAATTAACGGTTAGCTCATTATATGTAGTATATTTTTCAAGTATTTTCAATTTTTTCACGACATCAATTTCTGAGTGGGCAAGAATCATCAGATCATCTGCATATAATAGAGCCAACACGTCATTTTTTTCATCAATGTTCACATCCTGAGCCTGCCTATCATTGAAGAATGTTTCTATATCAGATATGAATAGTGCGAATAGAAGGGGGCTCAGAGGTTCACCCTCAAGAACACCAGTTGTTAATTCAAATAATCTAGAGAGGCCATTAGAACCTTTCATTTGAATAGTTGCATTAGAATACAATGTTTGTTTTATCCGAAGGATTTTAAATGATATCCCTATCTTGATTAATTTATCCCAGAGTAAGTTATGGTTAACAGAATCAAAAGCTCTTCTGAAATCAACGAAAATAGCGAATAGCTTTCGTTTTCTATGTCTAATATGAAAATTTATTACGGAGCTCAGCGTCTAAACATTGTCTACGCATCCTCGACCTGGGCGAAAACCAGACTGACACTCTGGTAATGCTCTGCAATCATCGACCCATATCGTAAGTCTGTTAAGAATGAGTGTTGTAAATATTTTGAGAAAACAATTTAATAAGGCTAAGCTTCTATAATTTTCAGGATTGTTTATTAGACCACCTTTATGCAACATAGTTATTAAAATATTATACCAGCTTCTAGGCATGGCAGATGATTCAAAAATTTTGTTAACTAAGGTTATTAAATAAAGTACCCAATTACTTGGTTAATTCCGATAAAACTCGAAAGGTATTCCGTCTGATCCTGGTGATTTATTATTTTTACATTTGTTGAGTACTGTATAAATTTCATCTGTAGAGAAAGGTTTGTCTAAATAACGGTGGCAAGCGTCTTGAAGATAAAGTGGGGATACCATTCTAGGAGGATATAAATTCTAGTAAAAGTTTTCCCATACTTCGACAGGCAAAGATTTAGAAACTGAACTATTTCGAAACTGCTTGATAGCCAACCAGAACTCGGTTTGATTTCTCACGTTTGTAAGCTTCGTAATAATTCCAGACTCGTATTATGTTTTCTTTATGTCTAATATTTTTTTATACTCGCATTTAAAACCTATATAGTTCGTTTTCAGATTTTCTGGGTTATTATGTTTCTTACATTGTTCCAAAGCTATTTGCATTGATTTTTTAGCAGTGATACAGTCATAATCAAACCACGGCTTACTTTTCTTTAGTCTTTTGTTTGTATACTGTTTTTTATTATAAACAAGACCTAAATTAGCGGAAATCTCGCGTAAGGCTGTAATTAGATTAAAAAAGGACTCATCAGGATCATCAATGAAATGGGCTTGGTTTGACCGATTCATTCCTAAACTATAATTTAAATAAAACACACTTTTCCAGTTCAATATCATACACGAATCAACATTATTTGAAAGATCAGAGTCCTTATGTTCAAGCAGGCTACTAAAGATCAAAGTTATATTTATTGGGAAATGGTCGTATAAAAAGTCATCTTCATCAACATAAAAATTATTCACGTTAGAAATGAACATATTGTTTACCCATGCCAAATCAACCACACTCTTTTCCAGTTTGCTGATATATGTAAATTGGCCAGGTGTATCTAAAGATGTTCTTCCATTCAATACACAAAAATAGTTATTATCCATGAAATCTATAATCTGCCTACCACTAGTTATTGTTATGTCTGAACTTATCCGATCTTCAAATATATTTGAGCCTTCAATAATTTCATGAGGGACAGTACCGTAAGAAGCAATTCTGCTGTTAAAGTCCTCCGCAATGACTATTAGCGTATCAGTATATCTTTCTGATACGGCGACCAAAAGAATTTGAAAACACTCAAGAATATGTACTATCTCTAAAGATGGTTTGAAATACACATTACAAACAATAAATTTATTATCACTCATACTGAACAAGCAAATAAGCACGTATGATGATTTAGATAGTACAGTCATGCCAAAGAGTTTTCTATAAAAAATGCATATCCCACCACTAGGCCTACCTAATGATTTTTCTTTTGTAGCATTTGATGTTATATAATCGAAATCTGATAAGTTATCAGGAACAATCGAAATATCATGGGTAAGCCAAGTTTCAGTCAGACACCAAATATCAAAGTCAGTCCCATCCAAATTAAACACATTCTTATATCCGTAACAATTCCAGAATTTTAGTAATAGTTTTTTGAAGAATTAGCCTTTTCCTTGTTGATTTTAGCAGCTTTCTAATTTGGAAATTCTTCTGCATCTCGGGGTCTTTGATGTGGCGGATGTGGTCGGCTGACCGGAAACGAATTTTACACGAAGATTTTCTCCATTGGCCCTTCTTTGTTCAATTTCTTTATACATAGATTTAAGTTCTTCACGTAGTCTCGATGTGTAGTCATTTTTGAACTTCACATTGGGGAACTCTTTCAGAGACAGATTTGGTCTTTTGGTTAAAATTGATTGATTGATTCAGAGGGCGTATTTTGGGCAAATCTTGTTTACCAAGTCTGTACGTCTTGATAGGGTTGAGTGGATTAGGTAAATTGAGCTCAAGTAGAATATCTGACACCGCCTTAGTGTCATCTACAGATTCATCGATGCCGTATACATATTATCACATTCTTTTCTCGTTCCAGTCTCGAAGTTACCTCTGTATATATTGTTGGGACTGAAGTAGCATCCAATTTTTTTTCTAGGTCTGTGACTCTAACTTTCAACGACTCATTTTCTTCTCTCAGGTTAATAATATGCGCCATACATCCATCAATTTTTTCATTTTGTACTGCCAATAAAGCTCTTAAATCATTCAGGCCGGCTGATAGGGTGGCAAGTTGTGAGTTCAACAACTAAAATTGCTGGGCCATAAATGATACGCCACTGCCATCCAGATTTTCTTGGCTATTCATACTCGTCAGTATAGAAAAACTAAATATGCTTATCTCCGAGATAAAAAGGTAAGGTAGCGTTTTTATTTGTCCACGTTAAATTGGAATCAAGTCTTGCCGGGCAGGATTTACCAAATATCTAAGTACTCAGATAAGATATTGCAATGACGTTACTATGTATACAGTGCGGCTTTTTATAGTCCCCCCCTGTTAACTTTTGAACGGTTTGCCGTAGAGAGATAAAAAAAAAAACCGTTTCGAGGGTTTCACCGATACTACTTTTTGAAATATAACGCATTGTGATTGCTCGATAGATGGCGCGGGGGGCACAAAAACCTAATTTTTTTAAATGGCATGGGGGGTCGAGTGACACATCGTTGAAAAGATAATTTGATTTTCTTTTCAACCATCTAATTTTTTTTTAATTTCGTTGACACGTTTTTTCACAATAAGCATTTGAAGTGTCAAGTGTAAGAGCGGATCTGAATTCGTTTCCTTACCTTACCTCAATAACTTTTGAAGGGTTTGATGTGAAATAATGGGACGGAAAATATTTTGGGTGGTATTAAAATAATAATGTTTGAAGAAAAATACCTTAATTGTTCTAGTGATTCACAATTGCAATCAATACCACGAAATACGGTCAATAAAGACAATTCACAACATTAATAATTATTCATTTTGAATTCCTTTCAAAGCTTAATTAGGTATTAGGATATCGAAATTATACCCATTTCATTTATTTTTAATGACAAAAGTAATAACAGGTACTACGAAAGGACTATTTATTGGATTTGTTTAAATGACAATAATTAATTAGTTACCTATAAAAGTACAATGGATTGATGAATTATTGTATTCATATTCACTGAGGAGTTTTGTCTACTTATAATTATTATTTACTTTGAATATTTGATATCATCATGGTTCGTATACGTCCTTTCGAAGAAAAAATTAAACCAATTTATAATTTTGGTGAGGCCCATCGGAACTACCACGAAGCGGAGAGAATTTTTAATGAAAAATTTCCTGAACATCCTATAACTCGGAAATATTTGAGGGAACTAGTTGAAAAATTCAACAGAACTGGCAGTGTTCGTAGGAAAGGTGGAGCTGGTCGAAAATCAATTCCGGAAGAGACAAACGTTTCGATAATTGCAAAAATGGTGGTAAATCCGCAACAAAGTACCTCTCGTGTAGCAAGTACGATTGGGGTCTCAACAACTACAGTAAAAAAATATTTGAAGAAACACAAGTTCCATCCATACAAATTAGTAATGTTACACCAACTCACAGAAGACGACCCAGACCGAAGAATGGAATTTTGTGAAATTATGGAAGAAAAGATAGCTAGGAACCCCAATTACATTAGGAATGTTTGTTTTTCAGATAAAAGTACCTTTTTTTTGAACGGAAATGTGAATACACAAAATGTGCGATACTGGAGTGATATAAATCCCCATATCTTTCGAGAAGGTCACATACAGTTCCCACAGAAAGTAAATGTGTGGGCTGGAATTCTGGGAGACCATATTGTAGGTCCCTTATTTCTGGAAGAAAACTTAAACGGTAATTTGTACCTGGATTTACTAAGAGATACGGTTGAACCACTCATACTTGGAATATTAGAAGAAATTGAGAACGAATTTCAGGAACACATCACCTTCCAACAAGATGGGGCCCCTCCTCACTTCCAACGTCAAGTTCGAGAGTATTTGGATGTAACATACCCTATGAGATGGATTGGACGTCGTGGACCAATCGAATGGCCGGCACGATCACCAGACCTTACACCTTGTGACTTCTTTCTGTGGGGATACGTCAAATCCAAAGTGTATGAGCAACAATCCACAAGGAAGAACTTAAAGAGCGAATAACACGGGTTTGTGCTGGTATAACTGCAAACATGTTGAATAATGTTCGGCAGGAATTTGTGAATCGAATTTTTTATTGTCAACAAGTATTAGGTGGACATTTCAAACACCTGCTTCGTTAATTGACAACAATTTTGCTTCTAATTATTTAAATACTACATGTCATAATAGTTTGTTTTCGTCTTGTTACATTGGCACTTCAAATGCTTATTGTGAAAAAATGTATTAACGAAATTTAAAAAAAATTAGATGGTGGAAAAGAGAATCCAATTCTCTTTTCAACGATGTGTCACTCGACCCCCCATGCCATTTAAAAAAATTAGGTTTTGTGCCCCCCCGCGCCATCTATCGAGCAATCACAATGCGGTATATTTCAAAAGGTAGTATCGGTGAAACCCTCGAAACGGTTTTTTTTTTTATTGCTCTACGTCAAACCGTTCAAAAGTTAACAGGTGGGGGGGGCTATAAAAAGCCGCACTGTATAGTTGAACACTTACTCAATACGCCAGTTGAAAATCACTGATTATAATCGACTTTTTCCACTAGTAGCTAGTAAAAACACTTTTTATACCAAAGTCGCTCACATATTCCAGAAATATTGGTATAGTTTGTTTTCAGATTTTCTGGGAAATTATGTTTCTTACATTGTTTCAAAGCTATTTGCATTGTTTTTTTAGCAGTGATAGAGTCATAATCAAACCACGGCTTACTTTTCTTTAGTGTTTTGTTTGTATACTGTTTTTTGTTATAAACAAGACCTAAATTAGCGCGTAAGGCTGTAATTAGATTAAAAAAGGACTCATCAGGATCATCAACGAAATGGGCTCGGTTTGACCGATTCATTCCTATTTCATAATTTAAATAAAACTCACTTTTCCAGTTCAACTGGAATCAATGATTATAATCGACTTTTTCCACTAGTAGCTAGTAAAAACAGAGAGTCACTTTTTATACCAAAGTCGCACACATATTCCAGAAATATTAGTATAGTTCGTTTTCAGATTTTCTGGGAAATTATGTTTCTTACATTGTTTCAAAGCTATTTGCATTGTTTTTTTAGCAGTGATAGAGTCATAATCAAACCACGGCTTACTTTTCTTTAGTGTTTTGTTTGTATACTGTTTTTTATTATAAACAAGACCTAAATTAGCGGAAATCTCGCGTAAGGCTGTAATTAGTTTAAAAAAGGACTCATCAGGATCATCAATGAAATGGGCTCGGTTTGACCGATTCATTCCTAATTTATAATTTAAATCAACTGGAATCACTGATTATAATCGACTTTTTCCACTAGTAGCTAGTCAAAACAGAGAGCCACTTTTTATAGCAAAGTCGCACACATATTCCAGAAATATTAGTAGAAAGTAGCATCCACGCACAAGTACGAGAGTTCCGGAACCGGCGACCGGTGACAGGTGATATGTGTTTACATCTACATCCCACCCAGCGCTGCTTGGGTGGAAAGCTAACGCCTCACCATCACGGTCCCTACTGATTTTTGAGGTTTCAATTTATGATCACAGACAAAGAAAACATGAGACGTGAATGAAGCGCAAGTTTCGATTTCAAATCCACTTGTATTGCCTTTCAATTCTGATTAGCCATACTCGTTACAATATCTCCTTTTTGCTCCCCCCCGTATACCACACTCTCTTATCATTCATTCACCTATAAAATAGGTGGACTACGAAAGTTATGAATTATTTTTTTAGATGTTCATTCAAAATGAAAGAAATCAGATTTTGCTTTTTGTTGGTAATTTCGGTAGTATTCGTGGGACAAACTGATTCGAAGAGGGTTTGTAAAGATCTGGCAAGTTACTATATACCACTCAGTCCGAATTGTTGGAATAACAAAGATGGTGAATCAAATGTTGTGAGTATTGTTTGCTATATGCGGTCAAATTTCTCTAAATATATTTTCAATCTTTCAAAATATGCAATGAATTTCTGTCTCAACAATGTTTGAAATCCAAATTCACTCTGTTTTCCTCATGTTATTGGGACATTCAAAAATCTGAAAATTTTGTTTGTACTTCATTTTCACTTATTGTTTTGAAAACCGTTGATGTGGGAGTCTATTACTAGTAAAAATTGGGTCACCAACACTTCACGCTCAATAATATAGATTTAAGTTTTCGACAAATAATATTACTTATTGAATTATATGCCTCGATATTCACCTGTTTTTACTCAAAATAAAATACTTGCTGTCGGAAAACTATACATCAGTGCTTCTATTCTCATGGATTAATTTATTTATAAACTAACGGGAAAAAATATTTCCAATTGTATGGTTACCCTAAAACTGAATAACCAGAAAAATAGGAGCATAAGAAACTTAATTTCAAATTATTTGTGGAGTAGATGACAACAGATAATTCTCCCAAGTTTTCAAGTATCTGTTGCTTGTACCTCATACCACGTACCTCAATTTGATTAGGCAAATATTTTTTATTTTATTATACAAAAACCGAAGAAAAATATCGATGTCTTTGAATTTCGTATTGTGAATGACAAATAATGCTATGGTTTGTTTTATAATCTAAGAATGGATCGATGGATATTCGTATGAGCGGATTCTAGAAAAAAGGCAAAAGTTGGCAGCGTTGGGGTCGAAAACGAAAGATTCATACACCATGACCTTTTGAGCTCAATTCGTTTTGAAAACGCCAGTCAAAAAATATTTCTGACAATAACTACAGAATTGAAGTTTTAAAATGAGTATTATTATTGGAAAATAGATTAAAGTGATATGTTTCGAAGCAAATCGATAGTAGTAATCAATTATTCAAGTTGCGCTTTTCATTTTCCAACACCTAGTGCCGTACCTTAATAAATCATTCTTTGCTTTTTGCATGAACGTAGAAAAAATGTTGTATGCAACTCGTGCAAAAATTGTTTATTGCACTAAACGTGTTGTCCAACTCGGCCTGACGGCTTCGTTTGACAATTTCACGTCGAATGCAATAAACACTTACTTTTTGTGCTTGTTGCATAAATAACTATTGTTTCATATTTGATGTAATCTTCTGAAATAGAGATCCGTGATAGACATTGGGCCATATGAATAAACCTTGAAAGCTAAACCTAATTGTTTTGCTCGGATTTATCAAACAGACATATTCGTTTTGTTATGTAACGAGAGAGCCAAACGCATAGTATAAACATTTATATTATTATTCATAAACAAAATCTAAGGAAGCAAATTTATCATTATTTAACACCGAACAAAATATTTAGCCGAACTGAACTAGATTTTCAAGGATATCTTGAACTGTAATTGTGGTATTGAAATGAATGATCATCGTCTATTCAAAAGTATGTTGTCAGTCAAGGTTGTATACAGTGTGTCTTATTTCTTATGGAAGCAAAACCATAACTTTCCTCATTTTTGCAGTAAGATTCTAAATTATGTAGAATCGATAGATACAACAAAAATATACGAATTGACCTCATGAGGATAATTTCAAGTAACATACACTGCACGCAAGCAGAATTATTAACATTTTGCCGATTATCCTATTTGTTTTTGAGATTAGTTCTAAAAATCAAGATTTGTCTAAATTTTTTCTCACGTATATACCCTCGTAGCTTCTGTTAATATTGAAACAGAACTGTTTATTTTCGACATATCCATAGATTCTGCAAGTTTCATAGTTTTATATAGAAAATTACGGAAGTTTCATAGAAGTGATTCCGTGAGAAGTAAAACAAACAATTTGATTTTTAAGATTTTTTATTTTTTTTTTCAAAAACAACATGGAGTAACTGTTGAATGAATGTGATTATTACGAACCCGAAGATTCAATTATGCAAAAATTGAACAAATATAAAGATCATTTAGATTTTCAGTACTTTCCCAATTATCCGACATGGAAATATTCTTTCATAAACTGTTAGTTGAGATGCCATATATCGTAAAACCACAATAATCCGTTTTAGACATGGCTTCACCCTTTGGTCAGGAAGTCTGTTTTCGCATATAACTCGTCTACCGTTGAAAATTACAAAAAATTGTACCTTGAAAAAGTGCTTGATTGGCCGAAATTGTAGTATGTTATAGTGGAATGGGTAATCAGGAAAATGTGCGAGTTTTAATGATTTTGTATGTGTCGTTTCTGAGCTATAAGCAGCCAAAGTTCAAAAAAACGTTATAGGTGGATAGGGTTGGCAAAGGAAAACACAGTTTTTTTTTGTCGGTATAAGAAAAATTCAGGATGAAAATGTATTTATCGGAACTCGTTCAACATGTCCAATTATAACGTTATCAATGAAAGTACATTAGGGTGTATACGGGGCATAATCAAAAAAATCGTTTTTCAGGATTTTTTTTGCTGACACTAGTCCTGAACCAACAATTTATATAAATGTATGATATCATAGTTTCAGTCTATTCTAGGAGATAAAAAGAGAAAAAAAAAGAGATGTTTTGTTTCTTTATGACTCTCTCTGTGGCAAATATGAATTTTTAATATTTTGGATTATAATACCCTTAAAACACTTATACTGAAAAAAAGTTGACATATCGTTTTTGAATACAAGAACATTATTTATTGCCACTGTTGATTGAACAAAAGATAAGGAAATTCTCTGGTGAATTAAGTTGTTCAATATTACCTTTTATTTAGATACAGGGTGCGTTTAATTTTTTTTTTTAGGTCACTTACCATGTTTTTATTCAATATCTCCAAAACTGTTCCGTCAATTTGGATCTTATTCTACTCCCACTATTATGAAAGTGTTCCCTAATCTTTTGTTCAATCAACAGTGGCCTAAATAATTTTTTTGTATTCAGAAACGATGTGTCAGTTGTTTTCAGTAGAAGGGTATCCAAAATATTAAAAATTCATATTTCAAATAGAGAGAGTCATCAAGAAACAAAACATGTTTTAATTGCCTAGAATAGAATGAAACTATGATATTCTACCAAAATATAAATTGTTGGTTCAGGACTAGTGTTAGAAAAAAAATCCTGAAAAACGATTTTTTTGGTTATGCCCCGTATTCACCCTAATTTGTACTTTCATTAGTAACGTTATAATTGGACATGTTAAACGAGTTCCGATAAATACATTTTCATCCTGAATTTTTCTTATTCCGACTAACAGAACAAGTTTTTCCATTCGTCAACCCTCCCAACTCCGACGTTTTTTCGAAATTTCGCTTTATCTCAGAAACAACACATACAAAATCATTTAAACTCGCACATGTTCCTAATACCCATCCCACTATAACACAATAAAATTTCAGCCAATTTGACTAAGAGCCATATTTACATGTGTTTTCGTGCGGGGTCCTTTCCTTAAAAATGTATAAGCTACTAGAAAATCAATGTCGAAATTTTATTAGGATTCCGGCGCGCATTAAAAAATGTAAATGAACAATTCTTGTGCAAATTCATATTGGGAATCTTGACAAAATTTCGATTTGGCTTTTCTCGTAAATTACAGCTTATTCAGATAAAGTGAACAACTGTTTTTAGTAAATTTATCAAGATTAATTTCAACGGATGACGAGTTAGAGACGAAAACAGGCGTTTTGACCAAGGAAGTGGTTGTTTATGGTTAAATCATGAGGTTTTATGATATATGAAAACTCTTATAAACAGTTTATGAAGGAAACTAACTGTTTTCAACCAATTTTCATTCAGTAAATCTGAAAATATATAATATACCTACATATAAAGTGAGTTTATTGTATAATATCAGATTTATTAATTGAAGTTCAATTATTGCTTTTTCACTCCCACCTTGCAAGCTGTGAGAATTTACAATTTTGCGAGATATACGGGGTCAATAATTTGTAATATCGTTAAAACACTTCGGGTTTAACAAAAAAATCAACAATAAAAAACACAAAACATCTTGCGGCAATTTTTGCCGCAAGATGGTACACAATTTCCGGAAATGGGTTTCTTCTCAAATCTCAATAATATTTCACACCCACAGTCTCATTTCTTTATCTGGTTGCTATTTTATCTGATATGTTCTTAATGCTATATTTTCAGAAATAAACGTTGGCGAGCGTTGGCGAGCACTGGCGAGCACTGGCGAGCACTGAATTCCCTGTTATTAAAGTGAAAATGGGCAATGGAAATAATTCAATTAATTTTTAATTATCTGATTTTTAATTGGCCACTGACCGAATAATTCACTCACATTCTTAAAGGCATTATAGGGTTTTTAAAAGCCTGAAATTAGTTTGTTTCCAATGATTATTGTTTTTCACAGACCGAGATTATCAAAAGATGGAATGCGTCGGTGGAGGAACACTATTTGACAACAGATGATGGTTACAAAATCTTAGTTGTAAGGGTATACAAGATAATAACAAAATCTACTCCTATCATCATAGGACACGGACAACATCACAATAGTGTTATGTTCGCTTCCAATCAAGATAAATCTTTGAGTAAGTACGGGGATAACTTCATCTCATTATTTTATTGAGCATCTTGCTTTAGAGCTACTTGCTCTGCTAACAAGGTGGAGCATGATTAACATAGCACGAGTGTCTGTTTGATAAAATTCAATACCCGTCGCGGTATATCAGCCAAGGGAGTACTTTGTCGGAATGTTTGGATTCATTCAAGGGAGCAGTTGTTTTTAGTGTTTATCCATACTATTTTGCATGCATTGTAGGTGAAAAGAATTGAAAAAGGGTAAAATATAGGTCAGCAAAGACTAATTATCTTTACCTCTATTATGTTATTCATGTTTTTGTCTCGTTTCCGATGATGATTGTTTTCAATTATTCACTTATATTTAATTTCAATTTTAGCTCATGTCCTCATTGAAGCTGGATACCAAGTATTTCTTATAAACTATAGGGGGTCTCGTTACAGTCTTGGACATGTTAATAAAACTGCTAACGATAGATCTTTCTGGAATTTTGGGTGAGTTTAGTTTTATTTGAATCGTCACAAGCTTTTTTCAAGAAAATGTCTTATGTTTATTTAATTAGTAATTTAGCATATGGCGATGTACCACTCCAATATAAATAAATACATAATTATAATATCTAAGGGATTGGTTTCCTTACAACCGTCGACGGTCTCTTCAAGGAAACTATTTGTACACAGACCCATAAAAATAGTAGAGCGCATTTGTCGGCGACCGTCGAACGCTGCCAACATTTATTACAAACCAACATTTATTCTATAGTTATCATTGATACTTTTTCGATATGAACACTATAACTTATTGTATTGATTTAGCCGCCTGGTTTCTTTTCATAAGTTTTTTTAACAGAGATCATATCGAACTGCATCAATCTAAATTCAGTCAACGACAGTCCAAATAGATTTAATTTTCATAGATTCGATCCATTATAACATACAAGAAACATTTTCATCAATTAAAATTAAAAAATTATTAGATGCCTATATTAATGCTTTTCATCCCTGAATAAATGGGAGTGGGAATGAAAATGCGAATTTTCAGTTTCAGATTTTTTCTTCTCAGTTAGAGTCTTTTACAATATCTATCAGATGTAGTTCAATGTACAGCGTGGCTTTAGCCGGGGAAGTACTTGTTTTCTGTTAGATATTACAAATAAATCACATTTTTCATTTTTCAATTTTCATGGAGAATATTTCCCTTTTCAAAGTAATTTTTATTAGTCATTTCTCATGATGATCTCCTACCACGTAGTAACGGCTACATCCATCAAAAAAAATTAAATGACTTCGCCATATCTTAACACATTTATTTCTTGCAGAATTCATGAAATGGGTATCCATGATCTAAGGAAATGTCTTTTTTTTGTAAACGAAACAACTGGACAAAAGGCAATATACATTGGATACTCCAGTGGTTCCGCAGTAGGTTATATTTATAACAGTATGTTTCTGCAAGAGGCACCAACACTTATGAAGGGATCGATTTCTCTGGCGCCTGTGGCCTCCATGAATAAATCGAAAAACCCAGTTATATCCATTATTACCCAATTTTGGACACAGTGTATACGAGTATGTATTTTTTATAGCTTTCGAAATCGAAATTCAACTTTAATTCAGTACCTTTACAACTTATGGCAAAATTGCTATCAAGGTAATGCGGATGGATAGTTATTATTACAAACCCATTTGAAATAGCCAGTTTCCCATTGTTTTATGATTTCATAATAGAAGGCCAAAAAAAATCAAAAATTGAATTGTCTCTCCTTTTTTTCAGGTCTAAAAATATGTTCGATTATTTCCCTCATCTGTCAAAATTTATTCAACAGTAAAAGCACAAGAGCTTTTTTTTATCGGATAAATTTCTTTCTTGAACGAAATAATTTTGCCAATCAGTAATTTCACGAGTAAAACTGACGATGAAAAAATTGCGAGACCGTAGGTCATGTGATTCTGTGATACCTTGAGCAATTCATAAGTTTTTGTTTCTACAAAAACTGGACTAAAGAAATTGAAAATAATAGTCCAGTTACATCGTCAGTGACGAGCAGTGTATAATAATTTCTTCAAATGGCAGTATCTGAAACGAAGAAAGAATTATTTTTCAATCGATTCCTGCAGTGGAATCATTGAAACTCGGTTTTTCCTAAGTATGAAAGTGAACTGATTATGTATCAAAATCTTAAAAATGTAAAAAAAATTACATTGATAGAGCCATATCTCGGAAACTGTCCATTTTTGGAATTTTTGGGAATGGACACTCTTGATCAGTGCATCCAGATCTACACCATACCAAAAATTCGGACAAATTCACGGAAAGCCATTTTCCATAAGAAACGTGCGTGGTCCTTTATTCAATAAAAGAAAAGTTCGAGTGCTTTTTGGCAAGATAAATCAACGACAATATATAAATGCACCACAAAAATAATCACCTTGGTTAAAACATTTATTTGAAGGAGCAGTTATTAACAACACAATTATAATTATGCTTTTTGTAAATCTGTTCAGATGAAACTTTTCCAACACGATTCATATTATGACAACAATACTGAACAATCATTGCTGTCATGCCAGTGAAGGGACTTCCGCTTACTAGATGAAGTCTATTTTTGAGGAACAGACATTTTTATCGCTAAAGGATTCACCTTTTTTATCGCTGTCAAACTGACTCAGACGTCATATGTAAATGGGTTTATTTCTACAGGAGTTGGTTTATCGCTGATAAACCCCCTTCGTTCCTTTTGCGAATAAACTGCATGCTACTTTTTGACAGTTGCCTGAATGTATGCAACACATTTCACAAGTCGTGTGACATTGCCGTAAATAGTTATGTTCATTAATTTAATAAACATAATAATGTACGTTGTGGAATAATTGACATATTTGGGAAATAATCTGATCAAATATAACCGTCGTTTATCAAATTGAATAAATTTTGTAATTTCCACTCAAACATTTTTATTTTAGAAAATTCATCTCTTTAAATTCGAAGATTTATGTTCAAAGAATGAAACCCTCGAGCTCGAAAGCTCTCGGGTTTTATTCAGAACATAAATCTCCGAATTCAACTCGATAAATTTTCAAACAAAATCGTTTTCGTTGAAATTGAAAAATTTATTCGAGGAAGAAGTTTTTATTTTAACGGATATACTTTCATTTTGCATGAAAACTTGGTTGCTTTGGTAATTGACGAGAGCAAATAACATGATAAAATCACGACACCGAAGGTGGAGTGATTTTATCTATGTTATTTGGTCGAGTCATATTACAAGCTACCAAGTTTGAGTGGAACAAAATTAAAGTTTATACGATGAAAACAAAACCTCGAATGGTATTTAGTAAGATAATTTAACGAATCAAATAAATAAATTATTAAATAAAAGTGAATAGAACATCATTCATTGAATTAAATCAATAATTAATTGAAAAAAAAGTACATTTAACAGGAAATATTATTTAAATGTACAATTACTGAAAGTACAGTTTTGGTATACAATCCTACCCGAAGAAGACTGCTGAATTTGATTATTTTCCTCTCTTAGATTTGTCACTAAAGTGGAATGATGCTGTGAGTCTAACTGAAGGTATGGCTTCAGAGAATTGGCATTAGAATGTCCGGTCAGCTTGATAATTTGTTGTTCTGAGACTCCTGCTTTGGCAAGAGTAGAAATAGTGCTTGCCCTATGGGAGTGATTAGTAATTTTATTTTTCAGATCTAGACCAATTTTTTCTGCAGAAATTCTGGTCCACATTGAAATTTCGTTTACACCAAGGGGTACATTTTTGTACCATCCCTTGGCATTTTCATTTTTCCAAAACGGATTTGGTGTTAGAAATAATCTATCTGAAGAAATATGTTTGTTTCGTTTTTCTAGAAGCATTTTCAACAATCTTACAGGACACACATTCGGGTTTTCTTTATTTGTAGTCAATCACTTACTTTCACTGCACCTTTTATCTCCACCCTGAGCTGTTTTAGAAAAGACCGTGTTGTAGTTCCATTATTGTATTTTTCGGCTTTGAAATAATAAATTTTACACTGCGCACTTTCACCACCTCTCCAGGCTAATTCAAAAGCGGAGATATTGAAAAGTTTTTTTTTATCCCATTGGAGAATTTTCATCCCACTGCTCTGCCATTTTTATAACTTCTTCTTCACTCAATGCTATGAACCTTGTCTTCTTTTATCTAAATTGCTCTGCAGTTGCTTGCGTTTAGCATTTTTAGCGTTTCTAGCATCTTGAAATGTCACATCTTTGAATGGGTCAAACACAATCTTATAATCCATAAAATATTTTTCTTGCACAATTTTGGCTACAGTATTCCACATTGTTTTAACTACGTACTCCTCGTCATTTCCGTCTGATTTCTTCATATTATACGCCCAATCTGCCAATATGCTTGAGATTTCCGGCTGCGATGTTCATATCCCTTTTTTCGACAAAATAATTCAAACTGCCTCCAAATTGATGATTTGTTTTTTTGGTGTTTTTTGGATAATAGGAATTTCACATGTAAAAAAAGCATTAGTTGGGATGTTTGATTAGTATATAAATTCCGTAACATCATTAAGATGAATTATCCGTTTGTCAAAAAAAGTATTCCGAGCATACAGAACAAGATTTATGAAGAAAATGGAAAATGTGAAAATACCTCAACCCCTTCATACCCTGGATACTTTCCATTCTATTTTTCATATGAGGTATTTTCCATAATGCGTAGTTATCGGAATTCGGATAAATGAGCAAACTAGTTCATATTTCATGGCCATTACGATGCTGAGCACAACAAAAAAAAAACAGTTGCGTTCTTGATATATTTTATGAAATTATAGGATTTTGAAAGAAACACTCTGTATTTTATCATGTGGGTATTTTGATTCATGATCTTCCTGAAGTTGAGCCTAAGAGAGTTACCTATTCGTTCAAAATGATATCGAGTTTACGCGTATAACCTATAGGGTTGATACGGGAAATCGAGTTGTTCTGAAACATCGTTATTTTACTTTTTTTTTAAATAGATACATAGATTTGCTACCAAAAGTCCTGTTGAGGAAACCCCTCGTTCACCAGATATGACACACTTCGATTTCTACCAATTCGAATGGAATCGAAAATCACGATGTAAATTGATTGTAAAATTCGTAGTTAACTTATAAAGAATAGCAAGTATTTATTGACAGAAGTACCCAAATTTGTCTATCAAAAATGCGGTGTTTGTCAACATCTAAACCATTCAAGGGACTGGTCATTTCATTAAATCCAAATAATTGTAATTATCAACATATAATAGGAGTTTCGACATAGTTAGAGAAGTTCTGGTCAGAAATATTTACTTGGCAGAATAGTAATTTTTCTTCCTATCGTATAGGAAGAGGACAGGTCATACAACGGAAAGAAGTCTTTTATTTCTGTTTTACAGTAGTTACCTGACACTTAACTTTGCAGGATTGATGGAGTGCTAAAAATCGGGGAGTATCATATCTGGTGGATGAGGACTTACCCTAACTGGACCATTGGTAGCAATCTGTTCCAAAAAATAATGTAACAATAACCAGTCACAATAAATGATGACACTTGAGAATATTTGACTGCGTGAAAGTGGTATCAACAAAGTTTCGAAATGACGTGATTGCCCATATTTATCCTATACAGTGCTAGTCTAAAGTCCGTTCCCCCCCTTCTAATTTTTGAACCACCTGGTATATCGCAACGAAATTTGGAAGGCTCAAATAGGAGATAAAAACCTACTTATTCATGAGGAAATTCCAGCTAAAAGTTTCAAAATGGCAGCTGAGCGCCATCTTCAATATTTTTTTTAAATAGATCACCTGGTATATCATTGCATGATCGGATAGAGACGATCATAAGGAATCCAACAAAACCAAGATTGATGCTATTATCCCCAAAGACTATGGAGATATCGCCTATTATTTTCTCCATAAGCCGAATGAGTGTGAGAGAGAATTTATTGACCCGCCAGAAAAAGTTTCTCTCTTCCACTCATTCGGCTTATCGAGAAAGTAATAGGCTATAAGTATCTCCATAGTCTTTGGAGATAATAGCATCAAACTTGGTGTTGTTGGATTCCTTATGATCGTCCCTAACCGATCATGCAATGATATACCGGGTGTTCTATTTAAAAAATGATTGAAGATGGCGCTCAGCTGCCATTTTGAAACTTTTAGCTGCAATTTTCTCATGAAAAAGTAGGTTTTCATCTCCTATTTGAGCCTTCCAAATTTCGTTGCGATATACCAGGTGGTTCAAAAATTAGTAGGAGGGGAACGGACTTTAGACTAGCACTGTATACATACAGTGACCGCCAAAAAGTATGTACGGTGTGGGAAAAAAGTTTATTATCAGAGTATTAGAAAAAAAATCTGGGGAAAAGTTTGTGCATGTCCGATAACTTAAAAATCAATTTTGACATGTCACGTGATTGCTGGTATGGCGGCAAATTGAAAAAAATTACCATAAAAATGCAAAAAGTGGTGTAAAAAATGGCAAGATATCGAAAAAAGTTATTCATACATATAGTCAGAGATAATAAAATAACATTGAAAATATCTATTTTTTAAAAAGCATTTTCCTATGTGTATGAAAATATTAAATTATTTTCTTATGAATACCTTGACCAAACTGAAACATCTGTATTCCAATGATTATGACAAAACTTTCTCATTTTGCTCACAGCACAGAGCACTAAATGGGAAAAATTGGATTTTGTCAGAACCCTGGCTGTTACATTGTTTCGTACCTGACAGTTATATCGGAATTCCACGATTATTGCTATGATAGGAAAATCCAAAAATATCATATTTTACCGATTATAATCAATTTTTGATAACAATCCTGCATGAATGTTTCACTTCGCACATATTCATAAAAATAGTGCCTCAAATTAAAGAGGCTACAGTTTTCGAAATTGCATGCGAAGTGAAGCGCTCTGGCACGATTATGATCGGAATTTGAATATAATCTGGAAAACACCATGTTTATGGAGTATCATGTCATCACAATAGTCGGGGAATTCTGACATAACTGTTAGATACGAACCAATGTAACAGCCAGGGTTTTGACAAAATATCTTTTTTTTATTTAGTGATCTCTGGTGTGTAGAAAATGGGAAAGTTTTGTCATTATCATTGAAATACAAATGTTTCAGTATGGTCAAGTTACTCATAAGAAAATTATCCTATTTGTACGCAGATAGGAGAATATTTCAAAAAAAATTATCATTTTTAATTGTACTTCATTATCTCTCCGAATTTACTATATGTGTATGAAATTAAATTCTAAGCAGCTTTTTCAATTAACTTTTTCCGGTATCTTGCCATTTTACCCCACTTTTTATCACGTGACATGTGTCAAAATCGATTTTTAGGTTATCGTACTCTTCCCCAGATTTTTTTACAATACTCTAATAATAAAGTTTTTCCATATGGTACATACTTTTTGGCGGTCACTGTATAGGTTACCTGCAAAATTTAAAATTTTGAATTCATCAAGAAGAGTTAAGAAAGCTTTTATGTTCTGACCATCTTTTTTGAATTCTATGGGTGCTACGACTCGTCAAATGCATATACTTAATGTAGGAGTGAACTTTTTATGACTTCATTTTAGTGACAAGACACGTAAAAGAGCAATAATTCGAGAATTGATTTCATAAAATCAATTTTTATTTCGCTCACTTCCTCTGGGTTCTGGTTTTCTTCGATCAAAAATTCATTCACCTATTCATCGCTTATCTCGTCTTCATTCAAAAGTGCCTTGTTTAACCTATTAGAAACCCTTGGCACAGGATAATGTGGCCCTTTCGACTATGATATGAAAGAGGAAATTTCATTGAATGTTTCATCTCTAAATCAGGACTCAACAAACCGTTTCGATCTGACGATACGATTTGTCGCAAGCGTTATTCGTACACTATGAAGCCATTGGCTGGCGAAACAATTGTCGTGAGTTTGTAAACCCATGATCTGTGAAAATCATTGATGTTTACCTAAAAAGTTAGTGGCTGGTATTGGCTTCAGGGGAGAGGATTATTATTACATTCATCAGTATGTGTACTTATAACGAATTCTGAATTCTGCGCCGATTTGTGAAGCCACAATAACGCATTTTCTTTCCTTATAGGTTTGATGAAAACTAAACTATCAGTATTCACAACTACCTGGCTGGCTTCTGGGTTTTGTCGTACAAACTGATATTTAATTTTGGGTAGGCATAAAGCGTTTGGTATTCAATGCACATTTGCACAATGGAAAACTGAGAATGTTATATGAAATAATGCAAACGCACGATAGCATTCCTCGATACTTAAATCACATCTGCATGATAAAAAGGATGAATGCTCGATAAATGTATACGTTTCCGACGTTTAAATGGAAGTCAAGAAGAAGGAAAACTGAGTTAAAAGTGCGTAAATTGATTTTTCACTCGCACTTGGCACACAAACCTAACTTGAGCAAGCTAACCCATCTTGCGAGTCGAAAATGCGTAAATTAGTGTTTCGCTCGCACTTGACACACAAACCTACCCTGAGCAAGCTAACCTAGCTTGAGGGTCGAACATGCGTGAATTAGTTTTTCTCTCGCACTTGGCACACAAACCTAACCTGAGCAAGCTAACCTAGCTTGCTAGTCGAGCATGCGTGAATTAGTTTTTCTTTCGCATTCGACACAAAAACCTAACCTGAGTAAGATAACTTAGCTTGCGAGTTGAAAATGCCTACATTAGTTTTTCGCTCGCGGTTTTTATCATGAGTTCGTTTTTCTTTACCGAGCGTTTATTCCTTTTATCGAGCATTTATAATTTTTTTCAGCTTTTATTTCTTCACCATGCATTTTTAAAATATCCTACAATTGTGTATTTTAATCAAATAATCATATTGAGCATAGAAATTAATTATCAAAGTGTTCCCTTTATTTTTAACCAAATCAAGCCAAGGCAACAGCCGAAAACCAACCAGGACATTAACGCCAGTCGTGAAAGCCTATTCCTATTGTTGTTGAAAGTTTTTTTTTTTTTCAGCATATCTCCGACTTTCTTTTCAAAGGGCGAGCTCTTGCAAGATTAGATGCTGAGATTCATATTTGTGCCAGTTCACCTTTTTGGTGGTATGTCTGTTCAACTTTTATAAACGGTCTAATTATTGGAGTCGATTATAAACAGATAGATCCGGTGAGTACATGATTTACGGTGTCTGCATGTTATTTCTAAAAAATAACTGATTTTCAAACTGGACACTCCGAGTAATCCAAACTGAAAAGTCCATTCAAACATATGTCCCAAACGGATTGGTTTTCAAGATGCAGGTGATAAAAATACATTTTTTTCAAGAGTTTTTCGACATTTTCAACAATAATAAACCCATTCAATAGTACACACGATACAAAATAATCCATTCCTTAAATAATTTACAGGGTCCTACTTTTTTCACAGTCAAGAATTGTTTAACCCTTCAGATTTTTTTTCTGCCACCACTGAGAGATTGTGAGAGAAGAATAATCAATTGTGTTTCATTTGACATCTTTTTGTTTTCTTGTGGTTTTCATTTACTTGTACGGTTCAGGAGCTAAAATAAAAATATCAGTACAAACATTTTCCAGTGTCCCATAACAATAAGAAAATTTTAAAATAAAACAATCTCAATTATTGTAAATTAGAAAAAATATTTTTCCAGAATTACAAAAATCTTCGATGAATAAAAATGTTTTAATGAAAAATATACAGACAAGCTTTCATACAAATGCACTGAAAATTAAATGATAATTTTTTTCATTGTTTGATATAAGTTATTTTGTGGGTATAAGATTCAATATCTTCTGTACAAGATTACCTATTTTATATTCACGGAAGCTTTTGAATTTGTCACTCACAGAATAACCTAGATCAAACAATTTTTATTCATCGTAGAATATTCCAATTCTGAAAAAATATTTCTTCCAATTTACAATAATTGAGAATGTTTTATTTTCAAATTTTCTAATGTTATGGGACACTGAAAAATGTTTGCCTTCATATTTTCATTATAGCTCCTGAACCGTACTTCAAGAAAACAAAAAGATGATGAAACATCATTAATTATTCTTCTCTCACAATCTCTCACTGGTGGCAGAAAAAAAATTCTTAAGGGTTGAACAAGGCTTGACTCTGAAAAAAGGAGGAGAAGTTAATTATTTTGTATCATGTGTACTATTGAACTCCAAAAAATCTTGAAAAAAATTTATTTTTATCACCCCATATCTCGAAAACAAATCCGTTTGGGACATATATTTATTTGAACTTTTTGTCCTGAAAACTTTCAAAGAATCACCTCCTGAAGTTTGTCAACGTACTTAATTAACAGCCTGTAGGTAACAGATTGGAAAAACTGTTCTTCAGTTACAAAGATAAATAAATTAAATCCCAGATCCTATTTACGTGAAGTCTCGGAAATAATGTTTTCAAAAGGAAAATTTTCATTTTCATATAGAACTTATGCAAATGATTAATATGTTGAAGCAAGCATTCTGTAAGGAAAATTCAAGAAAAGTATTAACCTAATGCGACCTTCAAAGTACCTATATTAATGTTATTGAATACATATTCAGACTTTTCTGTTTTGGTTGCAGAGGTGTGTAAAAAATTATTGGGTATTAGTGGGAATTAGTTGGGAATTAGAGGTATTAGTTGAAAATTAATTGGTATTAGTGGGCATTGGTCAGAGGTATTACATGGAAATTACAGGTATTATTCGGAAATTAGAGAACATTGCTGGAAATCATAATTGTTAAATGAAAAAAAATTCTTCAAAAGAGTACCTGACAAAAAACCGAAAATTAGGACAGAATTAAAACGAGAAAACTAAATTTTCTAATTTTTTCAATATTTTTATTACTGGTGAATTAGAGACTTCACTCGGGTATTAGAGGAATTAGTTGGGCATTAGTGGCATTAGTTCGGTATTACTCGAGAATTACTTGAGTATTAGAGGAAGTATTTAGGATTTTTGGGAATTAGCGGTTTTCCCCTCGTATTATATTTTATTATAATATGAAAATTGAAAATGATGTTGAAATCATTTTTGTTCTCATTCAACCATTTTTATTTATTTAATGTTTTTCACATAACATGAATACTTACCGTTTTTTGAATGATATGAACTATTTTCTTTATTTTATTGACTTAACCATTTTGTTATATTCCTGGTTCTTTTTGGGATTGGGATGTCCACCATGGGTGTATCGGAAAAAGAGAGACAGTTTTGCTTGAATAAAAACATAAATAAATGAATAAAATTCGTTACAGAAAGCATATCGTATGTCAATAACATATTTCGGAGTTTTTTTTCTATTCTATTCATTGAAGATTTAACAAAATAACCTTCTTCATAGCAACTTTTCATGAGATTTCTTGTGATTATATCACCTCCACCATCCTACGTTTAGTAATCCATTGACTATGATCTTTTGAATTTGTTTTAAAAATGGAACTGTTTGAATGAAGTATTTTTTGAATAAATTTGTATTCTGAATTGAATGGTGTATCACTTATGATGGTAGGATCGCGTTTCAGATTATTTTCCACCATCATAACATATTCATGTTTTGAGAGATTTTTGCCAATCACCAGAATATAATTTTCGGAATTCTTCAAAAACATCTGAAACGCAATGAAACCGTCATATGTGATACATCATTGTATTGAAAAAGGAAATTAATGGGGAGCTGAAGGGGTTACCCAAGATCTTTGCCCGCCAAAAAAATGTTTGCAAGTCTGATGTATAACGGTACTTATATAATGCGAAATACCAACAAAAAATTTTATATAATGATGTAAATTGATTACTGTGTTTCGGACATTCTGGATTGTTTCAATCAACCCATCCGGAACTGTAAACAGTGCGTGAAATCTTAGTTCACGCAGTGTCGTAGTAAAAAGCTATTTATATAACGAGTTATAAAATGAGCGTGTTTTATGCACCAGACGTGGATATTGGCGTAGCAATTTGGAAGAGCTCTGTTGATCTCTAGGTTTCTTTTCCTGATGGAAGGAACAATCATGGTGTCTTCCGAGTTGACTTTGAGGTTTACTCCCATGCTCCACGCCTGTACGTCTCAGATGGCTGATCGCATCAGTTCCACATACTTTCTATAACCATTATATCGGTAGCGTCAGCAAAGCTCTGGACATACATTTCTCTCACCGGTTTCGGTCTTGAAGGAGGCTGTCTACCACGAGGTTTCACAATAGTGGAGATAGAACTCCCTCCTGTGAACAGCCTCTCGTGGCTTCCACCTCCATTGTGTTCTCGAATAGAGAGTCCGATATCCACTGGTGCAGGGCTGATAGACACATATGATATATGTTACCAAACGCCCCTTCTACGCCAGGAAATGTCCTGAATGCAATCTCTCTAGTTGAGAGATATTTTTCAATCCTTCCGACTAGGCTATGGAGCGCCTTCTGACCAGATTTTCCCGGTTCATAGGCCCGTTGGTACTCCGAGGAAATTAAATCCTCTCAGTTTTTTCATCGTTTTGAGAATGAACGAGGAAACGCAAATTGGAATGAGTATGTCTGCTATTCGCTCTAGTAGTAAAGGTTAGATTTCTTCTAGTACTGCTCATATTCAACTGGTTGATATAGCCAATTCTACTTTCCTGTAAGTGGTGGCCTCTTTTGCTATGCCTCAAGTTTCACTTGTGGGTTTAGCCTCAGATGTTTGTACTCTCCGGGACGCGACTAGCTCATTCGTTCCCAAAGAGTCAGAAAAGTGGGTTTCAGGGAGTATCTCTTTGACAAGATTTTGTTCAGTCGTGAGCATTCAGCTGTGTTCTCGACTTCTTCGCAGAAATTCTTCCACGCTTTTTTTCTCTCTTTATTTTGCTCTTTGGTCCAATATATTCGTCCTACTGCTCTGTTGTATAGGCCTTATAACAAATAGATCTAGTCTAGCCCAAGTAGCAATATGTGTTTAATATGAGTTTTATAAACTATATCTAATAAAAGTACGAGTATTCTATAACACCTTTTAAAGCTCTAATACAGTACGTAAACAACCAAAAGAGTCCAAAATTATTAAATCTTTTGGTTCTTTAACATATAGCTTATTAACGATTATATCCTCTCAACAAAATGTCCTTATGTGATAGTTAAAAAACTATTTTATAAGTATGTCTTTCAGATTTATACAGCCTGTCCCAATATGACGTTTACAACCATTACAATTATATTTCTCATGGATCCTATAAAGTAGTTTAAAACAGTTGTAAGAATAGCTATACGAACTTAATAAAAATGTCTTATAAGAATGACATAACGTTGTGTGGACACCGTTCTCGTTATAAACAAAAGTGAAATTTTATACAATATTTTGTTCCTTCAGTGACACAACTTACAATGAATATATCAAATAACGTTGACGTAACGTAGAGAAATTAAAAATCACCGAATTGGTTCTCCATCATAAAAAAATGTGTATGCATCATTAGGTTTAAAAAACCTCTGCAATTTGTTTCTCACCATGATTTTTTCTGCGCAGCGAATCTTTCTGATTGAATACATATATGTTTTTATTGAAAATAGAATCGCCTTGAATTAGTAATAAATTGGCCAATCTGATAACGATATTAAATTATATAATACATTTTCCAAAGGTGTTATTTTTAATCAGAAGTATAATGTATAATGTATAATGATCAATCGATACAATATATATATATATATATATATATATATATATATATATATATAATATAATAGCCTATATCTTTATGAAACGTATATTATTGTGTGAAATATATATTTTTCTGTTCGAAAATATTTTTCGTTAGGGACGCGCCAAGTATTTTCAGCGCCGTCGTGCAGAATAATGATAGGCGCATTCACCAATATCATAATATTGACCCAAAATTACCACCCTTCTCTCAACACTGTCGAAATTTTTGAAAAGAAAACTATACTTTTTAGTACTGATGACTATTGTCTATATTTATTTGTGACAAACGAAGAGTACACTAAAAATATTAATAGATTATTGTTTTTTTACCTAAGGAGGAGCTTGATGTTTTGTAGCATTGTCAAAATTATTTCCGGATAAAATTTCAAAGAGAGCATCGTAAATTTCGCCCAACTGAAATCTTAGAGGGGTTATTGCATCAATTCGGCAGAGTCCTACACGGATGTCTCCGCAATTGCTAGTTGCATGGAAATGTTCATTGAAACATTTTAGCACCTACAGATCGATTTCTGGGTTTTGCCCTCATCAGTATAGGGTAGAGACCTACCCATTAGAAAACAACTACTTTCCTAGCTAATACCACGACGAACGTTGAATTACATCTAATGAATTTCCGTGCAGAGTCCTACAAGGATGTCTCCGCAATTGCTAGTTGCATGGAAATGTTCATTGAAACATTAAGACCACCTTCAGATCGATTTCTGAACCCAGAAACCAACTATAGGTATAGGGTAGGGACCTACCCTATACTGATGAGGGCAAGAACCCAGAAATCGATCTGTAGGTGGTCCAAATGTTTCAATGAAAATTTCCATGCAACTAGCAATTGCGGAGACATCCTTGTAGGACTCTGCACGGAAATTCATTAGATGTAATTCAACGTTCGTCGTGGTATTAGCCAGGAAAGTAGTTGTTTTTTTTATGGATTTTCGACCCAATTATTCCTATTGTATAGGATAATGGCAATAAGCGTGGTCCTGGTATTGCAGGACATCTTGTTTCTCTCTTGACAAGCTTATTGTGAACAATGCAATACAGATTTCTTCAATTTTCGAACAGTTGAAAAAAAAATTTATACCAGAAATAGCATTGCGCTCCCACAGGAACAGGAGTAGAAACATTTCACCACAGGTACTAGTCGCCGATCGGCGGTTGGTATTGGTGAATAATGCAATTGTGTTGAAAATTCAACGACCGTAGGCGCCTTTAAGGCCTTGGCGCTGTCGTGCGCCGCACGACCTTGCCCATATGGACGGCGCGTCCCTATTTTCGTGAACAATGGCGGCCACTTGAAAACGCTCAATCCCGCAAATATATATGGCGTTCAGTTATACAATAATAATGTGTCAATAAAAACGTTGAACAAAATTTTTGTTACATGAGAAACCATATAAAACCTTATGATTTAATGAAGCTGTTTCGAATGGCAATATAAAACAAATTTTCAAAATCAGATTTCCTTATTTCAGAGGTTGCCACATACTGTTTTGTGAGCCTGCATCAGGGGTGGTCAAGATTTTATAAAGTACGTCTTTTGCCCTAAAAAATTGTTTTATAAATCACCTCATAAAGCTTTTGTATATCTTGTATATAAGTTGTACAAAACAGTTTTTTTTTTCGCATAAATCAAAGGCGTTATACAGAAACCATATAATCATTATAAAGCACTCAAATAGTCTTTCAAAACGTTTTCAAAGCGGTCTTATAATGCGTTTTGAAACTATCTAAAGACAAACCCAGATTCAATTTTATATTGCGAGTTTTATGAACAATTATACGACAATATTATGAAAACGCTTCTACAAACAAAAAATGTCGCAGTTAAACTCACTAAGTGAGTCCCTAAATCGGCATTATGAGATACTTATAAATATTTCAGTTTCAAAGAGCAGTTATAGAAAATAATAACGCAATAAAATCTTATTTGAATTGGAACGTTAAAATTTTTGTAATGCGGAAATTTGTAGCAATTCAGTTCTTAAGAATGCAAACTTAGGCACTTAAACGGCTATTATAAAAACGTTTTATATATTATTTATGACGCACACATTGTAACGATTTCGTTTCTTATACTACTATTTTGTCCATTAAACTGTTTCTAACCGATCAAGCGACGCCCTTATAGGTAAATCATAAAACAATTTTATACTTATTTTATAAAGCAATTTTCTTTGTCCTAAAAAACTGTTGCATTCATCGCCTCATAAATCTTTTATGCAGCTTGTATATAAATATTACTAAACAGTTTTTTAACGCAGAAATTAAAGGTGTTATACAGAATCCATATAATCATTATAAATCAGTTAAAACATTCTTTTAAAACAGTTTTAAAGCGGTCTTATAATGCGTTTTAATATTAATAAAATAGTTATAAATATTTCAGTTCCACGAAGCAATTATTTTGCTACTTGGGGAGTTTCCAACTGTTTGGTCCAGAATTGGGCCTTGCTTTTCTATCTTGTCTCCTTTTGGATGAGGGGCAGCTTCCTAGAAATCAGGGGATTATAGGATCCTGAAGACAGGTTGCCATCTTCCCAATTCTCTCAGCCCTTCCTTTGGAGAATTTCACAAACTCGAAGTCAGCCATTAGGGAGCTTCTGTATGTTTTCCAGACGGTTTTCCTCGGATTTCTGAAGAAGGCTCTTCACTGCATCCGGGCACACAAAAGCTTATGTGCCGATCTGATAGGGTTGGCTCGTCGGATACGTGCCATACTTTGACGTATGAGATGACCCATAGGGTTACCGATGTGATATCCATGACCGCGGATCTAACGCGGTTCGCAAAAGGTGCCTCAATACCTACTCGTATCATTAATAAAAAAGAGATTTTCTCCCATTAGGAATTATAAAATGTACTCCTCGTCTGTTTGTGTCATTGCCGTCCCAAGCTGTATTGTGGGCTTTTAGCTGATGTGTATCCCTTTATAGGGAAGATAGGCTTATAATGTCTTCCACCTGCTTTTCCTTCAGTGAGAGCTCCACCTTTACTGCCACCAAATCTCTGAAGCATAAGTCAAGAAGAGGTTAGCTTCTGATAGTGCCTCTCACATACATACGCGTACCCTAGCGGATATGGGATCGTAGATCAACTCACCTCCCATATCCAGTAAAAGATTATGGTTCTTGTATGTCATCTATAACTCGGTGAACTAAAGCAGCCGTGGCTGCTTTGATATTTTGGAGGTTTATCTGCAACACAGTCGCCATCTTCCTGGTGTTGGATTTGGGAGCCGTAGGTTACCTGTCCCAAGGTTTTTTATTGATTCCAAATTGTAGTTTTTCATTTATTTTCCACGAGTGATGTCGAACGGATGGTCGATCCCAACAGAGCCGCTTACTGGTTTTCTGGAGGGAGCGTAAGCGACACATCACCTTGTACTTTCAGCACGATACCTTCCACCTTGGTTTAGGCGGACTTTTGACTCGTAATAATATCAATAATTATAAAAACCGTTACCTACACCGCAGAAAAATCAATAGATTACAGGATTCTTGAAAGGTCTCCTTCGTTTTTCTAAAATGGATAATATTTTTCATTCCATTCGAAAAAAAAACAGGTGAGGTATAGACAATTTTTTGAACTTGGTATTGCTTTCAGTTGATATACTTCTGAAGAGTTATTTCAGATTAGGTATATCTATTTCCATTCGTATCGATTCTTAATGTCCATGATTGCAATCATCCCTCCGATTTCCGAGTTACATGGCCGCATATCACCGAGTTTTCAGATGATAATATGACTATATTGAAAACTTTTTTCCTAATTTTTCAGGTGTACAAGCCCATTCAAATACTTTTGTTTGAGGACTCCATTCCAATTGGACTTGTCGATCATTTTGTACAGATCAAGAAAGCAGGAGTATTCCAGCAGTTTGATTATGGCGCAACACGTAATTTAAAGGAATATGGAAGAGTTACACCCCCTCCTTATCGTTTATCCGAAGTTACCGTACCTCTAGTAGTTTGGGGTGGTAGGGGTGATGTTTTGTCTCCACCAGAGGTAAGAAGTTCATGAATGTTTAATAATTTTCATTGTGACATAACTGATTACTTGGAATCTTTCAAACTTTGTTTTTTTTTTAGAATGTTGAAGAAATTTACAATAACTTCACATTGGCTCGTTGTGGATTACATTTTGTGAATAATTCCCAATGGAACACTGGCGATTTCATATTTGGAAAAGATATGAAAACTCTTATCAATATTCCGGTATTGAGTAATATTGAAGATATTGAAGCAGGAAAGAAATGTTCTCCTTGATATATCCGCACATTTTTTGAATTTGTTTTGATGTTTGTAGGTCAATGAATGTATTGTCAGTGCTGAATTCAAAGAATTCCATTTTATAAACGATGTAATTTTCAAATAAATTTATATGCAGTGAAAACATGTTTTTTCTTATATTGAAATATGTTGACTATACAGGGTGATTCCTAAGTTGACACTTTTTTTCAACTGTTCATAGAACTCGTTAAAATAAACAACTTTTTCAAATAACTTTTTTCAGAAATCTGAAAAATAAACGAGATACTGAATGAAAAAGAGTAAATCTGGGCGTGTGTATCAAGACGTAACTAGTCTGTTTATGTTTGACTTTTTGCCAGGATAGAGCAAATCGTTGTGGTGACAACTTTAAACACCTTATTTGAGTTGGACAGGACCGTATTGGACACATTTTGTAATGATGTAACTTTGATATTTTTCAGTATTTTGGAAAAAGTTATTTGGAAAAGTTGTATATACCGTTAAAAAAGTATCAACTTAGGAATCACCCTGTATAGTGTGTGCCAAGACCACTAGGACAACTAAATTTCTTTTTGATTGATAGAAATTTTTGAAATGTCATACAGAATTTTGAAAACTGTATTCCTGTATTCAGGAATTACCAGTTTTTTTACAAGGCACAGAAACGCCTACGAAATAAAACTTATTTTTTCAATGGAACACCCTAAGATTCCAACATGCAGTATCGGAAAGTTTTCATCTTGGGTATAGTGGTTTCATAAGAGCATAAATAATAGCTTGCTATATGTTGAGAGAGCATAACAATTTCTCCTCTACTCGCTCGAGGAAAGGATATCGACGTGAGCTATTAATTCGTCGGGTGAGGTAACAGGATAGGCGCAAAGTAGTGCGTCTCTCTTATTTATGTGCGTTCCTTGTTGCTCGCGTAGATTTCTGTCTATGCCCCAGATGAAAAGTTTCCGATACTGTATATGAATTCACGTTCAATCAGGCTTACACAGTAAAAAATAATTGTATTTCGATGGTCGTCCGAATATATTGACACACTACTATCCCTGTATATCGAGCACATTTTTACAGATAATTCATTTCTCACAATTTTATAACTGATAACTGCATCTTCCTGCTGATAACTCATGATTATACTCTGTGCTTGTATCGAGTAACAGTGTCGAAAAATAAGTGCATAATTTCGGATTTTTTTTTACCACAATGCCGAAATCAAAGCGACATAGAAATTGTGAAAGTAGTGAAAGTGACTTAGATAGAAAAATAAGGCGATTATTGGGAATCTTGATCGCTTGAATAAAAAGAGACGGGAAATGAGTTCCCCTTCTGAAGTATGGGTTTAGAAGAGTTTTTAACTACTTAGGTATAACTGTTAAACTGTTAAACAGTAGTTTTAATACTTACATATATATAAAAACATTCTAGCTATAATTGTTAAAGCTAGAGAATGACTCTTCATAGGTATACTCATGATTCAAGGGGAAGTTATTTTACTAAACCTGAGTTGATACATAGGCATAACTATTAAACCTACGAAAACCTATACGGTTCTGCAAACGTCAGGAACACCCACCCTTAAGACAATAGCCGTTTTTTTTTCAAGGTAAGGACGCTTATCAGGATGTCGAGAGAATGGAAATAGATGAAAATTTTCCATCGCCGGGACATTCAAACGGCGAAAATCCAAAACGTTATTCATACCTTACTGTCAAATTACCTGTCGAAATATTTCACGGGGGTTGCATACAGTGAAGAATAAAAAAGTTGTAACTATAAGGGAATTTTCCGGACTGTTAGGATCTTTAGTTTCAGTATGTCCAGCTTTACGCTATGGTTGGGTGTATATAAGTCTTGAAAGAAAAAAATATTTAGGCCTTAAAAACAACTCTGGTAGTTACGATAAAAATATACAAATTACAAAAATCGTAAGAGGGGATATAAGTTGATAAGAACGAACATTACCTTCGTCTTATAATTATTGAGATTTTTAGTGATTCATCCAAAATAGGGTGGGGGGGCTTGTTGTGGTCCAGATCCGACTCGAGGGTTATGGACTCAAGAGCAACCAAAATTATACATTATTCATTGAAATATTATGCAGCGAATATAACATACTTTTGTGAGTAGATAACAAGACGGCAATGGCATAAGTGAATAAAATGGGGGGATTCAATTTAAGAATTTTAATGAATTAAGTCGAAAGATTTGGGCAATGGTGTGAAAAACGGAATAACTTTACTCATGCAACCTACATACCATCGAATAATAATGTAATTGCAGACGCCGAATCACGAGATAGGTCTATAGAAACCGAATATGAATTGAGTGGTGATGAAGCCTTTCTGAAAATTGTTACCTGTTTCGGTCAGCCTAACATCGAATTTTTTGCGACCCAAATAAATAATAAATGTAAAAATTATGTGTTATGGCGACGAGACCCGGGTGCAATGACATCAGACGCCTTCACCTTGAAATGGGATGAATCATGGTATTTTTATGCGTTCCCCCCTTCTTCCCTAGTGAGGAGGGTATTGAATAAAAGTGATACCGATAAATCGAAAGAAAAGAATTGTAGTAGCACCGAATTGGGCATCTCAGTCTTGGTATCCCCTATTTATGAGACTTTGTGTAGATAAACCATTCAATTTGAGTCCCAAGATAAACTTATTTTTGACAAGATTTTTTGGTTTTATGACCTTCCACAATCTGAAAATGAAAAAATGTTAATCTAAAGAAATCTGTACAAGTGTGGGCAAATTAATTAATTTGCCCGATAAGTTACTGCGTTCACAAGACTGCTGTCTTGAAAGAAATTAATTTTTGTCAGTAACGTACCCTACACTGAATTTGCCTATCTGAAAAAATGAGATCGAATTAACAAAGAATACTTCTCTTTTTTTGAAAATTTTGACGTTTCGGAGGCTGTATCTGCCTCCGTTATCAAAACTTCTTGGAAAGACGCTGAAGAAACTGAATATCAATTGCGGTTTTGGAAATAAGATCTTTCTTTGACAGTCAAATGAAATCTGTCATACATTCTTTTGATTGACATTTGGTATCTTGATACATTGGGTGTTCGGTATCAATCAATCACCATTCTATTTGTTTGGTTGAAAAGCAGTTGTTCGATAAAAGAAGTTTTGATAACGGAGGCAGATGAAACGTCAACAATTTTCAAGAAAAGAGAAGATAGGCAAATTCAGTGTAGGGTACGTTACTAACAAAAATTAATTTCTTTCAAGGCAGCAGTCTTGTGAACACTGTAACTCATCGGGCAAATTAATTAATTTGCCCTTCTACACTTGTACAGATTTCTTTGGATTAAAATTTTTTCATTTTCAGATTGTGGAAGGTCATAAACCTAAAAAATCATGTCAAGAATCGGATTTCCTCCACAAAATCAAACTTTCAATCAATATAAACTTATTATTATCTCCCTTCAGAACTCCTCATCCCCCATGGAAGAGCCTTTCCCTGGTGGTGTGCAAATTATCAGGAGATAGTTTCTGAGGGAAAATGTTCCAGAGGATGCCATTCCGGTATTACTCAGTACTTTGAGTGAATCAACGATAAAACAGTATTCAGCAACTTTTAAGAGATGGTGGAAATTCTGTCAGGATAATAAACTGGATTTGTCCGATGTCAATGTAGGAGCAGTTATAACATTTCTGAATGAACTTTTTTCTGAGAATATTTCATATTCTTCTTTGAACTATCATAGATCCGCATTATTATTGATTTGGAACATTTCCCCAATTGACGAAAATTTTATAAAAAGATTTTTGAAAGGAGTATCCAGATGTAGGCCTAGTTTTGTTAGATATAAATCAACTTGGGATCCATCTATAGTATTGAATAATATAAAAACATGGTATACTTTTCAGGAAATTTCGTTTGAAAGATTAACTGAAAAACTTATCATGTTATTACTAATGGCAACTGGAGAGAGAGTACAAAAATATCTGCTATAAAATTAGATAATACTAAATTACAAAATAATTCTATAGAAATTATTTATTTTATTATTTATTTATTTATTTTTTTCAGATATATGAAAACTTCCCAATATAAACAACAACCTGTTCTGAAATTTACTAAATTTGAAATGGTTTGAAACCTTATCTACAGACACAGCCCGGAAGAGACCTCAGATGTGGTTGAAATATGTTGACGATACGTTTGCCATATGGAACCACGGAGACGAGAAACTGGACAACTTTCTGGAACATCTAAACAACATCGCAAAGTCCATATAATTCACAATAGAAAAAGACACCCAAGACGGTTTACCTTTTCTAGACGTGTTCAAAACAACAATGATAGATGCCAAACATCAGTGTGTAGAAAGCCAACTCACACAGGACAATACCTGAACTTCGAATCGAACCATAATGGTGCCACAAAAAGACGTATTATTCGATTGCTGCTGGACCACGCCTATAGCCTGTGCAACACCGATGAAAATCTTACCAACAAATTAGAGAAAGACCTGAGACAAAATGGGTACCCAAAGAAACACATAGAAGAGGTTGTAGTCCGCAGGGGAGACAACAATAAGAAACCTGCTGAGCCGACACAAGCCACCCTGTGCGTTCCTTATGTTACAGGTCTATCGGAAAGAGTAAAGCGAATCGGGTCGAAATACAAATCACGGACATGTTTCAAGTCAGGTAACACCATTCGCAGCCACCTCACAAAGATTAAACCACGTAACGCTGACGTTGACTCAAAAAACTACATCTACCGCATGCCCTGCGAATGCGGCGACGCGTATCTTAAAGAAACCAAGAGACCACTGAGCTTGAGACTCGCTGAACACAAAAGAAACACTCAACGAGGAGAAACAACAAAATCAGAGATAGCGGATCATGTTTGGACGACCCAACACAACATCAAATGGACGGAAGCCGATGTGATCCACAAAGACGAGAGCTGGAATAGAGGGAAGTTTAAAGAGAGTGTACATATTATGAACAATAATGTATTTAGTCCAGCGAGCCTCCGTAATGTGTGGAAACTCGTAATTAATGGTATGGGTCAATTGAAATTACGATAATAAGTAACAATGCTGTACCAGAGGGGGCCTGTCACGATGATTAACATCCCTACCTGGACACAGACAAAATACCCCCAGGCTAATAACACAAAAAAGACCAGCCATATATAAGAAGTATCCTTGAGAATGTATGTATGTATGTTTATTGACATACAGTGCGCATCATAAGTGTTACCCCCCCCTATCTAACTCGTTACTGGACTCTTGTTAGGAAAATCGCCGAAACACGTCGATTTTTGATTTCTACAGTGTACATTTTCGTATGAATAGTGCACCCCTAATTTCATCCCTGACTGGAGGGGAGCAACCCTGTCAAAAAAATTAAATAGCATGGAGTGGTGAGTGATAGCTCATTTAAAAGGGGCTTTTATTCTCTATTCAACCGTGCAAAGAATTACACCACAAACAGGAAAGCAACTAAACTAACACTAACTTTTTCTGTTATTACAGTAAATGTTCAAAATGTTCCCCGTTGACCTCCTGGCAAAAATAGAGTCTATTTTGTGTTTCAGTCCTGACGCTTTGCAAGGTATCGCGAGTAATTGTTGCACACACTTCCGTAATCCGCGCACGCAACTCCTGAATAGAGTGACACTGAGTCTCGTAAACTTTAGATTTTAGGTAACCCCATAGGAAAAAATCTAAAGGAGTTAGATCTGGTGATCTTGGAGGCCATTCTACAGATCCTCGACGCCCGATCCATCGTCCTGCATAAACAGTATTCAAATATGTCCTGCAAAATGAGGAGCAGCTCTATCTTGTTGCAGTATAATGTCCATGTCAAATTCGTCTGGATTATATTCGACAGTTGCCACTATGAGTGGATCTATCACTGTTTCCAGCATTTCCAAATAGAGGGCACCCGTCAAATTTTCCTGAATGAATAGCGGACCGATAATATGGTCACCCAGTATCCCTGCCCACACATTAACTTTTTGGGGAAACTGGGTATGAGTTTCGCGAAAAAGTCGAGGATTTTCATCGGACCAGTACCTCACATTTTGTCAATGCACATGACCGTTTAAAAAAAAAAGTAGCCTCATCACTGAAACAAATATGTTTAAATAGCTGGGATTTTGTAAAATATTGTTAGATACTATTTCACAATATTCTAGACGGCGGTCTGGATCATCGTCCATCAGTTCATGCACCATTTTTATTTTGTAGGGATGAAATTTATTTTTTTTTTTCAGAATTCTCAATACCGTCATCTGCGAAACCTCACAATTCAAGGCTACAGTTCTACTCGATGAGGACGAGTTATTCACAAACTCGCTCATAATGTCCACTTGTTTATCTTCTCCTGTAATTGATCGCCCAGAACGTGGTTTATTTTGCACACTACCGGTCTCATAAAATTTTGACACTAATTGTTTGAAATAATGTCTATCAATAGAGTGATCCGGAAAACGTTCATTGAACATTCGTACTGACTCATGATAATTTCGATGAGCCTCACCAAAAATTACAATTGCTACGCATTTCTCATTCAACGCACGTGGTGCAACCATTATTTGAAGATGAATAGCAAGCACAACTAACAGCTAGAATACACTGACTCGCACTATCTGTGATATCATTTTCTTGTATTGACCATTTATCCGCAAACACCCAAAAACACCTACAAAAACATGTAGTTAATAATATCTACACACACGACAAATACGTCTCACTTGACGTCTGACCTAACACCGATATCATACAGGGCCGAATTTGTAATTCGAAGGGTGAGTGCGCTACGTTAATTGTCGTTATTTTTAAACATTCATAACTCTTGAAATAATGTAGCATATTTCAATTCCTTTGCACGGTTGAATAGAGAATAAAACCCCCTTTCAAATGAGCTATCACTCACCACCCCATGCTATTTAAATGTTTTGACAGGGTTGCTCCCCTTCAGTCAGGGATGAAATTAGGGGTGCACTATTCATACGAGAATGTACACTGTAGAAATCAAAAATCAACGTGTCTCGGCGATTTTCCTAACAAGAGTCCCGTAACGAGTTAGATAGGGGGGTAACACTTATGATACGCACTGTATAATATATAGCACAGTTACAGATTACAGATTAAAATTCAATAACACTTCAATAAACATATATAAAACCACAGAAACTATCTGGACGATAGTTTGTACGTGGTGCGACAATTAAAATAACAATTAAAATATATAAAAATAATTCAGTACTTAAAGCTAAATGCATCTAATGATTATTCATTGATAAAATTTATTATTGAAACATGTAATAAGATTAATAAGATAGTGATTTCTCGCAACATGAAAACATCTTTGTACAAATATGGCATTACAATCAAATCAATCACGTATAGGTTAATTGTCAATCACAAATTGTCAACTAATTCATGTATTTCCCTTTTTGGCCTATCCATTATATATTTTTTTACTTCACTCCTAAATCTTTTATGCGTATTTTCATTTTTATATTCTCTGGCAAGAAGTTGTATAATTTGTTACCTAAGTACAAATAACTTCTCTGTCCAATGGTTTTGTTCATAAGGGGTGTTATATACTTTTGTTTATTTCTTGTTTCATAAACATGTGTACAACGTAATGTACCTCTGTTTGAGTATTGCCTTGTATTTATGTGCAAATAAAATATCTGTCGGATATCTTAAACCTTCGCTTCGGCATAAATCTGGTCAGTAGGATATCTGTGGGGTTAAGTAGTAATTTCAAAAATTTGTTTTGCGAAACCTGTATCGCATTATAGTGTATTCTTGAAAGGCCTCCCCAACCTATGATTCCATAACTCAAATGTGATTCCACCAAACCCTGATAAACTATTATTCTTTCTTTTTTATTCAAGAATTCAACAATTTTTTTAAATCTATATAAAATGCATCTTAATTTCTTTGTCAAGTAATCCACGTGAGTTTTCCATCTGAAAGAACGATCCAACATTATTCCCAAGTATTTAATTTCATTTGCAGGTCTTATTGCAAAAGAATTTTGTGTGGTTGTATCATAGTTTGGAAGAGACGGCTCAAGGTTACCGAATGGCAAATACACAGTTTTTTTGAAATTTACGGATAATAATCTGTAGTCCAACCAGGTTTTAATTTTAGCAAAATCCCTTTCAATTTTAATTTTCAAATTGTACCAGTTTGTGTCTTTATTGATAACCACAGTATCATCGGCGAAGCTGATGATTTGACCTTCTTTCTCCAATAAAAATATGTTATTCATATAGATAGTGAATAACAAAGGACCCAACACCGTCCCTTGAGGCACACCACATATTACTTCCTTTTTATCACTGATTTCTCCATTTATTTTGACCTGTTGTTTTCGATTTTTTAAATAACTTTCGAAGAATCTATGTGCCGTACTTCTTATTCCCATGTCCTCTAAGGTTTCGAGAAGAATGGAGTGGTTGACGGTGTCGAACGCCTTTGCCAAGTCAAGAAATATACCGATTACTGGTTCTCCTTCATCTATGCAACCATAAATAGTGTTTGCTAATAAATGTATTGCATCTTGAGTGGACTTGTGATTTCTAAATCCGAATTGGGAGTTCGAAAGTAAATTATGTTTATCCAGGAATTTGTTTAGAATGTCGCATTGCCCTCGAAAACGTTGAGATCTACAGAAGTTTTAGATCTCAACAGTTGAAACGCCGTGAATAAAAATTGCAGAGAATTGAATCATTTCTCTTCTTTGTCCGCATAGACAATGGAAGTCCAGAATAACCTTACTTAAAGCCACTGTTTCTCTGGCCAGTCGTCAGTGATTCTCAGTTGAATAGGCCTGTCACCAGATTTTGTAGCCTATTACAAGGTGTTTAAGATTCATGCCTGTTTCTGAGTCGATCTACCCGAGTTTTCTATTGCTCCACTTTTACAGGTAATTGAGAAATTATGTGAGAGGATGTTTCCTGTCACACTACATAGTCTGCACCCTACGTTTCCTCTGTTTATTTTTATTGTGTGCAAATGTGTTCGTAGGCCGCAGTGTATGGTTAGTAATTCAGTATTTTTTTTCTGGTGTGTTGGCATCGACTGCAATGGTCATCAGCCGTGTGTTCTGGATAGGCCTTGTTACCAACTCCATACGCCACCTTAGGAGCAGCACTGTTAATTGTTAACGCAACAATGTATCGTGGAGCCCCAGCCAGCAACGAGATTCAATCACTCAGATTTACATATGAAACTGAAAAAATCTTGCACTGCCTGGGGATCGATCACGAAACCCCGGTGCTAACACTACGCCAATCCCCGCCCCAAACCCAGTAATCATCCATATCTTCGTTACAACAGACTCATCTTGCAAGATGGTCTTCTTTTTCCATTGCTGTCTATTTGTAACCTTGTTGTGTGTTTTTCAGTTCATTGATGCTCTGAAGGCATTTCCAAACTTGTTTCAACTTCATCTGTACTGAGGCGCTCGGGCTGTCAGATTTAGATGGGTTTTACCTTTAGACGCATGGTCGAGAGTCATTTGAATGCATATCATTATGGCATGTGTCGACCCTAATGGCGACGATAAAGGTCATGTCGCACATTACATATAATATAATGATAAAAAAGTTTATTCACTACGAGACAAGAATTTTTTATAGAATAAGGTAAGTTATAACAAATAAACAAATGGTTACCACAGAAGCTTCAGTTCCGAAGGACTATAGCTTGTACATCCTTCAGTATACTTCTGGTGAAGGAGGATGAAGTAGGATTCCACAAGCTGACGATTTCAGTTTCCTTGAAATAACAAGTTGCACAGACAGAATTGTTTTTGGGGTCAGTCAATTTCTGAAATAAGGTCATGAAACCGCACTACTTACAACTTTTTTGAAGAATCCTCAAAAAACTTCTCTTGAGATTTTTCCCGCTTGTGCAAATAATGGAACCCAAGACCGGTGACCCATAACCAGGGACCGGTGGCAGGTACCTACTTATTGGTACCCAGCGTTATTTCGGTGGGAAGCTAACACATTACCATCACGGTCACCACGGATAATCGACGTTGCCATTTGTGATCATAAACAATCGAAATATTGGACTAAGATGAAGAGGAAGTTTGTTCCAGTATAGCAGATACTCAAAGTATTTACTTTCGGATCCCCTCGTATACCACACTGTCTTATCATCCATCCAGTTATATAATAGGCGGACTGCGAGCGTTATGGATTATTTCTCTTTCAGATGTTCATTTAAAATGACAGCAATCAAATTTTGCTTCTTATTGATGGTTTGGTTAGTAACCCTAGGAAACATTAATTCGAAGAAAGTTTGTAATGATCTATTGAGTTACTATATACCGAAGAGTTCAAACTGTTGGGATAACAAAGATGGTGAATCGAATGTGGTGAGTGTAATTTTATTTTATGCTATACGCTGTCGTATTTTTTCTCAAACATTTTCAATCTGCCAAAATAGGTATACATTGAAATATGGGCAAAAAAATATATAGTCTCAAAAACTAAAGAACAAGCTCTACTTACAATATGCACTAAAAAGTGAAAAATAAATGTCAAAAAAGCGTGGGTGCTCTCGACCTATAGTCTCATATTACCAATTCTTATTTCACAATACGGAGTGTTCAAGAGCTCAAGAGAACTTATGTCGAGCACCTCACGCTTTTTGACATTTGAGTAATTACATTGACAATGATTTTTTACTTTTTGGTACAAGTTCTAAGTGAAGCACGTTCTTCAATTTTTCAAACTATATAAATCAATTTTTTAAACAAAAAATCAAAATCTACGATCCCGAAAACCATAATCACAAAACTCTTCCATCATCTCAGGAAACCATCTTAAATTCATGAATTTCGACAAAAAATTCATAACCTCTGATGACAAGAACCCCACATACCAATTTTTAATCTACTTGGACCATAATGACAAATCTCGTCCGCCATCTTGAAAGGAAATTCCTGGTGAGAACTGACCATGCAGCCCTCAAATTGCTTTCACAGTTTGAAAACCCCGAAGAACAGGTAGCACGCTGGATCGAGCAACTTCACGAATTTATTTTATTATGACATTGAACGTCGAGCAGGAAGCAGTCACAAGAACGTCGATCACGAAGACCATGTCCAGACGACTGCTCACACTGTCGCCGTGCCGAGGAGAAGGACGCAGCCGTTCGTAGGACCACAGTAGTTGACGATGACGGAAAGATGACAAAATACGGAAAGACCAAGAGAAAGATCCAGACCTTGGTCTGGCCATCGGCTGGAAGAAGGGCAACCGAAGACCCTCATAGCAGGAAGTCGCAAGCTATTCTCCAATGGTTAAATCATACTGGGCCCAATGGAAATTCCCTTACGTTGGAAAATGGTGTTTCGAAACGCGTGTTGGTGCCCAAGGATGGCGGAAAGAAAAGACGGCAGACAGTGGTACCCAAGTCCAGGAGACAGGATTGCCCCAAGAAGTGCATGACGGAATCACCGGAGGACATTTGGGAGTGACGAAGAGTCTGCAGAAACTGAGACAACAGTTCTATTAGGCTAATTGTCAAGCTCAAACTCGACCTGAGGCCCCGATGCGTCAGTATAACGTAGGCAGTCCATTGTAATAGATATCGCTGGTCCGTTTCCCAAATCTGACCATGGAAACAAATACATCCTTGTGGCAATGGGCTATTTCAGCAAATGGGTAAAAGCATACGCCCTACCCAATCAGGAAGCCATTACCGTCGCAAATGTCTTGGTCAAGTAGTGGATATGCCGATTATAGCTGCACACGGCAGAAACTTCGAATCTCACTTGTTCTAGAAAATGTGCAAATTGTTGTATATTCGAAAAACCAGAACAACAGCTCTACACCCACAATACGACGGAATGGTCGAACGAATGAATAGGACAATAAACACATACCTGTCCAAATTAGTCTCTGTCTGTGAAAAAGACTGAGACCTAGAGTCGTCCATTTCAATACGTTAGCTCTTTATGCCGGAATTCACGATCAAGTTCGCACCCTCAGACCACCAGAGAGAGAGATGACCTTCTAGCAGTTCATGGCCTTATACTCAAATGGGCAGAAAGTTTAATACGGGGTAGTTCGAGAGGAAGCACAAGATCTTCTGCTACTGACTACGCGCTAGCGCACTGCGTGGCAGAATACCTCAGAATGTCCAGAGGTTTAGCTGTGGTGTTCTCGAAGAAGTTTGGTCAACTACAGGAACTGCGGAAACAGAACCAAGAAGTTGTAGGGGTGTTACAGTTAAAGAAGGGCCAGAGAAACATGTTGTACCTGGTAACCAAGAAGCAATCTCGAGATAAACCATCCTATGAAACCATCTGGAAGAGCCTCAGCAGATTGAGAGATACGATGTTGGACCAAAATCTCATGGACCTGGCAATCCCAAAATTGTCCTGTGAGCTAGATGGGCTGGATTGTAGGGTCATTAGAAGCATGTTGAAGACGATATTCAGATTCAGCGGCATTAAGAACACGAAGACTTGGACTGAAGCGAATGGAAATTTGAAGATCTCTCTCGTAACAACGAGAAGAAATGTTTCTAACTATAAGAGGCCAAGCGCGTCGCTGTTTGGGAAGGAAAGTATTTGTACTATGGAGATAAATAAGTCTACTGAAGTGAAGTATTACTGGTTACATATAAATTACCTATAGTTAGTTTGTTCTGTTTTTAAGGGGCATCATCAGCGCGTCATCACGAAAGTCAAATTTCATCGTTGCGCCGCACATGTTGGGTGTATGGGGATATATTTTTCAAGAGTGATAGTGGAGGTAACGAAGTACTTAGTAGTAAAAAAACGACGTAACTGGGAGCGCCAATAAGGTAGATAGCTTCTAATCGTAGAATCGCTAACTACAAGGCGTCGGTCATAATTCGATAAAATGGCAACTCAACTTAAAATTATGGATCATCCTTACCATCCAGTTGGCGTATTTCATTTTTGAATCACTCCAAGAAGAAGAACATCCTATTTGTACAGGAGTGTCTAGAAAGGTTATCCGGAGGAGACAAATATACTGTCAGTTAGCTGTTGGAAAGCTCTGAAGTCATATATTTCTGAGTCCTAGCTGGCTTTGGACTGTAAACAATCACTAATACAACGGACAGAAAACAATCAGGTCACCTTGATGAGGGCGCCAGAACCCTTTTGTGGACTCTTCAGAGTCTAACCTGAAAGAAGCATTTCGACGTTGGGTAACTAATGAAATAAAATCTTACTGGAATGGAGTGCCAGGATTTGAAACAGGCAAAAAGATTGTTGAGCCTGTTGCCAAAGAAAACATCAGCTTCTTGAGTTGGAATTGGGAACGGAACTCTTCACTGGACACTGCCCTCTAAGGTATTATTTCAAAAAATACCGCTAGAACTTCGCTGAAACTGCAGAACTCTTGCTTTGCGAATGACAGGCGCTTTTCTCCAAGAGGTTTGAGTTCTTGTAAGGGGCCTTCTTAACGCCCTTTGGCGTCAGTAAGCACCCAGAACACACAAAAGATTGAGGACCGGTTTCATCGCTAGCTGAAGTCCATGATAGCTTAATAGGAACTTATCTGCCAGATAAACCACAATGTTTGGTTTCACAGGTCGCGAATAGATGTATCTGGCAGATAAAGTTGCTGGTAACTCATCATCCGATTCAAGTGGCTGTTAAAGTTTTTATCTTTAAGATAAAAAAAATGTTTTTTTTTGACGTTAGCAAGTGTAGATTGCAGTAAAAATTGTCCTAACATGGATTTATTCGACGTTTCAGAAGAAGAGTTTGATGAATATTATGAACATATTACGAGAGATCGTAGGAACTGAGTAACTCGCCCTAGACCAAATTATTTTGAAACACTCAACGATGCCAATTTTAGAATTCGATTCCGGCTTAGCAAAGGAAACTGTGGTGAATACTTGCCAGAAAACAACTACTCCCCTGGCGAATATCACGACGGGTATTGAATTATACCTGACGGATACTTTTACAATGTACCTCATTGAAGAGGAAGAGGAAACAATTGCAAGTACTCCCTTGTAACCAATTAGCAGAGTTTTGATTCGGACAGAGGGACCACCTGTGTACTGGTCTCGAAGTTTTTGCCTCTACATCAGTACAGGGTGTGTCACCACAGATAGCCTTGAGGCGATCTATTCCCCGTCCGACTGACCACACCATTTCATCTATTTGGTCACTTTCGTCTTACGCTATTGTAAGCCGCTCCACCTCGTGAGCAGATCTCCGGGTTAAGATATTCTATCATATAAATCAACTCAAAGCTCAGAGTTTTTTTGAGAGAGCGTTTAATAACGATAGTCGTTGCCGACCGATGTTTTACCTTTTTCACTCCCATATACTCCTACAACTTCTGCTTATTGTTGCAAAAACCTCGAAACTAGACCACAGAAATTTTGTTATTTGGTTACAAGGAAGCCCTCGCAATTGTTTTCTCTACAATAAGGTATATAATGTCAGATATAATTCAATACCCGTTGTGGTATTAACCAGGGGATCAATTGTTTTCTAACAGGTATATGCTACAATAAGCCCACGTTTCAGGCGTATATGGAAATGGAATGGGGGCATATTTTTCTTTTATCAGACAACCAGTTTATTATTGAGTTCGATGTTGAAGTTTCTTGATAATTACGTTTGTTTGTTAGTTGTATTGTTGAAAAAAATTGATATAAATATGGCACCTACTGGGCAAAACCACATCTGAATCAAAACAACTACTGCAGGAGTAAACACTCGAGATGTGCTCGTACCGCCAGCAGTTTTGTAGCGTTCAGCTCAAATCACAGCACTTTTTTCCTAGTATCCCTACGAATTATTTATCTGCCACCCATTGTATCAAGGAATTAATGGTGAAACAGAATAAATATATCAGCAACCCTTATTTGTTAGATAGCGTTATCCGTTAGATAACAATCTGAAACTTTATCAGTAACTGGTGAAACTGGCCCTTAATAGTTCGAAGTGTTCATGAGGCCTCATTACCTTTTTGACCCCCGTACAATCAAATCAAATTTGTTGCTATTTTCAATTTTACCAAACTATTTACTGAAATCAGTGTAGATTGTGTTACCTTGAATTCGGTCGTTAATTGGAACGAAAATATATCGGTCGAGCAAGGTTAGTTTCAATTGCTTGTTTAGCATAAGAATCGTGTTGATCTTCAATAATAACACTGTTCATGGCACAAAATAATTGTTTATAATTATTTTTCTAATAGTCTAGGCGCCACCCCATATCACGTGTGCCGTTATATGTCCCCTCAGTTTCATTGCGGGGATTTGTAGAACCCCTATAGGAGTATAGAAAAAAATTGGTCACATGATCCGAAGCATGGTAGTTTATTCGCCATATTTGAAATGGCTGCCAATTTGCGAGTTTTTTTATTTGAATATATCTTCGCAACCATTAGTCCGATTTCAATTTTCTAAACAACATTTCACTCCTTGTCTAAAGCCAAACAAGTCTTGTAATCAAACTATTTTTCATAAATCCAATAGTTATGGAGATACAGTGAGATTTTTAATATTGACAGTTCGCGATGGAATTAAGACAAAGCTCATTTCTTCTTTAGTGTTGTTATAATTTAGGAAATAAACTTTAAGTTGAACAAGATGTGTGACTCAGTGAAGCTGGTCATTCCTCAGAAGGAGCGTAATGACGACGAACAAGACGTTAACTTTTGCATTTTTTGTAAAAATAAACGTTCTTTGCAATAATGTTCAAGTAAAAACGATAAAGAAAACATTAAAAGTGCTTCTATACTCATTGGACAAGATGTGTTACAAGGCATTGAAGATGAAAAAATCATTAAATATCACATATACTCGAGCCTTTACTGCTATAGACCTTACATACCTGAAGAAAACTAGCTGAGTTCGGAAGAAGAGGGTAAAACCGGCACCTATGTCAAAGATAGAATAGTAAATTTGGACCCAGTGGACGTTTGAAAAAATGTATGTCACCAATCGAAAGTAACAGATTTGAAACTGTGAGAACACAGCAACTACTGAAAGCTCAGCAAGTAGCTACTTTGGAAGATGTAGTGTTTTAGATGCGAACGTCCACTATTACCAGAACTGTATAAGAATAGTATATTCGGGGGTAATACCACAAGAGCTCAGATTTAGCCGAATATTTTTTGTGGTTGTTTTCGAATACTTACTTTCATTGGCAATTTAACGAGAGCTGCTCTGACAAAATCACGAGAGCGTAGAAAACCACCGTAAAAAATATCCCGCTAGACCTGAGCTCGTGTGATATTTGTTAAGACAATCCCATGAATAGAACATTTAATTCAATTCATTCAACAAACTAAAAAAACAGTAAGTAGAAGAATAATGTTTAGAAACAACCAAATCCAAATCTCTACAAACTTACTGGAATATTATTTCCTGTTGAATTTTTTGACAAAATTCTCTTGACCAGGTACTTGAAAGGATTTTTTTTTACAAAAAATGAATAATTCCATCATTATCAATAATGGACATTAACTATTTCAAACAATTCCTTTATTGAATGATGCAAGAATATTGCAACTTTAGTAATGAATGGATATTAGGCTATTGGAGGTTGAGTACAAATGTGCACTCTGTACTCAGTTAAAGAACTCACGAAAATGAAATTTAAAAATTCCGTAAAAAAGGTAAAAATCATGGAACCAGCAAATAACTGTATTAAAAAAAAATATTGATTGCAAACACAACGACAATAAAATCGGTAAAATCTGTAAAAATGGTGGAAAACATGGATTAATCGAAAAGTGTAATCAAAGGAAAAATTGCCCCTCTGCGACCTCGAAAAAAATGGAGAATTTTGGCCCAGCCACATTTGTCTGAGGCCATTTCGCGTAAGAGGCCATTGTTGAATATTTGTTGACTATATTTTCTATAGAAAAAATAAGACGAGTTGTCACAATATTCAGAAGTTGCCAGAATATGGGTTCATGCACACATAAGTTGTCACAAATATATAAGTTATGTTGGCATACACATTAACATGGATCTGGGTTATTGAGCTCTCACATCGAATAGTGTGGAAGAGGGGAAAATACATTATTTGTTTGCTCACTTCGGTAATTGAATAAAGTGAACTCCAAATATATATACTTCATGAAAATTCATGCTGGAATTATTACTCACGAAAACGTCCCTTATTAACATATATCAGAAATACTTGATGTTAAAAAATGTGATTTATCAAAACTAGTATTTTTTTGTACAAATATACTTGTCACTGATGATACCGTCGTAAAATGCTTACTACAATAATGTCAGACATCATCTGATTGTTTGATAATAATATCAGAATATACAGTGAGGACCAGAAGTCCGTCGCTCCTTCCATAAATTCCTTATTTCACATATTACACAAAAATTTTAAATACATGAGTTGTAGGGTTTCATTCGAACTCTTTACTGGTGTAAGTTTCATTCATACTGAGGGTCTCAAAAAAGCATGTATATCATTGCATGTTCGGGTAGTAATGATCATAAGGAATTCAACAATACCAAGTTTGCCGCCATTTCGAATTCATACATGTTTACATAAAATTCATAATCTCTGACTCCGAAAACCCTCTCACACTAAGTTTCAATGAAATCAGACCACAATGACAAATATCTTCCGCCATCTTGGAGCCGCCATGTTTAATTTATTACAAAATTTCGGAATATACGACCTAAAAAGCCCCCACATACCAATTTTGAATCGAATCGAACTCTCTCAAATAACTTTTTTGTTATCTTTACAAATAACCCCACTTTTGCCAATTCGTAATAAATTTTTCGAAATTGCCGTCATATTGGTAGTCACGTGACGTATGTCAAAATCAACAATTAGGATTTCCAAAGTGCAGAAACGATCCCCTATAAGGTATTTTTTTTCACATATGCTGCAAACGTTATGGCCCACACTGTACAAACTGCAATTCAATTTTGGTAATAGCATTCCAAAATATAATACTTCAATTATGTTCATGAAAAAAACGTTATTACACTATATTCAGCAAGAAAACTGGTACTTTATTGCGCTAGTGTAACAACATTTCTATTGCACTCATCTGACATTCTACTACAAGTTGTTTGTGATCATGACAAACAAGATATTTAAATTGACGCCATATTTAGTCCATTTTCTATAGTATTACGTTTTTTACAAATACATGTTTCATTGTAATAATGGATGACGAAATTACTAAAAAATGTATTTTATTGAAAATAAAACTAGTTTCCTTTGAATACCTGCGTAACTATCAAATATTTCGCTATTAAATTTCTCTTCTCAATTTTCTACACTTGATGCCTCCAGAATGATATCCGGAATATGCATCGCCAACAATATTTTCTGTAAATAATTCTTCGCCGAAAGTTCATGCCTCCAACATTAATGACATTTTTTTGTATAGGTCATGTATGTGTTCAATTTCCACGCACTCAAATGTCTACGTGAGGTTAGTTCGTTCTGGTTAGATCAGACTAAGAAAATATCCTTCCCAAAATGTATGCGTCCAATTTCCACGCACTCACATATCTACGTAAGGTTACTTCATTCTGGTTAGATCAGACTAAAAAATTATTCTTTGCAAATTTTGATTATTCAATTTCCACGCACTGAAATGTCTACGTAGGGTTAGTTCGTTTTGGTTAGATCAGACTAACCCGAGAAACCAGAAATTCATCAATTAATTCAGTGAACGAAACAAGAATATTTCATTAAATAAATATATAATATAAATGATTTAGGTATGAACTGTTGGCGAAAAATTGTTGGCGAAGAATTGTTGGGGATGAATATACCTAGACGTCTCCTGCATAAAACATTTTTTGGTTTTTGCATGAACGTAGAAAATATATTGTATGCCATTCTTGGAACAAGTGTTTATTGCACTCGTTTCGTCGGTCTCGTTGGACAATTTCACGTCGCTTGCAATTTCCACTTGCTTGTACTTGTTGCGTGAATAACTATTTTATACGTTCATGCAAAAAAACAAATTTTATTGAACTATATTTAGTGAAAAAACTGGTTGTTTTGTGATCATGACAAACATAAACATTCAAATCGACGCCATATTCAATCCATTTTCTGTGAGATTGTATTACGTTTTAAACAATTGCATATTTTATGTTATTTTTCAATTATATGCATCACATACTGGAAAACGAAATTACTAGAAGATTAATTTCAATAATTAAAAATAAAATTAGTTTTCCCTGCATATCAACTGTATTACAAAAACTATAGAATAATTTCCTTTTGCATTATATTTTTTATTTTTTCTACACCTGGTGCCTCCCAAATTAAACATTTTTTGGTTTTTGTATGAACGTAGAGAAAAGACTGTATGCACTCGTGCGAAAACTATTTATTGTACCTACTCGACGTGTTGTCTAACTCGGCCTGACGGCGACGACAATTTTACGACGCGTGCAATCAACATTTATATTTCCCATTTGTTGCATAAATAACTATTTTATTCATCCATGAAAAAACAAAATTTTATAGAACTATATTTAGTGGAAAAACTGTTTCTTCGTTGTATTAGTGCAATAAATAAACATTCTATTGCATTCATCCGACAGTAGTTCTGCTACAGCGTTTTATGATCATTACAATCACAAATATTCAAATCTACGCCATATTTAATCCATTTTTTTTGGGGTTTTACTACGTTTTAAACTTTGAATATCGACTGAAATACAAAAAATATTAAATAATTTGCTATTCAATTCAAACAAATCTACAAGATTGGGAAGTTCATGAAGAAGACACACTAAGCGACCACAGGTACAAAACCTACAAAATAAACCATCACCACAGAATGAAAGATGAAAACCAAGCTACAACGTTGATAGAGCGGACTGGAATAAAATGAAGACACACCTAGAAAGAACTAACGCAAATAGCTAGAGACTTGAAGCGGAATGAAGCAGAAGCCAAGGACGGAGTACCCAATGAAGCCGCTGTTCATATCATGAAAATGATAGAAAAAGAAATAGTGGCGATTTTCAACAAGGCTCTAGAAATGGAGAAATTTTTTGAGATATGGAAGACGGCCAATATCATATGGATACACAAGAAATACTCGCACTCGGGAAAATGCTCTACAGGATAGGCAAGTCAACAGCAAGCACATAATAATGCAGATAGAAAGAGGAACCCTACAAGGATCAAGTCTAGGACCAATATTGTGGACTCTGATCATGGAAGACTGGTTCGAGACACACACACAAAAAGACGAACCAACCACAATACAAGCCTTCGCAGAGGATCGATCGTGCTGATAGCTGGTAGGGCAACGAACCAGATTGAAAAAAGATGGAAAAAAATATGGGCAGCTTGCTTTGAATGGGCATCAAGAAACAAACTATACTACAACACAGACAAAACCGAGGTCATGCACATCACGACAACAACAGGTAAATTATTTTAGTATGGAAATGAATTTTGAAATCTCTGCAATAAGATACGAAGATTATCGAATTGTAACAGTATACAGATCTCCCAATGGGAACTTCAAGGTTTTTCTACAAAAATTGTTAAGGTGCTTGGATGTTTTGACCAAAACGGAAAATCAGAAAATCATAATTACAGGAGATTTTAACGTTCACTTTTTTGATAAATCTGACAAAAATGCAGCACTCTTAGTTAATGTTTTTATTTTATATGGATTCATCCATACAAACAATAAACCAACTCGTCAAAAGGCCTATTAGTGATATTGGATTATTCAACCTTAACTCAATCTTACAGGGCGTAGACTGGGCTTTCGTTGACGACGATAATCTGAGGGTAGATCATCGTTTTGAAAAATGTATTAACATTATTGTATCTGCTACTGAACTTGTATTTCCGGAGAAATCCAAAATAATCACTAATAAACAGAAAAAATGTAATGGTTCACACCTGAATTAAAACACGATAGGGATACCCTCAACTTCTTAAGGGGACTGTACAGAAGCAATTTGTACGTTCTCTGTTGCGCGCGTTATTTCCCTATGTATAGAAGAATTATTGCTGAATCTGTATACACAGACGCCACAAGAAACAAACGCAATAACAGAGCATAGGGAGCAGTTAAAACAACTGATCACAGAAACTGGGAAGAAATAGGACAGAGGACAAGCGACGGAATGGATATACACGAAATCAAACTACTGGGAATATTAGCAGCTGTTGAATGGGAAGCAAGCACAGAGTAAGACATAATCCTCCACACCGACTCAAAAAGAGCAAAAGAAAGAGTAGAACAAGAAAATTCAAAAAATTATACAAAATCGGATAGACATGGACAGAAGAACACTAATCAAATACGCGAACAGGACCACACGAGGCATCAAAAAAGCGGAAAACGCACCTAAAAACGTATAAACAATAACATAAGCGTCAAGATCAAGACCAAGAAAGAAATGAAGGAAGAAAAGAAAAAACTCAAGATGGAAGAATGGCAGCTCATTGGAAGAATTCGGAAACAGGTAGATCAACCCATGCTATATTCCCAACAGTCAAAACATAGAGAATACAAAGCCTCTCTTATTCATAAAGTCCTTCCATAGTCCAAACATTACATGGTGGCAGCTAAAATTCGCGCTGGATTCTAGTATAAAACACCCCCATTGAACTGAAACGTTTTCTATCCTAATCAGTTAGTTGGTTGTAGTAATATTTTGACTAATAATATTAGTGGAAAATCATTAACGATGGCTGCTGACGGTCCTAAAATCCCAGGTAAAATGAATTTCAAGGGATAAATATCCTCCAATTGGAAACTGTGGAAGCAGAAATTCCATTTTTATCTGCTAGCCACAGGAAAGAATGAGAAAGCTAATTATGTTAAAATAGCTTTGCTGCTGAATTTTTTGGGAGATGATGGCATTGCAATATACAATTCTTTCGAATACGAACCAAATAAAGATAAAAATCATCTTGAGACAATCCTTGAAAAGTTTGATAGCTACTGTAACCCGGTTAAAAAATCTTGTTTATGAACATCTATACATTTTCCAAGCGAGACCGCATCACATCACTGTTTCTGAAAAATGTGGTGTTCACCCATTAGAAAACTGAAGACTCCCCAAATTTTTCGAAACTTGCAGACATGATTCGACACTGGGGTTAAGTTCGAAAAACGAGGTCTCCACCCAATACAAATCTAAGGGCGCTGCAAATTTCCTAAAATTTTCAGACAGGACACAGCAAGGAACACTGATTTCGAATAATAAAGTCTCCGAGGTCTCCACCCAACAAAAACCAGAGGCACTGCAACTTTCACCAAATTCACGGACTCACCGAGGTCTCTACCCAACAAAATTATGGAGGCACTGTAAATTTACCAAATTTACAGATAGGACTCAGGAGAGGCCACTGAATTCGAATAACGAGGTCAACGATGTCTCCAGCCAACAAATGAGCGAAGACACTACAAATTCAACCAAATTCGTAGATAGGACTCAGCAGAGGCCCACAGTATTCAAAAAACGAGATCCCAACAAAATTATGGAGGCCCTGTGAATTCCACCGTATTCATAGACAGGACTCAACTAATCGCGAAAAATTATTTCCCCGAGGTTTCCACCCAAAAGACTAGAGGCCCTGTTAGTTTCACTAAATTTACTGATGAGGCTCTGTAGAGGTCGCTAATCAACAGTAATGGGGCTCGCGAAGTCTACATTCACAAAAAAAACTGAGACACTGAAAAACTGAAATATTTTGTAAACCACTGAACAATAAGCATAAACGAAAAGCTGGAAAAGAGGAGAAAGGAAAAGAGAGAAAGAACTTTGAAAACGTAGCCCAAAAACATAACAATAAACTCATAATTTCAAAAAAAATGTAAATAAACCTTCAAATTACAAATTAGACCCATCAACAGCATTTTTCCTTAACTAGTCAGTCAAGACTGCCCTTCGCCTCATACATATTATATATTCTATATCTCTAATGTAGATAATACAGTAGATAAATAATTCATTATTGAAGAGAAATAAATCACAAAATCATCTCCACAACGAACAAGAAATGTAATAATAATTACTATTATTAGTAAACCAGCTTTCAGTAATATAGGTACACAATGCATTGAACCACATTACCACAATTAATACCAGCTGATAATTATCATCCTGCGAGCTATTTCACAAATCGCAGTACTTCGAATAATGTTGAGATTTGGCAACAATGCAGTAGCAGTAGGGTTGACCGTTGGATATTCGGTAGATATTCCAGCAGGAACCTGTAAGGACTAGACACACGTATTAAGAAGTTTCTAGGTATCGATAGAATTTGCTAAAATTTCAGTATGTTGCACCAAATGTATATTAGATTGATAATTGCATGCTACGAGACCCTTCAATTGATATACAGAGTGCAATCAAAAATATAATGGGATTTCTAGGTATCGACAGAATGTGTTGATAACTCAGTATGTTATACCAAAGGTATATGAGATTGATAAACGCATTCTACGCGATCAAGATAGCAATTGCATCAGTTGATATACAGGGTATAATAGAAAATATAAGTAGGTTTCTAGACATCGATAGAATTAGCTGAAATCTTAATATACTACACCTAGGGTTTATCATATTAAGAAATGCATTCTACGCCACCACGATAGTGATTGCGTTAGTTGATATACAGAGTGTAATGAAAAATATAACGGGGTTTCTGGACATCCATATAATTTGCTGATTTAACCTAATATGTTACAGCTGATGTATTGGATTCACAATTACATTCTATGCAATCATGATACCAATTGCCTCAGTTGATAAACATGGTGTAATAAGCGATTTTGATATGATGACTTGTAATGTGATCATTGAGATCATACATAAAGCAAAATTGACAAAACGAAGGAATGTCTTTTAATGGTAACTCTCGATTGCAATTTTTCGAAAAACTGCTGACCAGAGAAACAAATATTAGAATATAAATATAAAACAATTCAGTTTGATGAATAATACACTTGAAAAATGGAATCGAAATAGAATTCCAATATACCTACAGGTTGATTTCTAAGTTGATACTTTTTTAACTGTGTATAGAACTGGTTAAAACGACCAACTTCTTCAAATAACCTTTTTTCAGAAAAAATAAGCGAGATAAAAAAAAGTAAATATGTGTATCTAGTCTGTTTATGTTTAGTTTTTTGCTCGCAGAGAGCAAATCGTTGTACTGAATTTAATGGTGACAGCTTTGAACACCAATTGAATAATTATGGCTGGATTAACATACAAAATTGAATATGTATACCTCAATTGACCGGTACAATATTAATTCCATCAATTTTCAAGAAATGTATTAATGAATTGAAGTAAAAAAGGGTATTGAGGAAAGTCTGGTGATGCCAAAGATCATAGCTTATGCAACAATGTGAAAAAGTACTCACATCCTAGTATTCATTTACTCAAAAATTGAATAGCTGACTCATATTTGGTAAAATTCATTTTATTTTTTCATTCTCATTAAGGTAATCCGGTTTGAAATCATAGTCCACAGATTCAATGAAATATCTTCACTGGATACGTCCAATCAGGGGGCTGATTTCTATTTTTCCTATGATCGTGCAAAAAATGTTATGTGCGATCAATTCCTACTGTTTCAATGAAATAGCTTTACCGGAAACTCTTAGTAATTGTTAATAATAGTAACCTGATTTTCTATCCCGTCGTAGATTGCCGTGAGAAAACGAAATATTTTTATAAAATTTAATAATAATATACTCATGCTTTTATTGGTGTAGTAATAAAATACATCCAAAACGTAGAGTTAGCGCTTTCTCATACTAGATGAGAAGGTACTCTCTTACACACATTTACATTTGACAACGTTACTGTTATTGCTAGTCAAGTATATGAGAGCAATAAAGTGCATTTTGAAAAAGTGCCGTTCGAATAGATAACACTCTGTATATCAACTAATACACGTGCTATCGTGGTCGCGTGGAATGCATTCATCGATCTCATATTCCTCAGGTATAAAATAACAAGATTTCATGAAATTCAATCCATACCTGAAAACCCCTTTATTTTTTATATTACACTCTGGTATATCAACTAATGCAATTGTTATCGTGGTCGTATAGTATGCAATTATCAATCTGATATACCTTTGGTGTAACATACTAAAATTTTAGCAAATTCTATCGATACCTAGAATCCCTCTTATATGTGTGCCTAGTCCTTTATTTGGAAATATTATAAAAGATCGCTGTCACTATGGTATGAAAAACATATGTTGTCAGTGCCATCTTAGAGTTCAGACACGCGAAATATTTGACTTTATATTAACCTTAAATTTTATCCTAATTTTCTGAATATTTCCTTGGGTAATTAGATTCACTTGAATTCGTTATGATACACTGGGGTTTATTGGGAGCCCAAAATCAGTCTGATTTACACAATTAATTACCGAGAACATTTTGATAATTCATGGTTTTCCACAGACCGAGATTACCAAAAGATGGAATGCTTCGGTGGAGGAGCACTATTTGACGACAGATGATGGGTACATAATTCTAGTTGTGAGAGTATACAAAAAAATATCGAAATCTACCCCTATTATCTTAGGACACGGACAACATCATAATAGTGTTATGTTCGCTTCTAGTCAAGATAAATCCTTGGGTGAGTACGAATAGATGATTTCATTCAATTATTGTATAGGTACTCTGAGAAAATCAATCCCTTGTGTGAATACTTAAAGAAAATATTAATAGATCCGGTAATATATAACGACAAAAAGTGAATAAAAATCATGAAATATATTCAGAAGTGTCTGCACAGTGCTGAAGAGATCCATATAGTTCGAAACAGCTGTCCACTCTTTGACGTTTTGGTAAGTGTTATGAAATTGAGAACATTATTCTTTTTAAATGAAATAGTAAGACCGACAATGTCGTAGTACCCTTCCTTCCAAATATTTTCACCATGTGGAAAATATGAGGCAAACATCTGACAGAAAATAACTACTTCCCTGGCTAATACCACGAAGGACATAAATTACATCTGACAGATATTTGTGAAACGTTCTTCCAAGAAGACTCAGTTGCAATTGCTTATTGTAATTATACAGCAAATTATCATTTATTTCGCTGGGGAAGATCACCTGCAGACGCGTTTCGCGGCTCTTGCCGCTCGTCAGTGACAGGGTAGGTCGGACAACATTAGAGTCATCCTGCCCCAGCCCAATGAATTAAAATTCACTGTATAACTAACATTTTCCCACAAATGAAGCAGCGACTTACGACAAGAACCACGAAACGCGTCTGCAGGTGATCTTCCCCAGCCAAATGAAGGATAATTTGCTGTTTGATTATAATAAGCAATCGCAACAGAGTGTTCTTGGAAGAACGTTGCACAAATATCTGTCAGATTTAATTCAATGTCCACCGTGGTAGCCAGGGAAGTAGTTTTTTTCTGTCAGATTTTTGCCTTATATTTTCCACATGGTGGCAGAGAAGGGTACTTCGACATGGTCGATTTTACTATTTCATTTATTTGATACTTTCCGGCAAAAATTCTCGAACTATGTTCACCTCCTGGTGTCTTTGCTACCGAGGATTGCATGTTGGTTTCTCCGCTGGTGGCGCTGCGACTGACTTTTACTGTAAGTCTCTGCTTCATTTGCGGTGCAATATTAGTTATACAGTGGATTATAATTCATTGGGCTGGGGCAGGACGACTCCAATGTTGTCTGACCACCCTGACGAGCGGCAAGAACCGCGAAACGCGTCTGCAGGTGGTCTTCCCCAGCCAAATGATTGGTATTGTTACGATATTGGGGTCGTGGCTACAGACAAATACTGAATAGTTATGAAGACGTTTACAGCTTCATATTGACTCTTATACCAACATGCTGTCAGTAATGGATTTGAGTCCTGTGATCCACAGAAGGCAAGGGTTTGACACTATGTTTATATAAAAAATTTCGAATGGTCTTATAGATGCTCCTGAATTATTAGAAGAAGCCACTGCGTTGTAATATATCATACTAACTATATTTTATTTCTAATTATTCTCATCAACAAGCCGTAATAGTTAGAGTACCCATCTCCAAACTCTCCGTACAACTTCTTTGGACCTAGTCTGTCACCGTTTTTCTCTGTGACTTTTTTTGTTTAGGGGGCGTTTTTCCAAAAAAAAAATTATTTGTTTTCTTCGTGTTTTTTAACCACGGTACGAAACTAGAGAGGGTAAAAAAAAACTTCAACGAGAAAAATCGGCCAAGTAAATTTTGTTGCTGACTTTTCTTCATTTCGGATAGGTGAAATTTTTATTGTGGAAAATGTTTCCGCCACTTCGGCCAGCAAAAACCATGTTTCTGAAGTCAGAGTTTTGTCCCAGCAATAATAACTGCTAGCGATTATAACTCGGTTCAATAAATCGATAATACTGAGACACAGATAACTGATTGGGACAGAAAAAATAACTGTTATTATTGAACAGATATATCTGAAATATAATATCTGCCACAGCAGCTCATTTTGCCTCCATAATCGACGAGAACAATTACTTCAGGATACAAAATATTGGCCACTACTGATCTACTAAATAATTTCCATGCTTTCGTTAGCTTCCGTTCGAATTCGGAACCTCTCGAGACAAAATCTCAACCTCAACCTTCACAACCCCTCACAATGCCATTTGCAATTCTAACATAGGCCAGTACACATGTTTATGGTGCATAATCAGTTGAATAATGAGTTTTTGTTTTGTGATTGAAACTGTGGCACTTTGTGCGTCGTGTGTGGTAATGGAGTACAAAAACCAGTGAGTTTTAGTGAATTTTTGTTTCAATTTCAAATATATTCGAGTATATTTTTATTGTAGACTGATTTATGTATGAGAAATTGTTGGTGTTTCGTTTTCAAAATGTTTTAATCCCGTATAGTATCTTTCAATAAAGGTTTTATTTCATTGTTGATTTTAATTGGAGCCCTCTGTCTGTCCTTTTTTTTAGTTCTGAACTCCTCATGTGAATTTGGTATTTAGGAAATATCTGACAAATTGCAAGTTGCTCTATTAAAATAAAGTATTTATTATCAAAAGTTTCATATAATTGATTATCATCTCTCTGGTGGTTTGACGGTAAACTAACTGAACATAAAACTGGGTAGGTTGAAAACTTATAGTCAAACGCCACCAAATATAATTAATTTATTAATTAATCACGAATGTAGATGTACCTAGTCGGAAGATTTACATCAGCAGCAGGACATGTTTCAAAGGATTAATCCACTTATTGCGGATAATGTAGTGATGACTATTGTTTAAAACAATTTTTGTTGCTTTAGAAAACCACACTCGAGCATCGCGCTCGTGTGGTTGCCAAGCAACATAAATTGTTTCTCAAAGTCGAAGGAATTTTTATTTCGATAATCACCAATACACTTGTTGTATTACCTACGATAATTACTTGATCACTAGAACTTATCAGCTAACTTATAGGAAAGAGGTTACTAACTCACCATAAGCTAATTATAAATTCGCTTCAAGCTAGTAACTAATTTACTGGGAGACAGCTGCTCATTTATGTTAGGTTCTGAACTAATTATAACAAGATATTAAGTATCTCAATGATAAATAACTAGTGATTAATTATAAGTAAATATTTATTCATGGCAAAAAAAATAACTTAATTATGGTTGGTTTACTACTTAACTAGTGGCTAGTGACTACAGTTGCTAAAACTAACTTAATAATAGCAAGTGATTCATTTTAGCAACCTCGTTTTACTTGTGGCAGGTTAGTTGTAGAGCTGTCCCATATAGTATATAAGTTTTTACCTGTCGTAATTAAATATTCGCTTGTGAATAATGATTATTTTTCTCCGTGAACGCCCTGTATCTTGGAAACGAAGCAACTCCGGACATATGCTCGTAGGAACTTTTTTCCTTAAAAGGACCTTACGAATGTGTCAAATTTACATGTAATAAATAATTTGCAAAATTAGAAATGTCAACGCAAATCAGAGGTTTCTAAATTCTGAAAATAAATTTGCAGTTTTTTGAATTCAGGAAGCAATTTTCTACCTACGGGTGTCAGTTCTCAAATTGGAAAAATGAATCGAAACAAAAAGATTTTTCAAGATTACATAGAAAATATTCAATCCAACTCTCAAGTGGATCACTTTCCAAATGCAAGAGAAAATGTTGTTAACACGTTGAATAATGTGGCAAAGGCCAGGAATATCCAAGACAACAGCAGCAGCAGTCCCTCATATATCTGATGAAAATTACCCCAATGCCGATACTAATGATGATAATAATGATACTTCTATACTGCAATAATCACCCAGGCCAAATGCATAGAGGTTTGAGTATTTTGAATATACGATATCAAATCAGTTCAGATGAGATGCTCTTTTATGGAGTAAAGCTTGTTTAGACTTTTCTGACTTTTAAACCTTCAGAAGGGCTGTGTTAGACTAATGCAATGAGCTATAATTTTTTAAAATATAACCACAAGAATGGTAAAATATAGCCACTTACCCTTAATGACTTCTGATGGAGTTTATAGGAACTTATTCGCTGTTTCTGGCGTGGAAATTCGGAGATTCTAATGTTTTTTCTTTTAGATAAACACAAAACAACACAAAATTCTATATGAAAACTGAGTGCTCATTCGTTTATTTCTCACTCTCGAGGTCTGGGTTTAGACAGTGGCGGTACCATCATTGTGTTAAATATATGACGGAATTAATTCAAGTTTGGTGAATCAACAAGTTTAATGAAATATATCAATCAGGACGTAACAAGGGCTATCCAATGACGATTTTGGAATGATGATATAAAAACAAATTGTAAGGAAAGGCTGAGCAAAATTAGGTATATGTTAACTGTACGTTTGTTCAGCACTTTTTGCATTGCTTTTTGCAAATACTTTTTCGATAGCAACTTGTAATAAATTTCGATTTCAATTTCTTCAATCAATTCTTCAGTCTTGGCCAACACCATTCATAACGTTTTGGAAGCTCTTCGCGAGGCAGATTCATATTATGGTAGTGAACGTTTCGCGTCCAAACCCATCTTCAGGTTTTGAATGAAACCGAAACCGTGGACCTTTTCAAGGTAGGTATCATAAATTCAGTGGTTCATGAATCTACGGGGTATAGTCAAAATGAGCTTGAACTGAATTGAACGTACAAAGCTGTTAGCTGTGAATCTGAGGAGTGCATGTAAGAATGTCAAACCTCTAATTCAAAATGTCACGTTTATACTGGCTAGGGTAATACTGATGAGTGAATTGGAAAGATGAAAAATGTACCACTAAGGTCGTCCGTTAAAACCGTTAGAACAAGGACAACTAGTATTGTTGAAACCTAACAATATATCTTCGCCATAAAGTCAGAAATCAAAAAATTTCCATTGTTGTTCAAAAACCATTTTATATGAAAGAATCTTTGACAGCCTGATCGTATAAAATTTGGGGTGCATAACTGCATCCTATTTCTGATTATTCTCAGCAATAAGCCGTAACCCGGTTATTTCAAAAAATGGGTTATTAATGATTGATTTATCAAATTTTCATTTGAATTCTCGTTGTTTTGCCAAAACAGATTCTTCAAGTTGATGGAGCTGCTCTTTTGCTCCAATTGATCACTCAGTCTCTTGCTTTTTGCTATTTTCATCGCGGATATTGAACAGTTTTTTTGTAGTAGAGGTACCAAATGCCTGAATATCGATAATACAATGGACTTACTGTTGTTGCTATATGCTGACGATTTGATCATTCTTGCCGAATCCGAAATAGACTTACAAAAAAAACTGAAGATCCTTGACGAATACCAAGCTGCTAACTTACAATTAATATCAATAAATCGAAAGTTATCTGCTTCTCAGGAGGCGGCTCTCATCGCCAGAATTACAAATTTCGTCTGAATGACAATACCCGTGATATAGTGAATAATTATGTTTACTTGGGTGTACAGTTTGTTGCATCTTCTCTCCTCAGAAAGATGGCACTCGTTACTGCTGACAAATCAAATCAAGCCATCGGCGCCATACTCCCATTATTATCGAAAACAAAAATGGATCTCTGTCAGAATAAAATTATTCGAAGCTATGGTTCTTAGCATCATGTCACATCAGATATGTTGACATCTTAGAAAGGGTACAATTCACTTTTTTCAAATGCCTTCTACTCCTCCCAAATAATACTCCGGACTATATAGCTAGATTAAAAACCGGGCGCGTGAAAATAGCTTTTAATATTTTCAAAGCAACATTGAATTGGCTAATCAAAATGTTCAGTATGGATGATTCCAGACTGCCAAAGATATGTTTTTTGCGACAATAAGAATTATCTAGGAGTGACGTCAGGTATAATTGGGCCAAGCAAGTGTCACAAATGTTTAAATCTATCAGTCTCTCTGAACCCTTAGAGAACGTCAACTTGGCTAATCTTAAGCGCAACAAATGAAAGCTACTAGCAAAGCTCTTTGATAATCTTCTTCTCAAAATGCCAATTCAAATAACAAGAACTATTGCCCAGCTGAGAATGTGCAATAATTACGTAATCAGATTCACGCTAAATGGTTGTACTTGCCGTATCGACCCACGCGATCAGTGTACTGCTTGCAACCAAAATGAGCTCGAGACAATTCAACACATCCTGTTTGAATGCCCTATATATTCTACTATGAAGCCTGCAAATGTTGATCATCTTCTAGATTTGAATTCCTTGATACGTGCCCTCGAGAATATTACGCTTTCCTTTGCAAAAATTATAGCAAGTTATATATGGAACATCCTGAAACTGCGAGCTTTTATTTTGAATGAATAATCTCATAAATGTTATGGAAAATCAGGATTTCAATTCTTCTGGATTTTTTTTGTTTGTTTACCATGATTCCTTTTTTTTTCTATTTTTGTCAGTTTGTTTTTCATTCCTAGCCGTCAAATATTTTTTTTGTAAAGCATAAATACTTATTGTAATCATCAGCATATTGACACAAAATATGAACTCCTTGTTGTAAAACTGTAATGTTTTTAGGAACAATAAAATAATAGTAATGATAATAATAATTGATTGCAAATCAGTTCCAAAACCTTCGGGTATTATCTCAGAGATTGAGTTTCAATAAATTCTCTCTGTGTGCCTGGTTTCAGGTAAGTTTCACTATCATGATGAGCTATGTGACATTTCATGCATATTGATCAGTCAGTAAATGTAATAGTTTTTACCACTATACTTATAAATATATGTATTTTAGATTAATTCTGCACTCAATAAATCCACTAGAATATTCCTTCTTGTTTGCTAGAACCCCTCTGTTACAGCGTGAATAGACCTTTTCATTCAGCATTTGTTCCGTTAAAATGTGAACATCGCAGAAACAACAACATGGAACAACAAAGATGTTTGATTGATTCCAAGTGAAATTTTCGTCTGTGAAAATTTCTTCGAAATAAGGAGTTCAAATGGTTCCGCCGTATATTGAGGTTAGGTTATTATTATTTTACACAAAAGACCAATTCAAGCCAAAGCTTACGTCTGTCTGAATCAATATTGCAGCCCTTCATGCTCGTGCCACAAACCTCCACACTCCTGAGAAAAGTTGAACTTTTGCCACTTGTTGCACAATATACTATGTCAGGTATTTCCGCAACAAAAATTGTCTTTTCATAAGTGTCCTGAATCATTAATAAAATCAAAATCGCAGAGCTTACCGTTTTCCTGATCTCGATTTAAAACGTACCTATCCATCATAAAAAAGACCAAGAAAAGAGAATGTTATTCACAGAATTGTCTTGTAATTGAAGAATCAAGATAAACAGCAAAACTTACCTGTGGAAAGTTCTCGCCGGGTGATTCTTTATGAATTTATCTTCACAGGATAATATGCACTGTGTTACCATAATTATTTATTTGTAATACACAATCACAAAAACAGTTTTTTTACTGGACTGGGAGGAAATGAACTGAGGAAACTAGAAAATAACGTTTCAATCCACAATTGAAAACTCCTGAAAAGTCAATGATGACCCTCACGAAAGACAATGAATTGTCCAAATATTTGACATCAACTGTCATTTATTCTCGACAAAAACAAGTGAAAGTTGTTTCCCAATTCCCGCACATGCGATATAGCCGAATTCCTTAAATGAAAAGGTCTATAGAGCACATTTTTCTTGGTTGCACCAGGGTTCTTAATATAGGGGGAGTTACGAAATAAGTGAGCTTTTAGACGAGGGGGTCCCTGAGGAAAGGGGGGATTGGTGGGAAATTAAGTTGGCTAACCTACTTAGTGATTTTGGTAATATAACCAGAAATATAACTAACTTCAGTTGTTTCTGTTTGGTTGAAATTTTTAATTTTTGACAGTTTTCAAAAATGCCGGGTCATTCAAAATGCGCCGTGAAATACTGTTCCAATACTTCTACAAGCATCGTGCTTGGTTCAGTCGGTTTGAGTTTCCACAGATTCCCAAAGGATTCTCGGAAGGATGCGTGGATCAACTACTGCGGAAATGCTAACGATTGGGTACCCAACGAGTCATCAAGGATTTGTTCCCAACATTTTGAAAGCAGTGATTATATTGTAAATGAATTTGGCTCAAAGTCGAGACGAAGGCTTACGAAAAACGGTGGGTTAACTGTTGAAAACGAAAATTATTATACTAACACTCTCTTCACAGCATCGGAGATTATCATTCTCTTTTTGTTTTTCAGTAATTCCAACAAAAAATGATTGGCTACAATCCATTATAGATTATGAGTGTTCCCCAACAAGTAATGGTTTGTACTGTATGCTTCTTGTAAAATGATTGATTAGAGACATTTTTATATTATTTTATTATTTCAGTTGGGACATCAGAATCTCTTCCCACATCAGTAGAAGAATTGGAACCAGAGCAAGAAGTAACTTCAAAGAACCCTTTTGAAGATCACGAGAGGATCATCAAACAGTTGAAAATGTGTAATAATACTCTTGCATGTCAGTTATCAGCAGAAAGAAGTAAAACAATACACTTAGAAAAAATTATTGAAAAACAAAACCAACAACTTTCAACTTGCATTGTACAGAGTGATCTGAACCAGAAGATTAAAGACCTTTTGTCTGGAACTTTATCATCGGCCCAGCTTGACTTAATTCGGAATTAAAAAAAAAAAAAGTGAAGTGGTCAGAAGAGGATCTTTCCAAGGCTATAAAGTTAAGGTACTTCAGCAAACGTGCTTATGTATTTCTGCAAAATGAACATTTTCCATTACCAAGTTTGAGAACTGTCCAGTTGTACTGCGGAAAAATTAATCTGAACTCAGGAATTTTGGTAGATGTGCTGAAGTTCATGAATATTGGGGTAACCTCTATGCAAACAAAGGAGAGAGCTATAGTGTTATTATAGGATGAAATGAAAGTATCTTCTTTATATGAGTATAATAAAAAGAGTGATGAAGTTGTGGGGCCTCATAATTATGTTCAGGTTGTGATGGCTAGAAGCCTCTTTGGAAACTGGAAGCAACCTGTTTACATTGGCTTCGATAAAAATATGAACAGTACTCTGTTGATGGAAATAATAGTGGCTTTGCATGGGGCAAGTTTTGAAGTTGTGGCAATAGTTGGAGATTGTGGTGCCTCAAACCAAGGAACTCTTAGTGAGTTGGGAGTCGATATTCATAAATAATATTTCCAACACCCTGCCACAGAGGAAAAAATTTTCCAGACGCTCCTCACCTGCTGAAGCTGATTCGAAACTGGTTATTACGAACAGGTAATCCTATAGGTGTGCTGTTAGAGATTAGTTTCATACTAAATTAGTTCAGTTGAATGGGAGAAATGTTGCAAAAAAATTAATTGTTGAAAATTAAAGTACCTATATACCTAAAATATTCCTTACAGAACATATCAAAAACAACTAATGATTGTGAATAAATTTATGATATATTGGCCGACTGATTTGGCAACTTTGCTCCCATTAAACCATTACTGTATCTCTAATCTGTTTCTCATATGACTGTAGAATGAAACAAATTTGTGTCAGCTTGTATAATGTAATGCTTTGACAAATAATAAAATGAAACATATTTTTAGGGTTCCAGCTTTCCAAGGGGGATTTAATAACAAAAAAATTATTATTGGATTTGATTCGTATGGCAGATAAATGTGAAATCAGTTCTTTATTTAAAATCAGTGAACGTCACCTGACTTGTGCAGATAACGCCGATAAACAAAATGTTGCCCTGGCATGTCAGCTATTGTCCCGTTCGACTGCAATGGCACTAAAGAGATATTTTTCCTCGAAGGAGAGTGAACATCTTGCTGATTTTATTCAACTAGTCAATGATTGGTTTGATATTATGAATTCGAGGAATTTGAAAGAAATTATAACCTTCAAAAAACCCTACGAGAGCACCAAAAAACAAAATGAAAAGTTAGATGAAATGTATGAAATGATTAGAACAATGAGATGCATTGGTAAAAAGATTATTTCAAAAATCGTTATTGATTTCCATCAAATCGCTTCGGGGATTATTTGACAACATGCAGAAAAAATACCATATAAGTTATATCCTAACAAGCAAAGTGAATCAGGATGCTTTGGAAAACTTATTTGGTATTTTAAGGATGAGAGGTGGATTAGATGATCATCCCAGTCCACTCAATGTGATTTATAGACTGAGAATGGTTATGTTAGGTAAAGTATTTCATTTGAGTCTGGGAACATCAGCTCATAAATAAAGAGATATTTTTTCAGGTAAAGCACCCGGAATGGTTCATTCTAATACAAATATTCTACCATACGAAGACGAGGAGATAACTTTAACAAATACTGTTCTTGAGAAAGCTGGAATAGAGCCCTCATTACCACTTAATAATGAACATGAGGATGATGATATGGATATTGCTACATCATCTCATTGTAGTTCATGTTCGGGATCTGGAGATACCTATGTTGAGAAAGATGGTGTGGAATATCTTTCTGGCTGGTTAGCTAGAAAATTCAACAAGGCTTATCCGGAATTAGGAACATATACATACATGTTAAAACATGAGGACCACCTATATGCTAAACCTTCTTGGGTCAAGCAATTATCCTATGGTGGTTTGACAGAACCCTCATCTAAATTGAAAAGAGCTATTGAAATTTTGGAAAGAAAATTCAAAACAATTAATAAAGGCACATTCGTAGTAAAAAAAAATATTCTAAAAAAATTATTAAGGGTTTTGAAATCAAGAGTAGACATACCTGAAATAGTAACAAAGGCTTTTCCCAAACAAAGAATATTCATCAGGATGAAAAAATTAAATTTAAAAAAGAAAAGTGAGAATAAAAAAAATAAGGGAAAATCGGAGGCAACTTCAAAGCTAAAAAGACTCATGTGAAGTGTACACCTTTGTAGTTAGGTTATAATTTTGTTTGTTTTATTTCAATGTATGACCTGCCAGGAAGCTTTGATTTTATGTCCAGAATTTACTTATTGTTTTGAGTTATCGATAGCCTTCCCATTTTCTATTCTTATCAGATATTTTTCATGTGTTCTTTCACCATATATCACTAGGAGTATTTGCCTGTAGTTGTAGCCAAACAAAAAGGTTATCTCCAAGGCAATGCAGTTTAGTTTTGGTTATTATTCCTGACTGCCATTTGCACGGTAGGGTAGCAATGACTCCAGTCTGATATTAGTTTGTTCCTAAAATTATTAAAGTTTGAGTCTATGGATTCATTTTCATTAATAAATGACCAGTCTTCATATTCCTTATAGTTGTACATCTTTAAAGTGCCTCTTTGTGTAATTGAACAATATATATTTTAACCTGTAAAGTGAAGCCAATGCAGACTAAATTTAAAGACATCTGTTTCAAACTCTAACGAACGATAAACATGTATAAATATATTGTGGATACAATTTTTTTCTGTTGTATTTTGATATCTGCTTTGAGTGTAGCCATATGCATACAAATTTAGGATCACATGTTGATCTGAATTGAATAAGGTGTATCTATGATTAAGGTAATTTTATCTGACAATATTTCGAAGTTTTCTTTGTGTGGCATGTAACATGTTACTATTACAATGCTAAGATCAACAAGTTCAACAGCTGAAAACACACCCATTTCCACTGAGCAATTTATTATTTCGGTTATTTTTATTGCGTTCAAATTTGGTTTTCCTTATCTTATACTTTAATTAAATATATTTAAGAAATTTAATTCATCATTTGTTAGATGATGTTTAGTATAGCATACGAAGTCATATTGAGGTAAGATTTTATGCCTGTCAGCGTCACTTCTATTTCTCCTATTTTATATTTTAGTGAGTATATTTAAATGTAGAATTCTTAATTGTTATAATAATGAATGAGAATTGGTTTATATTTTTATTATTTGAATTTTGAAAGTTTTATATGGAAAAACTAAACGATTATACTTTCATTCACTTTATATAATTTGTTTTATTTTCCTCATATAAAAATGATTTATTTATACATTGTTTCATTAATTTGAAAAATCTAGGTACTAGAAAGCTATTCTAATGTGTTTTGAGTTCCGTGGCTCTAATTTATGTGGATGAATGTGAAGTAGGTATACATTTAAAATTTCGCGCGTTCCCACCAATCAAGGAACAAGATGTCTGCCAAACTTTATGACATTTCGTAACCCCCCCTATATTAAGAACCCTGGGTTGCACATCGATCTGATTATGGTGCAAACATATGGATGATTAGGTTACTGCTACAGGCAAATAAAAAAAAAGAAGCAATTTATTTCCAACAGGGGTACCCAGCTACAGGAAATGCAAATAAAAAATTAAATGCTAAGTAAAATTATTACTCGTAAAATAAAAAAAAGTCTTTTAATAGAATAATGGAATTGCCTATATAACATATTTATAACGTAACATTATACGACTATTGGAGAGTTGAAGTGAAATGATCTACGTAGACCTAACAAGAGTTGAAGTGGTAGATTTATAATTCTTCTTCGTGGAGCAACGTGGCTACGTTAACTTCAGTGAAGGAACGAAAATTTATTTTGTTTATGTTTATTCGTTTTCGGTGAATCATGATTAGTTTAGTCATCATGTTGAAATTTTTGGCATTTGATTAACAATGATTTATTCGTTTCAGTACTCGGCACCACTACCAAAGAGTAGGGGCCTGCCACTACTCATAAACAATCGGCACCATTCGGTAGTTCTCGGTTAACGTACGTGGATTTCTTTTCGTCTACGTGAAAGTCCGTAAGATTACGTATACCCGTAAATCATCTACGTGCCCTAACGCAAAGAACACGAGACCGCGCATGCGTAGCTGTCAATTTGTTCGTTCACGTCTACGTTCATGGTTGCACTTCAACTCCCTATTGTAAGTGATTAACGATACATGATATAACAGCGTTCAAAGAGTCATAATGAATATCACAATTTCTACACATTTTGTTAAAGCTACTGCACATGAAATTCACAGGTGATCGTATAATAACATGTGTTCGTGATGATTCGCAATAAAACTTTAAAACATGTCGACCTCCGAATCTAGGTACTTAAAAATTTACATCGTTTAGAACACTACTATCGTCCGTCGACTTTAAGGCATAAATATTTCAGGAACTTCCTCTGTACACTTTCAATTGACTTTTTTTGGTAATCATAGATTGGGTTCCATATCAAAGGCCATATTCTAACTTGGATCTGGCATGAATACAGCAATTTCAACATTTATGAAGTTTTTACTGTTTCTCTGAAACCAAGCACCCTATTTGCGTCTGCAACCGTATTTTTGATATCCGTGTTGAATGTTAGTTTACTATCATAATAATATGTGATACCAAGGTCTTTCATCTCTTGTACGCGGTTGATTATATTGTTGTCGATTACATAACCATATATCAAGTTATTCGATTTTTGTGTAAGTAAATGTTACATTTCGTCACATTCAGTTGTAATCGATTATCATTACACCAAAGTTTGATTAAGTCTGATTCGGCCTGTACTCGTTGACAATCAATAATATGTTCGACTTTATAATATAGTTTAAGATCGTCCGCAAATAGTAAGCTTGGAATATTTAGAGAGGTCGCCAAATCATTTTTAAAAGTTAAAAACAGAAGAGGTCCCAATTGAAACCTTGTGGCACACCGGACGTAAATACGTATGAAGCAGATTTGAAGGATTCGTATTCTACAAATTGTTTTCTTTCAACTAGATATGACTTCATTGAAATTAGCAGTTGTCTAGAGAAACTCAATTTTGTTAGTTTAAAGAAGAATATAGTGGTCTATTTCATTTGACCAGATGAGTACAGAGATATTGATCTAAACATGCAAGGTTTGTTGTACATGATAATAATATAACGTCTTTACTATTTTCAAAAAAATAGATTTAGTGACATTTGAGCAATAAATGAATATAGAAAATAATGGGCGGAGTTCAAATTTGATGGTGAAATACCACAAAACTTGTTTTTTCAATCAACCCTTTGAAAGCTCTGTAATGACTTGTTTTTAACCCGATATTCTTTGCATTGAAGAAAAGTTTAATATATAAATAAATGTGATATTTGAGACTCATTCAATAAAAGTTTGTATGATGCTTTAAAATTCCGGACATTGAGTATCTTCATTCTCTGTAGTAGATGATTGTAAAGGTAAAAAATGTTGTAACTGAATGATCCTCTAAATAATTCTGTTTTAAATGGAGGTATTGTTAGTAATGCTTCATGTCTCACATTCAAATTATGAATATCTGTTCTGAACCTTAATTTTCTATGCAGGTACGAAGGTTTCTTGGTAACAATAATCTTATGGAAGAGCACATTAGAAAGTAAAACTCGCCTGTTATTAATAGTAAGCCATCCAATTTCTTTTAGTTTATGTGATATTCGTTGCCTCCGTCTCACGCCAAATATCAACCGTAAACAGCAGTTTTGCACTTTTTGTATCTTATTTTTGTATTGTAATGTGAGATTAAGCCCATAAAGAATATCTGCATAATTGAATATAGATAGTACATAACATTGTCTTAAAATATTGAGGAAGAATTTGCCTTTTTCAATTTTGAGAGTTGCATAAGCGCGTTGTAAAAGTCGATTAAGATGTTTCAAGAATCGTAATTCTTTATCAAATATAACATCGAGATTCTTCGTCTCATTCACTAGAATTATATATAGTGATGTGTATAGAATGAGACATTATTTATGTTTGAATCCTGGAACCGAAGAGCATGACATTTGACTTAGATGGGTTTATTAGCAGGCAGTAGGCAGCAGCTTCTATGAAAGCATTCAAACCTCTATGAGCTTTTTTTAGTTCTGTGTGTCATCCGCATATAAATGAGCTTTGCAGTTGTTGAGATAGTTTATGAGACGGGAGGTGTATATAGAAAACAATAATGGGCCTAGGATTGAACCCTGTGTTACTCCTGATTTGAGAAATCGACATTCAGAATTTTCTTCACCTATGCGTACTTTCTGTTGTCTATTTCTCAAGTAAGCAGACATTACCGATAGTGCATCATCTGCAAAACCTATATATTTCAATTTATTCTACAACAAATCATGGTGAATTGTATTGAATGCCCTACTAAAATCAGGCAATATTAACACTGTACAATCTTTGTTATCAGTAGCCTTGATTATATCATCATTGATATGGAGAAGGGGAGTTGTACAACTATAACCGAAAACCCGATTGTATAGATGGTAATATAGAAAAATGTTCAAGGTGGCTTTTGATTTGTATTTTCATTGCTATCTCGATTATTTTTGATAAGGTTGGTAAGATAGTAATTGCACGTAGGTAGGTCTTTGAATTCGGGTGGATCCTATTTTTTCGGAAGAGCTTGCACAACTGCTGTTTTCCACTCCGTGGGAAAGACATTTTGTGTTATACATAAGTTTATGATATGTTTGATGTACGCCACTATGTGAGGACAGCAAAGTTTAATTAGTGTGATACTCAAACTGTCACAACCTTTCGCGTTTTAATTTCACTAATAGTTTTGTAGACAAAGTAATCATTGACTTCAGTGAATTCGAAGGTAGAATTTACAAGTTTATTGTTTACATAGAAATTCATAACATCCAGAGAAGCTGTTCGGAATGGAATGGCTTTAGTAGAGTTATTCTCTTTCTCTTTTTATTGCTTGATTAGTTAAATTGCGCATTTGTCTATAAAACTGCAAATGAACTTCAGAGTGCCTCTTTCTATATCTTCTGAGAGCCTTATCTCTTTCAGGCATCATCAGCTCAATTGTACCCGTTAGCCAAGGAACTTTGGGGTTTAGTTACTCAAGAGGTTGTTAAAGGAATGTGTCGATCAAATAAATTATCCAAACAATTAACCAAATATAATACTTTTTCGTAGATATTTTCTTGATCGTATATTTGAAAGAAAGCAGTATTAAATAATTTTTTTTTGGATTGACGTGGCCGTTACTTGATGGAAATCCATAGTTATGGCACTAAGGTAAAAAACCATTAAAATTTTAATCGTTTTTTACCTTAGTGTCAGTATTAAATAAGTCTCTTTGGAAAATATCTTCTTTAAAGTTTCTAAAATTTCTGTAAGTGCACATTTTTGGTTCTTGCTTTTCTACACAAATCTTAATTTTACAGTGTATAATTAAGTGATCTGCAATGTTGTGAGATATGACACTCGTCCCATTTAAAGTTTCGTTATGGCCTATAACGTACCTAATCCAGCAAGGTAGCAGATGTTGAAGTAATTCTAGTAAGAACGTTTGTATGTTGATACAATTCAAACTGATGAATGACTGAGTAAAACTTTGTCACAATATTATTTTCATAGTCAAGAAGATTCAATACAAATCAGTAAAACGCAAAGTCGTCTGTTTACTGATTTGTATATCCATACCACTCCACTTTGAGACATAATGGACTTCTACCACAGGTTAAGAAGATTCAAGTTGAAATCTCCCATACAAACAATATCATCTACTGTTTGAAATATATCGATATCAAACTCGTCTATGAATGTATTCGAATTCTGATCATGTGGCTTATATATGAGTCCTACCGCTATATTTTTCTTTTTTGCTTTAATTTTCATCCAACACTGCTCCCAAGTATAATTTTGATTACTTACAGAAATCTCACAATCCAGATCATTTTTCGTATAAATACACATACCTCTTCCATTAGCATTACGATCCACCCTATATAACCATTTATTTTCAGTTGATCATCAGTTACCGAGTTTTTCAACCACGTTTCACAAATCAAAAAAATATAGAAGTAATTTTCTATGATGATTTCTTCAGCAACAGGAACAGAAGGTAATAGTGATCTCGCGTTTAAACAACCAATTTTCAAGAATAACATAAGTAAAAAAAATATTGAAACGTATAGGTAGCCTCTAATACACCTTAAAATATAAAAGAAAAGGATAATCCTAAGCCAATTTACTGCAATGAAATAGTCAGTTTTTTTAAGTCAACTGATAAACAGGAAACTTGAATTATACTGGGTACGACCCAAGTGCACTAGTGCTGCTTTTTGTTTTAGCAAGCTTACCTTTTGAATAATGTTCATGGATCTTATTCGGTATGAAACACAAGTGCATGATACTATATCAACACCTATAATATTTATCGAAAAGGTAGACCTTATAGATCTCTGTTGAACGAAGCCATGTTGAGTAGGCGAAATAACTTTCCGAACATGAGAGTATACAGTATCGGAAACTTTTCATCCGTGGTATAGACAGAAATCTACGCGGTGGCGGGTCTAAATAGGTTTGTGTTCAAAATAATTATGTAAATCTTCACAGGTTTCTCTGAAATTACATTATTTTATTTTCAGTAATTAGTCATAGTTCGCTCTGTATATTGTTGTGTGTTTTGTTACGTTTCTGATGATGACAGTTTTCAATTATATACTACTCATAATTTATTATCATTTCCAGGTCATGTTCTTGTTGACGCCGGATACCAAGTATTTCTTATAAACTATAGGGGATCTCGATACAGTCTTGGACATATTAATAAAACAGCTGATGATAGATCCTTCTGGAATTTTGGGTAAGCTTTATTTTATTTTTATCTTAATGATTCTCAAGAAATATTTTATTCAATCTTTGTTTCTTCGTGTGGCGATGTAACATATTAATGTGAATAAATATATGTTATATGCAATATTATGGCACTATGGCCTTCTCATAGGATAGGTATCAGGATACACGCGATAACAATTCCTTAGAAAAAGCTGATCTTTGTTATCAGCATTCGCAGGAATCCACGATAGAAACTGGTGATGTTAAATCAACACTCTGTAAACATAAAAAAGGCCGAATGCCGGCTCTTCAGCCAGTCTAATGAAGCTCGTCACTATATCAATTAGTATTCGTAACGGTGGTACGTACCACCCCATTGTTTGTTTTTAAAAAGTCAATCACATATTTATCGAGATTACAAATTGGCGGAGTCGCTGTAGAATTCCGAGAACGTTACTACGACACGGGCAACTCCTCACTAGTAGCGGTGGATCCCAATCCTTTACCGGAATCAAACCTGAGTGAGTCATCACTCGAAGAATCTGTGGAAGAAACACCTGGTGAAGTCCCTAGCAGACGTCGACGAGAACAAGACGAACTCGATGCTTCAACAAACTGAGTAAGAACCATATATTAAATTGTCTCGCATATTCTATTTTTTTTTTTCAATATTTTATTTGTTCCCAAATATTCTCCCTATTTTCTGATATTCAATCAATACAAGTGAACGAATAATGTGTTTGATAACCGCACTGTTTAATTATCTCAAATAATCGCACTGATCGATTATTATAGAGTTGTGAAATACATTTCCAATAAACAATGATCAATCTAGGAGTTACGGAGGAAAATCAACCCCAACCTCTAGAGCCATTCAAGCTGAGTGAAATATTCTTCATGGTACGATGGAAACCATACTCAAATCAATATATGAAAAGTTGTTCTTTCTGTGGTCGCGTAGGACATTCAATGGGTCAAAATAATCAGAACTTCTCTAGACCAAACTCTCAGAAACCACCAATTTGAAAAACGAATAATAAAAGCTCCTTTTAACAACCCGGTCCTAGTCAAAGACCACCACAATTTCAAAATCAACATAATCAAAATCAACCTCGGGTCATTAAGCCAAACCTTCAATAATCAAAGACCCTCCACGATACAACCCAATCCGAACTATCGACCAAATAACCAAAAAACCTATCACATGAACGACCAACAATTTGACAATATGATGATTATGATCTGAATCAAGAAAACTACTATACTGCTAGTAGCTCCGAACTAATCTTCGACTATCAACCGGACTATTATACCGATAATGGTCACAACCAATACGAATCATTGAACACTGAAAATCAAAACCAGTTTGATGATTTTTCCTAGAACTTTGATAGCCAAAATTTTCAGTTTTCAAGAGGAATCCCTTGACCAAACCATAGCCCACCTTCAAATCCAAATTCAAACAATGAACTTGGACAATTTCGATCCAATACTGAACTTCCCAGAGCAACAGTTTATCTGAAACCACTTCTATCAGTGAACTCAAAAAATCTCTATTACGTCAACGATATTACGAATACTTTAAAAATTCTGATAGGTACAGGTGCAGGACTTTCCATTTTTCAACCAAAAACTTGTAAAAATCATCGAACACGTTTCCCAGAAAACATTACAATTGAAGGCATCATCGACCAGGAAATAATAATAAAGGAATCAACTCTGATCCCCTTCATACCGAACGATACCCCTGAGATATACATTCACAAACTTGACATTGAATTCGACGGACTTTTAGGCTCCGATTTCTTAGAACACTATAACTGTATAGTGGATCTTAAGAACAAGCAGCAAATTACCAATTTCAAAATTGTCCCTCTTTTCAAAGCGACAGAGGACAGCAAACAATCAAACCAAAACAAATTTTCGGAAATCAAAATCAAATTTCAATTGAGCCTCGCACTGCACGAGTCTTCAAATTGAAATGTAGCTTGAATAACACTGATGCTATACTGATAGCACAAGAAATTGGGAAGTTCGCCTACCGAATGTAGTTGTCAAAATAAATGACAAGGGTGAATTCTTAACTTCAATAATCGATGTGAACGCGATCCCAAAAATTGTTAATATTTCTGAATTATCACTCGGGCCCATTCAAGAATTTTCAATCAATAATCAATAATCAATGAAGAACTTCAAAATCTAAGCTTACAGACAGACCGACACCGAACCATACGTCTCGAACACTTAAACGAATGAAAAAACGAAATTATTTCAAATCTCTGTTTAGAATATTCACATATTTTCTATCTAGAAGGCAACAATTTGACAGTCACCAACGAAATCAAACATTCGATCGACACAAACAAAAGTAAACTAATATTCACCAAATCATACCGTTATCCACAAGTTCATAAAAAGGTAGTAAAAAATCAAAATATCCAAAATGCTCGATCAAGGTATCATTCAACCTTGGGTATATCCTTGGTCATCTCTCGTATGGGTAGTGCCAAAAAAATCGATGTCCCAGGGAAGCAAAAATGGCGTGTAGTCATTGATTACCGCAAACTCAATGAACTCAGGATTGGCGACAAATACCCTTTCTTCTAATATCTCTGATCTTTTGGACCAATTAGGATAGTGTCAATATTTCACGACACTCGACTTGGTCTCTGGTTTCCACCAGATCGAGATCGACCCAGAAAACATTCAGAAAACAGTCTTTTTTGTCGAAAATTGTCATCACTAACTCGTTCGTATGCCATTAGGTTTGAAGAACTCTCGTCCACCTTTAAACACGTCATGGAAAATATTCTCATAGGTATTCAGAACAAAAAATGTCTCGTCTATATGGGTGACATCATCGTCTATTCCCCCACAATTCATGAACACATCTCTCGATCACCTGAAGTCTTTAAACGTCTTCGTAAAGTCAATCTTAAAATTCAGTCCGACAAGTACGAATTTCTTCGAAAAGAAGTCACTCACTTAGGATATCTAATAACTTTGGTTATTTTAAAGCCAAATCACAAAAATATCACAAAGTCATTAAATCGTCCCTAGGACTCTTAGGCTTTTACAAGGTTCATCCTAAACTCTGCCAAAACTTGAATACCCTTATTTCGACTAACCCTTCCTCCTCACTACTGATGCAAGAGCATCCGCCATTGGCGCTGTCCTTTCTCGGGGACCTATCGAAAAAAAACCTTCTCATTGGTACACTTCTTGAACCTTGTGCACAGCTGAAACCCGTTACTCAACGATTGAAAGAGAACTACTTGCAATCGTTTGGGCAGGAAGCACTTCCGCGCCAACTTTTTCAGACGAAAGTTCAAATTAGTAACTGACCATCGACCCTTGACATGGCTTTTCTTCATTGAAGATCCTGGCAGTAGTACTCGCTGGCGCTAAAAGCTTGAAGAGTACGTCTATAAACCCGGATAGGTAAACAAAAATGCGGTCGGACTTTCGCTAATCAAATTCAATTACTTTGAACAATGTGCAAAATTTCCAACATTTGGAGAAATAAATTCATTCAAAAAAAAAAGGAAATATATTTGTACGAAAATAGAAAACATAATATTGATAAGCTTTCTGAAAATTTCATTTGAAAATTTTCATAGAAAATTCCTGGAATGGCATGGTTTGAAGATGGGTTACAAATAACACATTATTTCAATTTATTTATTCGTACATAAGGTGATACATTTAAATTGTTTACCGCCATATCATTCACATAAAAGGAAGAATTGTTCTCAAATTATTTTACCACCTATTAACACATGCATTTCTTGCAGACTTCATGAAATGGGTATCTATGATTTGAGGAAATGTCTTTCTTTTGTGAACAAAACTACTGGACAAAGGGCAATATATATTGGATACTCAGGTGGAGCCGCAGTGGGCTATATTTATAAAAGTATGTTTCTGCAAGAGGCACCTACACTTTTAAAAGGATCGATTTCTCTGGCACCTTTGTCCTCCTTGAATGAAGTGAAAAACCCATTCATATCCATTATTACTCTTATTTGGAAACCATTTTTACGGGTGAGTAGATATTATTTTTCAATTTGGCTCAATTCAAGATGGAACTTTCAAAAGCTGCTTTCACAACTGATTGCAGAATTGACATCGAATGTGTACCTAAGTTATTACTTCATTTGGTTATTTTTCGTTTTTTGATTATTTCATGTGGGCAAGGTATGGACAGAAAATTAAATATAAAAATATATTTTTTTTGCCAGGATTCAAAATATGCTCAATTAATCTTGGCCTATTCCTCATTTCGTGACAGTCATTGTTTACTTTTTTGTATTAAAAGCTTTTATTTATCTTGCTCTGTTAGAGTGTGTGTATGTGTGTGTTAGATAGGGTCGTATCTTGCAAGCTGATTTAGAATCACTTCGTCTTATCCTACGGAAATGATATTTCACATATTGGTTCAGTTCCGATGATACTACAATAATGTAAAAAACTATAAATGTTGAAAGATAGATGTGGACGTCGAAAATTACAGCGAAAAAAAATATGTGTTGTGGGGGCGCCCTCCCCCTTTTACTGAAAAAAATTGATAAAATCCGTGGAATTTAAAACTAATTATCACACCGTAAATTATTAAAGTTTCAACCCCCCCCCCCTACTCTCCTAAAAAGCTAGATAGAAAACGCAAAGTAATTCGGAAAATTTTTCAAGAGTTTCGAACATGGAAAATTATGTTGAAAAAAAAGCTATAAGGGGGACTCGCCTCTCTTTCCTGTCACGAAAAAAATTGGTAAACCTGGCGAAACTGGAAAATCCGTGAAATTTATCTCCCGTCGAATAATACGGTTTCAAAAAAACGTCCCCTCTGTCCCCACTCGAAAGCTAGATAGAGAATGCGTAAGAATTCGGAAGAATTCACAACAGGAACCGAAAAACCATTAGATTTTAGCTATAATAATTGTTTCCTTGTATAATAAATAACTATTTCTATATTTATACAAAAAGCAAAACTTCATTGAACTATATTTAGTGGAGAAAGAAGTTTTTTTAAGTAATACATATTTCTGGTGACAAGCTTTTATATTATATAAAATTTTTCAATGTAACAAAATGATGGGTTCGATTCACTTGAAAGTTTATTTTCTTTTTTTAAGCGCCCTTAATTGAAAGTTTTTTCTAAAAAGTTTTTTGAGTGTATTTTTTTAATACAAAGTTACTTTAAACCTCCAGGAACTACGTTTATTTTGACAGGGGCGTACGGCAGGTGGGTGCCCATAATCGTCCCTCCTCAACTTTCACGCTACTAGATCACTATCGATTTCGTCTTCTTTTTGTTTCAATTCACAAAAAAGGGATGTTTTGTTTCACAAATATCAACGATTTTCGGGATATTTGAAGTTGAATAAGTGCGTGCGTATGTGATATGAATCCTCATTATTGATTATGCAACAATTTTCGAAATATCTGAACTCATTGCAAGGTATGAAATCTGTTAGTTATAATGTTATAAATAGTTACCTACAAATTCCTTTCGAAAATCAGGAGATTTTGATACGCACGCACTTATTTAACTTCAAATATCTGGAAAACCGTTAATATTTGTAAAACGAAATATTTCACTTTTTTGTAAAGGAAATATTGGGGATTCAGAAAAAGAAGACGGAATCGATAATGATCCAATGGCGTGAAAGCTGGGGAGAGGTAATTAGGGGCACCTGTTTGAAGATACAAACACATGATGTGCATCGGAATTTGAAACTGAATGCTGTCATGTGACATAACAAATTTCATTAAGGCAAGTTGAGCCGTTATGGGGTTATTCTGGAAAACATATTTTTTTGTCACATTCAACACCCTTTAACTCGAGATGGAATGAATATTCTACCATCTGAGTTTGTCCCCTTTATTCTGGGACACCCTGTATAGCATCCTCAATAGTATTTTTTTTTTGCAGAGAATCGTTGACTTTTTGTTCAAAGGCCGAGCTCTGATAAGATTGGATGCAGAGGTTCATCTTTGTGCCAGTTCACCTTTTTGGTGGTATGTCTGCTCAGTTTTTGTAAACGGTCCAATTATTGGTGTCGATTTCAAACAAATAGATCCGGTGAGTACATTTATTAGAGTATTTATTTCACATGTAAAACGAAATTTCTAGAATAAATAAAAAAAATACTAATTTCCATATTAACCACTATGGCAACCCCTTTTAAAATGCATGATGGATGACACATCTTCGAAATATTCCATCGAGAAATCATTATGCATCTTTCGGCGTTTCAGGTTTTATCGTTTCTTTTTTCAATAGGGAACACGCATGATTTTATTTTTTTTAGCACTTAACAAGAGGAGAGCGGACACTTGCTGCCTTCAGAACTGATTGATGATCAGGAAAAGGAACTGTTAAAGTAGTCGGAACACACCAAAGCAGATCAGGATGAGGCGACCAAAGCGTTGGACAACTCCAAACCTAATCGCAATCGGAAGGGGATATATCCCAATCCAACAAAAGCTGCAGGAGTAGGCAAATGCCAAAGATTTGGTGAGCCGGGTGATCCACGTCATAAGAATCGTCCACGAGGGTCAGATGTAGGCTCTCTTACTTTTGAACCTAACCCAACCCTAATATTTAAAAAAATTCATGAGTTGTGAAAAAAGTCATGAAATTTCAAGAACTTGTAGATCGGTAACAAAGCGTTTGCGGACCTATCTTCATAAGAATTTTTGGTCATGAAATAAGCCGAAGAATCTTTCCATATGTACATGACATTCAGGAATACCCTGTATATATTCTCCCGAACTGACACGATTTGTTATTGTGCAAGTGGTTGGAGATGTACAACCCATAATTTCAAAGCACGAATGGTATTTTACGCAATTTTGTAGGTGAATTTTAACATTTATTAATTCAAATAAAATCACTATTCATTATAAACTTTATTTATTCGAGTTATTTTCTGCGCTCAAACATATAGACCGTCAGATAATGACATATTTTGCTGACTCATTTTCTCGTTTCAGGGATTTTAACCACTGAAAATTATGACGTGTGCCAGGCATATAGAAAATTCATTTTCCTTTTGCAGAAAAAAAATTGTTTTTTCCCCAATTTTCTCGTTTATGGCATTTTAACACATCAATAGGTAAAACAATCTAATAGTGAAAAACCAAAGCCATAAGGTTTGCACGTACTTAAATACTTGGTGGCTGATGCATTTTCTTGCTTATGGCAATCGACAGAATGAAATTTAATATTGTTAGAAACCCGAAAAAAAATTTCCATAAGCCGGTCTGCTGTTGAAGTAAATTTTCCGGTAGGAAAATTTTGTGAAATTTTTTTTCGTTTTCAGGCAAACTTTCTCGTTTATGGCATTTGAACCATATGACTTTGATGATGGATAAACATCATAATAAAATTCCATAAGCTTTGCATGCACCTCAAGAAAAGCCATAAGTTGTAAAGTTGTAGGAAAATTTGTAGAATTTTTTTTCATTTTCTCGTTGATGGGAATTGGCATGTAAGAAGAAAAATTTATTTCAAGACCAGAAAAAAAGCCATAAAACATGATATCGATGTCTAATACAGTGTGGCCCATTTAGAATGGAAGCACACTTAGAAAACATACATTTTTCATCCGACTAGATTGTTTTTTTTTTAATTGGGTAGATAATCAAAAAGTCCACTAAAACACCTAATCAATACGGCTGAGAGTTTTTATCCACTTTTTATTACCAGATATTTTTTTATGTAGCAGCCAATATGAAAATTAATAATTCGTAATTCTGACTAAAATCAGGTGAAAACAGACTCTTGAGTAATCGAAATTTACCAGTAAAAAACCCAACAAGAATCCTAACTTGTGGTTAGAAGTTTGCCTTTACTTGTATAATAAACACTGTGGCCAAGATAGGATTGACCAGAAGTGTAGGTATTTTGAAATGGTACCTATTTATTGATAATCTTCCGAATAACGTCAGAAATGAACGTAAGTGAGTATCGTAAAATATCTTTTATTCATATATACCGGGTGTCCACGGAAGGTGGCTCGCCCGTTTAACTTTTTTGTTTTTGAAGATAATGAAATGAAATTTGGTGGATCTGTTGAACACATAAAACTGCTTTGTTTGACAAGTGACTCAACTTCATGTAAATTGGGGTTTCACCGGACATAAACTTTCGATTTTTAAATGGGACACCTGGTATATTTTCAGTTTTTTTTGTTTCCATATGACATTTTGAATACAACCATGTATCATTTGTGACTTTTTGTAACCTATTTTTGATTTTTTTCTCGAAATTTATCTTTCGATCTAGAGAGCCATGGATACGTTCAAATCTCTAATTTCGGTCCTAAAATGTTTGTAAACATGCAATTTTGCTGTTTTCTGCCAAAATATTTCAGCTAGGTGAAGTTTAATTTTAAATATTGTTTACTATTTTCAAATGGCAATATGGTGGCTCGTTGGGTTAGAAAGAAAGAGCATTTCATTACAATTAATTTGATACCGCACACTATTAGGTTTAAAAGAAACTTTCTATAAAAACAAGATTTGAATTCATCGAGTAGCCTTTGACCAACACAACTGAAACAAAAACATTAATTTTACATAGCGGGATAGTGAAGTTGTCTTCTGCCAAAGATTTTAGGACTGTAAATAATAAATTGTACGTATCCACGGCCCTCTAGACTAAAAATTAAATTAAAAAAACGGTTACAAAAAGTGATTTATGATACATGATTGTATTCAAAATATCATATGGAGATAAAAAAACTGAAAATATACCAGGTGTCCCATTTAAAAATCTAAAGTTTATGTCACTTCCGGTAAAACTGGAATTTGCACGAAGATGAGTAACTTGTCAAAAAATCAGTTTTATGTCTTGAACAGATTTACCAAATTTCATTCCATTATCTCCAAAAACAAAAGAGGTTATAGGGGCGAGAAATTGTTTGTCAAACAGAGCAACATTTTCTACAATAAAAAAAATTAAATCCAGAAATTTTACATAATTTTGAAATCATGACATTTCGTTTCGAATACATTATATTGATGAGAATTAACATTATCACTAGCAGTAAGCAATATCTGAGTACACTTCAACTTTCTACAATGTGGGGTATTTTCTGTTCCTAGGGCTAGAGAAAATAATAAACACCAGCCCGTTTTCCCACCACCTCATCAGAGGCAGAGTTTCCAGCGCGTTTTTTCATAGTGGCATCCCCTTCAGGCCTAGTTCACTAAGAAGTCAAAGTTCCAGAATAATGAATTGCTTCTATGTCAAAATGAAAAATCAAATTAATTTCCAGATTCGAATCAGTTCTGAACCAATGTTTAAATCAATTAGCAGTGTCTTCCTTACAATTCTAATGGTGAACAGAAGGAAATGTCATGTCCTAGCACTGGACCTACACGTACCGTAGTAACCTAAGATGGGCTGATCTTCTAGATTATCATTATCGGTTTCTCTAAATAATATCCATAACATAGGTTTCGTGGAATTTCTGAAAATATTTGGAACCTCAAAAAATTCTGTTCTTGAATGGATTGGTGAATCTCATCAAGGGTTTTCAACTGACCCCCTAATCCATTAAAAAAATTGGGTGAGTGGATGTCAATTTAAGGGGGGTGAAGGAGGTGTGATTTTTTTATGTCACATGGTGTCTTTTCGGAAACATAAATCGACGTGTTTTTATTAAAAATGGCTAATAACATAGAAAAGAAATGTATCCAATACTTCAGGACCTCACTGTATAAAATGTCGTAATTATGTTACCGACTTAATGCATTTTTTATCTGGTCTTGGAATCAATTTTTCTTCCTACATGCCAATTTCTATCAACTAGAAAATGAACAAAATTTCTTCTGATTTTCCTGCAAGTTTTCTAGCTTCAAAAACTATGATAAGCACAAACTAGACTTATGGCTTTTACATTAACAAATGTATATTGCACTCTACTTCGTTCACTAGAAAGATTTCCGGAAAATGAAAAAAAAATTCACAAAATTTTCCTACCGGAAAATTCACTTCAACAGCTGATCGGCTTATGGGAATTTTTTTTCGGGTTCCTAACGATATTAAATTTCATTCTGTTGATTGCCATAAGCGAGAAAATGCATCAGCATCCAAGTATTTTTTACAAGATCGTGACCTTATTTCAACCCTTCAAGTACGTGCAAATCTTATGACTTTGGTTTTTTACTATTAGATTGTTTTACCTATTAATGTGTTAAAATGCCATAAACGAGAAAATTGGGAAAAAACAATTTATTTCTGCAAAAGGAAAATTAATTTTCTATATGCCTAGCACACGTCCGATCGCAAAATTTTCATTTTTTGAGCTGAACACTGACAGAATTTTCAGTGGTTAAAATCCCTGAAACGAGAAAATCAGTCAGCAAAATATGTCATTATCTGACGGTCTAACTAATATGGGAAAAAAGTTTATTATGAGAGTATCGAACAAAATATTTCAGATGATCGATTGTGCATATCCGACGAACTGAATAATAATTTTGAAACACGCGTGTTCACTGGTATGGTGAGAAATTGTTTTTTTTTTAAGTTGTGGTTCCTACGAGAAGGAAAATCGGGAATGTTCAGAGAACATCGTGAGAGTCAAGAAGAACTAGGTAAGAATTGGTGTTTTTCTCGAATTTCGGAAGGCTGTATGCCTCAGGGAACACCTTCCCTCTGCCTATAGTTGGAGTAACAGGCCTGAGAAAGAGATGTTCGGTACGTCTCCAAAGTGACGCCATATGGATGTGAGGGCTGAGCTTGGCTGGTCAGACTCGATGGGACCGCTAACGATGGAACGATTGATGATATTTAAAAAAAGCATCGTCTGTGAAAGAATGTATAGAACAGAAACAGATCGCCAACCAGTTTGCGGTGTTCCAAAAAAGTGAGCGAGCTTGTGAGTGAAGTATCACTGATGAGACGGATAGCTCTTTTTTAGGAATCTAGAAGTTTCAATCTGTGTTTGGTTGCTGCACTCCATATGTGGGAACAGTATTCCAGAACAGGTCGGATTTGTGCAATGTATCAATTGACGTGAAGTGAAATACTTTTTAGCACGAAACAGAAAGCCCAGTTTTTGAGAGGCAAAAGTGTATCGGCATAATGGTTGTTGAAACAGGGCCAGGTAGCTCAGTGGTTGAGACTGTCATGTTCAAAACTATTGACTGCTGGTCGGCTAGGTTCAAATCCTAGCGACTAGAGATTTTTATCTGATGGCCCGAGAAAGTGCTTTTCCTATTCACAAACGAGTAAGAATAAGAAATTTGACGATGAAGAAAAAGAAAGAAATGAATCAATAACAATCCTCAAAGAAGAAAACCGGCATTTATGGAAGCTAATAGAAAATAAAGAACTTTTGTTACTAGAAAAAGATAGATACATATGTCGACTTGAGAAAGAAAATGAGAGATTACAATATAATTATGATTTGATTACTACAAATATTATTTAAAAATATACGATTATGGAGGATTCACATGGAATTAATAAGAAAATTGAAGAGTTGGAAAAAAGGCAAGTAAAAACAAATCTTTCTATTCCTACATATTTCCAAATAGTAGTTGGTCAAATGAAAGAAATTAAACATCAACCGATTCCTGAAACCATTTTGATCAATCCAAAATCAAACCAATATTCAATAACTACAAAAAACGACCTTCTTAAAAATATTGATCTTGGCAATCTCAAAATTGGTGTTACAGCCATAAGAAAAACAAGAAATGGAGGAATAGTAATAAACTATAAAGAAAAAAATCATTTTAAAAAACTGAAAGAAGAAATTCAAAATAAACTTGAAAATAATTATACAATTGAAGAAAAGAAGCTACTGAACCCAAAGATTAAAATTGTTGGACTGAAGCAAGAAAAAACCCTAAATAAAGAATATATATGCGAGATGATAAGAAAACAAAACCAATTTATTGATGAAAATGATAAATCACAAGTAAATTTTGTTAAATACATTAATCACAGAAATTCTTATACCATTTATGCTGAAGTAAATGGAACTTTGCTCAGGAAAATATATGAAAAAAATAATGGAAAAGTATTCATCAGTTGGCAAAATTTACAAGTATACGAAAATAACCAAATTACTCAATGTTTTAAATGTTATCGTTTTCATCACTCTTCAAAAAATTCTAGAAATGATGTGATTTGCCCTCGATGTGGAAACAACCATGAAGAGACGAATTGTGAAAATTTAAAACTGAAATGTGTAAATTGTTGTTTTTCGAATTTGAACTTCAAAACAGAAACATTCAGCTTATGATAAAAATTGTGCCGTCATGAAATTTTATCAAAGCAAATATCAATCCCAAATAGATTATGGCTTTGTACAACTCTCAAATTAATACAAGTAAACAACTATCAATATCATATTTAAACATCAGGAGTTTGAGGAATAAATTAACAGACGTTGAACTTTTCATGAAAAAAGAAGATGTTGACATTTTATCCCTAACTGAAACGTGGCTATACCCAAACGAAATACTATTCATAAAAATCCAAGGATATTAAGAAGTCCATAAATGCATAAAAATCAGTCGCGGAGGTGGAGTATCGATATTTATTAAAGAAGATTTGAAGTTTGATATACTTGAAAAGAAAGCAACAGGAAATTGTAACTTTATTATTATTGAAATTTTCTCTCTGAATCCAAAACCTAAAATTTGTATTATTTATCGACCACTCAATGTACACTATTTAGAATTTTTCAAAAGTTTCAATGATATCACAGGGAATTATAAAAATCTTCTTTTGTTAGGTGACATGAATTTAAATTTATTACAGAAAAATTGTATTGTTGATGAATACAAAAGCATATATATATAACTAATGGCTACAACTTACTCAACATAGTTGATGAACATCATTTCACTAGAAAAAATCACAATAATACAAAATCAATTTTAGACCATATTTTAAAAAATATTTCAACAGATCATTACACATTTAGAATTGACTATGAAGATTTATTACAAGATAGTTATTACAAGAGATTGAAAAAAGATCCTAACAAACACGAATTGAAAACTACTTATAAAAAATTTAAAAATGCATTGAACACTTGTAAAAATTCCAAAAAGAATAATTTGAATAAAAAATTTGAAAAAGCTGGGACAAATCCAAAAAAAAATATGGGAAGTGATCAATACAAATATTGGAACTAATAAGAAAAAAAAGCAAATACCAATCAGCCAAATTATGAATAAGACCGGCGTACTACTGAATAATACAAATGACGTATGCAATGAATTCATAAATTTCTTTACAGAAATTGGTTTAACATTATCTAAACAATTCAAAACTAAATTTAAAAATATGCCACCATATAAAAAGTAAATTTTTTTAAAACCTGTTTCAAAAGACGATATTCATAAAATAATTATGACACTTAAATCAAATACAGCACCTGGTGAGGATCAAATTTCTTCAAACAATTTAAAAGATATTGCTGATCTGGTAAGCTTACCCCTATCCTTAGTTATCAATAATTGCATTGAAAATGGAACTTTTCCAGATTATTTAAAGAGGGCAATTTTGAAACCTATTTATGAGGGAGGTGATAAAAAAACATTTCAAACTATCGTCCTTTTGCACTCTTGAATATTTTTGCTAAAATTTATGAAAAAGTATTGAAAATTCAAATAATTGATTTCATCACTGAAAATATTGGTTTTGATAAATTTCAATATGCATTTCAACAACGATCCATTACCCAAGCGGCAGTAACTGACTTCATGAGTAGTATTCATAAAACTCTAGATGCAAGTAATTATGGCGTTGCAATATTCATTGATCTAAAAAAAGGTTTCGACACTGTCAATCATTCAATTCTATTGGAAATCTTGAAAAATCTAGGTATTAGGGGACATGCATTGAATATATTTCAAAATTATTTTCAAAATCGTATACAATATGCACTTATCGACCAACATAAAAGTTATGAAAAATTATCAACAATTGGGGTTCCACAGGGTTCAGTTTTGGCACCAATTCTTTATTTGATCTATGTTAATAGCATAATGAATATCAACCTAATTGGTAAACATTTTTCTTTTGCAGATGATACTGTACCTACTCTATCATACGTCTAAAAATGTCCAAACTTCGAAATCTCATCTGGAAAAAGATGTTAAAACAATTGAAATATGGTTAAATGAATTAAATTTGACTATAAATTTAGATAGAACCGTCTATATGATATTTAAACCAAAGAATATGGAAATTATCAAGTTAAACATAAAAATTAAAAACAAAACAATTACTGAAGTTGATAAACACAAATATTTGGGTTTGATTATTGACAAAAATTTAAATTTTGAGAATCATATAAAAATTAAAAATTCTAGTGTTCCTCTTATAGGAGCAGTTAGAAGAATACCATTCCTGACAAAAAACATTCAATTATTAATATATAACGCTCATATCATCTCTCGAATCAGATATCATACAGTATGGTCATCATGCAGTAAAAAAACAAAAAGAAATTATTTATAGATTGATGAATAAAGCAATAAAAGTGATATTTAACAAACCTTGGGATACACCATCTTTAGAAGTGTATAAAAGAACAAATAATATGACACTTTACCAACTTATTAAATTTGAAAAATCTAAATTTGCTTTCAAAATAGCCAAGAATATTCAAACGAGTAATACGCAAATAAAAAAAATCCAAATTACATAGTCATAATACTAGAATTTTGAATCACTTTCAATTGGATAATATTCATTCAAATAAAGGAAAAGCGAATTCAATTTTCAGCTCCATAGAAACTTTTAATAAATTACCAGAAAAAATAAAAATCAAAAACTATAATTTCATTTTCCAAAAATTTTAATGAAAATTTACTGATGAAATGATGTTAATTAAATTGTATCAAAATAGTACAAAACTTCTTGAATTATTTTTATTATTTGATCAGTTAATTCAAAACTTGCATTTAAATAAGTATATTTGATGTATTGTTTAATGTTTGTCTTCCTTATACCAGAACTTGTTCTGTTTGGAAGGTGTATTATCAATAAATAAATAAAAAATTATATAGGTATCCCTGGGACATGAAAATGTTACCAGACCCTGCATCCTTATGATGTCCTCAGGATGCATGTCTTATGACAACCATGGGATATCCTGTCTCTGATCAATGATGTCCTTAGGACATCACACAATCATATTTATGGTTAAAAATGCAGTTTAGGGATAATCCGGAGACCTGAACTCTTTCTTAAACATAATTTTAAGTATCCATTTTTGAGATACTTCAATTTTCTCCGCATAATTATTCACAAGACTTCCCCATGCAATTATTCCATATGATAGATGAGACTGTACTAATACAGTATTTTGAGTTGCTTGATATCACAGAATTTCTGGCAGACTTTAAACTTGGAGTTTAGGCCATATCTTCTGAAATAATTGAGATCGCCAAATTTTGTATTTATTTTTAAGCTTCCCCAGAGCCAAACTACCACATGCAATAAAAGAAAATGAGATCCGCGAATTCTCTCTAAATTGCAATATGGCATTTGATCATAGAAAACGTTCAGTGAGAATGAATAAGGACTAAATGAATCGAAATATTTGAAAAATATATATATTTCCACAAATGTTTTCCATGGAACAAATAGCATTAATACAAATTTCTGTTTGAATTAACAAAAAAATAAATATTTGCATCATTTTCTTTTTTCAGAAAGGCAGCCAACTCTAATGGAAGTTTGCCTCGGTTTCATTTTTTAATCAGGCATTTGTATTGATGCCTTCTGAAAGAAAAAATATTTTAAATTCACTCTCACACATGTATGTATGTGGGTGATTGTATGTATTTGTATATCGACCTCATGCCAACCATTATGTCTGTTCCGCTTTTGTTTCTCAACTCTTATTAGGAATACTTTATCCACTTTTCTCAGGCATAGGTACATCATTCGTTAGTCAATCTTGATGTAATCAATAAATTCAAATCACCTCAAAAATCAGTACTAAACGAATAAACACTTGACACAAACTCACTCACAACTGCCTACCAAAAGGGCATTCGGCTTAGTTCTTACAGTGTGAGAGACATGTGACGACATTTCTTACAGTGTGAGAGACATGTGACGACATTTCTTGCAGTGGTGCCAAGCAAAAATGACACATGTTGTCTGGCGGACATTGATGGGTATTAATCGATATGTCCTAAGGAAGTATATGATAAGAAGTTCTGATGACATGTTTAGGATGGTGTTCCTGAGGATGTCCCACAATTATCAACATCTGGACAAAATTTCAGAATGTCCAGGGGAGCCAGTTGGGAGGTCCACGGGTCCTGATTCGGACACTGATTTGGGACGTCCTACGGATCCAGTTGGGAGTATATATATATTGTCCCACAAGAATTGATGGGATAAATATTCGGTATGTCCTGTGGAAGAGACGGATGATCAAACGGGGAATTCCTGAGGACATTGTGTGCTATCTGGTATGATACGGCATAGTGACCACAGCGGACGAAAAGCGTTTGCGGACGAAAAGTATTTGCCTTCAAAAATAGTCGATTTTTCGTCCGGAAATGAGTACGTAAACTGTCATTTTTTGTAGAGGTCGACGAAAAAATCCTATACTTTTATTTTCCATGGTACGTAATCTATGGTGGCACTATATAAAATATCCAGATTTAAACTGCGACAACAATTTTTACTTTCACAAACGATTTTATTTACATTGAACTTTGAAATACAATATTATGTAGCCCACATTCGGACGAAGTAAAAGGAACTCCTATTTCAAATAATTTTCGGTCATTTGTACCAAGTATGACGACCATTCAGGGCTCTAATTACATAATGACGAAAACGAAAATGATGGTCATAGCGCTGGTACTGGCGGTCCAATCTCGTGGACGTTAATCGAACGTGTCGGATTAATTACGAAAGTCGAACGATTTGTTACACAAAAATTCTTGTATTTTTCGAAAGGCGATGAAAAAATAAGTAGGCGATAGCGCAATGCCGTACTTCTCCGCTGTGACTTACAGCCAGCCATACCGACGAGAACACATTAATTAAGAATAAAAAAATCAATCATTTGTACCAGGATGATTTGTGCACAGCTAATCATCGTCGAGTGGCCATTCACGAAAATCATCATACGATACTTTTCCGACGATTCCAAATGACCGTCATAACACCGCAAAGGAATAATACTTTATTTTTTTTGTAAAACGATTTGTACCACCCTATGAATTTGTTTACCAGTTCTTTGTATGATCATGAATAGAAGTTCGATAATGCCAAACCTGTGGGAGGTGACGAACGTGTACAATATTTTTTCAAAATTGTAAAATTTTATGCGTATTTTGAACGATTTGTACTAGTATGGCACTAATTTTTTCTGAAGGTTTGAGGTTCAAAGAACATAAATACGAAATTTCAAACATATATGTGGTGGCAATCTTTTTTCATAACCAGATGTTTTGTTGTATAATATTCTTCGGCTCAAGTTTCCAAAATTTGAAATGCCATGCTGTAACAATTCGTTTATTTTTTTTTACTTTTTTGCTCTAATGTGAAGTCTTCCGCCCCATGGTTACAGTATGGGATAATATATTTTTTTTACGTTCCTGCAAAAAACAAAACTTTATTGAACTATATTTGGTGGAAAAACTGTCTCTTTATTGCACTGAGTGCAATAAAGACTTTATTGCAATAAAGTCTTTATTGCACTCATCTGTCATTCTACTATAGCGTTCTGTCATCATGACAGAAATAAACTTTCAAATCGACGCCAAATTTAGCCCATTTTCTGTGAGATTGTATTACGTTTTAAATAGTTGCATGTTTCATCATATTCATTATATAATGGACTATGAAATTACTAGAAAATGCAATTTGTTAAAAATAAAATTATTTCCTTCGAATATCATCTGAATTACACAAAATGTTTTTGAATTACTTTTAGCAGATAGATTTAAACAAACAATGTCTTCCTTACAGTTTAGTGCCACTTAAATGAAACATTTTCTGGTTTTTGCATGAACGTAGAAAAAATATTGTATGAAACTCGTGCAAAAAGAGTTTATTGCACTCGACGTGAAATTGTCCGACGAGGCCATCAGGCCGAGGCTACTTTTTGCACTTGTTGCATAAATAACTATTTCCGGCTGCCGACATTGTAAATAGTCCATACATGCTCAGCAACAAAACAGGTAAATGGCCTTTATCATTCGTTTACTAATTCATCTTGACAACGGAATGTAAATAGTGTCATTTACATGTCTAGGGTAATAATGACTTTGACTTTGACAAGTAATACCTTCAGCCTCATTTATATCAATTTTTAGGTTATGAGACTTTTTGTTCGGTAACTTAGTTACGCGTACAAGCAACTTAGAATGAAATAGCGAAACGAATAATCATGAAGGAAGGGTAAGAAAACTTCAATCCAGGCATATTTTGAGAAATGTCGACAAGCAGCGGGAAAAACGAAATAAGTAACACGGAGTGTATCGACTGTCAACATCCGCGACAAACCTCGGCTTTGCCTCGGCTCCTACTCGCTCACCTCGAATGTTAACACGTCTTTACATTCCTTGCACTTAAATAACTATTAGGTAGATTTGTATCCAAACGAACCGAATGCAATGATGCCAAACTGTAATAAAATTATTTTACGTATTGTACAGTCATATTTTGAAAACGTGTCCCCCTATCAGTATGGCAAATATTATAACGGTCACATTGTCTCATATACTTTCCAAAAATACAAAAGCATTACCAGTAAAAATCGTATTGCAAAAAAAATAAAATTACACATTTGCGGTGGTAAGGTGGCCATTTGGAACCGTCAGAAAAGTATGGCATGGTGATTTTCGTGAATGGCTACTCGACGATAATTAGCTGTGCACAAACCAGCGTGGTACAAGTTATTGAATTTTTAATTTTTGATCAATGTGTGAGTCACACCGGAGAAGTATGGCATTATGCTACGGTTCTTCTTTTTTAATCGTCTTTCGAAAAATACAAGAATTTTTGTGTAACAAATCGTTCGACTTTCTTAATTAATCCCACACGTTCGATTAACGTTCACGAGATTGGGCCTTTAGTATATACCAGCGCTATGACCATCATTTTTCTTTTCGTCATTTTATTTTGGAGTTCTTACATTACACTATATATCCGTTAATAACTGGATTTACACAACGTAACTTAAAACTACAAAAGAGAGCTGACAAACAGTAAAACTGATGATAAGTGTTAGTCCTTATTCAAATGATTAATAATAATAATAATAATAATAATAAGTTTATTTGCATAAAATTTAAAACAATGAGTTTACATTTGGGAAATTTTTCAAATAAACATGAATAAGTCACAGAAGTGTATAACAGTGGAACTGTTATACTACTTGTGCGTGACTTTGATCATGAATTCATTATAATAATGCATATAATTAAATAATTTTAAAAACATTCAACATCAATATATCATAAAAATTTGTATAAATAAAAAATAAAAAGCATTAAGGACAAATAAATCATTTTGGAAACATTCAACATCAATATCATAAAAACGTATAGATAAACTTTTTTGACATCAATATAATATATGGATAGAATTATAAGGACTAAAATTGTTAAAATACATTCACAAGTAATACCATTGAAGTATAAAAAATATTATAATAGGTGTGACTAGAAAGCTGCAATATGTAATGTAAGACTACTGTCTGCTATGTAGATGTCAAACAAATAATAAGGTATAATTATACTCAGTTTAAGTCATATTGGAAAGGGGAATCAGTGATTGAATATTCATTTTCGTTATCAGCATTTCATATTTTGATTCACAATATCATGGAAGAATGATCTTTCAGTTTTCGTAATCCACTTTTTAGCCTTTTTCTTGATACAGATCTTGTTATCAATATTTCTTATGCAATCTGGTAATATATTGTACAATCGAGGTCCCAGGTAAGCTGCATTTCTCTGTCCTATAGTTTTGTTACAGGCTGATAATATCACCGAATTATTTCTTCTTCTCGTATTGTAGTTATGATTGGAAGGATGTAACTCAATATTTCCTTTTTTTATATTATTTAGTATACTCATACAGAATAGTTCTCTTATGTCAAGAAAATTTGATTCTCTGAACAGATCATCGCTTGGATAGTTACGGGGCTTTTGATATATTATTTTAATGATGTATTTGTGTACAGTATTCAAATTCTCCAAGTGATTATCGTTTACTCCACCCCATCCTACTATACCGTACTGTTGCTTTGATTCAACCAAAGCGTAATATAGTATTCTCATATAATTGGTATGCAGAAAGTCTCTCAAGTATTTAAATCTGTATAGCAATCCCCTCAGTTTTTTAACCACGTTTTTTATTTGTAGGTCCCATCTCAGATGTCGATATATTATAATGCCAAGGTATTTTATTGATTTTCCTTCAGGTATTTCATAACTATCTCCTATTTTGAGTGGTCCCATATTCGGTAGTCCATTAGAATAGGAGGAAAATGATAAATATTTTGTTTTTGTGAAGTTTAGTGTGAGTTTTTTGCCCCTAAACCATTTTTCTATTTCAAGAAAGTCATTTTCTACAAGTTCCTTCAGATCTCGCCAGGAATTTGATTTATACAGAATGGCTGTATCATCTGCAATGCTCAAAATTTTTCCTTGGGTTTCAATTTCAAGTAATCGATTTATATAAATTGAGAACAACAATGGGCCCAGTACTGTTCCCTGTGGGACTCCGTAGGAGACAGTTCTATAGGTACTCGTTACTTCATTGATTCTCACTCTCTGCTCTCTATCAGATAAATAACTTTTGATGAGATTATAGGAATTTCCTCCGTAGGAGAATATTTTATTCAGTAGCTTATCGTGACAGACCGTGTCAAATGCTTTAGCTAGATCCACGAATATGCATAAGGTAGCTTTTTTTTCGTCTAAGGCATCATAAATATACGACGATAAAGAGAATATAGCATCTTCTGTTGATCTTCCTGTTCTGAACCCATATTGTCTATGCGATATAACTTTATGCTTATCCAAAAAACACAATATTCTTTTTTTCAATATTTTTTCTATGATTTTTGATATATTAGATATGAGTGAAAGTGGTCTATGATTTACCATTTCTCTTTTATCCCCGTTTTTGTAGATTGGCTTTATAAGCCCGGATTTAAAAATTTTTGGAAAGCACCCAGTATCTATACACCGATTTATTAAATAAGTGAGAGGTGTTTTTATTTCATTACTAACTCTTTCATAGTTTCCGAACGGATATCATCATCCCCTGGGGATTTTTTTGGTTTCAGTTGATTTATAATTTCTTTCACTTCATTTTCATCAGTAGGATATACATACATTGTGCTCTCGACTTTTTTTATATTGTTTTCGTAATTTGGGGGTTCAGTTATTTTCATTGCAAAGTTTTCGCCTAGTTTGCTATAATATTCGTTGAAATTTTCGCATATTTCCATTTGGTTATGAATTATCCTGTCTCCTTCTAGCTTTATTTCATTAATGTTCGTTGCGACTTCTGATTTATTACAAATTTCATTGACTGCGTTCCAAAGTCCTTTTGTACTATTTTTGTTTTCTTCAATCATAGCGTATTTCTTTTTGGCTGCAATTATTAATTTATTCAAGGTACTTTTCAGTTGTCTATATTCTTCTCGAAGTTCCATGCTTTCTGCTTACTTTTTTATATAGATCATTTTTTCTATTGACAATTTCTATTATTTCAGGGGTAATCCATTTTGTTCTAGCACGGTTTTTGTTTTTTACTCTTACTTTCACTGTATTTCTTTCGATGTACATTTTCAGTTTTTCAATGAATTTTCTGGCTATAGTTTCTGTATCATTTTGATTATAAACATTATTCCATAACTCATCCCGCAACTCATTTCTGAGTACGTTGTATTTGATAAATTTTTTGTATTTAATTTCATTATTATGTGATCTTTCTCTTTTTTCTGGATTGAATGTAACCGCAATGGAAAAATGATCAGTTATAGTACTTTGTATAATGTATGATTTTAAATTAATTTGGTTTTTACATTTTATGAAAAAGTGATCTATACAAGATCCACCTCTTGGTCGTGTTACATCGTTTATATAAGATATAGGTAAATCCATGTGCATTCATCAAATTTTTGTATTCTTCTGCATAGTCGAATTCTGATAACAAATCGATGTTTATATCACCGGTAATTATTTGAATGTCATTGTTTTCTATACTTTCTAGATACCTCCCTAACCCAGCATTAAATTGTAAGGGGCAAGTATTGGGAGATCTGTAGATTGCAGTAATTGATATATTAGATGGTCGTTTTTTGATAACTATCTGTAGAGCTTTCATTTCTGAAATATTTTGAATATTATATGAGTAATCAAGTGTTTCCCTAATGAATACGATAACCCCATCGTTCTTATTCAAATTCCCTTATATATACAATTCATCAATATTTTTTATGATGCTACGAATGTTCATGTGAAAAATTATCATATCATCTTTAAGATATTTAGAGAATTCATCAATATTAATTATTTGTTTGGCTTCTATCAGGTCATTTTTATATTCTCTAATATACGGATCCATCCTATCCATCCATTACGTAATAAGATCCCTGAAGTGTCGTCATACTTGGTACAAATGACCGGAAATTTTGTGTTACCGTCTCTCGGTCTATTACTTTTCTCCTTATTTCCAGGTATATAAACCCATACAAATACTTCTGTTTGAGGATACAATTCCAATTGGACTTGGCGATCATTTTTCACAAATCAAGAATGCGAGAGTATTCCAGCAGTTCGATTACGGAGCAACACGTAATTTGCAGAAATATGGAAGAGTTACACCCCCTCCTTACCGTCTATCCGAAGTTACCGTACCTCTAGTAGTTTGGGGTGGTAGAGGTGATGTTTTGTCTCCACCGGCGGTAAGAAGTTAATGAATATTTTATAATTTTCACTTAGACAAAATTGATTACTTGAAATCATTCGAACTTTGTTTTTTGATTTCAGAATGTTGAAGAAATATACAATAATTTCACATTAGCTCGTTGTGGATTACATTTCGTCAATAATTCCCAATGGAACACCGGCGATTTCATTTTTGGAAAAGACATGAAAACTCTGATCAATATTCCCCTATTGGGTAATATTGAAGACATTGAAGCAGGAAAAAAATGTATCACTTGATAATTATTATTAATTCAATGTGAAGACCAATCGTTTTGAGAAAATGGATATTCTGTATTCAGTATAAATATATCCACATTGTTTATTTGTTTCAATATTGTGGATGAATGAATGTATTGTCGTTGTCAAATTCAAACAATTTGATTTCAGAAAAAATCCAATTATCAATTCTACTGATGAGGTTAATAGTAATTTACGTAACAAGTCCGGAAAACACTGTTTTTTTGGACGAGTGGACAAGATTCTGGGACGAGCGTAACGAGTCCTGGAAGTGCGCGAGTCCAAAAAAACTGTTTTCGGACGTGTTGCGTACACAATTTTTTCGGCAATTGTGTAGTATAACAAATCGAGACTCATTTATTTATTATATTTCTTGGTAGAAGAAAATTTCGAACATTGTAATTATTATTTGTATTAAATATTGAAATTGGAACAAAAGATAGGTACTAACATAATATTCTAATTCTTATTTATTTTAATATTTATATTAAAATTTGAGCATTTCCCGGACTAGTCCGGAAAGTACGTACTTCCCGGACTAGTCCGGGAAGTGATACTTTCTCAAAGAAAAATCGTCCGGGAAGTATCTACTTGCCGAAAAAGGTGTTTTTTCGACACACTTGGTGGAATATGTTTATAGTCTGTCCATAAAGTAACCCCCACCCCTGTTAAATTTTGAACGGATTGGAATTTTTCCTAAAATTTTTTATTTTGATTTTTGATAAAATAGTTGTTCATAACCTACTTTTTGACTCAACAAAATTATAAATCTTTCAAAATGGCGACTGGCAGCCATTTTGAAAGATTTTTTTAAATGGCATGGTAGCTCGAGTGACAACTCATTCGAAATGTCTTTCAATTCTGTATATGACTGCAAAATTTCATATATATTCAACCGGATCAAAATGACATAATATTAGAACTCTTGTTGAGTTCTTTCCAAGTTTTCACGGATTTTCTCAGTGGAAAATGCACCGATCCGGTCGTACAACGATTCCTTCAATACTTGCAAAAAACAAAGAGTTGTAATTTTTTTCACTCTTTCCTGTTTAAAAAATTCCACAAAGCGATTTTGTATGGGTAAAAAGAAAAGGTGGGGTACCTCTGTTAACTTTTGAACGGATTGGATTTTTTTTAAATTTATTTCGTTGAATGATAGTTCATAAACTACTTTTTGACAATGAAAAAATGTCTTTTTTTCAAAATGGCGTCGGAGAAAAAGACTACCTGGGAACCCTGCCATCTAGTGCAGGACAGTCCGTAGTTTATTTCCACCATGTTCTCTACTCGAAAATGCTATTTTTTAATTTGTTATAAACAATAAATAAGAAATTATCGCGTTTGTTTTAGTTTTTTATTGTAAAATGAAAACTATTGAAGCAGTGTCAACAATGCATGCGGAGGGATGAACTGTAGAGAATTGAATTCCGAAGAGAATGACGGGTGAAACGATCCGATCGGATAATTAGAACCGGAGAAAAGCGAAAAAAAAACAGTATAATGTGTTTTTTTTTAAATTCATAACTGCAATTTTTTAATATCAAGAGCTGGAACTTTGAACGATACTAGCTATTTTCGTGCACTTTATGTGTGCACGAAATTCAGTCGGATTGATAGTTTTCGCACAATCCTCATTTGAATTTTTTTGGATATATTTTCGCGGAGAGCTGGATGCGTTTGAGGTCGTCCGATTGAAATTTAAAAAATAGATTTGGAAAGTAGACGTGAACAGTAACAAAATGTCCATTCTTATTAATCGATAAAACGCGTTTAAGTGTGTTAAAAACTAGTGAGAACATGAGGGAAAACGGCTGACCGCGCGTGCGCGGGCGAGTGGTGGGGGACTGTGCTAACCTAACAACGGCAGATGTTGATGATTCTGTTGTATTTTCTGCAACTATATTGCTTTCATCATGCCTGAATAAAAAAACATTTATGAAATATACAACTGTTATAAATAACCATGTATTTTCGAATGAGAAATCTTGAAATAATATTTTCCGAACAGCGGCATATGTTGATGTTTCTGTTGTATTCGACTCGTCGGTCGTCTCCATGACACTGGTAATACGTATTACAAAATCTCACACAGATATATAAATTTTTAAGCATTAAAAATGGTTAATTTAACATTAAACTGTAACGGACGCTATGAATTTGTGTACCAAAAACGACGCGCACAGCTATAACGCTTGGAGCTACGAGCTCTCGGCGGTTAGTGACTAGTGAGGACCGTTGGCGTCCGCAGCGCGCGCCTATACGTTTCTCCTCGATTCTCAGTCCCCCACCACTCGACCGCTCACGAACAGTCGGCCATTTTTCCTCATGTTCTCATTAATTTTTAACACACTTACACGCGTTTCATCGAAAAATCAGAATAGATGTTTTGTTACTGTCCACGTCTACTTTCCAAATCTATTTTTTAAATTTCCATCGGACGACCTCAAATGCATCCAGCTCTCCGCGAAAATATTTCCAAAAAAAATTCAAATGAGGATTGTGCAAAAAAAAACACATTATACTGTTTTTTTTCCGCTTTTCTCCGGTTCTTATTATCCGATCGGATCGTTTGAACCGTCATTCTCTTTGGAATTCAATTCTCTACAGTTCAACCGTTTGCACCGGTAGCACTGCTTCAATAATTTCCATTTTACAATAAAAAAACGCAATTTTTTGTTGTTTATTGTTTATAACAAATAAAAAAATGGCATTTTCGAGTAGAGGACATGGTGGAAATAAACTAAGGACTGTTCTGCACAGAATGGCACAGGCGGCTTCCAGGTAGTCTTTTTGTCAAGGACAATATCTCTATTGCTTGGCCTAGAATGATACCTCATTTGGATCGTCCAAAACAAAATGGCGGTACGTAACGTTAGAGCTTTTGCTCAAATTTGGCAAATACATTTAGAACATATTGGAATTCATGATTTTTTTGGCGGAAACCAATAAATCGATAAAATGCACGTTTCTGTATTATTTCATGTCAACAAAACCACCAATTGAAATCGTTCAAAACCTAAAGCAAGACTTCACACAACGTTGTTGTCGAGACATTATGGAAGTAAGAATTTGGCGGCAATGTACCAAAATCTAACAAATTTATAAAAATTGGCTCTTTTAACCGACTCGGTAACTTCAGCATTTTGCAGATAGATAGCGCCAGAGAGAAATTCATTGAACACAATAAAAATACTACGTAAACAAACATGAATGAACCGGAATAAGGGTTTGTCCACAATAAACCGGAATAAGGGTTTGTCCACAATAAACAAGCACAGCACTACATTATAGAATAGGATAGGACATCGAATTCGGGTTCAGCGATGAGAAATAGCTTTTTATACGTAATGGCAGATTTTGTAACATCATAGGCGTGTATGTGTTCATAAGAGGGGCAGTTCAACATATTATTTTGTTCACTTAGTTAATAACATTGGCAGGGCCGATCCTAGGGTGTCGGCCGCCCGCGTGCAAAGACCTAATGTGACGCCCCTCTAAATGTTTTTTCGTATTTTGACTAATACTTAACGTTGACGTTTCAAACTAATCTTATGTTTAGTTCAAAGCTATCACTCCAACCGATGTCACTGTATTGTCCTAGAAAAAACTAGTTCCAGTGCAATGCGATTACCTCGAGGAGTTCCCCAGGGCTCTATATTACGCCTGCACCTGTTTTTACTGTACACTATGGATCTGAAAGAATTCTCTGGTGAATGTTATATACATCAGTTTTTTGACTACATTCAAGTGTATAAACGTTTCAATAAAGATAATGCTGATATAGTCATTACAATAAAAATCACAAATGATATATTTGATAGAGTTCATGCCACAGATGAAGTGGTAATGAGTGGTGTGAATAGTGAGCCCTGTAGAACAATAAAAAAATTGGGACTACTCGTTGACGATGATTTACGGTTTAAAACACATATTAAACAAATATTTATTGAGAAATCTTTACCGTAACAGGATAATTCTAAACAAAGATTTGATGAAACTTTAATTTTGAGTCACTTAAACTATGGCGATTAGATTTATGGACCGTGCCTCGATATTCGAACATCGGCTAGAATTCAAAACTCATATATATTCGTTTCACTTGTTTTTTGAGAATGCAAGACCACGTAACTCCATTTATAGCGGAACAAGGATGACTTAATATGCTGGACCGAAGGAATTTTCACTTTGCATGTTTTGCCCATAAAGTTTTAGAAAAAGGAACTCCCGGAACTCCTTTGTATACTTATTACAAAAATATGACATATCGGTCGTTTGTTCATGATGTAAATACCAGAAATAGGAATCTTCTTGTAATACACAGGCATACAACTGCTTGTTCAATTGTATATGTAGACATTTTTTTATATGTAACTGGTACTATTTTATTATTAGTATTATTATCTGCCTGTATAATAGTAAAAAGTGAAACATTAATAAAAATGACACTAAGGTAAAACGCGATTATAAAAAATGCAAATAAAAATAATAAAAATTTTTCGAAAAATTTGATATTTATCGAAAACAGTTAGGTACCTCTAGCGCTGTTGAAGAAGTAGGTTTACCATTATTTTTTTTTTTTTTGTGTGTTGGCATGGACTACTATGATCATTAGCCACATTTACCATTATTATTATGTTTTTTGTTTAGAAAAGTGAGATTATGGGTTATTCATCTCTATTCCTGTTGAAAATGTTAGAACAAATTATATAAAATAAATAATGACTCTTAGCGCTGGGTAAAAATGAAAACCTTAAAAAAACGCTCAGAAACACCCTGTACAACATTTCAATCACAAATCTAATCAAAAGCTTTTTTTTCACTAATTCTTAATATTTCTTTACACTTATCATTATTTTATTACCAGTATGATTGTGTAATGTGTATTATCTTAAATCAAAATTGAATGAACATATTGAAATGATAGTAGTTTTTCTCATATCCCTTATATATACTGGTAAAGTAACAGAAAAAAATATGCCGATGCCGCATCCCTTCAACAAAGGAGACCACTAAAATAAAGTTTGTTTTGACCATTGAACTGCGTGCTGTGTGCCGATCGTGATCTATATGCGGCCTGCGGCCGCCACTTGTTTGTCGCGCCTTCGTGCGGGGCACGCGCTGCACACCTGCTAGGATCGGCCCTGAACATTGGATGTTGAAAAAAGAGTCACTATAGTATCGAAGGATTTTATTGAAGTCATTGTTTTGAGTTTTGTGTATTGAAGACACTAATTTTCTGAATTAATTGTTCATAGTTTAATCAAACAAATATCGAAGGTTAAGTACCTTCGATATTTGTTTGACTGTAATTTTATTTTAACAGGAATAAATTCACATGTTAACGTGCAGATGTCTGAAGCGAGAATGAATTTAAAAATGCAGCGCTTCGCATAGATGCCCAGTTATTTTCTCTGCCATCGGTGACGTGTCTGGTATCAGGGGTGAAGTAGGGAACGGGTTGTAAACATACCGCCATACGTTCCAACTGAGCTAATTCAGATTTGAAATAACATTTTCAGAGGAATGTACATCTCGTAAGACGATTAACATTAATCTAATTATTATATTTCATGAATTTTCATTTATCACAACAAAATTTAGCTATTTTTAAAGTTCAACTAATTGAGGGATAGCAACGAAAGCTTAAAACTGTTAATTTACAATTATTTCAGTTGTCTTAATCCAGTAACGACAGACAAACTCGAGCAAAAAGTGAAGAATGAATCGTAGCACTCTGAAACTCGGCACATGACATCTCGATATCATGTTTTATTAAAAAAAATTGTTTACCATAAAATCAAGGGTGAAAACTAAAAAATTTTGCATTTGAAAAAAATATATAATTTTTTTTGTTGTTATTCCAGAAAATATAAGATTTACCAAAAAACGATTTCTATAGGTTGAGAGATAATTCAATTCTCCACAAGAATGATTTTCAGTAATACCTTATGAAATACGCTCGTTTTCTCAGAAAACGTGGTTTAACGCCCACGTCACATTTCATTCTCGCGCTAATCCGCCACTGCAAGTTCAGGCAGTGCCGAAAATTAGATTTGACACAACTTTGCTGAAAATTATAGTAGAAGGAAAAGAAAAAGTGTACATCGTTCCTGAAGACTTCTACCTCCTCATGCAAATATAACATGTGAGTATCTGAGTACCTAAAATGTGTTTGGTCCCACTTCACATAACCCTTCTACGATATTTACGGTATATACTGAAGCAGGAATCAGTACCCTCTTTGGACCATATGCAACCATTTGAGACTAGTGAGACAAGTCTCACTTAAGTGGCATGTTTAAACATGCCAAAGAAAAAACTTGGTTTTACTTCTGCCTCAGTTTTCAACTCACCTATAATCCCGGCAATGTTTTCAATGAATGTTGAAAATAATCACTTATAATCTCCCTAGTGCTTGAATTATTTCCAGCAATTAATTCAAGCACGCGGGGGATTCGGTAAGAATATATATTAAATTAATGGTTAATTCAACTGACTTGTATATTATTCTGAGAGAAAACAAGTTGTAACATCAGTGGGCCATGAATAGTTTTTGTTGATATAATGACAGTTACGCGTTGGTATTAGTGGCGGTGTTTGTATGTGAGAAAGGAAAATTCATTTTGCGACATTTTCAACCTAAAATTACATTGCACATCACGCAGAACTAAAATAGTTTTGACTGGTCCATGCGGATTGTCTATTGGGAAGTGATGTGGAAAGGAATTCTTGAAAATTTCAGCCGAGTATTCACGAAAAGATAAGTTGAATAAAATTGTTTCAAATATTAAGTTCATCAAGTCAAGCATAGATAGATTTGATTGATATACATTTTTTACCGATGGACCTATTCATCGTTGAAATGCAAGTTCTCAAAATATTTTCAGACACATTCGAAATATTTAGTGAATATATAATTATGAAATATTATCTCCTTTCATATGGAAAATAACATTCCATTTGTACATAAAAGCAAAATGTTAACTATCACATGTCAAATATTTGACAGAAAAATTTCCACTTATTAATTTCGCTCAGGGTACCCAGGAGGATAAACATTTCCGGAAATTTTTTGGGTTGCCATGGCAACTAAATAAAAACCAATTTTTTGATTGGCTGAAAAAGTGAGGTGTGAAATTTTCGCTCAAACATCCTACATAAAAAATGAAGCATGTGATTTCAAGCCTGAGGTTTGCACTTCACAATAGTATCATTAAATATATATATGCAGGATATGAATAAGCCATTATTTTCAATATTTAGTGAAGAGAATGCCGATTTTATGGGTAAGTTGAAAATGAGGCAGGAGTAATACAAAGTTTTTTTTTTGTATGTATAAGTGGCAGCTGCCACACTACTTTGAAATTGTTGCATATTTATAGTCCAAAGTATAATAATTCCATATTTACTAAATTAAATATGATTTTCGGATCATCCGCAAACATCTCCGTGAAGTACGACAAAACACATTTTAGTTACTCAAATATTCGCATATTATATTTGCATGAGTCTTCAGAAACGATATGAACTTTTCCTTACCCCTGAAATTTGATGTCGGCGTTCAATCACGTTTTCTGGGAAAACTAGCGCATTTCAAAAGAAATTACTAGGAATGATTTTTGTTCAAAATTGAATTGTTTTCACCCTGTTGAGTTGTTTATCCGATAAATCATTTACTTTCCAAGATGACAGCAAAAATCTATTTATATATTTTTTCCGTCGACCGTTCATTTATGATGCATTTTAACGCACTCAAAATCATTGATTAATGACCCCTGTTAATGAATGATTTTCTATTAATCAACGATTTGATTATATGCAAACCAACATACAACATACATTGCTCTTATACATTTTATATTGGTTAGGACTATCTGTCATTATTTATTTGTCAATTTTCAAATAAAATTTTAGAAAATGTTCATTACACCAGTTGTCACTCCAACTCATATATGGTCTCGTGGCGTAATGGTAAAGTCAACCTGGCTTGCAGCACTGAGGTCGAGAGTCCAAAACCCACCTAGGGTAATTTTTTTTTTTTTTATTTCAATTTGAAAATAAATAATAAAAAATAAAACTACCACTGAGAAAAATTAAACTATCTTTGAGTAGAGTTAATATAAATAGGAAATAGTAATTGTTTTCTATCGTAACGTTAAATAAATAAACATTGAAAATAAGATATCTCTATTTTTGAAAACTTCTGTCGACGGAAAAGTTTTGTAACTCGTGAATTAAAATAGCGATTAACAATCTCAAACATTAACGCGTGAGCGGAGCGAGCGCGTTAAAATATCTCGATTGTTAATCGCCCTTATTAATACACTTGTTCGTTAAATAACTATTAAACAAAACAAAAATATGTTTTACCCCTGGAATTTTGGTAAACAATTTTTTTCGTGTTTATCATGGTTCCAACTACTAGCATACCAAGTTTGGTCGTGCTACAATCGATTCTTGTCCCAAAACCCAATCGTACTGGATTATCTAATATAGGCAAACATAGACTGTCACAAATAAAACGTAAGATCAGTCAGGCAACTCAATATTTACATATTGTTTAATAAAATAGGTGGTCGTAGGAAAAATAGTGTATATTACTTGTGCGAAAGTGATTTTTCACACGAGGGAAATATTGTACCACGAGGCGTAAGCCGACAATCCCACGACTTTCCGCACTCGTTATGTAATATAATATGCCAGTATCAATTAATTTTAGGGAAAAAGTCTTATCTTGCCCAAAAAGTTCAAGATGGAATCGGTCGAACAGGCACTGCCATCTAGCGATATAAGTTTCTTATTTTGAGGACTAAAGACCGTTAACAAAGTTAACAGTATTTAATATAATTCATGCATGATTGTTCATTGTACATGTTAACGCAATACTTTCGTATATTTCAATATTAGTGAATCCTCAATTTTCAATATAGGTTATAGGGAAATATGCACTGATAAAAAGGATTTTTTGAATCAATGCATAATTGCATTGATTCAAGTCGATTGAATTCTTGAATAGGTCCAACCAAATATTAGTTTGATTTTTTGACAGAATCCTCTTGACCACTTGAAAGGAAACTGTTTTGAGACATATGAACACTTTCTTCACTGAATAATGAGAGTTGTTTGGTGCAAGAATATTTCAACTTTGATAATGAACACTATTGTGAATACTTTCTTTGTTCGATGGTGTGTGTTGGTTGAGGCAAGAATATTTCAACTTCAGTAACGAACAATATTCTTCTTCATAATGCAATACATTTTTGATTCAAGATTATCTGCATTTGGAGGCTCAGTACAAATGTGCACTTGGTTATAAAAGTATGCCATGGAAGCCATGTTCATATGGTACAGTTCAACAAATAGAGAACAACTGCGAACAATTTAGGTATAATGGTTATATTTGAGAATAGTTTTGTAATATTTTAATTTCAGAAACTATATAATCAACGTAGGTACCTCTTCGGTTACGCATAGAAATGCGATCGAATATAGAAACGAAAGCGTCATTCGCCATTATCACACACCTGTTGAAAACAATATCTTCAACCTACCTCCACAACTGGTCCATAAATGACCTGAATTCAAATCGTGCAGAAATAATGGGACCTCCATATTGCACTTCTAGCAGCACATTTGCACATAACCACTGTGTCAAATTTAAAACTAACAACTTAAATTATGATTCAAACACATCCCCCAAACCAAACGCGGGCAAAAGCAACCAGGACCAGGATAGAGGTCTCAGTCGGCAGTCGCAGTGCGCGCTTTCGCGTGTGTTCGCGTCGTTCCGGTAGCGGGGTTTCGCCAAGAAATCATGTTCTTGAGTCAAAAGGAGCTTTTTTCACAAGTAGGAGTTCTCTAGGGTAAAGAGTTGGAATGTATTAATGCAAACAAATTCATTTCAAGATAATTTATGTTAAGAAGGAAAGTTTGAAATAAGAGTATATTCATCAATTAGAAATAATTATTCTTTTCAGAAGATGATTCTGTTCAAGAGGATATATATATATTTGATTGAAGACATCCTTTTTATCAGTGTGGGTAGTTAGAAAGTCATATGGTTGATTCCAATTTTGTATCTTTCAAACGAACACGACCCTGAAAAAGAACTACTATTTCGATTCTGTAACATGTGTGTCGACTAGATCTGTGACAATAACTCTACGGTATCGGAAAGTTTTCATCTTGGGTATGGTGGTGTCATGAGAGCGTAAAGAAAATAGCTTGCTATATGTTGAGAGAGCATTACAATTTCTCCTCTACTCGCTTGAGGAAGGGATATTGACGTGGGCTGTGTGCGGTGCGTCGCATTGCCACGTAGTCTGTAGCCCGTAGCCGTAGCTTCTGGTGGGGTAACAGGAGAGTCACACAGTAGTGCGCCTCTCTTGTTTATGTGGTATTATCATATCATTGTGGTCTTTGTTGCTCGCGTAGATTTCTGTCTATACCCCAGATAAAAAGTTTCCGATACTGTATATGATTCAGTGCAGACGCAGAGGATTAAATGGCGTTTGAATCCTCCAACGGCTGCGTGGAAATTGGATTTTGGTAGCGACTCTTTGAAACCTTGAATAGACATTTTGTGATATTTAGGTCGTTCTTCAATATGTTATCAAAAAATTATGACTATGGTAAACGGATGTCAGTCAATTATCAATTTATCAGCGCCCATCTTCTATTATACCAATATTAGCCCGGGAGGTACTGTCACTTTGGAATACGCACTGTATACACGATGAAATTTAGTTGTTATTAGGGTACACATACCACTTATTACTAAACCAAAATTCAGACCGAGCGACCGCGGTGGGTGGAGTGATGGGAGGCTGTGCAACTTGTCAAAAAAAGGTTGAAAAAAAGTTATAGTATGCAGGTTGCATCTTTTATCGTTGGTAGATCATGTGATACTCATCACGAAATCAGTCTTCAGACCCTTGAGTAGCGGTGGGATGCACAGATACAGGGTGTTGAATTTGAAAAATTAAATCTATTTTTTATTCATAACTTCCACAGTTTTGGAAATTTTAGTTTGATTCGAAGATATGTTTTTGTTTAATAAAAGCTTCATTTCAAAAGAAAAATTTAATTTTTAGTTGCCACCAATGGCGTATAAAAAGTGATTTGGATTGTACAATTCACTTCAGCAAACAATTTTTTCATTATTAGTATGTATTCATGAAATCGCAATTATCTTGAAAACCATTGATTTTTTCGGGTTCAAACAATTATACATTTTTCACTTAAAATTGAATGAAGAAATCAAAATATAATAATTTTCCTGATTTTACCAGTGGCGTAAAATATAGGGGAGGTAAGGAATCAATATACCCTTTTTATACGCCACTGGTGACAACTAAAAATTTAATTTTTCTTTTAAAATAAATGTCACTAAGGTAAAACACGATTAAAATTTCCAAAAAAAATTATTGTCGTTGCGACATGTTTCGATATAGTCTAAGATCCGGGATTAGAAAAATATACCCTCATCTGTTAATTAGACGAAACAATTTTTTATAGGCTGATTTCAATATCATGAACTTATAAAAACAACCTCTGCCATCATAAGTCTGCTGCGATTGATAGTAATTAATTAATTAACAACTAATTCATTTTTAATTTCTACTTTCTCATGTTAATTACATGTATAAAACCGTCACTATTTTATATTATATACCTCACTGTAGTAGGCACCCATCTCTATGATTGCTATACTTACCTGCAGCCAGGTGAGAAAAGGTAGATAAATGTAGCTTATTTCCCTCACATGTTGATTAAAAAATCCAAATGCAATAATAAACGGCGTCGAATTCTAAACATTAAAATGTTTGGCTATAAAAAGCTGATGCAGCCAAAGACAAATAATAAAAATGAAAATTAGCGGTGGCTATGGGAGCTCATTGCGAAGAGAGAGACAGAATAATACTAATTCCTTCAACGAACAAAGACAGCGTAAAATTCATGCGCGCGCATCACAGGCTCATTCAAACGTACTAGAAGAGAGAGAAAAGCTGATAATTGGAGTATAAGGAAAATAGACAGAAAGATAGCTTTAAATTTTTACGATTTTTTTTGAATTTTAGGAATAGTGTGCATTATTAAAGAAAATATACTTTTAAGAAAAATTACATCAATAATTTACACTTACCGTGCAGTTTTCTTGATGTTTCAATTATTAATTTTTTTTATAAATTTCCTCGAATTCGCTTGAAAAAGATACTGTGTATCGAAACATGTCGCAACGACAATAAATTTTGTGGAAATTTTAATCGTGTTTTACCTTAGTGTCATAACTATGAATTTCCATCAAGTAACGGCCACGACCATCAAAAAAAATTTAAAATGAAGCTCTTATTGAACAAAAACATTTCCTCGAATCAAACTGTAAAATTTCCAAAACCGTGGAAGTTATGAATAAAATATAGATTTAATTTTTCATATTCAACACCCTGTATCTGTGCAACCCACTGCTACTCAAGGGTCTGAAGACTGCTTTCGTGATCTACCAACGATAAAAAATCCATCCTGCATACTATGACGTATTCCAAAGTGACAGTACGTCCCGGGCTACATAATGGGTGATTCATGAGATCTGATGCTTTGACTCTCTTACTGTTTTACGGAATCAAGCAGAATAATATGGGATGCTAGATTGACACAATTGACACTGAGGGCGAGCTGTACACAATAAGTTCATCAGCAGTTTGAGTCATATATCTATTGTTTGAGTACACTCGCGTCGGTTGCTAGGGACTAGTCAATGTAATTTCTAGGTCCTTAGCTGAACTCGGTTTAGTTGAACTGTTGGTGAAATTCTCTGGTACAACCCGAGTCTCTCTGTCGTAAAGTACGTCATAGATAAAAGTTGATCGAAGATATATATTCGTAGACAAATTCGCAATGAAAATCGACTTCTGCTGATAATGGCTATTCATTTTTAAAGTTACTTCAATTGTACAACGTTTCTCAGTAGGGAGAATGTCAGAGACACAATGTTACGAATATTGAATTATATCAAATATACTGGGTGGCCAAGGTAAAGTACGACCCCTAAATTTTCAATAGTTTTGAAACTACAGGTTTAAAATTTGGTACATCTTTATAGTACTTGAATACCCACAATTAGTGTGACCCCATACTTCATTTTTTAATTTCGTACTTGATTTTTTCTGATTATCTGAAAAATCTTTGAGTGTGCGACAAGACTGATTGTGCAATTGAGCAAAGTTGTCCATGAAAATCAATCTTGAATCATCACCACTTGTTTTATTGTTATTTAAGGAAAACCGAAAAAAGTGCCACAAAACTAGCCGTACTGACGTGTGCACAGGCGTATCACAATCAGAAAACTTCATGAAGAATGGACGATACCACCTACTTTACGGAAGTCCATTGATTAGTAAAGAAAAATGGATTATGTAATGCAATCTTTCGCAAAAACCCCCATACAATAAAAGTTATTCATCGACAAGTATTATTTTTTTTGTTTGTTTTTATTTTAACGAATCTTCCAGGTTTCCGGAGAACACCCATCAGAAGCAGAGCTTGTGTGAGCAAGGGTATCAGGGCACAGCCGGCGACTTAATCTGCCGAGCCGTGGTGAGAAAATCGGCAACACCGCATGGAAAGCAATTTGTCGTGCTTCTCATTAATTCTTTAATGAAAATTTCTCGTCTTATTCGAAAAACTAAGAAAAAAACATAGGAAAATGAATTTTAGAGAAAATAACGACGAATAATGTGGTTATTTAATTTTTTTATCACAAACTGGAAAAGCAATATATTTAATTTCTTAGATATGTGAAAATATGATTTTTTAAAAATATTTTTTCTGATAAGTGGAGAAACCACATAGATGATCCCTGATTTTTTTCATATTTTCCATTTGAAATCTGATCTATTAAAATAATATATTATTGGAAGGTCCATTTGGCAGAATGTACCAAACTCAGGTAGTTTGGCACATTCTGTATAATATAATATAATAATAATATAACATATTATTTTCATTAGTCAGATTTCAAATGAAAAATCTGAAAAAATTCAGAGATTATCTATGTTATTTCGGCACTTATCAGGAAAAATATTTAAAAAAATCTCCTGAAATGTGAATAATAGGGCATGGAAAAATCAAACTTGACAGATTTCACATATATAACAAATTGATTATATTGCGATTCCAGTTTGTGATGGGAAAAATTAAATAACGACAGCAATCGTCGTTATTTTCACTTAAAATTCAATCCCCTATTTTCTATTCTAGTTTTCCAAATAAGCCGAGAAATTCACATAGAAGAATTAATGAGTAGGACGTCAAATTGCTTTCCATCCGATGTTGCCGATTTTCTCACCACGGCTCGGGAGATTAAGTGAAGTGGTCGAGGTTTTAAAAGCGTTGCTTTAACCCAAGCAGCTAGGGTTCGATCTCTACCGCCGTCACGGAGCTGAAGCGGTATGGAATCCAATTGTACGTAAGCTGTAGGTCCCGAATCTCCCTTGCTCGCAAAAGCTATGCTTTCAAGGGGTTTTCTCCAAGAAAATAGTAGTAGATTCGTAAAAACAAAACTTACCAAAATTTAAATCTATATAGACGGTGTGGCTAAAGGCTTGGCCTATTTGGGCCTTGCATACAGTCGTCACTGAAGGGACTTAGTAGTGTTATGGTTTCAGAGTGAAAAATGTATTCTATATTTTCATTTATTTGATTAAGAAATGTATTTTACATTTTTATTAATTTGCCTTGACTATATAACTTGATTTCAGTGCCCCAACTGCTGTTTATTGAAATATTGAATTTCTATTTTTATCCTCCAAATTTGAATAGTGGGTTAATTGATAAAGTGCTATCATGTGTAGCTATACAACCGCAAATTCGTATATAGTTAGGGTAGCAACCCTATTAAAGACTTATAGTTGAGCTCCCTATTTCGTCCCTATTTCGGGACAATATTGTCAAGTACATTAGGCACAGATCTCAAATACTCTGGGAAAATTCGAAGGATGGCAAATAAACTGACCACTCTCAGTTTCTCATTTAATCACAATGATAGAAATAACACTTTCTTTCCATTTCGATGAGCTTTTAGTATCCTCGTCTACGTTCATTATAATATTGGCGTCCATAATCGCGGCGTCCATAAGTCTCTCCTGGATATCCATCCAGAACATCAGCGTGAGTACCAGCTTGCTGTCCGAAAATATCTGCAGCACCAGCGCCATGACCACCAATACCACGGTCTCCAGCAGCTGCACCACCCTCTGCAGCAGCTTTCTGTCCAAGAACGTTTGCAGCACCAGCGCCATGACCATCAATACCATGCCTTCCAACACCTGCACCAGCATCTGCACCAGCTTGCTGTCCCAGTACATTTGCGGCACCAGCGCCGTGACCCTGAATACCATCCTCTCCAATACCTGCGTCTGCCTCTAGATCAACATCTTGTCCTGCAACATTAGCGTGAACATCGGCTTCGATTCCAATGAGATTTCCAGACTTGCCCAAGATATCTTTACCGCCAGGGAAAAGACCACCAAATGGACTTGCAGCGGCACATGCTACCAGCACGGCAATGGTGATGATCTGAAAGATGAAGGAAATTTTAATTTAAACTCAATTTGGCTCCTGTTACTTCTTTTCTATATATTCAATTTAATATGAGAGCTGGCTGGCATTTTACAGCAGGTATTCCAGGCAAGATGAGAATTTCATCAACACTTCTTTAATCATAGGCAGGTATAAAAGTGCAAGCCTGGCGGGAGGGTAGCGGTTGCCTTGCCACACTTAAATTTTCGAAGTAGAATTTTTTTTAGAGAAATGTTTTTTAGGCATTTTGAAACTTTTGTATCTTTCAAATTCATTATCAAAAAATGTATTTTAGGCACGCTGTGATTTTAACAGCATAAAATAGGTAATTCAAAATGAATAATTACAAAAGGACAGATCATTCAGTCGGTTTTTTCAATTCGCCAGGCGATCAAGAAGAGTGCGGGTAAACAGCACTATTTCTCATGTTATGATATTCATAATTGTTTTTTTTTGTTTAAAATTGTCGTCCCCTTACGAACGGCAGTCCTCAAAAGTCGAAACTTGTGCGAGCCAAGGATTAACGAGGTCTTACATTTTAACGTGCGATTCCCAGAAATTCTTTGATTCTTGTTTTGTCCGATTACTGTGAAGTGAATACTTGAATAATTGTGATTTTTCACTGTTGTTAGTTGCTGTTCTCTGTCCAAATTTTATTATTAATCATATTGTAAAGCTTAGAAATGAGAGATAAAATACTTAGAGATAAAATACTTATGTGTATTGATTTCAGAGTTTTTTGTTGAATTTTTTTTTTCTGAGATTCCTTATAAGGAATAATGACAAGACAACTCAAGGTGCTATGGATGACAGTAAAATCCGCACTACCCAACTCCTTGTTACTTTTGAGGCTGAACCAGAACAGTTGAACAAAAAATGAAATATGAATGGACTGAAGCTGAATCTGATTCAAGAGATTTCACATTTTAAAATTTCACCATTTTTAAGACTCTCGGCTAGATCCAATGTTGATTTGCCTTTACAATTTTCATTTTTGTTCTATGTGAATTCTTATAGAACTCAAGTGTTATCTTTGTTGCGTTGAATTTTCAGCAAATATTTTATTTTTATATTTGACAAGGCTGTGTTGAATATTACTTTGTAGCTCCAAAAGCCCCTCAGATGAAAACAAAATTATACCAAAATGAGAAATATGGTCAAGTTCATCTACTTCGTACTTTTTTCTGCAAGTCTAGTACTTTTTACACACAGAATCTAGTACTAAACATTTCACCCTAGGAACAACACTGATTCTCAGTTGTCTAATACAACACGTTGTATTATTATGGTATTTGTTTTGAAAGATTATTTATAATAGATAGTGATAAAAGTGGCAAGTTAAAGTGTGTTATTTGTACAAAAGCCAATGAAACAGTATTTTCTTTCACTGAAAAAACTTTAAAAAAGTGTCATGAAGTGTTACAAGTTCGTAAGAAACATGGGTTAAAATATAAGGACGTAATTTTACCAAACAATGTGGACCTGGTACTGAGAGTCACGTGACCTCGCCAGAGCCAATCCTAACGCAGCGCCCTTCAACTAAGACGGCTGCCGATAAACGCTCTCTCTCTCGCAATTCAACGTACCTAGGTACCTACCGATAACGCTGTTTACCCGCACTCTTACTCATCGTCTTGATCGCCTGGCGAATTGAAAATTATTAATTTTAAATTATCTATTTTATGCTGTTAAGATCGCAGCGTGCCTAAAATACATTTTTTGGAATGAATCTAAAAACAATTTTGAAAATGCCTGGCCCAATTTTTCAACCGGTTTAATGATCTGGCTTTATTTTCCATGCAACTAGCAATTGCGGAGACATCCTTGTAGGACTCTGCAAGGAAATTCATTAGATGTAATTCAACGTTCGTCGTGGTATTAGCCAGGAAAGTAGTTGTTTTCTGATGGATTTTGACCCAAATATATTCCTATATTGTATAGGAAACTTGCAGTAAGCATCCTGGAATGGCAGGACATCTAATCTCTAACCTTAAGTTTTTAATTGAATATGTTCTGTCTATTTGATAAGAATCCGGAAATACAGTATTCCAACATTTCAATTGGATTTTAAAAATTCTATCGAGTAAAAAGTGGATTTAAAATGTGTTTTGCATGTCCTCAAAATCCTTGAAGTTTTCATTTCCCCAGTTATTGGGAAAGGTTGATTCCCTCAATTCTGATCAAATATTATGATTTTTTTAATTATCTCTAGTTTTCATTGAAAATAAAATGTAATTAAAAAATATCACTCACAGAAGTCGTTCATTTAATTGAAGCAAGGTTCGCTTCTCTAGCATTTTATCCCCAATACATTTTTGTCGACGAAAATCTATTTTGCTTTAATTGCTTCTGAATGAAAATTCGAATTTTCACTTTCAGATTTTTTCTTTGCGGTTAGAGTGATTTCACAATATCTATAAGATGTAGTTCTATATCCAGCGTGGCTTTAGCCGGGGAAATAGTTGTTTTCTGAGAGGTATTACAAAAAAATAACATTTTTCATGTTCCCCCTTTTCTACAATTTATTGGTTCAAAATTAGAAGTGAAGCCTCATTTTCACAGTGATCATAGCAACTATCATGCACTAAAAATATCGCTGTATTAGTCTATAAAATACTTCAAAAGTGCTTTTTTTTTCAACTTTTTTCAGCAGTCTCGGAAAAATATCAGGCACTTGCTTACTGGATAGATAAATGAACAATAACCCGTCGGCAAAAAAATTTTATCACGATTTTTCAATTAGTTATGCAATAGGTAATCAACAATTTTTTTCTACTTGAATGTGAATATTTCAAGTGGAATAATTGTTTAATTATAAATCTGAGATTGTTTCATTCTATGGAGACATTCTTGAAAGGCTTCAGAAAAGGTTCCCGTAAGGAAAATTGAATAAAATTATATAAGAGTTTTTTTGTTAACAATTTACATAGTTGACAAATAAAAAATTCAAATTTTAATTATCTTATAAACAATGCTTTTTTCAATAAAATTTTTTTTAATAATAGCAGGTAAACATTCTTAAACATCATTTTCATTCAGCTTTCGATATTAAAAAAAAAGGTTCATTAACAATATTGAATAAAAAAATTCAATGATTAATAATTAATCATTTAAGTCTTTAATTTTTCAACTACCAAAATTGTTAATAAAAAACTGATTTTTTTTTAAATTATTTTTCCAACAGGGATCTATTCAAAAGCCTTTCAAGAATAGCTCCACAGAAGGAAAAAAAATCAGATTTATCATACTTGTAATTTTCACGTTCAAGTAGAAAAAAATAGTTTTTCGGCAACCGTCCGGAAAGTACTTACTTCCCGGACGATTTTTCTTTGAGAAAGTATCACTTCCAGGACTAGTCCGGGAAATGCTCGAATTTCAATATAAATAATAATATAAATAAGAATTAGCATGTTTCTGTTATTAGTTCCTATCTTCTGTTCGAATTTCAATATTTAATACAAATAAGAATTAAACTATTCGAAATTTTCTTCTACAAAGAAATATAATGAATAAATGCGTCTACATTTGTCGATTCTACACGGTTACCGAAAAAACTGTGTGCGCAACACGTCCGAAAACAGTTTTTTTCCGGACACGAAAATTACCATAATTAACTGTTGAAAAATCGCGATAAAAATTTTTTGCCTTCGGGGTATTTTCATTCATCTATCTTGTGAGTGCCTGATTTTTGTCATTCCTCAATTTTCATATTTGGAAAAGAAAAATCACTGGAGAGAATTTCAAGAAAGAATAACTTGCTCATTTTTGGATTGAAAAACCCGACTGAAGTCACTGCTGATATCATATGCAGAGAAATTAAGAATCTCCTTGAAGTAGAATTAACAGTGGCAGACATAAATGATATTTATCCACTTGGACGATCAACCAATTGTCCTGTGAAAATTGAATTGATATCATATGTTAAAAAGAAATTGATGATTGAAAACTGCAAAAAGTTTAGAGGTATAAACGTGTATGTAGTTCATGACTTGACAGAAATACAAAGAGAGGAAAACAAAATACTGCGACAGCACTTAAATAAGGCCAGAGAGACTGTATCTAACACTGCATATATAAAAGGGAGTAAATTATACGTCAATAATATCGAATACACCATTGGAGAAAGAAAACACAAATAGTTATAAGGCCAACAGTGCACCTCCAACACCAAACATTGAACACAAACGGACTAACACGCCAGAACCGGAATTGAAGAAACATACAACCACCACCATCACTCCACCTTTGAGTGTAAGTACATATTTACCTTCTCAAGATACGCCAAAGCCAAAGAAAAAGGTGGGGACAGAAAATATAAATAAAAACCCATAATAACCAGAGAAAAATTGAGAAGTTTCTCCTTGAAGGAAAAAAAATAAATGAATCAATTTTTTTATTTTCTCTTCTTAATTAATTTTATATATCCTACAGACACTATGCTATTTTATGTTCGTTGAATCCCAATAAATAATTATTATAACTGTATAGAGAATTGAATTTATGGAATAATCTCCCGTACTAAACAGAGCCATACGTTTTTAACCTACCTACCACAAATAATAAATAAAACTGTTTTTGATACTGCATGTTTTTTGGAGCTTTTTCTTCCAGGAATACTGTTTATGATCCTAAGACTAGTAGATATAAGTACGTGTTGATTGTTTTTAATTAAGTAGATGTTAGAGAATAAATCACTTCTGTAAGATAGACACTAAGTATCAGAACGAAGATTGATTTCTAATGTAACGTAACAACATAAATAGGACACTTCGATAGCTAAAAACATTATTTAGTCTTTTTCTTTTATTTATTTTTTTTACCGTAAAGATATCAGTGCAACAAGCTACTTTTTTTTTAATTAACGTTTTACTCTGATTTTCTGTATTCCTACTCTCACAAACAAAACCGGTAATAAATTAAGACACAATGAATCCGTACATTAGAGATTTTGAAATTGAAAAAATTAACACTTTTCCACTGTCAACATCAGATGAGACTATAACAATATTAGCAATCAATAATGAAAATATGAATTTCAAAATCATTCACAATAATATATGTAGCATAGGATGTAATCTGGACGAATTTATTGTATTTATGGATAGCTTAGAAACGACATTCGATTGTATAGTCCTCACCGAGACAAGAACTATTCCTGCCATTTCTGTATACAAGATTGATGGTTATAAAACTCTATACAATAATGGTTGTTTCAACCAAAATGACGGGATAGTTGTATTTGTTAGGCCGAGGTGTATGAATCGCACAAGATCTTCCCTTTGAATGGCAGTTCACTACTACTCAGAATAAAACCGAAATTTGAGAATAAAATATACATAATAAACACATTCTATAGATCACCAGCTAGTGATGTTAACACTTTTATAGAACAGTTAGATAATATTTTTTCAACACAAAATGAGCCATATGATTATAATTTATTTGTGGGGGATATTAATATAGACTTGTTGAAGGACACGGAAGAATCTTTAACGTATACAAACACTCTTAGTGAATACGGTTTTCTATCAGCAATCAATACACCAACTAGGATTAAAACAAATTCAAGTACGTGTCTAGACCATATATTTATACACTCAAAGTCAAACATATACGAAAATGTTCTGCCAATTACTATAGCAACATCCATTACTGATCATTATACCACACTAATTCAAATAATACATGATAAAAAACAAAATAAACGTCCACCAAATTCCAGAAAATATTTCATTACAAATGATAAAAAAACTCCTTGTGGAAAACCTAAGAGAAATAAACTGGGTTGAAGTACTATACGAGGAAAATTTAGATGTTGCAACAGACAAATTCATTGAGTTAATACAAAAAAGCATAGATTCCTCAAAAAAAACGATAACAGTGAAAAGGGATCAAAGAAGACGGAAAAAATGGATCACCAAACCCTTAGTGAAGTCAGTAAATAAAAAACACAGTTTGTATCGAAAGTGGAAAAAAAATGAGGCGAATGAAACGCTGAAGAAAGAATATTTCAATCACAAAAAATCTCTTGATGAACTTATAAGAAATGCTAAAATCAATTATTACAAAAGGAGGGTAGAATGTGAGAAAAATTCATCTACAACACTTTGGAAAACTGTTAACGAAGTACTGAGTAAATCAAACCCTGATATCTTAAATGAAATAAAAAATAAAGATGGAAAAATTACAAACAAACCTGATGAAATAGTAGAGACTTTTAATGAGTTTTTCACAAATGTAGGAAAAGAATTAGCCAGTAAAATCGTGAAACAAAAATTACCAACTAACCCGATGGAATTAAAAAACATAATTAAACAGTTGAAAAAAAAGAAAGCTCCTGGTCATGATGGAATTACAACAGAAACTTTGAATATTATTGCGGATTACATCATAAATCCGTTATCAGTAATAATTAATAAATCATTAGAAGTAGGGCACTTTCCAAGATCTTTCAAATTATCCATCGTTAAACCTATTTATAAAAGTGGTAAAAAAAGTGAAGTTACAAATTATAGACCCATCTCACTAATTACTTCTTTGGCGAAGGTCTTTGAAAAAGTAATTTAAAAAAGAATAAACGACTTTCTAACAAAATACAATCTGTTATCAAACTCCCAATTTGGTTTTCGTGAAAAAAGGTCAACCCAAGACGCAATCAGTACAGTAGTGAAGGATATTTATGAAAGCATTGATAAAAGCCTACCAACCATTGGAGTTTTCTTGGATCTAGCAAAGGCCTTCGACACCGTAGACCACCTTCTTCTTCTCGAAATACTAGAAGACTTGGGGATTAGGGGTAAGACCCACGATTTTTTCAAAAGTTACCTCACAAATCGAAATCAAAAAGTTCAAATAAAACATATTGTGAGTGATGAAAGAGAAATTACGTGTGGTATACCTCAAGGTACGATGTTGGGACCAGTGCTATTTACTATATATCTCAACAATCTTTTTTTATTGGAGAAGCAAGAAAAGACCACAAGCTTCGCGGATGATACCGTTATAGTCTATAAAGACAAAAACTGGAATGATCTAAAACGGAAAATTGAGAATGATCGAACGGATTTGAAAAAATTGTTTAATTATCGCCTTTTGTCAATAAACTTCAAGAAAACAGTATATATACCTTTTAGTAGCTACAAAACATCCCTTCCTAACTACGACATTAACATACAAGCAAATTGCATAATACGTCCTGAGAATAAGATTAAATATTTGAGCATTATATTGGATAGTCAATTAAGATGGGATGAACATATCAAGTACCTAATTAAAAAACTCAGATGTATTCTATTTAAATTCAAGCACATAAACTATTTCCTATCACATAAGCAAAAAATTATTATATACAAAAGCTTGGTAGAATCGCATTTGAGCTATGGTATAATAGGATGGGGGGCAGTATCAAAAACCTACTACCACCAATTAGAAGTATCACAAAAGAGATTCTTGAAAATTTTGCTAGGGAAGGATCGTAAGTACTCGTCAGACCTTCTTTTTTCCGAGGGTGAACTAATGGATCCCAGACAAATATATTTCACACAAGCCACTACCAATCAGCATTTAAATAGATCAAGCTTAAAAACAAAAGTACACCATTATACCACACGACAAAAAGACTTATATCTATTACCACAAATGAAAAAATCGGTTGGACAAAGAAGCTATATGTACCTTGGACCTAAATTATACAAGTTTCTACCTTCCGACATTAAGGAACAACCCTCGATGAACACATTCAAAGAAAAATTGAAAACGTTCGTTAAAACTCAAGAGAGAGGAACTATTCATCGTTTAATAGAAAACCATGTATAAAATTCAAAACTTAAATGTATATATAATTGTGTAAATATTTTAAAAGTACTACGGCTAATAGAGCATCAATCAAACTTAACAATCCAATTCTAATTTTAGATTTTAAGTGTTAGGTAATGTTTAAGATTTATATAACTATTCATATTTTGAAATGTTATATGCTATGCCACGCACGAGGACTTGCCCTCCTGTGTTTTTTTCTGAATTTTATTCATCACTGAGATTTTATGTATGTATATATTTTATAATTATTGTGAATTTGTATGATGAATTTTATAATTGTGAATTTATATGATGAATAAATATTATTATATTATATTATTATTATATATGTTTAAATGAATAATCTTGTTAAAGTACCATATTTCTCTGAGACTGCTGAAAAAAGTTGGAAAAAAAACACTTGTAAACTAGATTATATAAACAATTTAAAAAACATTTTAACCTTGTCATCATCAGACAGATGATTCCATTATCAAACAATTTCAGCCAGAATGGTGGTTGTTTTCTGGGAAATATTCAAAAACGACAATACTCGTTGGATATTTTCATTTGTATTCGTATGTTGTATTTATATAATATAATATCGACAACATCGATACTTGTTTCAGAACTTCTTCGACAAATATAAATCCCTACTGAATAAAATGAATATTCAAATATATAGAATATAAAAACCAAGAAGATGATATATCAATTATTGAGATTTGTTGGTTATGTCCGCTCCATTACTTATTTTTTTAGAGAAATAGTCAATTTATAAATATTCAACAATTGAAATAGTGAGACCTGACAGGATTTCTTATAATTTATGAAATGTTTACTTACGAATACTTTGACCATCTTGACTGGAGATTGTGGCAGTGTATATTAGCTTGGCGACAAACAATATATCAATTGATACCCGAAAACTTTCCTTTTTATATATCCGAGATTAGGCCAGTTATCAAGGACCATAAAGAACAATTCTAAAACAAAATAACGTAACATTTTTATCAATAATTTTTGATTTCATAACCTATGACATTCTTGCAATAGAAGGAAACTTGTGGTAAGATAAGATTTAGTTTTATGTCATATTATCTTATAAAAAATAATTTTGTGAAAAAAAAAGTAATTCCATAATTTTATCTGTCTCAAACATTTTCATTCACTGTAAGCTAGAAAGTCCATTACAACACTCCTTTCCCAAAAAAATATTTTTAAAAGAATATAGAGATATAGCTATTTTCAAATGGAACTGTTTTATTTTGAAATTGTTTTTTCAATAAGAAAATATTACTGTGGTAACAGTATACAGGGAGGGTCACAGTCGATGGTACCTTAGACGTTTACGGAGATCGGGACATAGGATCATTCTGAAAATTTGGTTTCTCAAGTAGTCGCTCTTGGTCTACCGATCTAAAATATTTTCAGCAATGCAGCGTTGCCGCTTATACCAGAAAGTAGCAGCATCTTTGTTATTTCAAATGGGTCACCCTGTATATTACCGCATTTTTGAACTTGTCATTCTTTTCTGATTATTTCTGCCTAATACTCCCCTATACCTATCTCGAACGGTTTTTGAGATATTGGTTATTTTCCATATTTTTTATCCAAAACATAGCTCGAATTGAATGTTTATTTCTGCTGTATTTGGAATCCTAGGAATTTGCAATTTTGTGTTTAGTTCATCAAGATCATGTACATTGATTCTGTATATAGAAGTTTGATCTGCGTTATACAGGGTCGTTCAAAATTCATGATCTTACTGCTAGATACGAAAAGGGTTGAAAGTGCGTTATTTTTAAATGGAACATCCTGTATATTACGAAATATCCTGAAAGATGACTAAATTCCCTTCGAATTGATATATCATGTTCTTATACCTAAATAGCCAGAATTCTGAGATAATAGCAATTTTCAAAAAAAATCGATTTATTTTTCTCATATTCATCTAAGGTGGCTATCAAATGTCATGATGGATTATGAAAATTTGACAATTAGTGCACTATTAATAATACCGTTGTGTGTTTCTAAACGAAAGTGACTCAAAAATAATTGAAATGGTGGTAAATAATTATTCAAACGAAGTTCTGATGAAATTGTTTATTCTTCATGGAAAATGTGAGGGAATTATAGCAAGAACGTGCAGAAAATTCAATGAAACGTACCCTGATTTACAACCAATGAACATATGGAAGTTTGTACGATTACAACATAATTTCATTAATTATCTGTCAAAATTGAAAACGGAACGACATTTACCGAAGCCTATAACTTCAGATGAAGACAACATAATGAATGTTTTGGCCTATTTCCATGGTAATCCCTAAGCTTCCAGTAGAAGTGCCGAATATGATTTAGGCTTGGATCGTGCTTCTGTTCGAAGAATCCTTCATAATCATAACATGCACCCATATAAGTTTAGAAAAGTTCAAGCTCTAAAACTAGAAGATCGTTAAAGTAGGGTACAATTTTGCGAAACAAGAAGATCCTAACTTCTCAAAAAAAATTATTTGGACAGACGAATCAAAATTTTTGTACATGAATTTTCAAGAAAAAATTTCCGGCAATAATTCAAGCACTTGGGTGATTACAAGTGAAAATTGCTATCATCTCGGAATTCTGGCTAGAAGGGAATTGAGTCATCTTTCAGGATATTTCATAATATACAGGATGTTCCATTTAAAAAAACGCACTTTCAACCCTTTTCGTATCTAGCAGTAAGATCATGAAATTTGAACGACCCTGTATAACGCAGAACAAACTTCCTTATACAGAATCAATGTACATGATCTTGATGAACTAAACAAAAAATTGCAACTTCCTAAAAATCCAAATACCGTAGAAATAAACATTCAATTCGAGCTATGTTTTGGATAAAAACTAGGAAAATAACCAATATCTCAAAAATCGTTAGAGGTAGGTATAGGGGAGTATGAGGCAGAAATAATCAGAAAGGAATGACAAGTTCAGAAATGCGGTAATATACAAGGTGACCCATTTGAAATAACAAAGATGCTGCTACTTTCTGGTATAAGCGGCAACGCTGCATTGCTGAAAATATTTTAGATCGATAGACCAAGAGCAACTACTTGAGAAACCAAATTTTCAGAATGATCCTATTTCCCGTTCTTCGTAAACGTCTAAGGTACCATCGACCGTGACCCACCCTGTATTGCGATTCCAGTTTGTGATGGAAAAAATCAAATAACGACAGCAATCGTCGTTCTTTTCTCTTAAAATTCAATCCCCTATGTTTTTTTTAGTTTTCCAAATAAGCCGAGAAATTCACATGAAAGAATTGAGTAGGACGTGAAATTGCTTTCCATGCCGTGTTACCGATTTTCTCACCACGGCTTGGGATATTTAGTCGGCTGTGGTAAGGGTGATCTGGTAAGTGAAGTGGTCGAGGTTTTAAAAGCGTTTGCTTTCACCCAAGCAGCTAGGGTTCAATCTCTACCGCCGTCACGGAGCTGAAGTGGTATGGAAACCAATTGTACGTAAGCTGTAGGTCCCGAATCTCCCTTGCTCGCACAAGCTCTGCTCTCAAGGGGTTTTCTCCGAGAACATAGGAGATTCATAAAAACAAAACATACCAAAATTTAAGTCTATAGTCAGTGTGACTAAAGGCTTGGCCCATTTGGGCCTTGCATACAGTCGTCACTGAAGGGACTCAGTAGTGTTATGGTTTCAGAGTAAAAAATGTATTCTATATTTTTATTTATTTGAGTAAGAAATGTATTTTACATTTGTATTAATTTGCCTTGGGTATATAACTTGATTCCAGTGCCCAACTGCTGTTTATTGAAATATTGAATTCCTATTTTTATCCTCCAAGTTTGAACAGTGGGTTAATTGATAAAGTGCTATCATGTGTAGCTATACAACCGCAAATTCGTATATAGTTAGAGTAGCAACCCTATTGAAGACTTATAGTTGAGCTCCCTATTTCGGGACAATATTGTCAAGTAGTGGTCCATTAGGCACAGATCTCAAATACACTGGGAAAATTCGAAGGATGGCAAATAAACTGAACACTTTCAGTTTCTCATTTAATCACAATAATAGAAATAATACTTTCATTCCATTTCGATGAGCTTTTAGTATCCTCGTCTATGTTCATTATAATCGTGGCGTCCAGAATCGCGGCGTCCATAACGTTCTCCTGGATATCCATCCAGAACATCAGCGTGAGTACCAGCTTGTTGTCCGAAAACATCTGCAGCACCAGCGCCATGACCACCAATACCATGGTCTCCAGCCGCTGCACCACCCTCTGCAGCAGCTTGCTGTCCAAGAATGTTTGCAGCACCAGCGCCATGACCATCAATACCATGCCTTCCAACACCTGCACCAGCATCTGCACCAGCTTGCTGTCCCAGTATATTTGCGGCACCAGCGCCGTGACCCTGAATACCATCCTCTCCAATACCTGCGTCTGCCTCTAGATCAACATCTTGTCCTGCAACATTAGCGTGAACATCGGCTTCGATTCCAATGAGATTTCCAGACTTGCCCAAGATATCTTTACCGCCAGGGAAGAGACCACCAAATGGACTTGCAGCGGCACATGCTACCAGCACGGCAATGGTGATGACCTGAAAGATGAAGAAAATGAATAATTGTGATTGTTCCCTGTACCATTTAAACTCAATTTGGCTCCTGTTACTTCTTTTCTATATATTCAATATAATATGAGAGCTGGCTGGCATTTTACGGCAGGTATTCCAGGCAAGATGAGAATTTCAAAAACATTTCTTTAATCATAGGCAGGTATAAAAGTGCAAGCCTGGCGGGAGGGTAGCAGTTGCCTTGCCACACTTAAATGTTCAAAGTAGATTTTTTTTTTATGTTTTTTAGGCATTTTGAAACTTTTGTATCTTTTAAATTCATTATCAAAGAGTTTAGAAATAATAAAGCCAGATCATTCAACCGGTTAAAAAATTGGGCCAGGCATTTTCAAAATTGTTTTTCGATGCATAACAAAAATGTATTTTAGGCACGCTGCGATTTCAACAGCATAAAATAGGTAATTCAAAATCAATAATTACAAAGAGACAGATCATTCAGTCGGTTTTTTCAATTCGCCAGGCGATCAAGAAGAGTGCGGGTAAACAGCACTATTTCTCATGTTATGATATTCATAATTCTTTGATTCTTGTTTTGTCTGATTACTGTGAAGTGAATACTTGAATAATTGTGATTTTTCACTTTTGTTAGTTAGCTGTTCTCTGTCCAAATTTTATTATTATTCATATTGTAAAGCTCAGAAATTGAGAGATAACCTACTTAGAGATAAAGTACTTCTGTGTATTGATTTCAGAGTTTTTTGTTGAATTTTTTTCTTTTCTGAGATTCCTTATAAGGAATAATGACAAGACAACTCAAGGTGCTATGGATGACAGTAAAATCCGCACTACCCAACTCCTTGTTACTTTTGAGGCTGAACCAGAACAGTTGAACAAAAAATTAAATATGAATGGACTGAAGCTGAATCTGATTCAAGAGATTTCACATTTTAAAATTTCACCATTATTAAGACTCTCGGCTAGATCCAATGTTGATTTGCCTTTACAATTTCAATTTTTGTTCTATGTAAATTCTTATAGAACTCAAGTGTTATCTTTGTTGCGTTGAATTTTCAGCAAATATTTTATTTTTATATTTGACAAGGCTGTGTTGATTATTACTTTGTAGCTCCAAAAGCCCCTCAGATGAAAACAAAATTATACCAAAATGAGAAATATGATCAAGTTCATCTACTTCGTATACTTTTTGCTGCAAGTCTAGTACTTTTTACACATAGAATCTAGTACTAAACATTTCACCCTAGGAACAACACTGATTCTCTGTTGTCTAATACAACACGTTGTATTATTATGGTATTTGTTTTTAAAGATTATTTATAATAGATAGTGATAAAAGTGGCAAGTTAAAGTGTGTTATTTGTACAAAAGACAATGAAACAATAATATCTTTCACTGAAAAAACTTTAAAAAGGTGTCATGAAGTGTTACAAGTTCGTAAGAAACATGGGTTAAAATAAGGAGGTAATTTTACCAAACAATGTGGACCTGGTACTGAGAGTCACGTGACCTCGCCAGAGCCAATCCTAACGCAGCGCCCTTCGCCCTTCAACTAAGACGGATGCCGATAAACGCTCTCTCGCACTTCAGCGTATGTACCCATAGCGCTGTTTACCCGCACTCTTACTCATCTTCTTGATCGCCTGGCGAATTGAAAAAACCTACTGAACGATATGTCTTTTTGTGATTATTAATTATGAATTACCTATTTTATGCTGTTAAGAGCAAACAATACCCTTGATGAAAAGGGAATCGGTTTTGAGCGTTCAGTTTTATTTTTTTGCAAAAATTTTGTTTGAACAAATGATTCAATTCGTTTGTGAGAATTCGGGAATCTAACTGATTTTTGATATTAATGTTTTTGAAGAAAAACATTTTTTTAGTGTTTGACAAATGAAAAAAATAGTCAAATTCCCGAATTCTTAAGGAGATTATAGACCCAGAAGAAGAAAAAAAAAAGGAATAAAATCATTAGTTTTGTCGCAAAACCGATTCTACGATTAGAAGCTATCTACCTTATTGGCGCTCCCAGCTACGTAGTTTTTTTACGGACGAGTGCTTCGTTACCTCCACTATCGCTCTTGAAAACTATATCCCCGTATACACCCAACATGTACGGCGAAATGATAAAATTTTACTTTCGTGACTACAGCGTGTCTAAAATACATTCTATGGAATGCAACGAAAAACAATTTTGAAAATGCCTGGCCCAATTTTTCAACCGCGGTTTCCATGCAACTAGCTAGCAATTGCGGAGACATCCTTGTAGGACTCTGCACGGAAATTCATTAGATGTAATTCAACGTTCGTCGTGGTATTAGCCAGGAAAGTATTTGTTTTCTGATGAATTTTCGACCCAATTATTCCTATTGTATAGGATTATGGCAATAAGCGTCGTCCTGGTAGTGCAGGACATCTTGTTTCTCTCTTGACAAGCTTATTGTGAACAATGCATGCAGATTTCTTTAATTTGTATTTGTAGTTAAATTAATCACGCAAGTTCTGGGTATTGCTTTGGTTTGAGGGGCTGGAGTTCAGATGGCGCCCGTGGTTTGGTTAACGCTAGGCTGCAGGCGGTGTCTCAGCTTCTGCCTTTACATGGAGAGTTTGCTGAATCATTTGTTGCAGACATTAGTTATTGTCTGCAGAGACCTATCCTATACTGATGAGGGCAAGCACCCAGAAATCGATCTATAGGTGGTCAAAATGTTGCATTGAACAATTCCATGCAACTAGCAATTGCGGAGACATCCTTGTAGGACTCTGCACGGAAATCCAGGAAAGTAGTTGTTTTCTGATGGATTTTCGACCCAATTATTCCTATTTTATAGGATTATGGCAATAAGCGTCGTCCTGGTAGTGCAGGACATCCTGTTTCTCTCTTGACAAGCTTATTGTGAACAATGCATGCAGATTTCTTTAATTTATACTGATGAGGGCCAAAACCGAAAAATCGATCTCTAGGTGGTCCAAATGCACGGAAACTGATTGGATGTAATTCAACGTTCGTCGTGGCATTAGCCATGAAAGTAGTTGTTTTCTGATGGATTTTTGACCTAAATATATTCCTATACTGTATAGGAAAATTGCAGTAAGCATCCTGGTATAGCAGGACATCTAGTTTCTAACCTTAAGTTTTTAATTGAAAATGTTCTGTCTATTTGATAAGAATCCGGAAATGTAGTATTCCAACATATCAATTGGATTTTAAGAATTCTATTGAGTAAAATTTGAAGAGTGGATTTAGAATGTGTTTTGCATGTCCTCAAAATCCTTGAAGTCCTCATTTCCTTAGTTATAGGGAAAGGTTGATTCCCTCAATTCTGATCAAATAACAATTTATTGATTTTTATTAGTAATGAAAATATGAATAGGATATTCATAAAGTCTGTTGTGGAATAATCTGCCGCTAAAAGACAAACTTAAGTCGCTATTTTCGATCGTTCAATATAACCTCTTGGGAGGTATTCATGTTGAAGAGGAGAACATTCTCCATGAAAATTGAAAAATAATATCTAATAGAAAACAACTACTTCCCCGGCAAAAACCACGCTGTTCATTGAACTACATCTGATAGATATTGTGAAAAGACTCTAACTGAAAAGAAAAATCTGAAAGTGAAAATTCGCATTTTCATTCAAATAGTTGATTTTTTTAATTATCTCTGGTTTTCATTGAAAATTAAATGTAATTAAAAAATATTACTCACAGAAATCGTTCATTCAATTGAAGCAAGGTTCGCTTCTCCAGCATTTTAACATTTTTGTCGACGAAAATATATTTTGCTTTAATTGCTTCTGAATAGCCTTTTCAATACTTTCAATCTCCTTGATGATATCTTTTAATTACATTCTCCCTATCTAATTTCTTTAATGAATTTTCAATGAAAACCAGAGATAATTAAAATAATCAACCATCTGAATGAAAATTCGAATTTTCACTTTCAGATTTTTTCTTTGCGGTTAGAGTCTTTTCACAATATCTATAAGATGTAGTTCAATATCCAGCGTGGCTTTAGCCGGGGAAATAGTTGTTTTCTGAGAGATATTACAAAAAAATTACATTTTTCATGTTCCCCCTTTTCTACAATTTATTGGTTCGAAATTAGAAGTGAAGCCTCATTTTCACAGTGATAGTTGCTGTCATCATAGCAACTATCATGCACTAAAAATATCGCTGTATTAGTCTATAGAAAACTTCAAAAGTGCTTTTTTTTCAACTTTTTTCAGCAGTCTTGGAAAAATATCAGGCACTTACTTACTGGATAGATAAATGAACAATAACCAGTCGGCAAAAAATTTGTATCGCCATTTTTCAATTAGTTATGCAATAGGTAATCAACAATTTTTTTCTACTTGAATGTGAATATTTCAAGTGCGATAATTGTTTAATTATAAATCTGAGATTTTATCCTTCTATGGAGCTATTCTTGAAAGGCTTCAGAATAGGTTCCCGTAAGGAAAATTGAAAAAAATATATATTAGAGTTTTTTGTTAACAATTTACATAGTTGACAAATGAAAAATTCAAATATTTATTATCTTATAAACAATGCCTTTTTTAATAACAATTTTTTTAATAATAGCAGGTAAACATTTTTAAACATCATTTTCATTCAGCTTTAGATATTAAAAAAAAGGTTCATTAACAATATTGAAAAAAAATTCAATGATTAATATTTTTCAACTACGAAAATTGTTCATAAAAAACTGATTTTTTTTTTATTATTTTCCCAACAGGGATCTATTCAAAAGCCTTTCAAGAATAGCTCCCTCCACAGAAGGAAAAAAAATCAGATTTATCGGTAACCAAATATCACACTTGTAATTTTCACTTTCAAGTAGAAAAAAATTGTTTTTCGGTAACCGGAAAGTACTTACTTCCCGGACGATTTTTCTTTGAGAAAGTATCACTTCCCGGACTAGTCCGGGAAATGCTCGAATTTCAATATAAATAATAATATAAATAAGAATTAGAATGTTTCTGTTATTAGTACCTATCTTCTGTTCGAATTTCAATATTTAATACAAATAAGAATTCTATTCTATTCTATTCGAAATTTTCTTTTACAAAGAAATATAATAAATAAATGTGTCTACATTTGTCGATTTTACACGGTTGCCGAAAACATTGTTTACGCAACACGTCCGAAAACAGTTTTTTCCGGACTTGTTACGTAAATTACTATAATTAACTGTTGCATAACTAATTGAAAAATCGCGATAAAATTTTTTTGCCTGCGGGTTATTGTTCATTCATCTATCTTGTGAGTGCCTGAGTTTTGTCATTCCTCAATTTTCATATTTAATATGTTTAAATGAATATTCTTGTGAAAGTGCCCCAAGTTAGCATGGCTTGCGTAAGCGAGAGTTTCCGTTTTCGGCCGTATTTTAACCCTATGGAAAAAATTTAAATATTGGTCCTACAGTTCCCCCAGTTCTCCTATCTTTGAGTGTTTCTTCAGATTCCAAAAAGCCTAATTGATTTTTAATATATTTGCAAAAAAACAAACCCATTTTTTTTTCTTTTTTACTATATTTTTCATAACTTTTGCGGAACTCAATTTTCTTTAGGAATCATCTATACGCTATTCCGAATCGAATGACACCTCATTTATATTTTTCTGAGACTGCTGAAAAAAGTTGAAAAAAAAAACACTTGTGAACTGGATTATATAGACAATTTAAAAAACATTTTAACCTTGTCATCATCAGACAGATGATTCCATTGGTAAACAATTTTATCCAGAATAGTGGTTGTTTTCTGGGAAATATTCAAAAACGACAATACTCGTTGGAGATTTTCATTTGTATTCGTATGTTGTATTTATATAATATAATATCGACAACATCGATACTCGTTTCAGAACTTCTTCGACAAATATAATTCCCTACTGAATAAAATGAATATTCAAATATATAGAATACAAAAACCACGAAGATGATATATCAATTATTGAGCTTGGTTGGTTATGTCCGCTCCATTACTCAATGAATTAGAGAAATAGTCAATTTATAAATATTCAACAATTGAAATAGTGAGACCTGACAGAATTTCTTTAAATTTATGAAATGTTTACTTACGAGTACTTTGACCATCTTGACTGAAGATTGTGGCAGTGTATATTAGCTTGGCGACAAACAATATATCAATTGATACCCGAAAACTTTCCTTTTTATATATCCGAGATTAGGCCAGTTATCAAGGACCATAACGAACAATTCTAAAACAAAATAACGTAACATTTTTATCAACAATTTTTGATTTCATAACCTATGACTTTCTTGCAATAGAAGGAAATTTGTGGTAAGATAAGATTTAGTTTTATGTCATATTATCATATGAAAAATAATTATGTGAAAAAAAAAGTAATTCTATAATTTTTTCTGTCTCAAACATTTTCATTCATTGAAAGCTAGAAAGTCCTTTAAAACACTCCTTTCCCCAAAAATATTTTTAAGAGAATATAGAGATATAGCTATTTTCAAATAGGAACTGTTTTATTTTGAAATTGTTTTTTCAATAAAAAATATTACTGTGGTAACAGTATATGTTATTGATCATTAGTCTCAAAATCTCACTAATTTCTTATAAAACCCTGAATGCATTTCCTAGTCAATATTCGTTGAATTGGCACCCGAGAGCTGCTACCATGGAAAAATTGTCTCCGGTTAATTTTTCTGAATTTTGTTATGTTGTAGAATATGACATGCTGAACAAAAGTGTCCACGACCACAACTCAATCATATGGCTAGTTTTCAACAATCATACAGGGTGTTGAAGTTGAAAAGCGACCATTTATTTAAAGTTATAGTGCTCTTAGAAAAACGTCTCAAATTAAATGTTTTGCGCGACACATATTGCCTGCAATGATTTACTAATGACTAGTTTTTTTATAAAAACTGCTCTTAGATACAGGGTGAGTCAAAATTATTCAAACTGAAATTCTCAATCAACCCTATATACAATAAAGATGTGACCAAACCAAGTACCATACCAAAATGCTCATCGTTTGAATATATAAATATTGATAAATTCAGCAATTTGTACAAGGCAAGTCAAATAGAGACGGTTTTTTTGGTGACATTTTGTATATTTTCAGTTTTTATTTTAAGCTTCAGGGACACTTGAATTCGAACAATTCAACATACTTCCGAAATTGAGACAAACGCTAGTCGTTGACAAAAATTGCGAAAGAGTGATTTTTTTATAATTTACCCTGTAATTGAAATTTCGTTGGTTAAATCTTCCCCAATTTCTTGTTAGTAATCTTAGTTTGAGTACATCATTATAATTTCAAACATTCATGGCTTTGCTATGATCAGTTTTTGTAAGTCGCAAAAGATTTATAAACAGTGAAAATGTTATACAGGGAGCTTTTAAAATAAGCATTTTCTCCTCGCCCTTTATGACATTCAGCTGTGCACAGTGCACCACTTCATAACATCATGAAAGTTAGGATAAGAACGCGCAAGTCCTTGCTGTTGTTATAATCGTTTCGGCGCAATAACCAATTTGTGATTTTGTATTATGAATTCATCATCAAGAATCTGTAAAAAAAATATATACTAAACGTAGGCGAGAATTATAAGAATATTTCGATAATATCAAGGAAGTTTAAAGAAATAATTGATTTAAATAATTAGAAATGAATAATAGATCATCACTTCAATTTTTGTAAACAAGAGAAGTCAACAAACAACAGTAAATGAACAAATGGTAATCAAAAACAACAGAAGGTATATGCCTACTTATCGGTCGAAAGTCAGTCTATTATTTCTGGATAATAATCAATGTTGTTGGGTGCTGATTTCTTAGCAGCATCAGTCATGTAAATAATGTCATTCAATTAATAATAACAATAATAATTGGGTCTTGGTGCAATTGTTGATTGAGCCGCGTAGAAAATATAGTTCTATAAAAAAATATATATATAGTATATATATATATGTATATATATATCGAGAAGGGTAGTCTCTTGACTGGACTAGTTGAAAAAAACTCTTTAAATTAAGATATTCTCAACCTGATGAGTAAGAATATCCTTGGGGATGCAGTCAGGAATAAAAGGCCTTGTTGAAGTAACACTCTGGTGTTAAATAGTCAAGCTTTCAAAATTTTTTAATTTCTTTATCAAGACATCTGAAAATATTAATGGTGTAAACATAACACTAAAAATATGACAATATGAAAAACAACTTACTAACGTGAGGATAGTTTGAAGAAAATAGCATGTGCTTTTCCCTTGGTCATTGTATACACAATAGGTTTTACGGAGAAGATATGAAAAATATGCACTGGTTTATAAAATCGGAAAAATTAAAAAGTGACACAGTGTGCATTTTGTCTCGATCGAGAGAAAAGCAAACGTAATACATTAAAACTGAAATCTTGTTGGAGATTTCCTTAGATTAAAAACATTTAAAACATTTATTTTCGGGTTAAGTGTAAGAATAGTTTGTAACTAAACTTCGCCCAATAAAAGACGATTTATTATTATTATTATTATTATTTTAATGTGTCACTTTTTAATTTTTCCGATTTTATAAACCAGTGCATATTTTTCATATCTTCTCCGTAAAACCTATTGTGTATACAATGACCAAGGGAAAAGCACATGCTATTTTCTTCAAACTATCCTCACGTTAGTAAGTTGTTTTTCATATTGTCATATTTTTAGTGTTATGTTTACACCATTAATATTTTCAGATGTCTTGATAAAGAAATTAAAAAATTTTGAAAGCTTGACTATTTAACACCAGTGTTACTTCAACGAGGCCTTTTATTCCTGACTGCATCCCCAAGGATATTCTTACTCATCAGGTTGAGAATATCTTAATTTAAAGAGTTTTATATATATATATATATATATATATATATATATATATATATATATATAGAAGTGGAGAGAGATTTGATTTCGAGAGTTCCATCATCTGCCGGTGACGTCGTTTCGTTGTTTACAACTCGTCAGGACATAGCTTTATGGAGCTCCCGAAATCAAAACGAAATCACTCTGAATCAATACCTTACGGCAAAAACAATGAAAAATAACTTGTAGATGTCACAATTTATTTTATATATTTATATAAATATATATATATATACAGGGTGATCCAGGGTTAAACCGCCAAATGATCAGTATCTGTTTTTCAGGTGAAAATGAGATTCTTTCTTCATGTGAGCATATGTCCCAACTTGATTCGTTTTTGAGATACTGGGTGTCAAAGTTTTTATATTATATTTATATTTATAAAGTGCTGCTCACCTAAATGTAATACAAGTTGATCATGAAATGCTGATTTAAGGCTCCCTGTATGTAACATTTTCATTGTAAACAACTCTTTTGATAACTGATACATAGCCCGTCGTTCTTTCATTGTATTACCCTGTGTATTCCAAAAACTGGTTATAGCAAAGCCAAAAGTGTTTGACATGATAAAGTAATAAAAAAAATGGGAAATTTAACCGACAAAATTTTTAATTACACGATGATTCATGAAAAAATCGCTTTTTTGCAATTTTTGTCATCACCCGGCGCTTGTTTCATACTGTATATCAATTCCGGACAAGAAGTATATTCAATGAATTTTTCGTTGTCAAGTATCTCTAAAGCTCCAATTATAAAATAAAAATATGCAAAATTTCACCAAAGAAACTGTCACATATATACAAAAATCACATCTCCATTTCATAGGGTTGAATAGGAATTTCATTTTGAATAATGCTTGGCTCACCCTGTATCTAACAATATTTTTTATCAAAAACTAGTCTTGAATTATTGAATTATGGGCAGGCAATATTTGTCCTACAAAACTTCTCCATTTGAGATGTTTTCCTGAGGTAATATTTGAAGAAAAGGCCACTTTCCAACTTCGACACCCAGTATTTCGAGAACTAGTCATAGTATTGAGTTGGGCCCGTGGACACTTCTATTCTAGAGGTCATATTCTACAACATACCAAAAATTCAGAAAAACCAACCGGTGACAATTTTTCCACAAGGCCGCTGCCTTGAAATGAAAGTAATTTCATAGTTTCCCTTTTTGATATTCATTTATTAAAACTTTGAGACTTTTCATAATGAATACTTGATTGACATTAAAAAATACTTTATACCCATTTTCCTCCATACGACCTACTGATGAAATATATTTTTTTAAGATTTGAAACAAATATAACGTTATTTATAGTATAAGGAGTTGTTCTACATATATGCCACTAAAAAATTTTTCCCCGGCGATACTGTAAATAGTCCATACATGCTTGGTAACAAAATAGGTAAATGGCCTATATTACTAATTCATCTTGACAACGGAATGTAAATAGTGTCATTTACATGCCTATATAGGGTAATAATGACTTCGACTTTTACAAGTAATACCTTCAGCTTCATTTTTATCAATTTTTAGGTTATGAGACTTTTTGAATATTATTGTTGTCTGTTTATTCAGTAACTTAAGTACGCGCACAAGCAACTTAAAATGAAATAGCGGAACGAATAATCATGAAGGAAGGGTAAGAAAACCAACTATAATTCAGACAAATTTTGAGAAACGTCAACAATCAGCGGGAAAAACGTAATGAGTAACACGGAACATCCTCGGTGTAATATATGAAATAAAGAGACTGTTAACGAGTAATAGGTTGTCAAACAAGAAAGGAATTAAAAAGTATCTTTGAAACTATTGAGTTCCTTTTTAACAATTCATCAAATCATTTCAACTAGTATAAACATTATATTTTGGCGACGAGGATGGGATTTTCTTTCATTGCATAACGTCTCAGCTTGATTGAAGTTGTACATTGAATAATTTGGGATTATATTTCCCTGTCTCGATTCTCGAAATTACAGTTTGAGTTAAGTTTCAGGAGTCTGGCATAATATTCATCAATGCAGAAGAAACAAATTCTGAACTGAAATTACAAGATAGAAAGAAGAAAGAACAACAGAAAAAGCATGATGATATTCGAAGGCGCACCAAACCTCATAATCTCAAAATTGGAGTACGTGTTTGACGTCATATTATGATCCTGATCCTTTCATCTTTACCGACATCAACGGTACAACAATAACAGAAAAGAGGAGAGAAGAAGTCATTCAGAGAAATGCTACCTTCTTCAAACTATTGAAAGCGAATAAAGCTAATTCATCTGGAAGTTTACGTAACCGATCAAAATCTCCTGGAAGGACTTATGTAAAGTATCACCACGATAGAAATGAAAATCAACTTCAAGTTCTTGAAATAGAAGAAGAAATAACCAGTGATGATCAATTTATGAATAAACCTATTTCTACAGCAGAAGTCAAAGAAGCATCACCGATCTTTGAGACGAACGTCTAGACCAAAATATCTTGAAGACTATGTATGTGACGACTATAAATGGAATCAGCATATGTGATATCCATTAATTGATTTTTATTCGTTCTTTGTGTTATATTAAACTCGATTCATACTTAATATTTGAAGCATATGAAGGAATGTAATATCTGAAATAGGATTCCCTGTTATAGAAAGACATTGGAATGAGAGAGACTGTCAACGAGTGATAGGTTGTCAAACAAGAAAAGAATTAAAAAGTATCTTTAAAACTATTGAGTTCCTTTTTAACAATTTATAAAAGTCTTCACGGATTGATTCGATTTTCTCACAAATTTAATCTCGTTTACTGAATGATCAGACGATCTGGTGTTGGGGATGATTGGAATAAAATACTTCAATACAGAAAAACGTTTTTATTAACCACAAAAAGTCTCTGGAATGGATGAGATAACAGTTACTATGACATGATTTTCATGAAGACTTGATTAGGTCTTTCTATTCTATTTGAAAAATCCCTAACAGTTCCAGAACATTTTTGTTTGGCATTCAAAAGTTGACCAATAGTTCGTTTCTCAAGATACTGAGATTGCAAATTATCTCTAAGTTTAGGCCATATATTGAAAGTTTTATATTTAATGTAATTGTAAGCTAAACCACATTGTTTACATTTCACAACGTTCCAAAATTGAATTATTTCTTCTCGTGTTCATGCGGTATCGGACATGACATCGCAACATGATGAAAATTAATAAAGATCATCTCTATCAGTGGCGTGTTTGCAATTTTTCTTTCGGGGGGGGGGGGGCGAAGCATAAATGAAAATGTTTACCAGAATTTCGTTTTTTCTTCCAGCTTCACAAGCTGCTTTGAAGTGGGGCTATTTGCCCCCTCCTCCTTAGGCATGCCACTGACCCCTATTACCATTGAATTCGGGGATTATTTTCAAAGCTAAATCAGTTTGGAATACCATTTCGTTTACAGGGCTTTCCGGTAGTCCTGCTGGCTTCTGGGATTACTGGGCTTCCGCTGGGTATTTCTCCAACCTCTCCTTATGACGTATGGATTTGAATAAGAATTTTCTGGATCACGCTCTCTCAGTATAGATCCTGTATTAAATCGGGGTGATTTTTGTCGAGTATATAGTAGACAGTTTCAGAATGTCCGAAACTCGGGTAATAGCACTCCAAAAGTTCCATTAAAAAATACAAATAATTAACTAATATCCCAAAAAAAATCCAAAATATGTCACCGCTGCCACCAAAATTTTGTTGGGGAGGATTGAAATAAAATACTTCAATATAGAAAAATGTTTCTATTAACCACAAAAACACAAGTCGCTGGAATAGATGAAATATCGTTTGCTATGACACGATATTCATAAAGTCTTGATTGGATTTTCAGTTAACAATACAACACTCGCTTTTTATGAAGTTTCTTTCCACGCTATAGTGGCTGTTCTATGTTTCATATTATAATCAGTAGGAATTGAATAAGTCAAATCAGATGATAAGTGACAACGAACTCCATAAAATATTGTCAGCAAAAATATCATACATACATTTCTAAACTAGCCCAAGTAATTGCAAAAGAACATAAATAAATCTTGAACCAGGTTCTCAGTAAAAGAAGAAAACAAAGTAATTGAGAAATTTCATTACAACACTGGAATCCACAATCCATATATCTCATTATAATCGAACAAACTGCTATAATTCACCATATTATACCCTACTTGTTTATTACTATCGAAAATTCTTCAGATACATTCGCGTGTTTTGTACTGAACTAATGCGTACTATTCTTGCTCTGCATTGAACGATTTGGACATTTCAGTTCCGCCGATTCAGTGCCGAGAAGTTTCAGTGGCAGGACCTTTCAGTGCCAGGACTTTTCATTGTCAGGACGTTTCAGTGCCGAGACGTTTTAGTGCAGGATGTTTCAGTGCCGGGACCTTTCAGTGCCACAAAGATTGTTTTTATTTAATAAGGATAATTTTTTTTTTATTTGATTCAAATAAAATGTTATCTATATATAAAGGAGAGACCCCCTCATTTATGGGAATTAAAACTAGCAATGGTCTTGGGTTCATAAGTTATTTGACAGGTAGAACGGTGATCCCAGGATTAAGATAATTTTTGAGTCTCGATAATCTTGTTCGTCGGCTTTAATGTCATTATAGCAATATAATCTCATTTTAAGGGATGAAATAATTGCAATTAGAAATGTTCAAAATATTCATTAAATATTCATTAAGTAAAGTAAGGGAAAGGGATTCAAAAGTAATATTTAAAGAAATATTCGACAAATTTTTGTTCATTATTTCAAATAATTTCGAAAGTAGTGTTTGCTGTTTATAGAAGTGACAATACCTTTATATTTTACCAACGAGTGTTAAAATGGAGCCCACAATTTTAAGTTCAAGAGGAAAACCAAAATTTACCCATAACGGTTTTGTATATACTTTTGAAAAGTGTTCTAAAACTAATGAGCGTATTAAATTTTGGCATTGTGAGCAACAAAGAAGATGTAAAGATGGAGAAGTTATTAAAGTAATTAATATCCATTCTCATTCCTCCTCGGCAGCAAGAGTGGAAGTTGCAGAAGTTATAACAAAAATCAAACTTTTTTTTTTTTACTTTGTGATAGTGGGGTGGGTCCGTCAAAAATTTTAATTTTTGGGCGGCCAACATGGATACAGCACTTACAGACATCTACATGGTATGCAGATGGTACGTTCTCAATTGCACCCACATTATTTGCTCAAGTATATTCCATAATGGCAGAAAGATTTGGAGATCTACCAATATTTTACGCTCTGTTGCCCAATAAACAACAAGACACGTATATAAGAATGTTCAATTTAATTAAAGAATTGCAAAATAATTTAAATCCAAATTCTATTAATTGTGATTTTGAACAGGCTGCTTTCGGTGCTATGGCTCAGTGTTTGCCAGATGTTTCCATTAAAGGTTGTTTTTTTCATTTGTCATAGAACATGCGAAAACACATTGCTGGTTTGGGCTTGATCAATCAGTATAATACTGATCCAGACTTTAGCCTGAAAGCTAAAATCATAATTACTAATATTAGTTGGTTTTATGTAATAAATTTTCAAAAAACAAAAAAAACAAACTTCAATAAGTATGAGCGCCACGGCAAATAATAATAATAGCCGTCCTCTACCCGCACAGGCTATGCCTGAATTTTTGTGAATGTGTGCATTCCCATTAGTTTTAATATCGCCAGTAGAATTTCAATTTTTTAATGTATGTCCCGGCACTCTGGCACTGAAACGTCCTGGCACTGAAACGGTGGCCCTGAAATGGCGGCGCTGAAACGGCGGCACTAAAACGTCCCATTCCCATTTGGACATCTAGATCATAAATGACATATTTGTTGGGACCCGTAACGACGACCATGATGTTTTTTATATAATATGGATCGGAAAGTAGCAACATCATCTTGAATACCTCCTGATTGACTACTTCAGTCATTGTATAACTAAAGAAGTGTTAGAAGTAAAATACAAGCAATTATATCTTCTAGTTTTCCCCCTGAACATTTTATTTTTCGAACGACCTCATCAAATTCTACAAGATGATTTTTCATTGAACCTTCTTCTTTATATTTCATAACAAAAAGACTTTTGAGTAGGAATAGTCTATTGGAAATTTATTTTCTCTCACATATTGCGATCAACTCATTTCATTTCTCTTTAGCTGTTGATCATTCCCTGACATATTCTATGTGTGAGTCAGCAACGCACTGAATGATGATAGATTTTGTTTTGATATCCTTCTGTACGTCATCTGTTGACGAATCTTCAGTAAGGCACCTTGAGATGGTCGGTAGCTCAGCGGTCTAAGGTGCAGGCCGTTCGAAACTTCAGCATAGCGATAGTCGGTTCGAGCCCGATGTAGATACCAGAAATTTTTTCTCAAATACTTTATGTCGTATCGATAGGCGGCCGTATGCATTGTTGAAAAGCAAGTGTATTGTGAGTTGTCTAGATACCAGTCACGTCCAGTGCTAGCTTGGGGTGCACACGGACTACCCGAGGTGGTGCTGTAATTTTACCGGGTTCTTCTACAGCTGAAAAGTCAATATATCACCAAAAATGAATAAAAGCGCCACGGCAAACAATAATAACCGTCCTCTATCTACACAGATTATGCCTTTGGGTACACTCTACCAGTATTTATTATTATTATTATTATTATTATCATTATTATACCTTGTTCATTTAAAATTGATTCCACTCGGAATCTCCAAACACCAAAATCTGCGCCATAAAACTAGGTGATACCATACTTGTCCTTCTTTTTCGCTGTCATACTCGGCCGTTACAATAAATGACTCAACGTTGATCTGAGCCCACAACGTTTTATATTATTAGTAATATATACAATGAAGTTGATATGATGATTTCTTTTAAGGTTCATATAAAGTCAACGATTTCGCGTGACTGAACTGTAAGATGGCACTGACAAGATATGTTTTTAAGGTCACTGGATCCAGAAGGCTTTGCTTCTACGGATACGGCCAATGGGAGGAGTCTAATAGTTCAAATCTCTTAGAGTAGTTCGAATGTCAAAAATAACCCACAAAAGCACCAATAAAAAGGCAACGAAAAAGTTGGGTTATAATATAAAAAAAGAAGATTTGACACTTGTTTTGACAGTTTTATTCTTTTTGGTTTTGGTTCAGTATAATAATATTTCATATTTTACTCTTGAATGGATATACACCACCTACTAATTCTAATTCTGTAATTGATTGAAATTGAGAGGTATACAATAATCTCGAATTTCAAATGATTTCAAAGGATTTCCGGGCCTTGCCCTATCTTGTGACCCGTTTAGCTGCTATTATGGAACATAGAGATAGAGCCGTCGACAAGGAACTTGAGTACCTATGTGATGATTTTTTTAAGTTCAATAAACAAAAAGTTGGACTAACTCATCCCTCAATCAACGTAATGAATTCGGGGTTGCAGTGCCCATGAGTTTGTCATAGATATAATCAGTCCGTGCTTGATCTTGCCTCCTAGATTAGATTTGCTTTTAGCACAAACAACAAAATTGGTGGCAAAATTCAAAAAGAACAGCTAATATGAACATCTCACTATAATTTATTTTTTTCAATATTTTTCAACTTTGTAAGTTGAACTCCGCCTATTATGCCGTTTTTTTATGTATATAAGTTAATGTTATTTCAGAAACAACTGGAATGGACAATAAAGACTCTATTATGATTATTATTATTATTTTTCAATTCTGTTTTATATCCTGTTTTATTTCCAAAACTGATATTTTAAATCGCAAAACATAAAACTTATTACTTACATATTTCTTCAGTTGTGTCCAAGGACTCCAAGGCTTTAGGCGGACCAATCCAACATCCGACTGATGAACTGACAAACCTATATCGACTTAACTTTCATTTTCGATAAATTAAACAATTCACATCGGTTACCGCTGTATAGAACTATTGACAACGCTGTGCAGTAAATATGACAGTGACAATATATTTCCATGCTTAACAACCAATCACTGGATTTCAAATTTTGAAATTCAGCCAATAGAATCGGCACTACAGTGAAAATATAGCTTGTCGCTGTATTTTCACGGTGATAAACCTGCTTAGTTTTTGTTTTACTATCTGTCAAGTGAAAATAATGATTTAAATTATAAACGTCAAATGTATGTGTTTTGACTAGTAGTCTTTATTTATCAATATGAGCGATCGTTGAGGACAAATGTCCATTGGTATCATAGATGAGGCCGTGGAAAAGAGTATTCTGTTGAATACGGCTAGAAGTAAAGCATCAATTACCAGGTGACACGATTTTTCTTTATTTCAAATCGATATATTGTCGTCCTAAATATAATTCGTGGTATGATTAAAAACCTATAATTTTTTGGAATATCAATTCATTGGCAATCCCAATGCAAGAAAATACAACTCGTCCTGCGGACTCGTTGTATTTTCAGCTTTGGGATTGCAATTCATTAATATTCCAAAAAATTATCGGTAATAATCATACCACTTATTATATTACCCCTGACAATAATTCTGTGCAATACCTAGTGGACAGTGGCAGAACTATTTTTGTCTTTTCGTTCATGTACTACAGAGGAATCACTTACTGGAGCGATGTACCGTTTTTTGTTCGACGTTTTGAAAATCATTATTAAAAATATAAATCGTTTGATTTTATGTATGAAAAATAGTACGAATAGTTCCTCAATGTTCAGTCTTCTAAATTTCACATAAATATCACTTGCAAAAGCGATTCTTCTCAACTCTTTGATTTTATAACAAAATTTTCTAATTTTTTTTAAATTGTGAGAGAACGTTGAATTAAAAAATTCTGAAAAAAATCGTGATTATCTTTTACTTTCACATTGATATGTCATGATATTTGAAATGGAATCTATAAATGTTTTTTTGTTTTTAATGAATGGGTAGAGTGAAAGTAATACTTCACAAAGATTTTTTACACAATACTAACATTTAATGCTAACAGCTGTTTCGACACACTGTGTCATCGTCTGAGCCAGTTATAAACGTTTTTTTGTTTAGTAACCTCTGAAAATTAGGTTTTGATTTTTTTCTTCGAAAACTGAATCAGATTTTCTTCTGTATCTCTCTAATTATTCAATTTAAATGCCAAAATAACTCGAATTTTTTTCAGAATTTTTTAATTCGACGTTAATTTTTTCATGGATTTACATGAACCTTAAATCGGCACGTCTTACAAGATGTGCACTTACATTTTTTATAACGCGACTGTACAAAAACTACACATCGGACAGAAAACATCTTGCGCACAGTTGAACCACATGGTTTACACAATATTGTTTGTTCTTCTTCAGCTAGATTTGTACAAATTATGAATTTTTGAAAAATGGTCTCATTTTCGAGGATTTCCGGATTTTCTCAGTGAAAAATGCACCGATCCTGTCGCTCAGAAAATTATTTTGTAGGTTTTACAATTATTTACAAAAGTTACATTGACTGTAAAACGATTCCTTCAATACTTTTTGGGATATTTGCAAAAAATTCCATGAAGCAATTTTGCTGGGGCGAAAACCGGGGTTTTCATTCAGGAACTATCTTATAAAAAGCAGTATAGGCCATTTACGTCTTTTATTCTGTGTGAAAAGAGTCTCTTAGTCAGCTTGGCCTAATATGGAACAGTGAGGACTTAGAAAGTCCTCCACCCCTTAAACTCTGAACGGTACAAGCTAATGAGGTCGGGTTAAATTAAGGTACTACTTTTACTACTTTTACTACTTTTTCACACAAAAATGATTGTGGTCACGTGGCATAATGTCAAGAGGGCACCATCAATTTTTTTTTTAATGTAGAGGGGGATCACGTGGCACCTGGTTTTAAAGGCCTTCCGATCATCTATTCAACACTGCTTCGTTTGTGGAAATCGGCCAAGCCATTTCAAACTGACATTTGCTTCAAATATTTGACAAATAAAGTATTTTAACTATTAATTGCAGCAGAATTTCGACTTCGTTACTGATTCTGTTCGAAAAAAAATAGTTTGCTTGTCAGTTTGAAACTGTTTGGCCGATTTCAACAAACGAAGAGGTGTTGGATAGAGAATGGATAGGCCTTCAAAACCAAGTACCACGTGACTTCCCCTTCTAAAGTTGATGGTGCCCTCTTGACACTAGGCCACGTGACCACACTAATTTTCTTGCTAAAAGAGAAGTAAAAATAGTACCTTTTCACATAAATTTTACCCGACCTCGACAGCTTGTTCCGTTCAAAAGTTAAAGGGGGTAGGATTTTTTATGTCCTCACTGTATACAGGGTGATTCAAAAGTACTTTGACAAACTTCAGGAGGTGATTCCTCACAATATTCTAATATGAATTGTCCAAATAAATAAATATCCGGAAACGCTTCGTTTCCAAGATACAGGATGTTGAAGTTTCATTTTTATTTTCGTTTTTTTCAAATAACTTTTGAAATACTGAACTTAATTAAACGAAACTTGGTAATAGGAGGTTTTTGAGGTGCCGAATTCGAACCTGATGTTCTTATTGCTCTTACTCGTAGGGGGCGTCACCTACACGTCTTTATCTTTTTTAAAGATTCATAACTTTTTTGGGCGTACTTCTAGCACATTTTTCAGTAAAAAAATCGATTCCTCTATCATATCTACGTAAATAAGCTACCCTTGTTACTAGTCGCTATAAGCAACCGTTTTCTAAATATTTGGACTTGAAAACTTCAAGTCGATTATTTGATAATCGATGCATGTTGAAGTTATTACGAATATTTTGCTTTTTTCACAAGAATGCTTTGGAAATGAATTTGACGTTTAAGTAAGTAGTTTTCTTCCTTAAGCGAAATAGTTTATTTGTTTTAATAAAATTTGCAAGAAATCTAATAAATTCTAGAAGTAAAGCATCAATTACCAGGTGACACGATTTTTCTTTATTTCAAATCGATATATTGTCGTCCTAAATATAATTCGTGGTATGATTAAAAACCTATAATTTTTTGGAATATCAATTCATTGGCAATCCCAATGCAAGAAAATACAACTCGTCCTGCGGAAATTTTAAATATGTAGAATAAACTAAAATAAACGAAACTAAATGGTATTCAAATAAATTGTTGGAAGTGTCCACCTTCAGCAAAGATACAGGCAGTCAGTCGTCTAGTCATTGAATCTCGTACCCGCTCAAAAATTATTGGTGTGTTTCTTATTGATTCACAGGCGTCTACTATTCGGTTTCTTAGATCTTCTTCGTTCACTACTGGAGTCTTATAAACTAGCGACTTCAAATGTCCCCAAAAATAAAAATCTATCGGGTTTAGATCTGGGGACCTTGGTGCCCACGCCTGGTTAGGTTCTTCTACACCCCTACCGATCCATCGATTTGGACAGACTGTGTTAAGGAATTCCCTGGCTACAACGCTAAAATGGGCCGGAGCCCCATCATGCATAAACCACATGCGGATACGAATTTCTAATAGTACATTCTGAAGTAGTCCCGGCAATTCATTTTCTAAAAAGTGTCTGTAAGTTGCGCCATTCAGCGGAAGAAAGAAAGGACCTATCAAGTAATTATCAATTATTGCCGCCCATACATTTACAGAAAATTGATACTGATAATGCCTTCACTAACTGCGTGCGGATTTTCGAGAGCCCAAACATGGTTGTTATGAAAGTTTGTGATAGCATTTCGGGAGAAGTTTGCCTCGTCCGTGAAGAGTACATATCTTAAAAATTGAGGATTTCCAGCCAATTTTCTCAAAAACCATTGACACATAGTAATGCGTTGGGGAAAGTCTCGTGGCAAAAGAGCTTGTACCCTTTGAATATGGTATGGATAAAACTGTTGATCGTGGATAATTCTTCAAACTGTGGACTGAGTAGAATTGACAGCTTCAGCAATTACTCTTGTGCTTGTTTCTGGATTCTCCTCGAGAGCGTTCAAAACAGCTTCTTCCAATTCTGGGGTTCGGACTGCTCGTGGTCTTCCAATAATATCAGCTGCCCTCTTAAAGCTACCTGTTTCTGCCAAACGACGGTGGAGACTAGCAAATGTTGGAGCTGAAGGCAGTACTCGATTAGGAAATCGCTCCTGGTAAATACGTCTTGCTTCGCGCGCATTGCCATCCGCAAGGCCATAAACGAAATGCATATCGGCTAAATGAGCATTATTGTTTAAATAATCCATTTTTTCAAAATAAGTGTTTTCTACTTCTACTTACGGAAACTTCAACAAAACGTCTAACTGTCACAAAATATGTAATTACCAAAACTACTCACAAACGTCAAATTTATTTCCAAAGCATTCTTGTGAAAAAAGCAAAATATTCGTAATAACTTCAACATGCATCGATTATCAAATAATCGACTTGAAGTTTTCAAGTCCAAATATTTAGAAAACGGTTGCTTATAGCGACTAGTAACAAGGGTAGCTTATTTACGTAGATATGATAGAGGAATCGATTTTTTTACTGAAAAATGTGCTAGAAGTACGCCCAAAAAAGTTATGAATCTTTAAAAAAGATAAAGACGTGTAGGTGGCGCCCCCTACGAGTAAGAGCAATAAGAACATCAGGTTCGAATTCGACACCTCAAAAACCTCCTATTACCAAGTTTCGTTTAATTAAGTTCAGTATTTCAAAAGTTATTTGAAAAAAACGAAAATAAAAATGAAACTTCAACATCCTGTATCTTGGAAACGAAGTGTTTCCGGACATTCATTTATTTGGACAATTCATATTAGAATATTGTGAGGAATCACCTCCTGAAGTTTGTCAAAGTACTTTTGAATCACCCTGTATATGAAACAGCATCAACTTATCCTTCTCACTACTGAGATAGAAATCACCATCATACCTACCTATCACATCTATGAAGCAAAATATTTCAGTACAAAGGAGCTTGACCAGGCTTATCTTTTTCTGTAGTAGGTACTACAATAAGCAGATCTGGATTTTACGTGAACAGGAATTTGGGCGCAGGGGTCAAACATCATTTCTTGGGGCAATGGTCAATGCTACTTCAGATAGATTTATATGAGATGGAACAGAAGGACTTCCTTGTTTTGGAATGTTTGTGTCAGCCCAAGTCTCAAACTCGTAGCAACTGAATCTTTTGAATTTCAAAACAAATGTTTATAGGTTAATCCTAAGATCAAAGTACGAATGTCTCGTTGCCTCGGATTTCTAGCTTTATTTCAGACAACATTATGATCGCATTATGTATTCGTGATAATAGTTGAACTTTGACATGGTTCTATCAAAAACTATAAATATCATTTTAATAATTTTTTTTTTAATAAGTACTTGAAATCATGCTAAAGTCGTTTATTATGTTATTTGGATTTATCTAAAAATCACGAACAATTCTGTTTATCGGCCGTTCATGTATCAATAGTAAATTTCCGAAGTGGAGTTATTGTAATGTAAATTCCACGATAAACAAAGTTTTCGTGGAAATTTATGACTGTTTTTAATTTACTGAAATGTTCAAATTGGTTGTTTGCTAACTGAAACTTGATTTCGAAATTTGTACCACGAGCTAGAAGTATTGTTTTCAAAAATCAAAAAATGAAAAAATATGTCAGTCAGTGACTTTTTGTAGCCACTAGTATTGGTATTCTATCAAGGCAGTTCCGTTTGATGATCAAGATCACTCCTTGATTCAGTGTGTGATGAAGTCGTCTTGCCGTACTGCAGCGTGAAAGACTTGTTGACCGCTATACATATAGTCCATCACATATTAGATACGAGGCTCTTGTTGTCTTACTTGATCTCAGTTTTCATTTCCTGTACTTGTCACTTATGTCTTCCAACCGAAGAGATGGAATTCCTTCTCTTCTCTTGGAGCAGCGATTTAACGGCTGTATACACGGCGGTGATGATTTGCCAGATATCAGCCTCTTATCTCATAGACCAACAGCTAGTGAACCCTCCAAGTAAGGCTACGGTTATATTGGATGCGTACTCTGACGACCATCGCGTCGGACGTAGACGGACGAATATGGTCGTACGTTCTTGGTGGTCGCATTCTATGCGTTTAATTGCGACAAACAGTTCAAACAATATGATCGACGATGGAGAATATTTATTAAAGAACAATGTTTTACGTCTTTTGATGTTAGAAAATACAAGAAAAATATGGGTTAATGATATACAGGGTGGCCCAGCGAAAACGAAACAAGGCCGATATTTCATATTTATCGTTCGCAGAAAAAAAAACGCTCGGACCAGTCGATTTTTATTGCGAGGGGGACATCTTTTGCGCATATTCTCAACTTTGTCACTTCAAGCCCCTCGGAGGGGTTAGCTCCAGCCCTTAAATCTTTATTGGGAGTAGGGTTCATGTGATACCGCATTTTGAAGGTAATCGAATTCTCTCTCCAACGCTTTTCAGTTTTTGGAATTTGATACAGTAGTTCTCGAGAAATCATTGTTGATATACTAACAAGTCAACATTGACATGAATTCGTATCAATTTTCAACTTGAATTGTTAGAATTGTGTTCATGGCAATAGTTTGGGAAAATATTAAGCTTTTCTAAGTGTTTGATACATAGAAGGGGGGAGGGTGATTCAAAATATTAAAATAAAAAAATTTGCTACTATTTTACTTTTTATTTCAACAAGTGTTCAAAATGTTGGCCTCCTGCTTTCATGCAGTAATAGAGGTTTTGTTCAAAACGATTTCGGACGTTCTGAAGCATTACAGGTGTAATGTTCCGACATTCATCAATGATCCGTTGACTTAAATCATGTAAAGAAACTGGTTAAGTTTTGTAGATGATACTCTTCAAGTAACCCCACAGAAAAAAAACTAACGGGCTTAAATCTGGTGACCTTGCGGGCCACTCCACTGCTCCTCTTCAGCCGATCCATCTCCCAGAAAAGGTTTCATTCAGATACTGACGAACCACAAGGATATAGTGGGGATGTGCCCCATCTTGCTGAAATGTCAAGTCATTCGCACTGTAACGGTCATTATTTTCAAGAATTTCTGTCAACGCGGGATCGACAGTATCTTCTAACATTTGTCCTGGTAGAAAAAAAGGACCAACAACACAATCGCCATAGATTCCAGCCCAGACGCTCAGGATGTTGAGTGTGACTTTCATGAAACAAGTGTGGATTTTCATCAGACCAGTACCGACAATTATGACGATTAACAGTCCCGTTGACGAAAAAAGAACACTCATCTGAGAAACAAATGTTGAACAACAAATTCTGGTTCGTTATTATCCGTTGACTCATTATCTCACAAAATTCCAAACGTCTATCAAAGTCATCCTCATTTAATTTTTGTACCAGATGGATTTTATACGGGTGGATTTTATGGGCTTTTAAAATTCTTTGAATGCTCGTACAATAGTATTTCTGACAGAAGTACCGAATTCCATAGCAGCAATAACTACTAATAGTCCAGGAGCACGCTACAAAAAGCTGGCCTATCGAGTTACCAGATGAAGAATTTTTTTATGTGATGTAAAAATCATATCCTGCCAGACCTAAAGCTGTACAGGGTTGGTATCAACTTTTGTATTTCCAGAGAAAACCTAATTTTTTAGATTTTTTAAATTATCAGCCGATGATTGTTCTGAACTTGTTTTCTCGAGAACTACTGCATCAAATTAAAAAAACTAACAAACGTTGGAACGAGAATTCGATTACCCTCAAAATGCGGTATCACATGAACCCTACTCCCATTAAAGATTTAAGGGTTGGAGCTAACCCCTCCGAGGGGCTTGAAGTGACAAAGTTGAGGATATGCGCAAAAGATGTCCCCCTCGCAATAAAAATCGACGGGTCCGAGCGTTTTTTTTTTCTGAGAACGATAAATATGAAATATCGGCCTTGTTTCGTTTTCGCTGGGCCACCCTGTATACATAAATAAAACAGAAAATTGCGAGTTTCACGTATTATTTGAAGAGTTATTACGTCAACCACAATTTTTTTTTTTTAATTTCTGCATGATACCGGAAGCATTAAATTATATTTTGTCTCAAATTTCTGTACGATTTGAAACACAGTGTATTCAACCTACAGAGATATTTGATGAGTCATAGCATGCTAAGTACGGTCATCATCACCTGGCACGCCTCAGCCCTGCACGTCATCAAACCCTATATTTTTGAAAGTGCATATAAAATTTGAAAAAAAAAACTTGTTGCTGTAAGCTTGAAATTTTTATACGATTTTGTTTGTTCATTGCAAAGTTAAAAAAAAAATTGACAGGCGTTTTCGATGAGCACAAGTACCTGACAGGTGAACCGAAAGGTGTGTAATATAGGGGGTTTTTCCTAACAGCAGATGGTGATTTGTTTTTTCATTTCAAGAAGAAAAGTCCCCATGAACATATGTCACAAGTTGCTTCGTTTCTGAGATATGGGGCGTTGAAATTTAAAAGAGAATCGGTAAGTAATTATAAAATATCATGAATATCTTAGAACCAACTCGATTCAAATTTGAAACATTAATTTGAACTGATAAGGGGCTCATTTAGCCCTAACTAGATTGAAATTATTGGGGCCAGTGGCGTCTCAGTGGGCACCACAGCCAATAATATTGCGAAAAAAAGTACGCCACTTATTTTTTCCGTAGATTTTCATTTTTTTTAGATTGACCAACTGAAAATACAACTTTTTGGTTCTGTGTATTTTGTTCATATTTGGCTTCGTTTTCGAGAAAAAACTAGTGTTTTTTCATTATTTAGACTTTAAAGTAGAAATTTTGAAAAAAAAGTCGAAATTTTGAAAAATTTACACTATTATTTCGAACTTCTTTTTCGAAGTCTCGACCTTTTTTTAAACACGAAATTTCGACTTTTTTCTCGAAATGATGTTAAAAACTCTTGTGGCTCTCTTGCGCTTTCGTAGGTTTTAGAATGAGCTGAAGTGAATTTTTTTGTTTTTTCGCGAAAACAAAGCTAGATATGAAGAAAATACAAGAGACCAAAAAGTTGTATTTTCAGTTGCTCAGTCCAAAAAAATCTAGTGGAAAAAAGGCGTACTTTTTTTACAATATTGTTGGCTGTGGTCCCCACTGAGACGCCACTGGCCCTAATGATTTCAATCTAGTTGAGGCTATATAAGCGCCTTATTAGTTAAAATAAATGTACCAAATTTCAACCGAATCGGTTCTAGGATATTCATGATATTTTATAATTATCGTTTATTTTTTTAAATTTCAATGCCCTGTATCCAAGAAACAAAGCAACTCCAGACATGTTCATAAGAACTTTTCTTCTTAAAATAACTCAACAAATCACCCGCTGCAGTTAGAAACTGTAATTAGGAAACACCCTGTGCCTTTCACACCACTCGGTTACGCGTTCCAGGTGATTGTTACCGTACTCAGCATGCTATGACTCATCACTATAAGAATTTCTAGCCTTACAGACAGACATACCGTTACTCGGAGGGTTCACTAGCTCTCCTACTATCAGGATATCTCGCACCGTTGCATCCACTTGCGCTAGCTATAGTTATTGTTGCTTCAGGTGCTTCGACAAGTTAAGCACTTCGTGTGTGTGATACTTCATTGCCATTGTGATTTTGGCCTCCTTCTAAAACTGATCAACTCGTAGAAGAACGGCCATTTCTGCCACTTCGTTAGCCAACTTACTGAAGACTCTCATATAGCCTTGCGTCGGATTCTGGGATACATAGTCCCTTAGTTTTTGTGCGGTGCAGGCGGCATGCTCTGGGTGATTTTTGCAACACAGGCATGCATTTCTCATCAAGTATCTCTTACGGGCAGGCTCACTACTCTCATGAAAACGGAAAAGGTCGTCCCTATTGTTATTATTATTATCATCTTTCAACCATAATTTTCAGTCAGAAATTCTACAATGAATATATTCGGTTTTTCAATGGCCTCCCAAAATTTTCATACAAATACGTTCACGGTGTTATATGTACGATGCCGCATGACAATGTGCACGTGCATCATTGTACAAAAATTATTTCTTCACCGATTTTCCTGTCCGTTATATGTAAAAACAATTCCTACATATTGATATTAGTCAGGTTTGTTCATGCAGATCACCTGATGCCGACCAATATTGGTAAGTGTTCCTAAAATCAATATTGTTGATTAACAAGTCAACATTTTTGTTTTCAGGTTATAATCTTATCTTCTGATTCATAGTTTCCGTTCCGAAATGTTACGAAAACCTATCGAAAACAAAACAAAACACTCAAGAATTGTCGAAAAATCGATTTGTTTTGCACCTTTGGAATTCTATATAAACTGGTTATACAACTTGGGATTTCATTGACCAATTCAAAGTTTGATAGTGAGCATCGTTTACTCATCCAAAAAATAATTCAAGATGAAAATATTATCGCTTTTTGCATGCGTTCTTGTCATGGCCATATGCATTTCCATGGCTAATGGTTCTGTCCTGGCGAAAAAACATAGATCAGGTGAGAAACTGATGAATTTTTACCAGTCTGATCATTTACACTTCATAGATTAGCTATTTAATTTTTCTGTAGTTTCATTAGCTGAAAATTACATTAGTGCATTCATATGAAAAAAGGAAAAAAAAATTGAGCTATAAAACTATTTGAGTTTTTCAGGACCTAAAAAAAGCTGAGTAAAAATTTTGAATATAATTTGAAATAAATACAGTGAAATCAGCACCATTCCTATGGGAAATTACTTTCAATTTATTGTATATTTTAACTTTCCCAGCCAAAGTGTTCATGGGCACAAAGGAATCAGTCGAGTAGTTTTCGAGATACAGGCAGTTGAAATGGAAAAATATATTTTTTCTCAGTATTTTTAACAAATGCGAAATATGACAAACGGTTGATTTCTTTCTTTGAGAATATCATGTCAGAATAACAATAGGAGGTCGTGTGAGTCTAATATTCGACACAACTATCTGTTTTCAACTACACAATAGGTCTAATTAAAAAAGCATTTCAATTCTCAGTCCTGTGGATTCTGTAATGGAAATCATGAAGTAGACGGAGAATGAATTACTCAAGTTCTGATCAAAAATTATCAACATGAACATTTTTAAATACAGGGTAGTTCAAGCTTTTGAATCTACAACTCACAGAATAACCTATACATCTAAAGAAATTATTTCCTACTCTTAAAGCAGTTGAATAATAGTATATTGTACAATGAGCATGAATGAGCACGAGTAGGTATATGAAATTTTTCAGTACGAGCGTAATGAGTACTATAATAGTTTATATACCTACGAGTAGAGAATGGGTCTTTCATGCAAATTGTACATCTGAATCATAAACAAATCCGTAATATTTTTAATAACACTTGTTATCATTAGCTTTCCTGCCGTTATGGTTTCCATAATACATACAACCTAAAAAAGGAATTGAAGATATAAATATTGAAAATTATAATAAGAATCGAACACTAATCGATTTCAAAAAAAAGAAAAAAAATTGTTTTTGCTTGGATTTGAACCCTCGCTACCAATCATCCAAAGATTACCGTCACCTAACTAACTAACTAACTAAAAAGATTTTTATTATGAATTTTCCACATTTTCACATTTCATATCGCATCTCTTCTATTCTTCATAACCCAGGGGGTTAGGGGAAGGACGGAAGGATGGGCGCAATAGTAGCGACTTCTGCTCTCGGTCAGGAGAGCAGAACAGCGCCTTGCCTAAGCGAACATAACCACCCCCGTGAGAGGGCGCTGTAGTCCGTCCGCGCTGATGGTAACGCTGGTAACGGTAGTAGATCGGCATGATACGCGCCTCCTGCAAAGCTTATGCATGTTGAAGGTACTCTACGTTTCAGTCATACTATCGATTTGGTTCCCTATGGAACCGGTTCTTCCCGTCGTTCTTGAAAGATATCAAGCGCTTGGTATATGAGCCAGTCGTGTTTGTGGGGCTCATTATCATACACTCTGAGCCTAGTGATGTATCTGGTGAGAGGGCTCTTGTCGAGCATGTATTTATTAAACTTGTAAGATAAGTTATTTATAATTGTCGGGATCGAGTCGACGCCTGCAAGCTCCCTGAGAGCTTCCAATCGAAGGTATCATCTGCTACCGGTGATGATACGGAGCACTTTGGTCTGCATCCTATCCAATCTCGCTGAAGGAGTCGGCTTTGGGCTGCAGAACACTGGACAAGCGTACGTCATTGTAGGTCTGGTCAGTTTCTTGTATGTAAGCAGTTTATTCTCTAATGAGAGTTTGGAGCTTCTGGCTATCAGAGGGTAACAGCGTCACCTGAATCACCTCTCCAGCCCACATAGTAAATTATTGAAATTGACTGCTATAGAGAGTTCTTGCTAACTATATGAAAATATAGACTTCGATTTTCATCAATCTTCATATTGAAATTTGTGGTGTCAATGTCAAATCATCCTCACTATTACTACTCATTTTCGATTACTTATTTTTTTGAACGAATTTTGTAATTATTGATGTGGAATCAAATTATTAGAACGTTAACAAACCTGATTCGATCTTATATTCTTTATGATCATAAAATTGACAGTCTGGTAGATCATGAAAGTTGTGGAAAATTAAATATTCTGTACTGAAATGATCATTACAGTACAGCTGGAAATGTAGAAATGAAAAAGTGTATAACAATCGGCCTACTTCCTTGATCGATAAAGCGCATAAAATGGGCATATTTCCATGTGGTCGTAAAAAAATTATTTTGTGCTTTCAGTTATGGTTACGGTTATAACAAATCCTGTTTTCCGTGCGTTTTAAGCTATCTTGCTCTTCTATGAGGAGGCCATCTGAATATCAACTAATCCGCCATCTTGAATTTATAAATTTTACCAAAAAATTCATGATATTCGGCCCCAAATACACAGTAACTTTGAAAAGAATCAATCACAAAACTAAGATTTATGAGTTTCGACAAAAACTCATAATCTTCAACCTCGAGAACCGCCACATACAAAATTTAAATTGAATCGAACCACAATCACAACAACTGTAAGCCTGATTGAAATTATGAATTTTGACAATTTTGAATGGAATCGGACTATAATCACAAATTTCGTTCGCCATCTTGGAGCCGCCATTTTTTTTCTATAACTCAGATGTCATCATTATTGTTTTTTTCCACATGAGTTGATTCATTAGCGACAAATAACAAAATCAAATGTGTTCGAAGGATCAGGTAGCCAAGTGGTTAGGATCACCGCTTTCCAATTATTCTGGCTGTCGGACGTGCGGTTCAAAGCCTCGCGACTGCAGAATATTTTTTCTGATGGCCCGATACATCGACAGATATTAAATTACTTTTACTCTACAGAATGTTTCTGAAATTGGAGCACTTAAGAAAATGCGTTATTATTTAGAACATAACTCAACCATAAATGACAAGAATTTTCAAAATTTTTATTTGAATTTTATGAAATTGCCTTTGGGAGGCACTGGTTTGATTCTCCAGGCCACAGCGTGTCTGCCCGCTGGCAGTGTTTCGTCGAGGTTTCCGCAGGATGTGGATCTCTTCTTTTTTTCGACAAAAATGTATTATTCCGTTTTGTTTTGTCATTTTCTGGTCCCCATTTCATTTATTGCTCCAATTTCGGAAACACCCTGTACATACAGGGTGAACTATGACCAATTAACGAAAATAAAATGGGTTAGTCCTAGTCGTATTATTAATGGCTTGGATTGAATGTGATTTGTGCTCAGAACATTGTGTTTGTGTAAGCGGAAAGTTCATTTGACACCAATATTATTTCTTTTGATTTTCAAAGCAATTCAAATATTATCATGCAACAATAATATGGGAGCAGGATACATTCAAAACAATAGTACAACAAAAGAACATAGGAGAGGTGGGCTATTTTTATCCCAAGAAAGACCGTGAAGAACATAATAATATAAATTTCAAACTTTGCTGCTATGTATCAAATCAAAAGCAACATTGTTGCAGGTGTTTCGAATATTGCAAATGATGGTAAGGGATGGAGTCACACGCTTTTGATGATTTTAATTTTCAAGAAATAGAAGCTACCCAAAACACCAAAATACGTCACTTTCACTCGACGCGCTCACTCCAAACATCCATATTCTTCGATAGTTTTTCGTACTTTTTCACAATAAACCAGAGATTCACTACTTGACTTGATTTTCTAACTACTAGACTTGACTTGAAATCAAGACAAGCTCAAGTCAAGTATTTATTTTTGAAATTCGAGTGAGTCGATTAGTTATACATTAAGTACTTGAAAAACTAGTACCTTTTTTGTTATAATCTGATTAACTACCGATACGCAATAACAATAAAAACATATGGATGCAAAATAAACAAAACTGGAGTAAGTAAAATACAGTACAATAATATTCACGTTATATGTCCCACTCTTAAATGGCAAAGTGAGTTATATTTTTGAAATTGCATGTGCCACAATTTTTACTAGATAACTTGAATCCTATAGATTTTTGTAGATGTTCAAAATTTTATAAAAAAAATATTAAAATATAAAAATATTAAAGAAAAAAAATGTGGACATTTTTTTAATCCATTGTGTAGATTATTCAATTGCGTCACAAACTACTACATAATTATAGCTAAAATTTTATTATTGTTTTACGTTCTCAAGCGAACTCGAAACTGAAATTGTGCTGCGCCTATTCGAACTTGCAGAGATATTTGCTCCGGAATTAGATGGGCTGAATCAATTTTTTTTTACTTAGACTCTAGTGTGTTTAGCTTGCAAATGTCGCCTTAGTGAAGATTTTCCGTAGTTTTACATTTTAACTATGAAATAATCAGTAAATATTTTTGTTTCATTAGATACACTTTTCTTAACTTGTTTGGCTTTTGATGGCGCCGATCCTGCACTTTCTACTTCTGTTTCTATGTCTTCAAATTCTGACACTTTTTCATCTACGATATATTCTGAACCGCTGCTTTGAAAAGGTTCCGATTCCATTACGGACAAATCACTTAAATGCCGCCACTCATTATCCTTGATCAATGCAGTCGGGGGCCTGATTGCTGTAACGTCGTCGGTGAATTCCCTATTTTAACGCTTCGGTGTGCATTACACGGATCGCTATCGAGTAATATCGAGAAGTTTGATTTTACTTGATATCAAGTTAAGTAGTTCATACCGTAAATCGAGTCAAGTCAAATATCAAATTCTGAAAAGCTTGGGTTTTGAAGTCTAGTCAAGTATTTAAGAAAAAATTCAAGCTACTTGGCTTGATGAATTCCTGCAATAAACTACATATTTTGATACTTCGTATTGAGAAACTGCAATTTGATGTCTTCTGATTTCCAAAAGATAGTTTTGTATGTCAAAAATTTGTCGATATCCTTGAAATTGATGCAAGGTTATTTCTTGTTCAGTTTATTAGAGTTGGCTTCCAGTACAACTATATGGAAGTCTTCAAAATCGTATTTTCAAGAACTTTTTCGCAACTTCAATTTGTGGAAGTTGTTCGCAGAATTAAGTATAGTCCCTGTTTGAACTATTTGAGGACAATATGCTGAGTATCTGTTCTCAGGTGAATTAGTTCCTTTTCAAAATCACTGTTTATAAATTGAATGGTTATGTCACCAGGAAGAATTTTTTTTTCAGCGCGAGCTCTCTTCGATGATGGGAAACCGCAGGATAACAACTTCGTACATGTGCAGAAAAAATCTTGTTCATTTCAGCAGTTTCTGTATGTTTCATTGACTGCTACTTTCATAACATGTTGTCATGATCATTTTTCTTGCTGTATCCTGAAGTGGCCAAAACTTTTTTTGTATACTTTTTCCTTGTATGCTGTTCCAGCTGTCAAAAAATACTGAAGCAGGTTTTCCTGCGTACCTGCTTCCCAAGTAGTTTAATTTCAATTTCGATTTGCGGCCAATTGGTCTCTTTGAAAAACTCATGTTTCCAACTGTTTCTAACCTTTTTATAATTATAATTCATTCAATAAAATGCATTAAACACGGGGGTTATTACAGTATGTGTCATATTCGTTTTGAAACATCCACAAACTTCAAAAACAACTTGATGTTATCCGGATTCAAGGTATCACTGAGTTCTTCGGGCAGTTCTGAAGATAACCTCTTCTTTTTATCGTCAGGACACTTCGTGATTATTAATTTCACATTCAGCTCTTCATCACAGGAGACACATCTTTGGGGTTTTTTTTTTCTTCCAGTAGATACTGGGCGGTGAACCTTTTGTGGCCAATCCTGTGGCGGGTTAGAATTGTCTGACGAGAGACTGATTCGTTTTTGAGGTTCAAGCTAGGATTGCTTAATTTGAACTTGTTATCCAGATCTTGCCACCGTTTCCTCCATGTATTTATTGTTAGTTGTCAAATGCTATGGATAAAATCTCCATGTGATACACGGTGAATCAGTAGACTGCGAGAATTTGAACTGATCTTTCTAGGTAGTGTGTCAGCAGTTTTGTAACTAACTATTCCTACATGCAAAGGGACCCAAACAATTTTAATGCGTTTTCCCAACAGACAGTTTTTCCAATTTTCATTCAATGCCAAAACTAAGGATATTTGTGGAGTGAGTATAATCAAATCAATTTCTTTCAGTTGATTGATTTTGTTCTTCAATAATAGCGGCATATCACTCTCATTCTCTCTTGGATAAAGTCAGAATCTTGATTTTCTAAGGACAGGTATGCTAACGACGGTGTTTCATAAATTGTTATTATAACATATCATAGCAAAAACTGATATTATACCATTGTTGATAAGCTAAACGAGTTTGGTTGTTCCTTGTTTTTTTTATGCCAGAACTATTTGGACAATTTTTTGTATACGTGGTACGCCTAGAATTATAGATTTTTTTCAATATGTCATATGCAAACATTTCCATAAGAAAAATCAGTTAAACGTAGCCTCCAGACATACAGTTAGGATACCACTCCAAAGTTAAATGGGGATTTCGTATGGTCTGATTCGTGAAGAAACATATTATTTTTGGTGCAGGTGTTTCTGTATCAGGTGATACCACTTGAAAGTTTTGGAAAACGATGTAAAATCATTCATTTCAAATATTTTTGATCAAATATTCATTTTGATGAAAAGTGGAAAGATCAAGCAAAGCACAGCAGTTATGTATTCACACACCCGTACAACCCACATGCATGTTGTCGAGCTCCTACATAATTGAAGATCTTTGGGTCAAATTATTTTTCCTGTCTCCAACCTAGTACTGCTGAACATTGGAGTTCTTGAATTATTTATTGTTGAATGTGGGTATAATTGAGAATAAATGGTTTCTCTGACAACAGTCCCCAGCGGCGAAACATCACAAAACAGTTCAAAAGGACACTTCGAATTATTTTGATAACAATTTTTCATTTCTGAATCGAATCGAACGGAAACGTCAATCTTTTTTGTTATGAACATTGTCTTATTCTGACAATACTACGTACAACAAATGAAATTTCAACGAATATTACTTTTTTCAGATGATGGCGGATTTGAGGCAACTTGCGATTCTAGTAATTGTAACGGAGGCTGCCATTGCCTAGGGTCAGCATGTGTCTGCCATGACCTGAAAGACAAAGCAAAATGCGATTCTAGTAATTGTAACGGGGGATGCCATTGCTTAGGTTCAGCATGTGTCTGCCATGACCTGGAAGAGGAAGCAAAATGCGATTCTAGTAATTGTAACGGAGGATGCCATTGCTTAGGTTCAGCATGTGTCTGCCATGACCTGGAAGAGGAAACAAAATGCGATTCTAGCAATTGTAACAAAGGCTGTCATTGCCTTGGTTCAGCATGTGTCTGCCATGACCTGGAGGAAAAAGCAAAATGCGATTCTAGTAATTGTAATGGGGGATGTCATTGCCTAGGTTCAGCATGTGTCTGCCATGACCTGGAAGAGAAAGCAAAATGCGATTCTAGTAATTGTAACGGAGGCTGTCATTGCCTTGGATCAGCATGTGTCTGCCATGACCTGGAAGAGGAAGCAAAATGCGATTCTAGTAATTGTAACGGAGGCTGTCATTGCCTTGGATCAGCATGTGTCTGCCATGACCTGGAAGAGCAAGCAAAATGCGATTCTAGTAATTGTAACGGAGGCTGCCATTGCCTTGGATCAGCATGTGTCTGCCATGACCTGGAAGAAAAAGCAAAATGCGATTCTAGTAATTGTAATGGAGGATGTCATTGCCTAGGTTCAGCATGTGTCTGCCATGACCTTGAAGAGGAAGCGAAATGCGATTCTAGTAATTGTAACGGAGGATGCCATTGCTTAGGTTCAGCATGTGTCTGCCATGACATAGAGGAGAAAGCGAAGTGCGATTCGAGTAATTGTAATGGAGGCTGTTATTGCCTTGGTTCCGCTTGTGTCTGTCCTGACTTTTAAAAGGAAGCAAAATACAATTTCAGCAACTATAACTGACGATGTCATCATCTATGTTAACTTGGTTCTTGCCGTAAACATCTGATTTGTGTGTGAGAAATATGAATTTTCAATCATATCCATAAAAATTGTGTTAGTATATGTTGAGTATAAAATAGATTAATAATATAGTGTGATAATTTTGGAATTACAGTATTTATGAAATTGAATTGAGCATTCTAGTGATTACTCATTGAGGGATATATTTTGAATGAACAAATTTTCGGTGTTCTGAAAAAGAAAGATTCTGATTATATAATAATACAAATAGATAATGATTAATTAGAGGTTATTGAAATGATTCTCTTTCATTTTATCTAAAACCATACATGAATGGTTAGGGTAACTTAGAGTGTATAAAATATTCCTCAGAATAGAGTCGTAGAACCCAATTCCTGATTCAAAAAGTGCAGATGTTGAAAAAAATCTTCATTCATGAATTCCATAAGCAAGAAAATAATTAGATGAAAATAGAGATATTTTCAACATTGTCTAAGGTCCTTAGAGAGTTTCCACACCACTTATCCTAGCAATGGAGAGAGGAAAACTCTCACTCTGAAGTCGTCCATGAGGTTAACGAAGTAATCCTACACTCGGTTCTTGCCAAAGAAGTTTTAGCTCTCCGATTATGCCAAACGAAGACAAATAGCAGTGAGTGACAATTTAAAGACAGGAAATGTCTATGGTCCCGAATGCGGGATCGCTCGAAAAAGAAAAAAAGAGGCGTTTGTAATAGATATTACCTGAAATGATACTGTTATCCGGCTGGAAGAACCGAAATTACCAAAACTATTGGTAATTCTATAAATTGCTATATTTTCTTTTCTATGTTGTTTGACAAAACTTCCTAGCTACATAAACTTTTTTCTCATAGCATACTCTTAACAAATAAGAACTATAAAATGTCAGAAAAAATGTAAACAAAGTGTTCAACTCAGAATAAATATAACTGGATTCTTGACAGCGTGGGTTAAAGACGCCGTTCGGGACTTTCCCGAAATATTTGCAATCCCGATGGAGGGACCACTGTTACGAAATATAAATCCCGAACTCCCATATGTTTTGTGTGGATTAATGAAGCTGTTAAGATGTATGATGTAATTTCTACATGACTGAAGTATAATAAAACATAATATTCAAGATTTCATTTGATCGTCCCTTTCCTCTTTTTTTAATAGGAGGCCAACGCCGTTGAATTCCTACCTCTAGGTCAGCCTCGACTCTTAATGAGGTACAGAAATATTTATGAAATTGAATTTGCCAATACTACAAACAAAAATAACACACTCACCAGCAAATAATGTTTTTGAAAGGCACCAACGAGACACGTACTACTCGTAGGTACCTTCTTGGGAACATGGTATCTCATAATTTTCATTTGCAGGAATCTGAATTTACAGCTAGTTTCTCAATATCTTAATGGTTTTCAATAAAAAATATTTGAGGCTCTGGGTCTTCATTGTTTAAGTTTTGCTTTATATTTTCATCAACTTGCTGTTGAACTCCTTAAATTTCAATAGGAGTACCAACGACTACCTCTTCATGCTTGTGTGTGGAAAGTGTACTTAAAATTTCCATTCTTTTTCCATATTCACTGGTAGAAACTTAACTACATAGTGTAGCTAGTTTCATACAAATATCCTCAGCCTTCTCAAATTTTTTATGTCAAAATTTCGGTGCTAAACTAGTTTTTTACAAATATCCTCAGCCTTCTTGAATTTTTGATGTCAAGATTTCGGTGCTGAACTAGTTGCTTGAGATATAGATATTTAATTGGCATCGAGCAGTGCTTTGTGCTGCAGAACTCGAATTTTCCGAAGCCAAATATTCAAAATTGCTACGTGTCCATCGTTTGTGAAAATAAGATCAACTTCGAATAAATCAAAGAGAACAGAGGGATTTTTACTTTTTCACGCGATCCAGCTTTCGGGACTCTAAACACATCCTTAAAAAATATATATGTTTTCACTGAGATCGTACAAAAAAAAACAGTGGAAAGACTTCTCAAATTTTTTATGTCAAAATTTCGGTGCTAAACTAGTTTTTTACAAATATCCTCAGCCTTCTTGAATTTTTGATGTCAAGATTTCGGTGCCGAACTAGTTGCTTGAGATATAGATATTTAATTGGCATCGAGCACTGCTTTGTGCTGCAGAACTCGAATTTTCCGAAGCCAAATATTCAAAATTGCTACGTGTCCATCGTTTGTGAGAATAAGATCAACTTCGAATAAATCAAAGAGAACAGAGGGATTTTTACTTTTTCACGCGATCCAGCTTTCGGGACTCTAAACACATCCTTAAAAAATATATGTTTTCACTGAGATCGTACAAAAAAAAACAGTGGAAAGACTTCTCAAATTTTTTATGTCGAAATTTCGGTTCTAAACTAGTTTTTTACAAATATCCTCAGCCTTCTTGAATTTTTGATGTCAAGATTTCGGTGCTGAACTAGTTGCTTGAGATATAGATATTTAATTGGCATCGAGCACTGCTTTGTGCTGCAGAACTCGAATTTTCCGAAGCCAAATATTCAAAATTGCTACGTGTCCATCGTTTGTGAGAATAAGATCAACTTCGAATAAATCAAAGAGAACAGAGGGATTTTTACTTTTTCACGCGATCCAGCTTTCGGGACTCTAAACACATCCTTAAAAAATATATATGTTTTCACTGAGATCGTACAAAAAAAACAGTGGAAAGACTTCTCAAATTTTTTATGTCAAAATTTCGGTGCTAAACTAGTTTTTTACAAATATCCTCAGCCTTCTTGAATTTTTGATGTCAAGATTTCGGTGCTCAACTAGTTGCTTGAGATATAGATATTTAATTGGCATCGAGAACTGCTTTGTGCTGCAGAACTCGAATTTTCCGAAGCCAAATATTCAAAATTGCTACGTGTCCATCGTTTGTGAGAATAAGATCAACTTCGAATAAATCAAAGAGAACAGAGGGATTTTTACTGTTTCACGCGATCCTGCTTTCGGGACTCTAAACACATCCTTAAAAAATATATATGTTTTCACTGAGATCGTACAAAAAAAAACAGTGGAAAGACTTCTCAAATTTTTTATGTCAAAATTTCGGTGCTAAACTAGTTTTTTACAAATATCCTCAGCCTTCTTGAATTTTTGATGTCAAGATTTCGGTGCCGAACTAGTTGCTTGAGATATAGATATTTAATTGGCATCGAGCAGTGCTTTGTGCTGCAGAACTCGAATTTTCCGAAGCCAAATATTCAAAATTGCTACGTGTCCATCGTTTGTGAAAATAAGATCAACTTCGAATAAATCAAAGAGAACAGAGGGATTTTTACTTTTTCACGCGATCCAGCTTTCGGGACTCTAAACACATCCTTAAAAAATATATATGTTTTCACTGAGATCGTACAAAAAAAAACAGTGGAAAGACTTCTCAAATTTTTTATGTCAAAATTTCGGTGCTAAACTAGTTTTTTACAAATATCCTCAGCCTTCTTGAATTTTTGATGTCAAGATTTCGGTGCCGAACTAGTTGCTTGAGATATAGATATTTAATTGGCATCGAGCAGTGCTTTGTGCTGCAGAACTCGAATTTTCCGAAGCCAAATATTCAAAATTGCTACGTGTCCATCGTTTGTGAAAATAAGATCAACTTCGAATAAATCAAAGAGAACAGAGGGATTTTTACTTTTTCACGCGATCCAGCTTTCGGGACTCTAAACACATCCTTAAAAAATATATATGTTTTCACTGAGATCGTACAAAAAAAAACAGTGGAAAGACTTCTCAAATTTTTTATGTCGAAATTTCGGTTCTAAACTAGTTTTTTACAAATATCCTCAGCCTTCTTGAATTTTTGATGTCAAGATTTCGGTGCTGAACTAGTTGCTTGAGATATAGATATTTAATTGGCATCGAGCACTGCTTTGTGCTGCAGAACTCGAATTTTCCGAAGCCAAATATTCAAAATTGCTACGTGTCCATCGTTTGTGAGAATAAGATCAACTTCGAATAAATCAAAGAGAACAGAGGGATTTTTACTTTTTCACGCGATCCAGCTTTCGGGACTCTAAACACATCCTTAAAAAATATATATGTTTTCACTGAGATCGTACAAAAAAAACAGTGGAAAGACTTCTCAAATTTTTTATGTCAAAATTTCGGTGCTAAACTAGTTTTTTACAAATATCCTCAGCCTTCTTGAATTTTTGATGTCAAGATTTCGGTGCTCAACTAGTTGCTTGAGATATAGATATTTAATTGGCATCGAGCACTGCTTTGTGCTGCAGAACTCGAATTTTCCGAAGCCAAATATTCAAAATTGCTACGTGTCCATCGTTTGTGAGAATAAGATCAACTTCGAATAAATCAAAAAGAACAGAGGGATTTTTACTTTTTCACGCGATCCAGCTTTCGGGACTCTAAACACATCCTTAAAAAATATATGTTTTCACTGAGATCGTACAAAAAAAAAACAGTGGAAAGACTTCTCAAATTTTTTATGTCGAAATTTCGGTTCTAAACTAGTTTTTTACAAATATCCTCAGCCTTCTTGAATTTTTGATGTCAAGATTTCGGTGCTGAACTAGTTGCTTGAGATATAGATATTTAATTGGCATCGAGAACTGCTTTGTGCTGCAGAACTCGAATTTTCCGAAGCCAAATATTCAAAATTGCTACGTGTCCATCGTTTGTGAGAATAAGATCAACTTCGAATAAATCAAAGAGAACAGAGGGATTTTTACTTTTTCACGCGATCCAGCTTTCGGGACTCTAAACACATCCTTAAAAAATATATATGTTTTCACTGAGATCGTACAAAAAAAACAGTGGAAAGACTTCTCAAATTTTTTATGTCAAAATTTCGGTGCTAAACTAGTTTTTTACAAATATCCTCAGCCTTCTTGAATTTTTGATGTCAAAATTTCGGTACTGAACTAGTTGCTTGAGATATAGATATTTAATTGGCATCGAGCACTGCTTTGTGCTGCAGAACTCGAATTTTCCGAAGCCAAATATTCCAAATTGCTACGTGTCCATCGTTTGTGAGAATAAGATCAACTTCGAATAAATCAAAGAGAACAGAGGGATTTTTACTTTTTCACGCGATCCAGCTTTCGGGACTCTAACCACATCCTTAAAAAATATATATGTTTTCACTGAGATCGTTCAAAAAAAAAACAGTGGAAAGACTTCTCAAATTTTTTATGTCAAAATTTCGGTGCTAAACTAGTTTTTTACAAATATCCTCAGCCTTCTTGAATTTTTGATGTCAAGATTTCGGTGCTGAACTAGTTGCTTGAGATATAGATATTTAATTGGCATCGAGCACTGCTTTGTGCTGCAGAACTCGAATTTTCCGAAGCCAAATATTCAAAATTGCTACGTGTCCATCGTTTGTGAGAATAAGATCAACTTCGAATAAATCAAAGAGAACAAAGGGATTTTTACTTTTTCACGCGATCCAGCTTTCGGGACTCTAAACACATCCTTAAAAAATATATATGTTTTCACTGAGATCGTACAAAAAAAAAACAGTGGAAAGACTTGTTAATATTCTATTGAGGCCCCGATTTCACTTCATAAGGCCATTAAATTTAATAAAATTCGATTTTAGCGCCACTTAGCGCCATTTTCTTTTTTTTTTAGGCAGAAAAGTGACTTTTCGGACGCTTTGAATGGACCAATTATCCAAAAGCCGATTTTTTTTTATTGCATAGATTACACGGCAATAATGCATGCCATGCCGTCTTTTCTACCTAAAATCGGTAATATTTTCTGTTCTCCCTATATATATATGAAATGAAGAAAAACAAAACTAATATGGAGGTACTGAAATATTGTAACTGTTGGGACACACTTGAAAAAAACACCACTCAACCCCATTTATTGATACAATCACCTATGTTTATTTATAAGAATACAAATCAAATTTAAGTACGTTCAAAATTCAAAAAATTAAATAGTTCATACGGAAAGAAAAACCCTGTGTATATTTTTTCCTTTAACTTTGTAAGAAAAAGTGTGTAAATAATGTACCTACATAATTGTTGAAAATAAGTACACCTGTTGTAATATATTTTTACCAATGTAACTTATTTACACAATATGTTGATACATGATAAATTTTAAACTTTTTTTTTTTGAAAAGGTTCAACACGAAATGTGTACTGAATCACAAACAAGACTACCCGCTGCTAGAGGGCATAACCCGCGCTATACTGGAATTCACTAAGGCCGAGGCTTACTAGCGAGACCAAAGCAATCTTCATCACCAGTTCCATTCAGCCCCCGACCGGTTAGGAAGGAATGAATAGCTAGAGAACGAGGAAGCAGTGATGAGATATTTGAAAAAATCATTATGCAAAAATGTCTCGCACATGAGGGAGTATTTTGAATTTATATTACTAAAGGCATTTTTAAAAACACAAAGCATTGTGTAAAATTCTTATACAGTATTGTGCATCCATAGAACAGTAATGAAAACAATATGTTGTTTAAAATAATAACACAATATTGTGTATTTTTCAATTGTATATTCCACAGAGTTGTGCAAAAGAGAACTGAAATTTTTGTAGCAATTATACACAACGGTGTTTTTAACCAATTTGAACAATATTGTGTAAGAAATGGATTCAAAGAAATATATATGTGTATATATTTTTACAACAAATTAGGATAATCAAAAGTGTGCGAAATTTCTACAGAAAATTGTTTCTGTAACCATTCCAGACACAATTTGTTTCAAAATTTCAAACAATTGTGGAAAAAACTACACACATTTTTTTTCCGTGCACGCTCATTCGAATCAGAGCAATCCTTTCGAAAATCCACCTGGTCCAGTACAACCAAAAATAATGTAAGTGGACTCTTCCCAACCATATGAAAAAAGTCCTTCTGAGAAATCTGAAAAAAATATTTAGGTAGGTAATATCCTCTGGAAGAGCATTAAAAGAGGTCTTCATCCAAACCTTGAAATAAAAATATTAGGAAAACGTCGTAGTTTTGTGAGTGACACTACTAACATCAACATTTTAGGAAAAAGCGGTCTCCCGATATACAGTGGAACGTATGTCTCCTCGGTATGTATGCCGCTAATTTTTCACTCTTTCATCTGAAATAAAAAAATTATAATGCTTTCAAATAGTTACATTTTTGTTTACACTTACCACATGCTGAGATATGGAAATAGCCCGATCGGGAACGAATTTTCTAGCAATGCAAAACAGAAAAATCCACAATTATGGACCAATGAAGCAGCGAGAAATATTATTATTATATTATGAACATGTTCCGTAACAACTCAACTGTGAAATACCATTGGGAGTAAAGTGCCTTTCACATTTCAGTGGCTGTATAGAAGGCTCTAGAGTCATGGTCAAGATACTTAAGGACGGACAATTCCAAAATTGTAGATAACTTTGTTGGCCAGGTAAAGAGTACTGCATTCAACAAGACGCGAAGACAAGCACTTTTCATCATCACAAATTTGATTGCGCATGCCAATTTAAGTAGTTTAACTGTCAATGTCAACTTTTTTTCTCTTGTTTGTGCCGCAGTGTTGCTGGTTTGATAATAATTACTAGGAGTTAACGAGAATGAATTATACTACAAGGAAATATCTGAGCTGACACAATTAAAATAAAAAGTGTAGTATATATGATAGGAATAGGCCAACATAATAAACTCAATATAATACTAAAAATTGCATGGAACAATTCAAGATTCCTGGTTACATTTTGGAACGTTAAATAATACCTCAAGCCGTAATAAAAACTGCAAATGACAACAAAGTAAATTTCACGAATCTCCCGAGAAATGCTGATTAACACGATTCCCACAGTGTAGCGGGAAATTTTTTAAATTACAAACTACCATTCATAGGCAACACAGAATACCCAGAGAATAGCATATTCGAACAAGTCTCGCAGTAAATGCACAAAAATATAACGCGTATTTATCTGGTTCCCGTTGGAGAAACACAACATTATTTTCATATGTATCCGGTTCCCGCAGTGAAAAGGTTATTTAAACTTTATTTGTAAATCTACCATCTAACAATTGTATCCATTTCCACCAAATTCACTGATGAAAACAATACATTCATAACTCACCAAAACAATCACATGAACAAAATTAAATAGTAAAAGTTTGTCTGCAATTCAGTCTGTTAAAAATATAAAATCTTTCGTCATAACGAGGATGTTAATCAACAGTATTATTTTTCGTAGTGTAGTTCGGTGTTGTACGAATTTGAATCACTACGTGTGCAACTTTTCTCAGTGTATCAAGTAGTTTATGTTTCAATGCTATGACGTATTTCCTCTCAAAATCGGGTATATCCAACATCAAAGGTTCCGACAAAGCTTTTGCCTCTTGTTAGCTGGAGTACTCTTTGGTTAAAATCTACATTAATATGTACTTATTGTGGTCACTGTTTAGTCACTTTCTATCCGTTCTGGGATCTTTCACTCCAAATATCTCGAAGAATAGACCAACTCAGACTATCACAATGCTTGGATTTATTCAAAAGGGAAAAAACTTTGTATGGTGACGAGAAGCCCACACAAAGAAGGAAGGAAATGCATGAAATCCATATAATCCAGTACGATTGGGTTTTGAAACGAGAATCGATTGTAGCACCACCAAACTTGGTATGCTAGTTGTTGGAACCATGATAAACACGAAAAAAATCCAGGGGTGGAACATATTTTATTTCGTTAATAAATAAATAATTAGATTTTTGCTGTAATCTTGGAAAGTATATATGATTAATCGAAAAAACAACTCAACAATTCAATTCTCCACACCCTAGTAATTTTTTATGAGATGCGCTCGTTTTCTCAGAAAATGTGATTGAAAGCCAACATCAAATTTCAGGTTCATGCTTACCCGCCGCTGGAAGTTCTGGCCGAGCCGAATATTTGATTGGTCATAACTTTGCTAAAAATGATCGGAGAAGAAGAAAAAAAAGTTCATATCGTTTCTGAAGACTCCTACCTTCTCATGCAAATATAATATGCAAATATTTGAGTACCTAAAATGTGTTTTGTCGCACTTCACGGAGATGTTTGCGGATGATCCGGAAGTCATGAATAATTCAGTGAATATGGAATTATTATACTAAAGCAGCAACCCATACCCTCTTTGGACTATATGCAACAATTTTAGAGTAGTGTGACAGGTCCCACTTATGCATGCAAAAAAAAAAACTTTGTTTTACTCCTGCCTCATTTTCAACTTACCCATGAAACCGGCATTCTCTTCAGTAAATTTTGGAAATAATCACTTATTCATATCCTGCATATATAGTGCCCGTCTAAAGTCCTTTCCCCCTTCTAATTTTTGAACTAGCTGGAAGGCTTGAAACGAAATAAAAACCTACTTTTTCATAAAAAAATCACAGCTAAAAGTTTCGGAATGGCAGCTGAGCGCTTGAACACCCGGTATACTTTATTCATAAACTCAATGAGTGTGAGAGATAATTTATTGACCCGCCAGAAGAAGTTTCTTTCTCCTACTCATTTTGTTTATGAATAAAATAATAGGCGATATCTCCGTAGTCTTTGGAGATAACACCATCAATCTTTGTATTGTTGGATTCCTTATGATAATCCCTTACCGATCATGCAATGATATACCGAGTGTTCTATTCAAAAAAAAAAATTGAAGATGGCGTTCAGCTGCCATTTCTAAACTCTTAGATTTTTTCATGAAAAAGTAGGTTTTCATCTTCTATTTAAGCCTTCCAAATTTCGTTGCGATATACCAAGTAGTTCAAAAATTAGTAGGGGGGGCGGACTTTAGACGGGCACTGTATGTTTATTAATACTATTGTGGGCGCAAACCTCAAGCTTGAAATCACATACTTAATTGTTTATGGAGGATGTGTATGAGGGATTATTTTCAACATTTACTGAAGAAATTGCCGGGGTTATGGGTGAGTTTGAAACTGAGGCAGGAGTAAAACCCAGTTTTTTCTTTGGCATGTATAAGTGAGACTTGTCTCACTAGTCTAAAATCGTTGCATATGGTCCAAAGAAGGTACTGATTCCTCCTTTAGTATAATTATTTCATATCAACTAAAATATCCATGACTTTTGGATCCTCCGTAAATATCGTACAAGGGTTATGTGAAGTGGGATAAAACACATTATGGGTACTCAGATACTCACATATTATATTTGCATGAGGTAGAAGTAGGTGAAGTAGAAGGCTTCAGGAACGATACACACTTTTTATTTTCCTTCTACTATAATTTTTAGCAAAGTTATGGCAAATCTAATTTTCGGCCCTGCCGGAAATGGCAGAGGCGGATTATCGCGAAGCATTTTGTGAGAAATTACTTTACTGAGTATATTTCTTGTGGAGCATTGAATTATCTTTCACCTTGTTGAAATTGTTTCTTGATAAATCTTATACTTTCCGAAACAACAGCAAAAAAAAATTTTTTTCCAATAAAAATTTTTTTGGTAAACAATTTTCTTTCTAACAAAACATGATGTCAAGAAGTCATGTGCCGAGTTTCAAAGTGCTTGTGGCTTACATTTGTCTGTCGTTACTGTACTAATATCAATTCATAAGTTCCCGAAGATTTTAGAAACGATTTTTTTCGACAGGAAGATTCCAAAGAAAATTGAATATTGCCATCGATTTTCCTTTAGAGGGATTGGACATGAGTAATTATGCAGCAGACAATGTAGCTCCATGTCGTTATAGTCTGTATGCATTGTCTAATCATAGTCGAACTACCTACAGCGGACACTACATAGCACTACATAGCCTACTGTAGACATCAAGTAGCTCAGTGATTGAGACTTTCGCGTTCGAAACCATTGACTGCTGGTCGGCTAGGTTCGAATCCTTAGCGACTACTGATTTTTATCTGATGGCCCGAGAAAGTGCTAGGAATCGCTAATCCTTGGCTCTCACAAGTTTCGACTTTTGAGGGCTGCCGTTCGTAAGGGAACGACAGCTGGTTAACGGAAAAAACATTTTTTTAAATATGCGAGCACGTGTCATGAATATAATGAATCGGATGTAACCCCAATTTCATCTAAATCCCTCATGAGCGGAAATGCCTATGTTGTCTTCTATGAGCAGGAAGGCACTAAATCACACCTTTTAGATTATACTCAGTTTTATTTCATGTTTCATTTTTATTCTACATTATGTTCTATTTTATACTTATATATCATTAGATTTCTGCTATGTATATAACAAGTTGAAAATTGAGCATGTTTTTTGCTTCAAACGTGAATATTGGAACATAGTAGATTACAGACATGTAATACCTATTGGCAGTTTCCGAAATTGAAGCGATAAATGAAGTGGGAAGTAGAAGATGACGAAACCAAACGAAATGAGAGAAAACATTTCTGTCGGAAAAAGTGTGAAAAAATAGTAGTTCATCATAAATAGTAGTTGAGAACTGCTGTAATAGATAAACCACATTCAAACTGATAACGCTGTCAAGGTACAATGCGTTTCACGGTAAAATTGTTACTGCTTTGTAACTGTTTAGATTCATTAAATCCATTGACGATGAGTAGGTGAGTAGTGATCGTCTCGTTTATTGATGGAAGGTTATACAGAAACAATGATTGCAGTGCCGGCGAATTCCATTCCAAAATATACCGTTTCCCAAATGGATTTCTTTTTGGTGTGTCTACCAGCGCTTATCAGATAGAAGGAGGCTACGATGCTGGAGGTAAATACAGTATTCTCGTTTTCTGATATTTCGAATGTTGTTGAAGTTGAATTAGCTTAGGTTCATACTACACGACAAGGGCCGATAACTCTCAAGTATCTCTCTGAAACAATGATTATATATTGAAAGATCATTTTCATTATAATGCAGCTGAAATTTTGAATAGGTAGGTACCATATCCCTAACCATTTAAGGACAAAATTCCATTTGTTATGGTGGATTTATAGATTCAACCTCAGAGTAATAAAAGACATAGAGATGCCCTACCTATACATACACAAATACCTGTTTTGAAGTTAACATGAACTATCCTTTTCTACACAATTCGAGTGCGAGGGGGGTGACGGGTGGTGAAATGTTATGAACAGTTTGTTTACATTTAGAGTAAGAACAACGATAATACAAACGAAGAATGACAACTTGATCCGAATGAAATGAGCGGGCATACACGAAACTACCCGATTGAATACGGACTCAACATGTATAAGGCCCTCGCTAGGTAAAAAAAACAAAGTTATGTTGCCTTCAAGACAAAAATGGAGAAGGCATCTCTATGGTCTTTTATCACTCTGAGAATTCAACTGAACTAAAGATTCAGATAACATTTTCGTCTGTGATTTAAATTAAGAATTAATAATTACAAAGTTGGTTAATTTTCAACTTACCAACTAAGACAACTAAGAATTGAGGATTTTTGTCAATAAAAACCGCAGAAAGTGACCTTTTAGAATGCCATCAAATTTCATTGTTGAATTTGGCGGGTTTGGTGAAATTTCAGGTTAAACTTTTCGTGTTATTTTGATTATTCCATCAAATATTTGATAAGGATTGTAGAGATCAAGGTTTTATAGAAATAATGGATGCTTTTTTATTTTTCTGACAACAGTTCTCACAGTTGGCATATAAAAAGGCATAGGTAGGTAGATCATAATTCTTAATTGATGTATATAATCACCTTCTCAATTTTGTAATGATAATTCTTAATTATTGATCCATAATTGTTAGTTTAGTTGAATCTATAAATTCACCATAAGCTTTAAAATAGCCAATTTTAGATGAATGATATAAAATACTGTTATAACTACACCAATTTTCACTGAGGTACTGTTGTTTTCAAAATAGGTGACAGAGTTCTGGTTTACCCGTTCAAAGTCATTAGGGTGACCATATCTCCAGACCCCCGTCACATCCGGAGGGCACGGTGGTGTCACTTACCCAGATAGTTCTCCCCAGGTAGGTGGCGTGAGTGATTACCGGGTCCGAGAATCATGTCCCCTTTAGTAGAAATAGTAAACCAAAAATGACAACTTTCTACATTCTTCCAGCCAAGATTTCTGCTGCATCACGACAAACCGGTATGATTTTCGGATTAGAGAACGATGTGTCCATCATTCCACCAAGGACACCTATTGTTGTCGTTGCTGTTGGACTGATTATTTCCATCAACTGGCTGCCCCCTTACGAGCAACCCTCAGAAATCTTCGATAGACTTGTGCGAGCTAGGGAAGATGCAGCCCTCATCTTTTAACGTGTGATGCTATGCACGAGGTCGGTGACGGTGCGGCGATTCGAACCCGTGTACCTTGACATAGCAAGCGAGAACACTACCTGGGAGCTACCAAAAGGCCCATAACGGAATCATAACCATGATCATAACCACCGTATTTATTATTACTATAATTATTTGAATACAAATTTTCCACTCCGATACATGCGGAGGACGTGCTCGGTTGATCATCACACCAATAACCACTCCCCAAACTATGGGGTAAATAGCTATTGGGTACAAAAATCGTGTGCTCTAAGCAGACATAATGAACCGATGACACCCTTCTGTATTCGTTCGGCTAAAATTTCTGCTATCTTTTATCATTTTTATGTTAGAGAGTAGCAAATGAATTACACCGCAAGGGAAAACCAACCAATCTCTACAGAATGATATGGGTAGATCCTGTGGAGTTCGAAAGGTTAACATCGATATTTTGTCCGTTTTTCCTCCCCTATTCGGACAAAAACTCTGTGGCGAAAATCATCTCACTTTGGTGGTCGAGGAGAACTATTTCAGATTTATTGGCTTGTATTTGCTGAGAGTGTGGAACGAGCAGTTCCAATAAATTCGGCATTTGTCGTTCTCCACAATAAACTCAATATCCTCCAGAGCATAGCACAACACCGGTGTCTCATCTACACCATACCAGTGTAGTGGTAATTCAACTTTCGTATTGTCGAGTTATGTCGGCAGATATAGGCTGAGACCGCATATGCTGGGCATGCTGACAGCAAATGCATTATGGTTACAGGCGCTCCGCGGCAGGCTCTGCATCTAGTATCAGCGGCTACGATAGACCAAGGTGTTGAAGAAAACATCCCAGCCTATTATGAAACCTTGAACTCCGATTTCAGCCCACTTAACCTTAGGAAGAAGTGGGTCAAGTTTTCCGATGAGCCAAGTTCTTCGACGTTCTTGAAGAAGACCCCATGCATAGGCTTATCCCCATGTAACTGCAGCGGAACTGTATTTTCTACCGCTTCGTTTCGGCTTTTCTAAACGGGTACCAACTTGGAAATACAGTTTGGGCAACGCCGTTTGGTTTAAACAGTGAGACTAAGTCTATCAGCCGTTCGAGCTGGTCACGCTCCATGTAGAGAAAGGGGTCCATGCTCCGTACAATACCATTCTGTTGTGAAGGCACTTCAAACTTTAATATTCTTGGCCTTCCTGCTATCGGGGATGTAAACTCCTATGCATCATCTTTGCAAGTTTTTACGTCGAGTTGTCGCAGCTCCCCCTGCGTTCGCTTCATTATTCCGAAAGAGTAGACAGTTTTGACAGTTCTTAAACTAGATCTGTCGGAGTTTATGACGATACCTGCCGCAGAGAGAGTTTTCAACTGTGGTTACCTCTTGAGGCTGGTGTTGTGTTCCACCTCTAGGTAAGTATACTCCTCCCGCATCAAGATGATGTAGGATACTTCTTCGCATCGAGATGAACCATGACACATTTGTCGGTCTCAAACTCCATTTTGATAGCATGCACGATAGCCCGCGTAAGCTTTTCCACCACCCTCAAATACTGATATGGATTTTTTTCTACCTGTGGCGTGAAGTTTAATGTCATTCATGTACAATAGATCTGAGCGCAACGGACAATGGAAATAGTGAGATACAAAAGGGAATAGGGCTGATATAATCTTCCTGGAACACCCCTCTTCTAAAGATAACCTGATCTGTTTGGAGTCTAGCTTGACCTGATGTTATAGTGAAGCGAGTCATCCAGAGAGGCATTAATTGTTCAACTATTTGATCTGGTACCGCGAGGAGTCACAGCGAATGTACGATGAGCTCATGGGATGTTGAATAGAAAGCCTTGTGGTAATCGGTCCAGGCCATCGAAAGTTTACGTTTATACTGCATTAAGTCATGCGTAATTTTTCTAGCGATGAGCAGATTTTACATGCAGCCAACGACTCCCTTTTTGCTCATATATCCGTTCGTACACGTGGTCAACTGAGGTGGGTATTCGTATATACAAGATAAAAGAAAACATCTCAAAACATGCGTTCAGACATACTGGCCTGTAGTTCTCTGATTCCGACAAATCTCCGGTTCTTGGGATCAGCATGATTTGTCCCTTGACAAAGCAACAAGGAAGCTGCCAAATACTGGTGAGTGTTCGAAAATTGTTTCTACCAGTAGATTATCAGAATCTGGAGCAGCTTTTTCGTGCCCGTCAAACTTCTTCAGGGGTTATCGGGTTGAGCAGTTTATTGAACTTCAGCTGTCGAAGTCCTCCACAGAAAGCCTGGAACTGCGCTAAGGCTGGAGTGTCTGATTTCAGTGGTTGCAGAGATTCATAAATACCCTTCCAGGCGGATTTCACCTCATCAGCGGTAGGTGGATTTTTTACAACACACGCAGGCTTTCGGAGTAAGTGAGAAGGGTTTTCGTGGAACTTTGAGTTCTCCACGATGCTTCTCACTCGCCTCACCAGTGATTTTTTTGCAGCTACTAGCATTCTTATCGCATCAAGGCATCATACATTGAATACGAGGCACGTGTTGTCTCGCTGACTCGATATTAGCTTCCATCTTCTTTCTCTTTGGCGGTCACTGTACTATTAGTTGGTAATTTGTATATTATATCCTATAGACACAATAACTTCCATGGTGATAATAGAAAGGTCCATGAAATGAAAATGGACGACTTTCTTGAATAGTACATAAAAACAGTTATTGTAATAAAATGCTTGTGAAGGTTTATGGGATTCTTGAAAAAATACTGTTTCGTGTATATACATTACACTGTTGAATCAACAATCAATGCTTCTAATACGAAATAATAATTGTTGTATTGCGTCAAATAAACAACTGATATATAACAGAGAAAACACTCATAATATGAAAGGGATACCAATTCCATATTCCACGAGTAGAGTAAAAGTTGTATTAATGATAAGACTATATTTGGTTACAAACTGGATTATATCATTATATAAGGACCCATTGAACTCCAATGAATGTTTGAAATATAGCAAGTATGAATTCTAACAGAGTCTGAAAGGTGTGCCGGAGAGTTTCAAATAAATGAAACGAAAATTTGGACAAAGTCGAATTCCCCATCTCTCCACACTATCTGAATAAGTGGAAAATTTGAGGCAAATTTCTGTCAGAAAACAACTACTTCCCCCTACGAACATTCAATTACATCTGACATCAATGTGTGCAATGTTCCTCCAATTGCTAATTTTAATAAAGAATTGAATATTTATTTATTATATTGAATATTGTGAAACATGTCATGCCTCAGAAATCTTAGCCGGAAGAATACAGAACGTGTGCAGTGACGATCTGGGTAAATGACCCACCATGCACCCCCTAAGGTTGAGGCCCGGAGAAAAGAGAGCCCCAGTATTGATATATACTCGGACACTCCCCTCCCCCTTCCACCACCCCCGCTCTTAGGATCCTCATCCTGATGATTGGCGATCAGCAGAATAAAATCTGACCGTGTGATATGGAGTGCTCAGCCTTTACGCGCCTGAAGCTCCCTTATATCTGACATGAGTTGAATTGTTACAATGGCTTTAATGTGCATGATGCCCCCCAAAAACTGGCTGAAGGCCCTGTCTTGGGGGCTGAAGGCCCCCGCATGTCTGTCTAATTTCGTAAAATTCTTGTTTCTGAAACATATAAGGTATGTTAATATCTTTCTATCCGGAGCTCCTGCCTTCGCCTTACTTCTTCAGGGGTGTCATTGTCCAGTTGGTTTACAGGTCGTCTATATTTGTCTCTGTCTCGGTCGTCTTGCTCGAGTCTGTTTTCATGTAAGTCTGTTAGTAGTGGGTTTGTGTGGATTTCTACTCTCCTGAGTGTAGTCTCCGCACGTTGTCGTAGTAGTCTGTCAACATAGTCTGGGTGAATGTCCAGGTCACGGTAAATGAACCTGTTGGGCATGTAACGCGGTGCGTCCGTTGCCACTCTCAGGCAGACGTTGAAGAAAGCCTGTATCTTTTGCCTATATGTGTTTGCGCATTGGCCCCAAGCAGCCGACGCGTATAACAGCATAGGCAGCAGAATTGTCTTGATGAGACGTAGTTTTAGCTCCAGGGCCATGGTGCTACTACGTCCTATGACCGGCCATAGCTTATGCCTTGCGGCTTTCGCTAGTGCTAATCTGTGGGAGAGGCGCCGTTGAAACGTGAGTTTCTTATCCAGGGTTACTCCTAGGTAGACGGCTTCATCCACCCATGGAATCCGGTCGTCGTTCATAATCACATGGCCCTCTCGCGTCCTACGTCTCCTCGTAAACAGGACGGCTTTGCTTTTGTCTGGGTTGATTCCGATCTTCCAGCGATTGAACCACGGTTCGAGCTTGTTTACTTGCCGTTGGAGCTTGATTGTCACTCCCCTCTCGTGTGATGACTCGGCGAAGATCGCCGTGTCGTCCGCGTAGAGGGCAAGTTTGGTCATCGGGTCATCTGCTTTCGGCATGTCGGCAGTGTATATGGAGAACAAGTGCGGTGACAGCACCGCTCCTTGTGGGACTCCTGCTTCTAACCTCCTTCGGGATGAGAGAACGTTGCCGACCCTGCATCGGTAGTGTCTTCCTCTTATGAAGGAGTTTATGAGCTTGACCATTGGCGTAGTGTGTCCCGCGTCCACTAGTTTGGTGATCAGTCCATCGTGCCATACTCTGTCGAATGCCTTGGAGACATCTAGAAAGATTGCTCCTGCTAGGTGTCCTTTCCTTGTGCGGTTCCAGCTCTGGATGGTTGCATCCACCAAGCGGGTGACCTGGAGTTCCGTTGAGTGCTCGTGCCTGAATTCGAATTGTTCGTCTGGAAGGACGTTCAGTTCTACCGACATTGCCTCTAGTCGTGTCTGGATCACTCTCTCCGCTACCTTGCTCATCGCTGGTGTTAGGCTGATGGGTCGGTGATTCTGCGGGAACGTGTGGTTTTTGCCGGGTTTCGGAATCATGATTACCGTTGCTTCTTTCCAGCTAGCTGGAAAGTGTCTTAGTCTGAGTATCGCGTGTATGATGTTGGTCAGGGCGGCTAGTCCTTTTCTTGGTAAGGCTTTGACCGCTCTGACTGGTATGTTGTCTGGTCCTGGTGCTTTCCTTGTCTTGGTTAGTCTGAGTATTGCCCTAATCTCTTCTGGGGATGTTGCCTCCAGAAGGATGTCTGAGTCGTCTGAGTCTTCTGATTGTCTGTTCTGCGTGTGTTTCCGTGTCTTCGACTTCGTCGGTGAATTCGACATCGTATCGGCATTGGTGTTCAAAGGAGTCAGCGAACGCTTCGGCCTTTTCATCGTCCGTGAAAGCTATGCCCATTTCACCGTGGAGGGGGGGCAGGGTTTCCTCCGACCGTGTCTGAGTACTTTCTGCATCCTCCATATAGAATTGTCCTCAGCGTTTAGTTCGTTCAAACGCTCAGCCCACTGTCGCTCTCTGAGTTGCTTCAGTTCTTCTGCGAGGTTGAACTGTCGTTTGTCATCGGGCGCCAGCGTGCGCTGGTATCGTTTTTTCAAACGTCTTCGCTGCCTGACCATCTCCTTGAGTTCAGGTGGGAGTCCTCCTTGGAAGTCGAAGCTTGTCGTTGGTATGTCCTTCGAGCATAGGTCTATGGCGGTCAGTATGGATTGTCTTGGTCTCTTTACAGCTTCTTCCAGTTGGCGTGTTGTGTCTATCCGGGGGATATCTATTTTGAATTGTTGTCAAGATGTTGTTTATTACTGTATATCAACTCAAGGTTCATGAAAGCTGATCTTTGTAAACTGTTAATGTGCGATGAAAATTTCAGATCGTTGTCAATTATGACTCCCAAATTTTTTGCAGAGCTAGATGGCTTGACGGTATGACCGTCAACTTCTAGTGTGATTCCTTTTTCTAAAATGTCTCGATGCACCGATGGACCGAAAATGAGAACCGAGGTTTTATTGGCATTAATTTAGTAGGGAATGCTTACGAGAAACTTCAACAATTTTTCCAATATCAGAATTGACCTCTTCCACAGCATGTGCGACATTTGCTGGGTCGAAAACCCTGTAGATCTGAGTGTCATCAGCGTAGAGACAGATTTGGCAGTACCTGACAGCACTCGGGAAGTTGGCAGTATATGAAGTGAAGAGAAGTGGTCCAAGTATTGACCCCTGCGGAACGCCACTGACAACATCTAGGGGAGTTGAGATTTGTTGGTCAATTCTCACCCTTTGTTTCCTATTTAAGAAATAACTTTCGAAAAATTTTACTACGGTTGGTGATAGACCTATGAATTTCAATTTTAATAGAAGAAGATCGTGGTTGATGGTATCAAAAGCCTTACTAAAGTCTAATAATACCAGAATACAGGCTTTTTCAGCATCAATTCCCCTTATGCAGTGCAGTTTCACAACTGTGATGTTTCCGAAATAGTGATTGAACGACGACATCAAATTTCAGGTTCACGCTTACCCGCCGCTGAAATTTCTGGCGAAGCCGAATATTTGATTAGTCATAACTCTGCTAAAAATTATCGGAGAAGGAAAAGGAAAAGTTCATATTGTTTCTGAAGACTCTCCTACCTTCTCATGCAAATATAATATGCGAGTATTTTAGTACTTAAAATGTGTTTTGCCGCACTTCACGGAGATGTTTGCGGATGATCCGAAAATCATGAATAATTTGGTGAATACGGAATTATTATACTAAAGCACGAGTCGTATTTATTGAGATAATTTCTCGAATCAACCAAGTTATTATTTGAAATTTGATGGAGTAAACAAAGTGAATTCTTCAATAGTTGCAACTAATGAATAATAAACATGAAGTCTGTCAACCTGACGTTTATGTCATATTAGATTACAAGATGTATCATTGCTGTTTATATTTGTGGTTGACTTGACGACGTGGTCTTTCCGGATCGGAAAGAAAGGGAGCGAAAGGAAGCGTGTACTTTTGCGAAATCCCATTCTGATTGGTCCTCATATCGCAGGAGACGCGACTTTCATATAGTGAGTGAAATTGTCTGAGAAATTTTGTGAAAAATTACAAGGTATATTTCTTGTGGAGAATTGAATTATCTTTCGCTTTGTTGAAATTGTTTCTTGATAAATCTTATACTTTCCGAAACAACAGCATAATAAATTATAATTTTTTTAAATTAAATTCGGCATATGACATCTCGACATCATGTATTAATAGAAAAAAAATTGTTTACCAAAAAATCAGGGGTGAAACCTAAAAAAAATTTTCATTTACTAAAAATATTTTTTTTGTTGTTATTTCAGAAAATATAATATTTATCAAAAAACGATTTCGATAGGTTGAGAGATAATTCAATTCTCAACAAGAATGATATTTAGTAATACCTTATGAAATACGCTCGTTTTCTCAAAAAACGTGGTTTAACGCCGACGTCACATTTCATGCTCGCACTAACCCGCCACTATAAGTTCAGGCAGGGCCGAAAATTAGATTTGTTATAACTTTGCTAAAAATTATAGTATAGACGGAAAAGAAAAAGTGCATATCGTTCCTGAAGACTTCTACTTCCTCATGCAAATATAACATGTGAGTATTTGAGTACCTAAAATGTGTTTTGTCCCACATCACATAACTCTTCTACGATATTTCCGGAGGATCCGAAAGATATTTTAGTTGATATGAAATAATTAACTGTACTGAAGCGGGAATCAATACCCTCTTCTGGACCATATGCAATGATTTAAGAGTAGTGAGACAAGTCTCACTTTAACATGCCAAAGAAAAAAGTGGGTTTTACTCCTGCCCTAGTTTTCAACTCACCCGAATAATCCCGGCAATTTCTTCAGTAAATGTTGAAAATAATCGCTCACGCACATCCTACATAAAAAATGAAGAATATGATTTCGAGCTTGAGGGTTGCACTTCATAATAGTGTTATTAAATATATATAATATATATATATATGAAGGATATGAATAAGCGATTATTTTCAACATTTAGTGACGAGAATGCCGATTTTATGGGTAAGTTGAAAATGAGGCAGGAGTAAAACAAAGTTTTTTTTGGCATTTATAAGTGGGACCTGTCACACTACATTAAAATGGTTTCATATAGTCCAAAGAGGGTATGAGTTGCTGCTTCGGTATAATAATTCCATATTTACTAAATTATTTTATTTATTATTTTTGGATCACCCGCAAACATCTCCGTGAAGTGCGACAAAACACATTTTAGGTACTCAAATACTCGCATATTATATTTGCATGAGAAGGTAGGAGTCTTCAGAAACGATATGAACTTTTCCTTTTCCTTCTCCGATCATTTTTAGCAGAGTTATAACCAATCAAATATTCGGCTCTGCCAGACCTTTCAGCGGCGAGTAAGGGTGAACCTGAAATTTGATGTCGGTGTTCAATCATATTTTCTGAGAAAACGAGCGCATTTCATAAGTAATTACTAAGAATAATTTTTGTGGAAAATTGAATCGTTTTTCACCCTGTTGAGTTGTTTTTCCGATAAATCATGTACTTTCCAAGATATATTTTTAAACGAAAAAAAAAAATGTTCCACACCTGGAATTTCAGTTAACATTTTTTTTTTCGTGTTATCTAACTACTAGCATACCAAGTTTGGTGGTGCTACAATCGATTTCGTACTCGAAATTTGGAATTATTGATAGATTTTTAATATCTAATGCTGGAGGAGCATTATTGCACCTGACTGCTTGCCCGAACTCCGCTTCGCGTCGTTCGAGTCAACAGCAGTCGCGTGATAAAAGTATCACTTTCCGCACTTGTCAGGAAAATAACTATTCTGTTTCGTGCCAAATGCTATTTCCGACATCTCCCGAAATTCTGATTCCATATAAGAGTAATTCGTCTAGTCGGCGATAATTCGATTACACGTCTCTGTTTTATGAATAATTTCATGGACTGGGGTGCTATTCTCGGGTTTGTACGTATGCGGATTCGATTTACTATTTCATACCAATACACATGGAACGTGTATGTTTTTCTCTTTTTTTTCGTTTACGATTTTAGACCGAATGGTTCAAGAATAGACCCCCTTGAATATCTTTAATAGTTCTACCGTCAGCAGCCCCATCGAGACTTACCGTCGAGCTCATTCCTAGCATCTATTTGTAGTCACATTGGTGACGTTTCTCAAAGCTTTGGAACTCACTACATCGGGAGGTGTTTCCTAAAACATTCCGCCTGCAGAAATGCAAGTAGAACACCAAATACTTTCTCCTTTGATTTGTCCCACACGGTAGACGTTCTCTGAACATTACATTATCTTCTTGGATGGGATCAAAACACGAAACCATTATTTTGGAATGTTGAAGAAGTACAAAAAGTTAAAGCTCAGTATAGTACAGTATTTACATGATTACGGGAAAATTTAGGAAAATATCCGGAATATAGGGAACTTTTGTGTGACGTTATCGAAATGCTGTGAAAAATACTCATACTACAGACAGAATTACAAGAACAACTTTTTTCTTGAGGTTATTCGTTGTTTCATGAATATCAAACCTTGAATTCTACTACATTTTATTATGAAATGCCTATCAATTCACAGATATGAGTTCTGTGGTTTTTGTTTCCCTGTTAGGTATTTACTCATATTTTCATTATCATGCTTGTTGTTGTGATTGACATTGATTATCATCAAGGCTACTCTGTCTGACATTTTCTTCATCATGTAGTCAAACTGCTGTTCAACGGTAGTCTACTAAATTACTAAAATAACGTTATTAGATATGACGTCATTGAAGTGATGGTCGTGTACTATAAATAGTCGTTATCATAACAATTTTGTATTGTTATTATGTGTAGGTAAGGTCAGCTAGGTCAGGTAGGATTGGCTAGTAATTTACGCATTTTCAACTCAGTTTGCACTGTTTGTTCAGGTAGGTTAGCTTGCTCAGGTTAGGTTTGTGTGTAAATTGCGAGTGAAACACTAATCAGGCATTCCAAGATGCTGTCAAAGCAAATTCAAAGTGGCTATTGGACCAGAACAAACCTAACAGCTTCTTCTTGACTTTGGTATTAGAAATAGCTTTTTTGACTTTGCATTTTTGTGTGTTATAGCCTATTTGTATAAAAAAACTCATACTGACTGTGAGCTGAGCATCTAAACCAGTGATACCTAATCAACAATTCTAGCGAATATACGCATACCTAGCCTAAAATCATAAGATAACCAGAAACCAGAGTCGTTGAAGCTTCTGCTGATTTAATAATAACTGACTAGATGAACACCACCCATACCAGCCGAATGCAGTTGTAAGAAATACAGTCATCATTCACTGTGGTTCTGAAGAAACTGATGTTGATACGGGCCATTACTACACCTTGGCAAAGACAGAACGAACTGGTTGAACTGTTATGTTAGTTGTGGGGCAATAACCTCATCAGATACCTTGGATAAATTGAAGAATTTGTTATCAGTTATAGTGTTTTATCTGCAGCTCTGAATTCAAATATTTCAAATACTCCCTCGAGCTGAAGCTCTCGGGAGTTATTCAGATTATTAATATTCATATGGTCTCATTAAATTGTCAAAATACAAACTACTCTCGATAGAATTAAGAAGAAAATAATAGTCGGCTATTTGTCATGGTCTTGTAATATTATCTACCTACATATGATGTTTTTCACCTTGTTTGATTGGTTCTTTGTGTAAATGAATGCACAAGAAAGTGAGCGATTCACTTAATTGTCGAAATTACATTCGTGGTTATAACATTTTTGAGATAATTTTGATTAGATTAGCACTAGATTCGTGCATCTCGTTAAAATTATAAAAAAATTCCTCCACTTGTGTAATTACTGTTGCCAATTCATTATAGATTTAAAAAACAAAAACAAAATGGGGGCTCCAAGATGGCGGCTGTGATTTGTGATTATAGTACGATTCCATTCAAAATTGGTATGTGGGGGTTTTTGAGGTAGAATATTATGAACTTTTTGTTTACATTCATGTAAATTCGAAATGTTGGCAATGTAGATGGTATATGCGCAAAGACGATATGTATCATCCCATCTAAAGAAATTGTGATTTTTATATGGACCATATGTATAGAGGGTATCGAGACCCGACAAATTCAGAAGATTCAAAACTCATGCAGTATCGGAAACTTTTCATCTGGGGTATAGACAGAAATCTACGCGAGCAACATGGAACGCAATGATATTATAATACCACATACACACACTACTGCGCGCCTCTCCTCTTACCTCGCCGACGAATTAACAGCTCACGTTGATATCCTTTCCTCGAGCGGGTAAAACCACCATACCCCAGATGAAATGAGTTTCCGATACTGAATTTTATTCACGGAATAAGAAAACATATAAATTCATAGAACTCAATTGGCTGAATAAGTACCATCGTAGATAATAATATGGCATGTTCAATTCATAAAATATACTCATCAAAAACACTTTCTCACTTGAATCAGAAACACATACCAAACTGATTCAATATACGTCAAAAACCTTTACTCCGTGTGTCTGTATTGATTCAACACTTTTGAAACTATGTAACACACATTCGGAGAACTATGAAACATACCTTTCGATCGCATAATAAAGCTGATATAAACTTTCCTATTAGATTTCTATACTTAATTTTTTTTTTCTCATTCTTCTTCATTTGTCTTTTTCTATTCGCATATTAATATAGATACACTTTTCACTGCAAATATATCTTTGAATCATATCATTCTTCTCAAATGTGTTCACCCACCAACATTGTTTTTTTTCTTCAAGATATAATATTATCGGCATTGGTAGAAGTACAGGGGGGGACTCGTCTACAACTGAACCAAATATAGCTAGTTATCCATTATAATTTTTGTCATATGAAAAAACTATTTAAAATAAATGCATAATAAATGTATTATTATATTCATCACTTATTTTACTTAGAATAATAGTTATTTATTATACGAGGAAAAAAAGTATTAGATTTTAGCTCGAGGTTGTGAAAAAACCGAAGCTAAAATCTATTATTTTTCCCGTGTATAATACACTATTTTTTTCTGTGAAGGGAAAAACGACGATTTAATAGTGAAAAAATCAAATGTCTACGACTTAAGACTTTCGGTTCGCGAGATCTTTCACATTTTCTCTTAAGAGCAACCATTTCATCTACATATACAAACACGGTTTATAACCGCATCGATAGGATTGCGACAGTAATTTGTTTTTATTCATTTTATCAGTTTTTTTTCAACTTATTAATAAAGGCCGGTTAGGTTAGTAGTGTGCAGGTTGAGTGATGAAGGTAGGAGGTTGGGTTAGAGTAGAGCCCAGAGCTGAACTTCGGATGCGTGCGAGATCAGCTTTTGCAATAGCAGATATCTACCCTCACCTATGTATACAGTGTGTTACACTTCTCATGGAAACACCCTCGTATCTTCCGTAATTTTTGACGCAGAATCATGAAATTTTCAGGATCGATAGATACACTAGAAATGAACTCACTGCACAAAAAGGGTCAACCTACGTGATATACACTGCACGCCAGCAGCGATGGAACCACCCATTTTTACGGTAAAACATACTAGGGGTCAAAATTCGCTTAAAATTCTTTCAGATTCGTGATCAGCACCCCCAAATTACTATAAATACACCTGTCTCCTGAAAAATTTTTAGTCCTGAAAAATTCAAATTTGTTACACTTCTCATGGAAACACCCTCGTATCTCGTAATTTTAGACGAAGAACCATGAAATTTTCAGGATCGATAGATACACTAGAAATGAACTCACTGTACAAAAAGGGCCTACCTACGTGATATACACTGCACGCCAGCAGCAATGGAACCACCCATTTTTACGGTAAAACATACTAGGGGGCCAAATTCGCTTAAAATTCTTTCAGATTCGTGATCAGCACCCCCAAATTACTATAAATACACCTGTCTCCTGAAAAATTTTTAGTCCTGAAAAATTCAAATTTGTTACACTTCTCATGGAAACACCCTCGTATCTTCCGTAATTTTAGACGAAGAACCATGAAATTTTCAGGATCAATAGATACACTAGAAAGGAACTCACTGTACAAAAAGGGCCAACCTACGTGATATACACTGCACGCCAGCAGCGATGGAACCACCCATTTTTACGGTAAAACATACTAGGGGGCAAAATTCGCTCAAAATTCTTCCAGATTCGTGATCAGCACCCCCAAGTTACTATAATTACACCTGTCTCCTGAAAAATTCAAATTTTTTTCACTTCTCATGGAAACACCCTCGTATCTTCCGTAATTTATGACGAAGAACCATGAAATTTTCAGGATCGATAGATAAACTAGAAATGAACTCACTGTACAAAAAGAGCCAACCTACGTCATATACACTGCACGCCAGCAACGATGGAACCACCCATTTTTACGGTAAAACATACTAGGGGGCAAAATTGGCTTGAAATTCCTTCAGATTCGTGATCTACTATAAATACACCTATCCACTGAACAATTTTCGGTCTTGAAAAAATTCGAATTTGTTACACTTCTCATGGAAACGCCCCCGTATCTTCCGTAATTTTCGACGTAATTTTCGACAATAATTTGAATATATCATTAAATTTTTTTGCGCGGGCCAGAATATGTTTTTATAACTTTGAACTTGGATTCCAGCATTATCAAATTTCAAATGAATTACGGATAGTTCGTGAAAAATATCTATTTTCAGTAATGCATAAGATGATAATGAAATAATTGTGCGAAAAAGTATCACTTTATGCACTGTCAACAGTGCGTAGTAAAAAAAATACTGTGCAATAGGTACTTATGCATACAATATTGCCACTTCCTCATAATTCGTTGTTAGCTGCACAAAAGAGTCATCGAGTAATTTTCTTATATGAGACTAATTGGGAGCTGCTTTCGTTTCTTAGTTTGACAAAATCTATGTATATTTTGAAAATCTCCATCGACCCTGGAAATTTCAACAACAATATATTTTTTCGAAAAAATTGATAGTTAACGACTGGCGACAATGTATTGAGGCAATGGCTGCATTTCTGGGATATCAATCCTAAGAGTTTCATCATTATAACTCGATAATAACTGAAGGATGGTAGCGTTTCCATGAAGAGTGAGACATATTAGAATTTTTCAGGATGAAAATTATTCCGAAGACAGGTGAATCAGTAGTAATTTGGAGATCCTGAACACGAATCAGGCGTGCAGTGTATATTACGTAGGTTGACCCTTTTAGTGCAGTTAGTTCATTTCTAGTGTATTCATCAATCCTGAAAATTTCATGGCCCTACGTCAAAACCTACGGAAGATACGGGGGCGTTTCCATGAGAAGTGAAACAAATTTGAATTTTTCAGGACTGAATTTTTTTCAGGAGACAGTTGTATTTATAGTAATTTGGGGGTTCTGATCACGAATCTGAAAGAATTTTCAGCAAATTTTGCCCCCTAGTACGTTTTACCGTAAAAATGGGTGGTTCCATCTCTGCTGGCGTGCAGTGTATATCACGTAGGTTGACCCTTTTTGTACAGTGAGTTCATTTCTAGTGTATTTATCGATCCTGAAAATTTCATGGTTCTTCGTCAAAAATTACGGAAGATGCGAGGGTGTTTCCATGAGAAGTGGAACACACTGTATATCTGGGAAAAAAGTACTCACTTTTTTGCCGGGGAAAAAAGTTATTTCATGGTAAGTTATATTTTATTACCTGTCAACAGAGATAAAATGACAAACTTTTTTCCCGTCACAGAAAAAAAAACACTTATTCCCTACTCCACAACGAATATGTTTCATAACATGCACTAACGCTCACATCCATATCAACTGGGAATATAACTGAATACCGTGCTAAAATGAAAAATTAAAATATGAAATTAGTAGCAATTTTACTTAGCATCTTCCACCGTTTTGAACGATATTACGAAACAAACATTAAAAAAAATTTATTTCTTACCTTACAGAAAAGGGTCGGAATATTTTCGACCATTACACGAAGACCAATCCGGAAAAATTTAAAAATTCGAGTAATGGAGATATAGCTTGTGATTCTTACAACAGATGGCGGGATGATGTCCAAATTCTTAAGGAGTTGGGTGTCGATTTCTATAGATTTTCCATATCGTGGAGTAGAATTCTTCCTGATGGATTATCAAACAATATCAATAAGGATGGACTGCGATATTATAATGAACTCATTGACGAGCTGATGAAAAATGGTATGATAATAAATATTTCTTCTCGTATATTTACAACAAATAATGTGTGAATAGTATTGAAATAAAAAAATAAGATAATGGACGCCTGTGGTGTCACTCATTCAGAACAAATAATACTTTTCCTTTTACCACACTAGTATATTCACTCCTACCTACGCATTTCAATGATGAAGTAAGAATACCAATACCAAACAATCAGTGAATATGAGTAGAGTATACAGGGTGGCCAACTGTAAACGAAACAGTCATTTACATTAACCTCGTCAACATTTTATAAAAACGCTTAGACCCGTCGATTTTAGGGGGACACCCTTTTTCGGAATTTTTGACTCCAATACTGTTACACCCAAGTGAGGGGAAAAATCATCCCAAAATATTTAAATGGCATTTGGGGTTAAGTAAGAAGTCTTAAATGCTCTTATAAATAATTATTTTACAATTTCGCCCAAGACTTTGGAAAAAATTATATGTTAAAATTCAAATTTTGTTCAGTTGCTATATACAATAATGAAGATTATGTTCAAAATTATAAGGAATAATAAGGGAGTTAAATTTATTGCTGGAGAGAAGCTGGCCCTGGACGCCTGGAAAAATTATTTTGAACATGGGGATTCTTTTCTCAACCTATCCTAATTGTTACCCCAAAATATGAGACTGGCAGAGTTCCTAATGAGGAAGTTAAGATTTATTGCTGGAGAGAAGCCGGCCCTGGACGCCCGGAAAAATTATTTTGAACATGTGGATTCTTTTCTCAACCGATCCTGATTGTAACCCTGAAATAGGAAACTGGCAGAGTTCCTAATGAGGAAGTTAAAATTTATTGCTGGAGAGAAGCTGGCCCTGGACGTCTGGAAAAATTATTTTGAACATGAGGATTATTTTCTCAACCGATCCTAATTGTTACCCCAAAATATGAAACTGGCAGAGTTCCTAATAAGGAAGTTAAGATTTATTGCTGGAGAGATGCCGGCCCGGACGCGCGGAAAAATTTTTCTGAACATGTGGATTCCTTTCTCAACCGATCCCAATTGTAACCCTGATATATGAAACTGGCAGAGTTCCTAATGAGGAAGTTAAGATTTATTGCTAGAGTGAAGCCGGCCCCGGACGCCCGGAAAAATTATTCTAAACATGCGGATTATTTACTCAGCTTGTCCTGATTGTAACCCTAGGACTACTCTAGCTAACGCCGGGATAGTATGTCATTTCTTCCAGAAGGGATGTAAAATGGTTACATTGTTACATTATGTTCCCTATAACAACCTATTTTCTTAATCGCTCCAATTTCGAAAACACACTGTATACTATATTCATATGATATTTTCAAATAAATAAATAAATTTGTTATTCGTTTTTTCAAAATCGTATTCCTAATATACCGTTGATTAACATGGAACCAGTTGACAGAAAGAGAAGAATGTGGTGACTTTCCCCAACAGTTTAAAGAACACAACACACGCCACTGTACTTTTTCTTATTTGATATACCAGTTGACAGAAAGAGAAGAATGTGGTAACTTTCCTCAACAGTTTAAAGAACACGACACACGCCACTGTACTTTTTCTTTTTTGATATATCATAAAAACTTCATCATTTCAGATATAACTCCAATGGTCACGATGTATCACTTCGATATACCCTTACCACTGGCACGAATCGGTGGGTTTACTAATCCACTCATATCCAACTACTTTGAAGATTACGCAAAAATTCTTTATGAACATTTTGGAGACAGGGTGAAGTACTGGATAACTATCAATGCCTCTCTGTTAGGATATGAAGACGATTTGTTTCCGCCTTTCATCAACCAACCTGTAACATCAAACTATTTATGCAATTATGTAACGGTTTTAGCGCATGCGAAGGCTTTCCGGCTCTATGACAAGTACTTCAGGAAAACTCAAAAAGGTAAATATCACCATGGTCTTCAACTCTCACTGGAACAATAATTTAAGATGCATTTCATGTGTAATTTTTTTTGTAATATTTTTCAAGTGAATGTAAATAAGGAAAAATTGATGAATATTTTACCACAGAGCGCATATAGTCTTCAGAAACTGAAAGTCTGTTTTTCATACTACCGCTCCATGGTTCAGAAATGGAATATCGATACCTGATATGAAGAACATTGTTAGTCATGTTACAATGTTTTCCAACCATTCCAGGAAAAGTTTAGTCTAAGTGTAAGCTCCATTTTGACATAAGAATCTTCATTGTATCTCGAATGAATCCGATAAAATTTACCAAAATAGTTTCATTGTAACAGGAAATTTCTTTACAACTTATGTAAAAACGTAGTAACTCAAGTTTTAATATGGGACAATTTCAAATACTCAATTGAATATATTTCATATAAAAAACATTGCAATGTCCGATACAATGTTATTCTAGAAAATTTAAATATTTCCTCTATTATGAATTTATTGTAAGTTGTGATGATATTATTATGTTTTTCTACTCAAGACTTGAAATTTGAGTAACCTGAAAGTCATTGAATGAAGTGGAGTTATAATTTTAGCATTAATTTCAAAGTAAGAGCGTATACAGGATCTGCCCTTTGGAAGGGGTATATTTTGAACTTTTACCAAGAAGCAGCATGCTGTAGGAATTTGTAAATAGTGCTACGAGTATTTTTCTAGGTTTTGGGTAATTTTTCATTTGTGGTATTTTGAGAGTACTGAATTTTTTTGTTTTTAGTGAAAAAATCATTCTGAGATTCATCGGAAATAATTATTTAGGGGGTAAGATAATTACCCCTGTTACGCAAGGCTAACACGCAATAACGTTCTTACATTTTCTTAACACCTTAGACCGTAGTGTGAAACCGAGTGGTCTGTAAAAAATTATAATCATGGAACGAAACTTCTGAATTCAGCTTTATAGGGAAATGATTCAACTAATGGTACGTAATTTTACGTTATTTTCTGCATGAATATCCTCATGATGAGATTAATGATTGTTGTTCAGGTAGAAATCTCGATAAGTGAGGAGAGTAGGTATATATCAGAACGGCTTGGAAAGTTATTGCCAACATGGAGTTTTATGAAAATTATAATACTTGTGATTTGAATTTGTATTTGTATTTCAGGATTTGTAAACAAGGATGAAAAAATAAATTTTAATTATTTGTTTCAATCATTCTGTATTTGATGTCAAACTTATTCATTTTATATTTGGTTCTAACTTACTACGCTTCAAAAAAAAAATACGAATTCATAAAGGTTAGTTTTATCGCATAATCTAGTAAGTATGGGTTGTTAATCAGAATGAGAATTCTTTTTAGTTGAAACATATTTTCCCAACGACATTTTCGAGTATCTACATAGTTTATCTGCCTCTTTGATTATTTTCACTCCCATAATCAAAAATATTTTGGTTCATTCTCGAAATCCTTGAGATGAAATACAGATTATTGTTTTATTTCAGATTCTTCATCAAGTTAATCCTGTCTTCAATCATAGTTGCATCTACACTCCGCTGAGTTAGTTCAAAAATCGAATAAGGTTAAAAAAAATCTGCAAAAATGCACCGTTTTCGAGTAAAATGTGCTCGTAATTTGAAAAAATGCGATTTTATCAATTTTCTGTGCTCTCTCATTCAGTCACATGATAATATTTTCACACGAATATACACGAATGATTTTTTCAAGAATATCTCTTTTGTCATTCATAGTCGAGACATATATGAATAATTTGGGACAAGGTGATCCTGAAAATATCATTATGTGACGGAATGAGAGGGCACAGAAAATTGAGAAAATCGCGTTTTTTCGAATTTCGAGCACGTTTTAGTTTGTAGAAACTTTGAGTTATAACTCGAAATCAGTGTTAATTTCGAACTCGAACTCGAAATTAGCTTATACACCGAAAATAGTGTAATTTTCAGGTATTAGGATAAATTTCCTGTGACAACTCCAAATTTCGTGTTATAACCCAAAAAGAGGAAAATTGGTGTTCATGTCCTGTAATATTTCGGACGCGTTTGATAAGTGCGTACGTGTGATGAAAACTATTTGAATGGAGCGTTGCCTTGGCAATTATTACAATTGAAAAATAAATACCATATGTAAATAGTACAAAACGCTGGTTGATAAAGAAGGCCGAGACCGCGGCTGAGACACAAATGTATTTTTTTCGACCATTATCATGAATTTTAATTTTGTCTTCCGAATTTGAATATATTGTTGTATGTTCTGCAGTGCAAAAGTTATTTTTTCTAAGACCACATGGAAATATGTCCATTTTATGCGCTTTATCGATCAAGGAAGTAGGCCCATTGTAAAACACTTTTTCATTTCTACTTCGCGATAATGATCATTTCAGTACAGGATATTTCATTTCCCACGAAGATCGATTCAAGTTTGTTAACGTTCTAATAATTTGATATTTCACATCAGTATTCACAATATTCGTTTCAAAAAAATAATTAATCGAAAATGAGTAGTAATAGTGAGGATGGTTCGACATTGACACCGTTAATTTCAATATAAAGATTGATGACAATCGAATTCTATATTTTCGAATAGTTGGCATGAAGTTTTTATAGAAGTTAATTTCCCCATATTATTCGTAGCAGCGAGTGAAGAGTGAGGGAACGTTCAGATTTTGGACAGTGGTGGTGAGGGTTCAGATCTCACATAGACCACATTTTTTTCGTTTTTTCAATCGATTAGTGTTCCATTTTTATTATAATTTTCAATATTTGTATATTTAATTCCTTTTTTAGGTTGTATATATTATGGGAATCATGACGGCAGGAAAATGTATGATAAAAAGTGTTATTAAAAATATTACCGATTTGTTTATGATTCAGATGGTCGTAGAAAAAGTATAGTGTACAATTTGCATGAAATGACCCATTTCCTGCTCATTGTACAATATACTATTTCATTATACCTGCATCAGAATATTTGTTAGTTCTGTGCAAATTATATCTTCATTTCAGGAAAAGTAGGCTTCGTTATAGATGGTAAATGGTTTGAGCCAGGCAGTTCAAGTGATGAAGATATCGAAGCTGCAGAGAGGGCCCGAGACTTCTCGGTAAATACCTTTTCAATATTGAAACTTCTGTATTTCATGTGGATCAACAAAAAATGTGTAGATCTCGGTTTATCAGTGATTTGTTGGGATCCAACGCGTCATGTTTAATTTATATTTGCGGATGATGGCACTCTACGCTTTCCAGAGCAATCAGCTCGCGAAATGAAAAATGAGTATGAGTATGAGCAGTAGGTAGGAATTGATATCCCTCTTGAATAACTCTGGAGGCTGTATGCCTCAGGTTACACCTCCCGAGGCAACGAGTGGAAGAACGAGACCTGAAAAAGAGATGTTCGGCATGTCTCCAAAGTGAAGGCATATTAGTCCGGGAGGTACTGTCACTTTGGAATACGTCATAGTATGCACGATGAAATTTAGTTGTTATTATAGTACACATACCACTTATTACTAAACCAAGATTCAGACCGCGGTGGGTGGAGTGGTGGGAGGCTGCGCAACTTGTCAAAAAAAGTTGAAAAAAAGTAATAGTATGCAGGCTGGATTTTTCATCGTTAGTAGATCATGTGATACTCACCACGAAATCAATTGTCAGACCATTGATTAATGAAAAATTAAACCTATTTTTTATTCATAACTTCCACAGTTTTGGAAATTCCACAATTTAATTCAAAGAAACATTTTTGTTCAATAAGAGCTTTATTTCAAAAGAAAAATTAAATGTTCAGTTGCCACCAGTGGTGTACAAAAAGGGTATATTGGTCCCTTTCCTCGCCTTTTTTTACGCCAATAGTAAAATCAGGAAAATTATTATTCTTTGATTTCTTCATTACATTTTGAGTAAAACATGTATGATTGTTTGAACCCGGAAAAATCAATCGTTTTCAAGATAATTGCGCTTTTATGAATACATACTAATAATGAAAAAAATGTTTTGCTGGAATGAATTTTACAATACAAATAACCAAATTTGTACTGGATATTCGACCAAAAATATCAATGCTACTTTCAAATGCATTTTTTCACAAAGCTGCTCTCTTGGAGAAATGCAGGGTGTTGAAACTGGAAAATTATAAAGCATTTTTCTCCTAACATACATACAATGTATCAGACTTCTCATGGAAACACCCCCATATCTTTCGGAATTATTTGAGAAGAACTCTAAATCTTACCTGTGGTTGATCTGAGTGATATACAATGCTCGCCAAGAGCGATGGACTTACCCAGTTTTGCGAACAATTACATTAGGGAACAATATACATGGTTTCAAAATTACAACGGATTCGGAATCAGGACAAAAATACTACTACCAGTACAGATTTTCGATGAAAAATTTTTACTTCTGAAAAACCCAGTTTGTCTCACTTTTCATGGAAACACCCGCGTATCTTCCGTAACTATTGGAGTGGAACTCTGTAAATTTCCGGATCGGTAGATGTACAATCGATGAGTCTTAATCTTGCCTGAAGTTGAGCTGAGTGACATACACTGCTCGCCAGAAGCGATGCACTTGGCCAGTTTTGAGAAAAATTATATAAGGGGACAATATAGGCTCAAAATTCTATCGGATTCGGAATCAGAACACCAATTTTACGACCAATACAAATTTTTGCTATAAAATGTTCAGTTCTAAAAACCCAGTTTGTCTCACTTTTCATGGAAACACCCCCGTATCTTCCGTAACTATTGGAGTGAAACTCTGTCAATTTCGGGATCGGTAGATATACAAGTAATGAGTCTGAATCTTGCCTGGAGTTGATCTGAGTGACATACACTGCTCGCCAGGGGGTATTACCATGAAAATTAATACAAATTTGGTTTTTCAGAATTGAAAATTTTCCAGCAAAAATCTGGACTGGGAGTAAAATTGGTGTCCTGTTTCCGAATCCGTTAGAGTTTTGGGTCTATAATGTCCCTTAATATGGCTTTTCGTAAAGCTGGTTAAGCCCATTGGTCCTGGCGAGCAGTGTATTCCTCTCATATTAACTTCAGGCAAGATTCAGACTCATCGCTTGTACATCTACCGATCCACTTCAATAGTTACGGAAGATACGGGGGTGTTTCCATGAAAAGTGAGACAAATTAGGTTTTTCAGAATTGAAAATTTTCTATCGAAAATCTGTACTGGTACTAATATTGTCGTCTTGATGGAATCCGTTGGAATTTTGAACCTAAGTATATTGTCCCCTAATGTATTTTTTCGCAAAATTGGGTAAGTTCATCATTCCTGGCGAGCATTGTATTTCACTCAGATCAACCGCAAGATTTAGACTCATCCTGAGATTTGCACTGTTCTTCTCGAATAATTACGGAAGATACGGGGGTGTTCCCATGAGAAGTAAGATATACTGTATGTTAGTTAGGAGAAAAACGCTTTATAATTTTCCAGTTTCAACACCCTGTATTTCTGCAAGAAAGCAGCTTTGTGAAAAAATGCATGTGAAAGTAGCATTGATATTTTTGGCAGAATATTCAGTACAAATCTGAAGCAGTGATTTGCATTGTACAATTCACTTCAGCAAAACAATTTTTTCACTATTATTATGTATTCATAAAAGCGCAATTATCTTGAAAACGATTGATTTTTTCGGGTTCAAACAATTTTACATTTTTTACTTATTATATTATTAATATTGAATGAAGAAATAAAAAAATAATTATTTTCCTGATTTTACCAGGCGCGTAAAAAATAGGGGATGAATGGGGACAATATACCCTTTTTGTACGCCACTGGTGGCAACTAAAACTGTAATTTTTTTCACTGAACAAAAACATTTCTCCGAATTGAACTGTAAAATTTCTAAAATTGTGGAAGTTATGAATAAAAAATGTATTTAGCTTTTCTTATTCAACACCCTGTATTTGTGCAACCAAGGCTACCCAAGGGTCTGACAATTGATTTCGTGATCAGTATCACATGATCTACCAACGATAAAAAATCCGGCCTGCATACTATGACGTATTCCAAAGTGACAGTACCTCCCGGGCTATATGGATGTGACGACTGTGCTCGACGGATCATACTGGATGGAACCGCTAACGGTGGAACGATTGATGATATTTCAGATGAAAATATCTATGAAACAGACAGATTGGAAACCTTTCTACGGTGTTCCAGAGAAGTGAGCGAGCTTGTGAGCGGAGTATCACCGACGAGGAGAATGGCTCTCCATATATGGGAACAGTAGCATTCCAAGTGAGACAGGTCGAATTTGTGCCTTATAAAACATAATCAGTACTTTTGGGTACGAAACAGAATGAGGCATTTTTTGACAATGGACCTCACATGGTTTTCCCATGAAAGGGTTCTGCTGATGGTAATACCGAGCATTGAAATGGAAGATTTCATTGGATGGATACTCCTCACATAGTTTTTAGGCTTGCCACTGTAAGATCGGTCTTTCTAGAGAAAAGAACTCGGGGGTCGAGCCAGGTATCAAAATCGATCAAACGCCTTGGAGATATATAATGCAACGACTAGAGTTTTACCATATTTTTCTATAAATTGCTGCCACATTTGTGAGACGCAAGCAAGAAGGTCACCAGTTGAGATTGCTGCTACATATGTGAGATAGAAGCAAGCAGGTCACCAGTTGATATTTAATGCCAGAAACCATATTGTCAATCATTGATAATTCAGCATTCTAGATATCTCATGCTTGATGTTGATGTTGTTGATATTGATGGGTTTTTTCGTGACCTTCGAGATAACAGATAGCAGTGCGATAGTTCTGCAATTGCAGGGCGGAGTCTTTTTCCCTTTTTTGGCGGACTGGTTGTACCCTTGCAATTTTCCAGTTGGGTGGAAATACCCCCAAATTATAAGAGAGGTTGAATAACTTGCAAAGAACTGGTGTGAGTTTAGAGCACGTTCCTTGAGAACGATCGGCGGAATTCTATCAGATCCACTAGCTTTGTTGGTGTTGAATCCAGGCAGAATGCGTCTGATGGTAGTGATGGTTGGTTAGCGGAAGATATTCTCAGGCTTATGACTGTCAATGGGGTTGTTTCTTCAATAAATCCAGCATGGAATTTGCAGGAAACGTAATGGCAAAGGCAGCTCAGCTGGCCTTAGTTGCTAGTAGTCGTCTTCCTTGGTTTTGGAAGAAAATGGGCTGGATGTAAATTTTTTTTCAAGGCATAGAAAAATTACCAAAAATAGAAAAAACTTAACAAGGTGTGATCTTGGCGTTGTGGGTCTCTTTCGATAATTCGATTGTCTCTTTGCAGATGTTTCTTGCTCCACCATATTCTGATCTGGTCTCAGGGCACTTTCATACCATTTCCACCATCGACGGTATGCTGCCTGCTTGAAAGCGATAACTCTGAGGCAGTTCGTGCCAAACCAGGTTTTATCAGATGATGTTCTTCTTGACGTGTTAGGTATTATATGTTGACATCCCCAGCATTATGATCTCAGAAATTGTCTCGGTGCATTGTGTTCGATATCCAAAAGAGAAACCTACTCTTTTCCACGGAAATGCTGAGAAAAACATGCGAAGACCATCCCAGTCGACTGAATTTTAGTGCCATATGAGACGGAGCAGTCTTGTGCTGGTTGATGGTGTAGAAAAAGAGCAAAAAGTGGAGATGGTGTTGTGATAGGAAAACCAAATGCGAATTGAGGATGAGTAGGACAAATTGGCATTTTTCTTGAATGTCTGGAGGCTGTTTGCCTCAGGGAACACTCAATTAGGACATGAATTCCAAAGCTTTGCTGTTCATCGTGGAAAGGTGCCCTTCGGGACAAATATTCCATAAGTCTCAAGAGTATAATTATACAAAATAAAATTATAATAATAATTATCGCTCATAAACATTCGTAATTTGTACCCAAAGGCATAGCCTGTGCGGTAGACGACGGCAATTATTATTTACCGTGGCGCTCCAGTTAGAAATCTATAAATCACTAACAATATTTTTGTTTTAGTTGGGACTGTTCATAAATCCTATTTTTCATGCTGATGGCGACTTTCCAGAACGTGTTAAGAAATGTGTTCATAAGGCAAGCCAACAGGAAGGTTTTGTGCAGTCAAAACTGCCAATTTTATCCCCTGACGAAGTTGATTACATCAAAGGCACTTTCGACTTTATGGGTGTGAATATTTACACCAGTTTTCTTGTGAAGAATAAAGACAAGATAAGTTCTGAAAACCCATCTTGGATAAGGGATGCAAATATTGATATATTCCAGGATGAATCTTGGCCACCATCCAAATCAGATTGGTTGAAGGTGGGTTATGTTTTTTTCTTTTCTTCATGCAAGTGTGGCTACCACATAATCCTTGTATACTTATAGCTTTAGTAACAATAATACCTCGACAGAGAAAAGAGAATACCGGTAAACTTCTGATTCAAATGTGATAGCACACGTTGAAACGTGAAGTCTACGTCTTTCCCATCCCACAGTCTGAGGGTTATAAGGGTGCAGCCGTTTCACGGAAGCATTACATTTTTATTAATATTCAAATCACATATTTTTCAATAATTCCTATTGTTTGTAAGAAAGAAGGAAATGAAGATGGTGAGGTTTTTTACAACCTTCTTCAAAAATCGTGCATATAGTTAAAAGAGTTCCTTACATCAGCAGAGTGGTGATCGGAAAGGATCTGACTGAAGAGCAACTAAAAATCGTTAATGAACCTCCTAAAAGAGTGGGAACGGCTAGGAGTATATGGACAATTACTGCAAAAATCTATGTAGAGTTAAATGATCAGACAAATGTTTCTGAGATATCAGTAAAATATTTGTCCTAACATTAAAATTAAAAGTTTTGTTGAAAAGGGGAACATTCTCCATGAAAATTGAAAAATGAAAAATGTGATTTATTTGTAATATCTAACAGAAAACAACTACTTCCCCGGCACAAGCCACGCTGGACATTGATAGATATTGCAAATTTTCACTTTCAGATTTTTTCTTTCCTTTTCAGTTAGAGTCTTTTTTTTACTTTTTGGCAAAGTAACCCTCCCTCTGTTAACGTTTCAACGAATTGGAATTTTCAGATGAATTTTTTTTGTGTGGAATGGCAGTTCATGAGCTACTTTTTAGAACAAAAAAAAATGTCTAATTTTTTCAATGGCATGTGGCGTCAAGTGATACCTCATTCGGAACGTCTTACAAATTGTCTATACGTCCTCAAAATTTCGAACAAATGTACGAACTCTCTTAGAGTAACCCCACCCCTGTTAACTTTTAAACGGATTGGAATTCTGTTTTGAATTTTTTTTTTTTTTTGGTTAAATAATAGTTCATATCTACTTATTAACAACAAAAAATTGTAATATTTTTCACAATGGCGTCTGTCCGATATTTTGATTTTTTTCTTTGAAATGGCTTTGTGTTCGATACATCATTTGAATTGTATTTTAATTCTTTATAAGTACGACAACAAAATTTCAAAAAAAAATATTCATCCAAAACAAAATGGTGGAACATAATGTTAGAGAATTCCTTTTAATTAAGGGGTGTTATTATAACTGATTGCCCCGATTACCTGGGTCGATATTATCATTACTCAGTTTGTTTTATGTTTGTTGATAATAAATCAATTACAGAAAACTTTTTTGTAGGTACCTTAGAAGATTTGATAATTTTTCTAGAACTAAAGTATCTGAAAGATCCTCATAGCAGAGCTCTGACATTATGTACCACCATTTTGTTTTAGATGAATATTTTTGTTTCAAATTTTGTTGTCGTGTGGAGAATTGAAATACAATTCATAGCCATAGCCATTAAAAAATAAAAAAAAAAAATTGCGGACCGACGTCATTTTGAAAAATAAAAATTTGTTATCAAGAAGAAGCTTATGAACTACCGTTCAAAGTTAACAGGGGTGGGGTTACTCGAAGTGAATTCTTACATTATGTACCGCCATTTTGTTTTGGATGAATATTTTCGTTTGAAATTTTGGGAACGTATAAAGAATTGACGTTCCGAATGAGGTATCACTCTCCTCCCTATGCCATTGATTCTTTTTTCAAAATGGCGTTGGGTCGCCATGTTGAAAGATAGAATTTTTTTTGTTGTTGAAAAGTAGCTTATGAACTGCCATTCCACCAAAAAAAAATTTCATTCGAAAATTCCAATCCGTTCAGAAGTTAACAGGGGAAGGGGGGGACTTTTTGGACACAATATAGAACGAGTGAAAAAAAAATAGTATTTTTTTTACCTGTCCAAAACACCGTTTGGGTGAATTTTAATGCATTGGCCAGCGAACCGCGCATCTTTGGAGAGTTGCTGTCAAAGGAGTATGCATACGGCTGTATTTCTCCTTCTCAATAAATCGGAAGAATTTAATTCAGTACAAACTTTTTCCAATCAAAATAGTGGAACAAGCATTTTTGTCTTGTGTTCTCTGAAAATACGAAAGAAATTGATGAAGTTCAGTTTTTTCTGAGTATTGGCTTTTTCTTTCAAGTTCTTGTCTTCGCGATGGAATTATTGAGGTTTTCATACAAAGCCATCTTGTATGAAAATTATGTCTCACATAATTGGAAAAATATGATTATTTTTGAATATTAATTTCTATGGTGATTAAAACGCTACAAGATCTATTATCAATATGTGAAACATGGTTGAACCACTACACTAATAATGATTAGATGAATTTTGTTGGCTATTTATACAGGATGGACAGAAATTATAGAGGAAAAGTTTAATGTTTATACGTTAGCGATAAATTGCGTTTTGATATAATTGAGAGTGGGTAGAATTATACATGGACACAATGCTGGATAAAAATTACTGTTGAATAACAGACGATTGCTATTGGTGGTATTCATACATTTCATGAAGAGAACACAAATTCTTTCCAGAATGGATATCAATATAACTTTGTTACCATTTTGATTCAAATTCATTTGATAATGAGAATAATTGCGTTGAGAAGTTTCAGATGAATTCGTTCAATACTTTATTTTTCAGAATATACGACCAAAAAAGTGTTGATAAGAAAAGCCAACACCATCGAGCAGTCGATAGGAAAGTTTTATACTGGGTGAATTGTTTAAATAACATTTTTGATAAACATATGCCTGTTACTACTTCTAGAGTTACGAAACCAAAAGCTTCATGGGTGATAAATGTAATCAAAATAATAATAGGAAGGTAGAAAAACTTTCAGTCTAGCTCCACCAAAAATAATCTTTATTGTAGATGTCATGTAGTTACATGGTGCATGGTCGTCTTGTGATTTGAAATTCAAATTTGAAATGATTTTTGGGTGGACCAACCATGGCCCCTAACATATGTGGATCCCGCTCTAGCGGACCATATGGTCATAATTAGGACCATTCAATTTTAATATTTTTTTTGAGATTTTTCCACCATAATATGATCGACTCGTAACTAACCCAAATTTTGCTGTAGATGAAAGATTCATCCTTCGAAACATGTCCTCTCTCTCATTGTTAGTCTTCCGACTACATGGTATCTATGTGATGTTAGTCCTCTGACTACATGACATCTACAATAAAGATTATTTTTGTTTGAGTTAGACTGAAAGTTTTTTCACCTTCCTAATAAATCTCACCTTCACTGTATGTGATGGATCGTCTCTAATGGAAAAATAATGATTGTTATTAGTATGTGCAATGGCAATCTGGGGCGATTCAATATTTTTTTTTTGAATATTCACTTTTCAGCTGTAGGAAAACCTGATCAACAGCAGCACCACGGGTGTTCGGTGCGCATTCCAAACAAGCATTATACGTCATCTAGGCAACTCATATCACACTTTAGTTTCAGCATGGCATGTGGCCGTGTATTGAAGCCAAAGTAATGAAGAAAATGTTTTTCCTTGTAGGGTATTGAACCAGCGTAGAATGCTAGCCAAAATTTCTGAAGATGATAGTTACACCACTGAACCTATCGACCATCCTGCTATATGACTTGTCCCTTTCGAATGAGGAACCGCAAAAATAGGGTTCCTGTCCTCTTTATTTCACAATATAATCGGTACGCTCTTTTAGGTTGAACCAAGCGGAGCGAGGAAAGTCTTGAAATGGTTGAAGAACAAATATAATAACCCAGAAATATTCATAACAGAAAACGGTTTTTCCGATGATGGAGAAATAAACGATTTGGAAAGGATTAACTATTTACAGGTAAGGCTGAACTGTAAACATTTTAAAATTGAGCAATTGCACCACGACATATTTCAAAAACAACAAAAATTAAGCACGATTTCTTCTCATATGATAAGTGATTTTTATTTTTTTGTTCTGTTCGAGGCTCATATTATCCATAAAATCCAATGAAAACATCAATTGTAATATCTTCATCGCCTCCAATTTGACTGGAATTATTACCGACGAAGAGAAAGCCAGACCAGTCACTAAGATAGTTTGCATACGGTTGGTTAGGTTAGCTTCCACTGAGCTATAGTCTAGTTCCTAAATTATAGATATTGACTCATCGTACATTTTCAAGTTTCTACAAGATTTTAAAGTGCGGGGGGATGTGAGAAAATGATAAAGTAAAGCTTGATTTCAAACCTAAGTACCTAGCTGATTTCTGTTTCATTTCTTGCCCTGCTTCATATGAATTATGAACCGTACAACATATGAGTCACTATCTACAATTCAGGAAGCAGGCTATAGACGCATACAATATCGAATCAAATATAATCAGGGTGGTCAGTCGTGTTAAATATTATATAGTTTTTTCACTTTAACTGACGCAGTAACACAGCTGTTGACGTCGGAATCCTGACTGATTAGAAGGAATAATGCTGTTTGATTCTAGGTGACAGCATTTGAAAGGGACTAATTCTTTCGAAGGATTTTGAGATGATACAAAGAATACTAATAGGTCAAACTGACTCGAATAATTGAGAAATAGGCATTTTAGTTGTACTCCATAAAATTGGTATCTTTGCTACTGCGTCTTGCTCAATGGGTGCTTATCTGAACAACTATATACAAGCTGTCTTAGCGGAACGCAGCTACTCCCTCTCTATCTCTTTCTCTCTCTCTTTCTCCATGTCTCTCTCTTTCTCTCTATCTCTCTTTCTTCCTCTCTCTTCCTGTTCTTTTTCTGTTCGTAGATAATGAAGTTCTGCAAAAAACGATCGTGGACCTGGTTTTGATTATAATCAATGCCCATAAATTTCGAAATCATTTACATTCACCTTCTGTCTACAAATAGAGGCGAGGTTGAAATATTCGTTGCAGTCATTAGTTATTGATTGCTAGACTTACCCTATACTGATGAGTGGGCAAAAACCCCGAAATCGATCTATAGGTAGTCCGAATGTTTCGATGAACGTTTCTATGCAACAAGCAATTGCAGAGATAGCCTTGTAGGAACTCTGCACGGAAATTTCATCAAATATAATTCAAAGTTCGTCGTGGTATTAGCCAGGAAAGTAGTTGTTTTCTGATGTATTTTCGATCCAAATATTCCCATTGTATGGGATACTTGCAATGAGCGGTCCTACGGACATCTTGTGTATCCATTAGAAGCTCATTGCGAATACAGATTTTATTATTCTGTTGAGTACGCAGCCTTGACGGTCGTGTCGCTGGATATTGCTTAGTTGATAGACTGAGGTTGGGATGGTGCTCGTAGTGTGGATTCATCCGCGCTACCGGCGCTGTTTCACCTTCTGTCTAGAAATAGAGGCGAGGTTGAAATATTCGTTGCAGTCATTAGTTATTGACTGCTAGACTTACCCTATACTGATGAGTGGGCAAAAACCCCGAAATCGATCTATAGGTAGTCCGAATGTTTCGATGAACGTTTCTATGCAACAAGCAATTGCAGAGATAGCCTTGTAGGAACTCTGCACGGAAATTTCATCAGATATAATTCAACGTTCGTCGTGGTATTAGCCAGGAAAGTAGTTGTTTTCTGATGTATTTTCGATCCAAATATTCCCATTGTACTTGCAATGAGCGGTCCTACGGACATCTAGTGTATCCATTAGAAGCTCATTGCGAATACAGATTTTATTATTCTGTTTATTATTCTGTTTATTATTCTGTTATTTACAATTCTGTGGCAGTCACTTCACAGCCATAGTCCATTCATATTTTTCAAACTACTAGTCGGTTATATGACAGGATTCCGAAAGAAATATTGATTATAGAATTATCTCGTTGATGCTACGTGTCGTCTTTGTACCTATTCTTCTTATGATGTATAAATCCTCCAAGATACTTATACCGCCTTTGTGTAAATGACATTAATTAATCCAATCAATGACGGTAAAAATAGTGTTAACTGTGTATTCATCCCATACAGCATCGATTTGTATGAAAATTTGGATTTAGGTTCTACTTACCCTCTTTTTCAAAATCTACCCTGTGTCAGGGGTTGCTTTTTTCCTTTAGGGGTAAAAACCACCCCTATTCGAAAAAAAAATTGAAAATGTAGATTAGAGCATGCAATTAACTGAAATCATATTTATATCAGTTAAATTAAAGTCAATTGACAATTTTCAATATAATTTATGATTCATTGATCAGTTTCAGCCCTTAACAACCACTTCTTATGACAGATATTATCAAAAAATAATATCATGTTATTTGTCAGTTATTTAACTGATTAAACAGTATTGATTTGAATAAAAATTTGGATTAAGGTTCTATTTACCCTCGACTTTGAAGTTGAGCTTAGGTTAATTTTTATTTATTAGGGGTTAAAACTACCCCCATTCGAAAAAATTCTTAAAATACCAGTTTCGAGCATGCAATCATCAGTAAATACATTAAATTAATCTCGATAGACAATTTCTGATCTATTAAACAGTTTCGACCCCTAAAAACCACCCTTATGAACTCGCTCAATTTTTAAGCAATCGAATCCTTCAAAAAAGCATTTTGTAGGTTTTTTAAGAGCTATAAGCTCATCTGAATAAATTTTTTTCTAGAACTTATTTTTAAAAAAGTTCGTTTGTATTTTCAAAGAAAAATTGTTCACCACCAAGAATGGGTGAAATCCACTCCAGGGAAAAAGCGACCCCAGGCACAGGGTAGACTTTGAAATAAGTGGTAAGTAGAACCTAAATCCAAATTTGGATTTTTATCAGTTTCTCAGGTTGAGGAAGAAAACACTCTCTCAACTCTCAATTGATATCGAAACGAAAAGTTATATTTTTGAAATTATTGCAATCCAATTTGATTTTCCTCGACATACCAATGAAATCGATTATTATTATTATGATTTGATTCTGTTAATCGAAAATGAAACGTCTAAATCAATAATATGAAACAGTAAAAGCGCCGAAACATTATATTCCGGCACTTTATTATACGAATATTGAAATCATTGTCTAGAAAACCCCTCATATTTTCTTACATCCCGTATATAAACGATTGCAATCCATAACGTGGTCTCGTAGCATGCAGTTATCACAACAGAGACAGGTTTTCACCCTAAGAGAAATCGTTAACGATGTGATGGGGACAATTATTTATTGTTCATATAAATCGGACAAGTGTGTACTGTGCTGTGTACATGCAAGGATTTCTTGTCCAATAGTCAGTGTCGACCGTGGTACACTCAGTTTTACTTTTTGACAATGTAGGAAGTACTGTTGTGGTCGGTTTATATAGTTTGTTTAGCAATGAAATTGAAAAACTTGCAAAGACCAAAAAGAATATGAAGCCACCAGAGTGATTGCTACTTGTTTACACGTTCCAGCTTGTCGTTAAGATTCGCAGAAATTAATGCCGGCCAGTATCAACAATCCAATCCAATTCCAATACAGCGCTACAATGACCTTTTTACACGCAACGACACATCGGAACAATTCGATCGTTACGATAAATTGCTAATATTTATCGTGGCGTGAAAACCTGCCTTATACAGTCTGTCGATAAAGTAGCCCCCCCTCCCTCCATGCTAACGAATTGAATTTTTTTTTAAATTTTTGCATGTGAAATGGCAGTCCTTAAGCTACTCTTCAACACCAAAACAAATTATCTACCTTTCAAAATGGCGTCTGGCTGCCATTTTGAAAGATTTTTTAAAAGCCAAGGTGTGTCGAGTGATACCTCATTCGAAACGTCTCTCAATTCTCTATATGACGGTAAGATTTCGAATCAAAATATTCATCCAAAACAAAATGGCGGTACATAATATTTGAAGTGTCTTATTGAGTAACCCCACCCCTATTAAGTTTTGAACGGATTGAAATTTTCTTTTGAAAGGACCTCGCAACAACCCTTATGGAAAATGGCTCTCGGTGAAATTGGCTGAAACTTTAGGATATTGTAGATATCGATGTCCTGATCAAATATCTCGATGGGCACAAAGTCCAAAAATGGACAGTTTTTGAGATACAGGGTGTCAAACATGCAGAGAGAAGGATGTTACTAACCTTCAAAAAATCAATAGTATGGAGATTATTTCGTTACAAAAAGTTAGGGAATATAATTGCAATCTTAATATTGTCGATTCGAGTTGTAATGAAACGTTCTAAACCATATATAGGGTTATTAACAATTACATAATTTTTATGTAATTCTTTGAACAAAATCAGTCAAGCGCAAAAGCTGGTAGAATTGCAGAATGAGTGAATATCATTTGATTTTGATATTGGGTGATCTGAGGTTACTTTTATATAGGGTCACTCAAAATTTTCTTTTCTGATTGAATTTATTTTAATTTTTTTAAGAAACATCGATACAAATTAAACGTAAAGTAGAAAACTAAATATAATATGATCAATAGTTGCTGGTCAACGGCGTAATGATGCAGCTATCAAAAGGAAGACTACTTCATTGATAATTGTTTTTGCTCGTTCATATCTTGTTCATTACTGAGTGGGTACTTCTAAAGTATTTTATCAAAATATAGGTCCTAACAGTAGATTCGAAGACGGTGTATATTACGGGGAAGTGCCAACCTGTTATCACTGACGTAGATTCTCCAATTCTGACCCCAGATTTGAGCGACTTCTCATACAGGTTTATTGAACGTTATGAACGATGCTAATGTGGATACGGGACAGTTTCATTCGATTTTAATTAAAGTGGCTCACATTTGTCTTTTTAGTAACAGGTACAATGTCCTAACAGACAAGGTATGAACAAGTAAAAACAATTTTCAATGAAGTAGTCTCCCTTTTGATAGCTGCATCATTACGCCGATGACCAGCAACTATTGATCATATTATATTTAGTTTTCTACTTTACGTTTAATTTGTATCGATGTTTCTTAAAAAAATTAAAATAAATACAATGAGAAAAGAAAATTTTTAGTGACCCTGTATAAAAGTAACCTCAGATCACCCAATATCAAAATCAAATGATATTCACTCATTCTGCAAGTCTACCAGCTTTTGCGCTTGACTGATTTTGTTCAAAGAATTACATAAAAATTATGTAATTGTTAATAACCCTGTATATGGTGTCTTAGAACGTTTCATTACAACTCGAATCGACAATATTAAAATTGCAATTATATTCCCTAACTTTTTGTAACGAAATAATCACCATACTATTGATTATTTGAAGGTAAGTAACATCCTTCTCTCTGCATGTTTGACACCCTGTATCTCAAAAACTGTCCATTTTTGGACTTTGTGCCCTGAGATATTTAATCAGGACATCGATATCTACAATATCCTAAAGTTTCAGCCAATTTCACCGAGAGCCATTTTGCATAAGGGTTGTTGCGGGATCCTTTCTATTTTTTGAAATCGCACGCGTTGGGGGTCGAATGATACCTCATTTGAATCGTCTTTCAATTTTCTATATGATAATGAAATATTAGAAAAAAAATTTCATCCACAACAAAATGGCGGTACATATCGTTAGAGCTCTGTTATGAGGATCCTGTTATGAGGATCCTTTATTATTCAGTTTGCTTTGTTATCTGTCTGCTGATAATAATAAATCAATTTCAGGTACAGAGAACTTTTGTTGAAGGGTACCTTGAAATATCTGATGATTTCACTAGAATTCGTTAGGGATTCGAAAGGGTCCTCATAGCAGAGCTCTAACGTTATGTACCGCCATTTTGTATAGAAAATTCAAAGACGATTCAAATGAGGTATCACTCGACTCCCAATGCGATCAAAATAAATCAAAATGGCTGGCCGATGCCATTTCGGAAAATTGAAATTTGGTTCTTGCGAAAAATTAGTTAATGAGCTATCATTCAATACACTAAAATTTCAAAGGAAAATTTCAATCTGTTCAAAAGTTAACAGGGGTGGGGTTACTCAATAAGAGCTCAAATATTATGTGTCGTCATTTTGTTTTGGATGAATATTTTCGTTTCATATTTTGCTGTCATATAGAGAATTGAAAGATGTTTCGAATATGGTATCACTCGACCCACCATACCATTTAAAAAAATCAATAAAATGGCACCCTCACGCCATTTTGAAAGATAGATGATTTATTTTAGTGTCGAAAAGCCATTTCAATCTGTTCAAGAGTTAACAGGGAGGTTTACTTTATGGACACTGAAATTTCAATCCGTTCAAAAGTTAACTGGGGACACTGGGGTGGGGTTACTCAATAAGAGCTCAAATATTATGTACCGCCATTTTTTTTTTTTTTATAAACATTTCCTTCTGAAATTTTGCTGTCATATAGGGAATTGAAAGACCTTTCGAATGAGGTATCACTCGACCCACCATGCCATTTTGAAAGATAAATGATTTATTTCAGTGTCAAAAAGTAGCTCATAAACAACCATTTCAATCCGTGTTTCGCTCCCACCTGACACACAAACCTAACCTGAGCAAGCTAACCTAGCTTACGAGTTGAAAATGCGTAAATTAGTTTTTCGCTCGCGATTTCATTCTATTTAGAACTGAACCATAGAATAATATTTCTTTAGAGGATTCAATATTTCGGAACTCAGAGACATGTTTCGAAGAGTGAGAACAAGACTGAAAAATGACTAGGACCATGTCGAAATATTACTCGTAGACAGACACCAATTACTTCACTGGCTCGAACTGCGACCGCCATTAAATTATTCATTTAATAATTTTAAATAATTTAATATTCCACATGTGGATGTGATTACAACCCATACTTTCAAAAATTTCCTATTCAATAGTATTTTTGTCAGCAAGCATCAAACAGAAAAAATTCAAAAGCAGTGTACGACTGCCAGTTCACCTCTACTTTGGCTTCGAATTGGAGTCTTGGCTCCAGTCTGAAAAGCGAATGAAGGTCAATTATTGCAGGATGACGGATAAGAGCATAAGATGCCCGTCCTGGCCGGGTCAGCAATGAATATCGGCAGAACCGTGTTAACTAGTATTCAGATAGTCACCATTTTTAAATTAATATAGTCAGAGATAACTCAGCAGTCGTATGGGGCTGTTGGATTATTTTTTTCGATGCTTGTCAACAAACTCTTATTGGATATGAAATTTGCGAAAAGTGGTGACCATCCACTGGTCGCGTTTCGTGGGTTTTGTCTTCTTTTTATGTGCCCTATCCTTCAGATGTTGGCCTTTCTATTTCCTTGTCGCGAACTGATGAAACAGATCCAACATTCAACGAACTAGTCGCCGCTCCAATAGTTCTGCTTTTCACTAACAAAGGTGGCCTTGATAGCCAAGCGATCTAATTTCAGCTAGCTTTTTTTCTCATATATATTGGTATCGATAGACGATCACAAACGTTCTTGAAAAGCAGGTGTGATATATGTGGGTTGTCTAGATTCCAATCCTGTTGATTGCTTGGAATGCGCACCGATCACCGGCCAGAAAGTTTATGGAAAGCCCTTAAAAAAGTGTCCTCTTTGATGAACATAACGAAAATATCGTTCCGAAATAATTCAATGTCCGTCACAATAGTTGTTGTTTGCTATCGGATATTTGCCAATGTTCACTCTTGAAGGGTAATCAAACAAATTATGACTGAAATTGAAATTATTCTGGTATCTGGTATCTCTATAGAAACAAAAACTACCATACTGGTATCTCCACAATCGAACGTTGAAGAAAACTGAATGAATTAACATAAGTAAAATCACTGACTCTAATTTGTTTTATTCTTTTCGTTTTTACTCATATCGCACTTGACTATAAAGTGTAAGATAGTCAAGGTAGGTACATTGGATTTTGAAAGAGTCACTTTTTAAAGTAGGTACCTGTACCTACTGAAAGTTGTTCGAAAATTCATTTTTACATCATGACTGAATATAATTTCTGAAAAAACTAGCTCTTATCTAGATTTGTGATGTTTTTAAAATTTTAGCTATATTTGAAAGCCATATCAAAGGCAATCGTAGAAGACGGAGTCAATGTGAAGGGATATTCCGTATGGAGCTTGATGGATAACTTTGAATGGATATCAGGATACAGGTATGTACTTGAACACCTATGCTGGAAATTGGTTATTGGGTTAGTCTTGAAGAAAACTCTCGAAGGTCTAAGCTTATTGAATGTTTCTGAAGAACTGAAATTTATCAATATATAATATCATCACTGACCTTCAGGTGTATGACTGGTGCATAGTTGCCATTGGAGACTAAATCGACCGATGATGCCGCTACTGTCGCTAGAAAAATGGCGCCTGAGCACAGTTGTTTGAAAACATGAAATCATCGTCATTTGTAGTTTCGTTTCTTTTTATCGTGTTTGTCTTAGTGTTTTGATTCTCTGAGTGGTTTTCCATATCCCTCAAGTATCAGTTTGAAGTGTCATCAAAATATTCTAGTGGAATAGATGATATTGATAGATATGTATGACCTTCATGTGTACTCTCAACATACTGTTGAGTTTGTGAAACAGTACACATAAAAAGTCAAGTAGACTAATAGATGGTATATTCATGAGCCCTTACTTCAGACTCATTACCGTATTTTCAGAGAGGACGTACGTCTGCACTCACAAACCTTAGAGTTTGTCGAGAGTACACATAAAGATCATGCATGAATATCGTGTGATGTCATATTCAACCCAACATTAGAAGAGTGGTGCCAAGCCAGAGAGGAACTGGTCTTACATTCATTGTTGTAGTTCCATGGAGTGCAGACGTGTTTCCTCTCTGCAAATACGGTAATGAGTTTGTAGTGAGGGCACATGAATGTACCATCAATTAGCCTACGATGACTCTTTATTTGTACTTTTTCACAAACTTATTAGTTTGTTCAGAGTACACATAAAGGTCATGACTATTAGTACAGAGGCAAGAGTTTTTGTATGTACTCTCTACAAACTAGATAGTTAATAATGCGTATACATGAAAGTCAAACATTATGATCACTCATGAACACTAAAAAAAAGTACCCAACCAAGATCCTCATTACCATAGGGTATATGCAGTCTCTCCAAACAATTACCAATGTCATTTCAAGGTCAAACACATACCCTAAATACAACCAAACGACCTTCATCAAGGTCATACAACGAACAAATGAAGGTCACCAACGAAATCTCAAGGTCATAACCACACAATGGCACCTGTGCACCAGCCATACATCTGAAGGTCGCCTGAGGGTAACTGGTAACGTCATAGTGGCGAGGGCAGGTCCAGAACCGGCTCAAATCTCCTACTGATGTTCTACGATATTTTAATATATTCCATCCTAACTCATGCATTCATTCGATTACTCAATCAAAACTTAATGAATGAATAACAAATTCCACCAAAAAGTGTTGTTCACATGTCTTTTCAATGAGCAGTTTCATTTCTTATAATCATATCTGTAAATGATAATTACTGGTTGAACATAACCATGAAATAAATTTCTCTCATTTTATCCTGAATTGAGTTAAAAATGGAAAAATTGTCTCGAAGAAAGTTGGGCTAGGATAAATAGAATGATATTTGAACTCGATTATTCAGTTATTTCGCTTGTTGGTTAACTTTCAGCTTATTTTCATTCATCTTATATGAATCCCTTTATATCGTCAGGAGGAAATTTTATATATATTCGAGAATGAACTTATAACTGTTGGATCAATATAGCCGATGTTTGACTAAATTCCATATGGACGTTTCTAATAAAACTGCAATGCTTACTGTCTCAAATTTTTGGTACACAAAACCGCAACACACTTTTCGACAATTCAATAGCTTCTTCAAGCGGAAGTATAATGAGTTCCAATCATGCGATGTTATTCTTATATACTCCAAACTGTCAAATAATTAGGGGGTGGTTTTATACTTGCTCTCCAATCACTCCACAGATAACACATATTGTGTTTTGGTTACTAATTAATCAATTACATTCACCAAATATACTGGCCAAACAAATTCAAAATAGTGGAGTTATTTGGTTCTCTTTGATCGTTAGTTAAGTTCTGAGAATTGTTCTGTTCAATAATTTTCAAACTTTTTAGCGGATTCAATTTCATTCCTTGGTTTTCAACATGAAGTATTTTTAAAATCATGTTCAAAATTATGATTTTCGGCGAGTAGTTGGGTAGCAGAAGTTAAAGGACATGGCAGTAGATACATGTATTACTGGGGCTTCACATATTTTTTGATTTTTGAATATATTATTTAAGAGGTTAAAAGAAACAACTTTCTTCATCACACTTTTTTCTGACCCTACAGGGTGAGATACAAAAATTGGTTGAATGTCTAACGCCAATTATGGAAAATTCTGTCTACGAGGATTTTTCTTGTATTTTTGGGTATGAGATGTTATGAAAAATATCGATTGACTTTGCATTTATCAGTCATGCTGTACATTCCTACAGGGTGAAGCAGAAAATGCGTTTTTTTAACTATTTTAATGACTTTCCCAAATGTAGACTTTTCTTTAACTTTCTCGAAACTTGTCCTGTAAATGAAGCCAACGAACTGTTCTGAATACATTTTACAACGTGTCTACACAGTGAGCAAAAACAGTGATGAATTGTTGATACTCGAGTTTCATATTTCACAGATGATGAAGATCAAGATTTGTGTACTCTTTTGTGTGACGATACAGGGTGAGCCCAAAAAGAATTTTTGTTGATACGAAAACTATATGAGTACATTTTTCAGATCACATTTTCCAATATACCCACATGGTTAGACTCAAAACATTGATTCGTGGAAGATACTCTTTACTGCTTTCTGTTGATTTTCGATTTTGACATTCCATAGAGGATGATATTGAATTTTTGTGTATTAGTATAGTTGATTCCGAAAAGACGTATTCTTTGAAACCTTCTGAAGAGAATCCGATTTCAATAATAATAATAATAATAATAATACTTCCTCATAAACACTCGTAGAGTGTACCCAAAGGCATGGCCTGTGCGGGTAGAGGACGGCTATTATTATTATTTGCCGTGGCGCTCCGGGGCGACTTACTGATTTTTGGTGGTGTATTCACTTCTCAGCTGCAGGAAAACCCGGAAAACCTACAGCACCACCTTGTGTGGCCGGCGTGCACTCCAAGCTAGCACTAGCCGAGATTGGCATCTAGACAACACACAATACACTTGCTTTCAACAAGGACTGTGGTCGTCTATCGATTCCGATATTGGGTGCTTGAGAAAAAATCCCTCGTACCTACATCGGGCTCGAACCGACTACCGCTATACTGAAGTTCTGAACGGCCTGCGCCTTAGACCGCCAGACCACCGACCACAATAAATACATATATACATTCTCGATTCTTCTATAAAATATCCAAAACGATTAGGTTTCATTCAACCCTCTAGGAGTTGAAGCAGCTGTTATCTTATGCTTTTATGCACAACATTATGCTATACTAATGTAAGTAACAAAATTATTAGAATCCGAAAAAATTCGCAAATGACAGACAGCAAATTTCCATTGTTATTTGATATATGATTATTACAGAGATTCGCAAATGACAGACAGCAAATTTCCTTTGTTATTTGATATATGATTATTACAGAGCTGAGTGAAAACGAATATTCACAAAATATCGTGTATATTTATCAGACAAAATACCAGACAAGCATTTTCTTTAAAAGGTATACTCATAGCTTTCGTGTCAACAGAATTGTAATAAATATTTGCTCATGATTTCTTTAAAAAATATTTTTTTGTAGAATTTGTCTTTTTTGTCGTCACACAAAAAAGTAAACGAAAATCCATTCTCCATTCAAATATCAATTTCAGACAATGCACCCGTATCATATCCCATAATTCAAAACTATTTTTTGCTTATGCTTCTAAAATATCAACAAAAACTCCACACTTGGACAAGAAGTCAATAAACATATTTCAGATAAAACGCGTTTTCTGCCTCATCCTGTAAGTATGTAAACCATAATTGATATATTGATTGAGAGTTTTATTTTGTGGACTATCTGAAAAGATAAAACGGATTGGCCATAGGTATGATGTAAGAACAACATTTCAATCAATACTCACACATACTAAACCCAAAAACACTGATGAATGTTCAAAAAATTGTGTTTACAACATACCTTGTTCGTGTGGTAAGAGTTATATAGGTGAAACATCAAGATCATTAATTGTGCGCCAGGAAGAACATAAAAGTTACATCAGAAATCGAAAAATAACAGGTTCGAAAATATCCGAACATATTCTAACATCTGATGGCGATCATATGATGGAATGGAATAATATCAAAATTTTATTGAGAAAATCAAATCAAGAAAAAAGAAAGTTAAAGGAAACTGAGTGCATTCTTTTATCGAACAACTGTTTTTCAACCTCACCTGGTTACCTCTCCTCAGAGATGAAATAAGAACTAATAGAATGGTGATTGATTGATACCGAACACCCTATGTATCAAGATACCAAATGTCAATCAAAAGAATGTATGACAGATTTCATTTGACTCTGTCAAAGAAAGATCTTGTTATTAGTTTTCAGCGTCTTTCCAGCAAGTTTTGATAACGGAGGCAGATACAGCCTCAGAACGTCAACATTTATCAAATTGGTAAATTTGATCTCATTTTTTCAGATAGGCAAATTGAGTGTAGGGTAACTCCGCTCCTTTGAATTCGTTTGGCCGTTGTATACTGGGTAAATGTGATTATTTATGCAATAACCGAAACAATATATATATCATCTGTCGGCAAATTGTAGGTATAAAGACTGCCCCCAAATTAATTGAAGATTGAGAGTTACTCATTATACTTCTGCTTGTATTGGCGAAACATACAGTATCGGAAAGTTTTCATCTGGGGTATGGTGGTTTTATGAGAGCGTGAATAATAGCTTGCTATGATGTTGAGAGAGCATTACAATTTCTCCTCTACTCTCTCGAGAAGGGATATCGACTGAGCTGTTAATTCGTCGGGCAAGGTGACAGGAGAGGCGCGCAGTAGTGCGTCTCTCTTATTTATGTGGTATTATCATACCATTGTGTTCCTTGTTGCTCGCGTAGACTTCTGTCTATACCCCAGATGAAAAGTTTCCGATACTGTATAACGAGGTTTTCTAAGCCAAAAATTTGTGTGAAAGTCAACATTAGAATTTTATTTTGAACGTATAACAATTGTATTTTGTTGTTTTCAATTAATCATATTTTCGTTTTCAGTGAAAAATTTGGTTTGTACCACGTCGATTTTGCAGATCCTGATAGAAGAAGAACTGCCAAAAAATCAGCTAGTTGATACAAAAAAGCGATTAGTGAAAGAAGAATAAATGATTCCACTTAATATTTGTTCATACCAAGCTGTTGGTTTGGGTGTATTATTTTAAAATATATAAAACGAATCCATGAGTTGGGTCAAAGCGTTGGTGTCATTTATACTCTAGTTCAATTTTATCCTCCAAGTACTTTTGCACTTGGATGTATCTGACTAATAGAGTGCCCATCGATAAAAATTTTACTGATAGATACTCTCTCCAAACTTTCTGTATGACTTCTTTGGACCAAGTCTGCCACCGTTTTTGTGACTTTTTTGTTTCGGGTGCGTTTTTCAAAAATAAATCCGATATTTTTTTTGTGTTTCCCTCATGTTTCCTAACTACGGTACGAAACTACAGAGCTTCGTTAGGTCGTTTTAAGAAAAAAAGTTTCTATGAACATATGTCCGGAGTTGCTTCGTTTCTCAGATACCGGGCGTCAAATAAAAAACTTCAATGTTTCTCAGAAACGACGCAACTCCGGGCATAATTATGTTCGAAGGAATAATTTTTTTATAACGACCTGACGAATCACCCTCTGTAGTAGAAAACACGAGGGAAACAGAAGAAAATCGGAATTTTTTGGTGGAAAAACGTCTCCGAAACAAAAAAAGTCACATACGAGAACGGTGGGGGACTTGGTTCAAAGAAGACTTACAGACATTTTGGAGAGGGTAGCTATCAGTAAAAATTTTGCCGATGGGCACTCTAACTATTATGAAAACAAAAAAGTTTCAACCTGAATTAGTTTTTACACACCTGAACGAAGTACACCAACATATTTGCGTTACTATGAAGATAGAAAGCAATTCAACTATTCCATTTTCAGATGTACGAATAATCAAATGTCCCCAACTAGGCTTCTCATATCGTCGGCTCAGTGCAAGAAATCACTTACTATATCATTATTTCCAAATTATGAAACTGGTACAATTAGACCAAAATGACAACATGGGTAGTTGGTGACTTCTGTATAAGATGGAAGGGTGTCTATCGTAAGAATCAGTTTGTGACATTCAACTCATTTCGTGAGTTTTTAGTAGTTAATGATTTGCACTAATTGAAAATTATAGGTTTGCAGAAAACCAACCTATACAAACAGATACCTCAACCACAGCCTAATAAGCATGCAGCTAGGAAATTCATACCCGTAGACACAAGTTTTCCAAGTGAATTTGTTTACGTAAATTTTTCATCCACATCCACAAACATCGGCCATGTCATGACGTCATAAAATGTATTACCTCACATCTCATTTTTTCAGAATCGGTTGATAAAAATATCAAAAATTCAGTGGTTTTTCAAAAGTTTGCTGGGGCCCTAAAAAAACGCCCCGCTACCGAGAATTGCCGCAAATTACATATTATTCAACTCGACACGAAGAACACATATAAGAACTATCAATGGTGAAGTAATCAATTTTTTTTTCCGGTACCGGGCCCGAGACCTAATCTAGTTTGTGATGAGTATATACCAAGTATATCAGAGTACACTTTGTCATGTATGATCTTTATATGTACTTCCAACAAACTATTGAGTTTGTAAGACAGTACATACATGTACATTAAGGTAAATGTAACACGAAAACGGTAGTGTGTTTATTAACATATTAACAAATCCACGACCTTTTTTGTACTTTTACTATTGATACATTATGTATCGTTTGGTGGTATCCATTTAAATGAATAATTATTTCATGTCATCGCTTACATAGGTAGTCTCCAACCACGGAACGATGCGCATCGAGAGGCAGAAAGAAAATTTCACCATAGACAACCTAGATAAAAAATTCGGGTGTGGACTAAATTGTCGGAAATCATTGCGACATGGTCCACTACTTTCATCATTTGTTCGTTGACTCATAATTGGACCATCAAATTATGGAAAGATGAATGCAATGATGTCATTGACACATCCCCAAGGACTGAGATTCGCAAATGTATATCTTTATTCAAAATCACTCAATCAAGCCCAATATCAATAACTACAACAAGTGGAACCGTCTGATGCCAAATCTGCACCATATATTTTCAGATCATGTTTCACCTGATGTTACTTTCAAACAGTTTCAGTTGATGTGTGTCAAACGTTGAGAGGATCAATATGGATTCCTTGTAATCGATAAAGATAGAAGAATATATGAAGGTAGATATCGTATGGGATTTGATAGTTTTATATATCCATGGCACCACATTCCAGATTCAATTGAGCAACAGAAGATGTAAGGCAGAAATTCAACTTTATCAAGAGTGGAACTATTGAAAATCGAATAGCACTCAAAAAACTGTTTGATCCCGTAACGAAACCATTGAACTATCTTCAGCCACTTCCATGAAATCACCAGTGTAACTATAGGAACAAGCGTTGAAACAAGTTCAATTGGTGCCACTATAGGTGCAACTGGTATCACAACAGGCATCACAACAGTTGAGGATGTCTTCTTGTACGACCATCCTCCAGCGTAAGGGTTGGTTCTACTGCAGTTGTTACGTTACTTATCAATAGGACTAGCCTTACTTCTATGGTTGTGGTCAGATTGCTTCTTCGATGATGATTTCTTTGATGGTTGTGCCGTGAAATCATCATCGCCGTCCGCAAGATCTATTACCGGCACATTCCTTTCGTCGACAATTTTGCTCCCACATTACGAGATCTTTTGGAAGCAACCTTGTCAATAAACCCACCTTTCCGTTTGCATTGGACAACTTGCTCACCTCCTTGCGAAGCCGGACTTCCACATCCTTTCCTTCCCTTATCATCCATCCGGATGTTGCTTAGGATGGTGACAGCTGCAGGGGTGGTGGCAAACAATGAATATTATATTGCTAAACAACAAAAAATCCATTAATACCAGATTGTTATCTTACCTTGGAATTATTCTAGTCTGCTATTAACTGGTGATACTGGTTGCTGCTGGTGGCTAGTGTCGGTTCGGAAGAGTGTGTCGACTGAAGATTATTCGAAGAGAGCTCTTGTTTTATGACACTCAGTACTCCCCCCACTCCCCCCTTCTTCTTATCCGATCATCTACTCCAAAGTTGTTATGTTGGTCAGCATCCTCTAATTCCTCCACATATCCCCAGTCCAAATCAGCATCTTGCCACAGTTTCACCTGGTTGATCACATCTAAGCGTGATGGAGTAGGTAGGGATTGGTGTTCTTCTTGAATTTCTGAAGGCTTCATGCCTCATGGAACACCTCCCGAGGCTGCGAGTTCCAAAGCTTTGCTGTTCGTTGCAAAAACGAGCCCTGAGAAAGAGATGTTCGGCAGGTCTCCAGAATTACAGTATAAGGCTGTGAGGACTGAGCTCGACGGGTCAGTCTTGATGAGACCGCCAACGGCGGAACGATTGATGATATTTCGAAAGAGCATCGTACATGAAAATATCTATAAAACAGAGACAGATCGCCAACCTTTCTGCGGTGTTCCAGAGAAGTGAGCGAGTTTGTGAGCAAATTATCACTGACGAAACGAATGGCTCTTTTCTGGGCAAAATCTAGAAGTTTCAATGTGTGTTTGGGTGCTGCCCTCCGTATATGGGAACACCATTCCAAGACAAGTCGGATTTGTACCTTATAAGTCATAATCAACTGACGGGGAGCGAAAACCAAGATTTTGAAAGTCACTTTTGGCAATGGACCTCACATGGTTCACATGGTTTCTCCATGAGAGCAGTTCTGATTGTAATACCGAGCATGGAAATGGAAGATTTCATTGGTATAGATATTCCTGACATAGTTGCATTTTTCTAGAGTGGCATGCTTGGGTTTTCTTCGCATTGAATTCTACCAAGTTGTTGGACCCCTGTATAAGAATTTTTGCTAAGTCCGTATTTATTCATTTCACAATTCTTTCTCATTCATTTCTGATTTCACTGGCTACGGAGCTTTGAAAAAGAAGGCGGTATGAAGGGTACTTTCATCCTCAAAGCTATGTATGGCACATGAGGTAGATACCAGCAAATCATTGAGGTGAAGAAGAAACAGTGTTGGGGCTAGAATGGATCTCTACGGAACATTTATTGGTAGAGTAGTGGATGATACTTCATCGACCACCACCTATCGTAGGTTATGACGTGTTACGAATCGTTTATATCATGATGTGCTGCTATTGTGATGGAATAATATTATGATGCCTTGTGATCATGTTACAATTACTTTATGGTAATTTATTTTTATGACAGAGTACGTCATGAAAAAGTACCGTATGGTGGTGTATATTGAGATAGGTTACGTTCTAAAGCGGGATTACACACCGAAGATGCACGGCATGCAACGCGATGCACACGGTATGCATCGTAACCGTGCAGCGGCGAGGCAGATGACAGACCTTACACATGGGAAAGGCACCGCGATTGTCACTTGGTAATTTCAGTAGGCTATAAAATGTCTTCCAGTGAAGGTGAGCTTTTGTTACTAGCTGTGATTAGAAGACGTAGACGGGGAAGAAGGACAGGAATACCACGACAATACTGGGTGCACCCATACTGGATAGAACATGGACAGACATCAAGTCAGTTTGTGGTTACGAAACAGTTGCAATTGCACGAAGATGAATTCAATGATTTTTATAGAATGGAAAAAGACACTTACAAAGATCTTTGTGCTAAAATGAAAAATTACGTTACCATCAAATACACAAACTACCGTACAGCTATAAGAGTGGAGGAAAGGTTACTGATATTTCTGAGGTAAAGTTTACTGATAATGACGTATACGTATCATTATATTTAATGTTGTACTTCAAAATATATACCATATTGTGTGGTAATAAAAAATTAGACAAATTATACCTGAGAACGTTTGGTTTAATGTGAAAAGGAGGTTCAATTCGGCTTATACATTATAAAATAATAAAAATATTATTTTTCGCCATGCTACGCCTCCTGGTCTGCATTAAGGACGTCAGACAGCAGAGTCAAGGTTCTGGCCTCATACTACAGGTCAGTTCCTAGGCCTGAAGTGTCATCGAGTGAACCATATATGATGTTTCTCGGGGTGAATAGCCTGACAACCTATGAGAAGCGGTAGAAGAAGAGCATCTCGACGTGGACAAAGGCGTACGGTCTTCAGAAAGCTCATCAATAAGATCGATAATCTTCCATTTTAATTGCCTTTTTTTGCTGGTGTAAAGTTTGCAATATCCGGTAGAATACTTTTGAAAAAGTCAAGATCAGGATTGTTCGCATCAGCATTGCTCTTCACCCAAGTAGTTTTTTTAGTAAAGTATTGAGTTAACGCGTTTTTCAACGGATGAGATTTTTTTTTCTTGGCTTTGCTGCTTCTCCAAGCTGATAATGTACTTGACGGTGTTACTACAGGAGTTGGTGAAGTTGGAGCTGGTGCATTACTGTGTGTTGGCTTGTCGACGGTAAATACAGGAGAATGTTCTACAGATTGGACTGTTGGCTCGATGTCATCTTCATCAGTGTCCTCCGGTGCTTGTAGTTGGTCTGTAGGCGTTTGTGTTTCAGGTAAATTAGATATTAGATGTTACAAGGGAGCTGGCCCCTTGGCCTAATCCACTGCGACCTTTTCAGATCTATTGTGGAGGTTCCGATTGCTTATAGCACATCATCTAGCTTCGTCCATTTCATCAGACTGAGCAGATTTGATAATGGCCTCTCGAGATAGCTTTCTGTTCTTGGTTTTTCATCTCCAAGTTGTAGAAACCGCACCCTTGCTAGTCCTTCGCACTGGCATATTACATGTATTGCGGATTCCTCTTTTTCCTGGCAGAACCTGCAAATTGCTTCTTCCGCCAGACCTATAATATTCATATGTCTATTAAGCCTACAATGGCCTGTCAGCAGACCTACTACTTGTCTGACGATCCTCCTTTTATAGCTGAGTTCCGTCGTGAATTTTGGCGAGCGTGTCGGCCCGCTCATTGCCCAGGTGTCCCTCGTGGCCTGGCACCCAAGCTAGGGTCACATTGTTACGACTACCCAGCTCGGTCAGATCACACAAACAGTCCCAGACCAGTCTTGATTTGACTTGGTGGGAACCGATTGCCTTGAGCGCAGCTTGACTGTCGGAGTAGATGGCCACTGTTTTGTTCCTTATCTCTCGTCTCAGTATTTTTCCGACACAGTGTTGTATAGCCGTTACCTCTGCCTGAAACACTGTGGCGTATTTTCCAAGACCAAGCTGGATATTAATCCTTGGCTTTGCCCCGTAAACTCCAGCGCCGACTCCGTTATCTGTCTTTGACCGGTCTGTATACCAGACCGATTTTGCATACACGGGTGGCCCATTCTCCCAGTCCTTTCTGTCTGGTATAAGTATTTTGAAGTTCTTTTTGAAGCTGTATTTGGAAACCATCGCGTCCGTTGGCATTCCCATTACTGGGTCTGCCCTCAGTTCCTCATGTAGCCTCCGGTAGTCAGCTCCGTGCTTCTAGCTTATTGGAGCTTGACCCTGCATTAGTCTGTGTGTCACGGACCTTGCTTCTCCTTTGACGTATACGTGTAGTGGTGGCAGGACCCGGTATGACCTCCATAGCAGCCGTAGGAGTTATTCTCATGGCTCCTGTCACCCTCAGGCATGCCTGCCTCTGGATGCCATTTGTTTAATATATTAAAGAAGAAATGGTCAGAGATCGCATAGTGATGGGCATATTTGACAAAAATACACAAGAGAAATTATTGAGAGTAAGTGAACTAACTTTGGATAAGGCCATTGAGTTATGCAGAGCAGTGGAAGTAAGCAAAAGCCAATCAAAAATATTGCAAAACGAAACAGCAAGCGTAAGTGCAGTAAAAGCGTCAAAAAAGAAATGCAATAGTTGTGGCTATATCCATCGTAGTGAAACATGTCCTGCGTACAACAAAACGTGTGCAAAATGTAGTGGAAAAAATCATTTTGCAAATGTGTGCAAATATGGGCAAAAAGAAGAGAAAATGAAGAGTAGCAAGAAAGTGATCAAGAAAAAAGTGAACGAAGTATAGAAGGAAGATACTGAAAGCAGTGATTTCAGTGACGAAGAAGCAGGTGAAAATGAGTTATATGTTAGTGCAGTGGCAAAAAAGGTTAGACAAGAGAAAGAAAATCAGTGGATTAAACAAATTTTTATTGGTAATAAAAAAATAGATTTTAAGCTAGATACTGGCGCAGAAATTAGTATATTACCTATTCATGTGATAAAATCTCTGGAGTTAAACGTAGAAATATGCAAGAGTGAAATTTCTTTGATTGCATATGGTAGTTCTAAGTTTAAGTTAAATACTGTAGGAAAAGTAATCTTACCATGCAGAGTGAATGATAATGATGTGAAATTGTTGTTTGCTGTAGTAGATGCTAAACATCAAATGCCTTTACTAGGTCTTCAGGATTGCATTAGGTTAAATTTAGTCAAGAGGATAGGTCAGATTGAATGTAGTGACTCAAATTCAAAAAAACATCCTTTAAAATCACTTGATGACCTAGTAAATGAGTTTCCTAGTGTGTTTGAGGGCTTAGGGAGATTTCCAACCACTCACCATATCTCATTAAAAAATGATGCTATACCAAAAATCATCCCTATTCGTAGAATACCTAGAATTTTGCATGAGAGGCTTAAAAGTAAATTAAATGACCTAAAAAACAAAGGTGTTATTCAAAAATTAGATAAACCAACAGAATGGCTTAACGCCTTGGTAATAGTTGAAAAATCTAACGGAGATCTTCGCTTGTGCCTAGATCCTAAAAATTTAAATGATGCAATAAAACGCGAGCATTTTTTAATACCTTCTGTGGAAGAAATAGCATCAAAATTGTCTGGAAAACAATTTTTCACTGTACTAGATATGCGTGATGGGTATTGGCAAGTCGAACTTGATGCAAAAAGTGCTGATTTATGTAGTTTTGGGACCCCTTTTGGTAGATATAAATTTTTAAGAATGCCATTTGGAATTTCTTCGGCTCCAGAAGTCTTCCAAAAGAAAAATTACTAGTTATTTGGAGACATTGATGGGGTTGAGCTGTATTTTGATGACCTAATTGTAACGGGATCATCAGAACAGGAGCATGATCAAAATTTACGTTTAGTTTTACAGAGAGCTACTAAATACAATGTAAAATTTAATAAGTCAAAAATACAGTTCAAACAACACAGTGTTAAATTTTTAGGTCAGATCTTTTCTAAAAAAGGGATTTCTGTAAACCGAAACTACATAAATGCAATATTAGACATGAAATATCCACAAGATAAGACTGAGCTGTTACGATTTTTGGGTATGGTGAAATTTGTGGGCAAATTCATACCTAATCTTTCACAAATTACTGCTCCATTAAGAAATTTGACTAGAGATGATGTTCAATGGCATTGGAATGATAGTCATAAGTCAGCAATTAGTCAACTGAAGTTTTTATTAACTAATTCTCCAGTGCTGACATTTTTTGACCCTGAAAAAGAGGTTGTTTTGGAAGTAGATTCGTCAAAGGATGGTTTGGGTGCATGTTTGCTCCAGGAAGGACATCCTGTGGCTTTTGCCTCAAACTGAGCAAAAATATGCCCAGATTGAAAAGGAAACATTGGCAATTTTGTTCGGAGTGCAAAAATTTCATCTCTTTATTTATGGCTTAGATATTAAAGTTTTTAGTGACCATAAGCCACTTGAAACGATTTTTAAAAAGGATCTTCAATCAATATCGCCAAGGATTCAACGAATGCGCTTAAAATTGTTAAATTACCGTCTAAATGTTCAATATAAGCCTGGTAAATTAATGTATATCTCTGATACTCTTTCTAGAGCATTTTTAAATATAGATCAATTAAAAAAATCAGATTGTGAAATACAATATGCAGTCCATGCATTAGTTAATTATATTCCGATGTCAGATGAGCGAAAAAATGAATTTAAAGAAGAAACTCTTAAAGATCCTCAGTTACAACTTGTAATTCAATATTTAAATGAAGGGTGGCCCAGAAAAAAACATAAAATTCCTGATATTGTAAAAATTTATTATAAATTGAGAGAAAACATTTTTCTTGCTGAAGGCTTATTATTTTTAGACAACAAAGTTATAGTCCCTACTGTATTACGAAACAGAATGCTTCAACTTCTGCATGAAGGGCATTTAGGAATCGAAAAAACAAAAGGTCGAGCAAGAACAATTTTTTATTGGCCAGGCCAATCTTCAGACATTGAATCTTTCATAAAATCTTGCCGGATCTGTGAAAAGTATGCAAGAAAACAGTGTAAACAACCTTTAAAGTCATATCCCCTACCATGTCGAGCTTGGGAACGAATTGGAGCAGATATTTTTACTTATGGTATGCAGTCTTATCTTGTGCTATTTGATGCATATTCAAATTGGTTAGAAATGTTACCGATCAGGGACAAAAGCGCTGATTCAGTTATTATACAGATGAAATCTGTTTTTTCTCGATTTGGCTCACCGGATGTACTTGTAACAGATAATATTCCTTTTAATAGTGAAAAATGTAAGTCATTTGCAAAGCAGTGGAACTTTAACCTTTCGTTTCGTAGTCCATTTTACCCTAGGTCGAATGGTCTAGCTGAAAAAGCTGTGTCAATTGGGAAAAATTTGCTAAAAAAATCAATGGAAGAAGGTAAAGATATATATTCTGCTTTGTTTAATTATAGAAATAGTCCATTAAAAAATATGGACTATTCCCCTTCTCAGTTACTGAATAGTAGAATATGTAAGGCTAAGGTTCCAATTGCACATAAATTGTTACAGCCAAAGTTGTGTGAAAATGTTGACAAAAAATTGGAGTTTAAACAAAAAACTAGTAAAAATAATTATGATAAGAATTCTAAAAGTCATAAGGCATTAGAAAATAATGAAAATATTATACTTTATAATCATGTGAATAAAATCTGGGAACCTGCAAAAATTGTTAATGAAAATAGGGCTCCAAGATCATATAATGTGTTAGATAACGCTGGGAACATTATCAGAAGAAATAGAATTGATCTAAAACCATCTAATAATGACTATGTAAAATCATATGATCATGATGATGATATTATCACTCAAGATAATCATAATTCTCAGACAAATCAAACTGATAATTTTGCCAGTGCTCAGAATTTGAATGAAAAAAATGAAAATGAGTGTAAAAAAACATCATTGCTCCCTAATCAATCTGATGACAACAATAATAATAATCACGAAAAAACTAGGTCTGGCAGGGTTGTTAAAAAACCAATTAGGTTAGATCTTTAGGGGGAGAGATGTTTAATATATCCTAGCTAGTAGGCCCTGTAGGTTAGACAACCACCATCACATGTACTTGTTTATTTATCGACAGTTGGCCTATGTCACGGAAGGCAGTTGTTACCAAGATGGCTGGCATGTTAAGCCCTTGGATTGACTTTTCATCTTTCTGATTATAATACTGTTTGAGTAATCTCTAGTTTTATTACAAAACAAGTATTAAACACCATTTAATAGCCTAATGATCCCCATCTGCTGTGCCTTTGTCCACCACACCACCGACCCGTAGGTTATCATAGGTCTCACGACCATCTTGTATAACCATAGGGTCATTTTAGGGTTGAGCCCCCAGTTTTTTCCGCGCATTCTGCCACACATTCCGAGTGCAATGGTGGCTTTATGCGCGATTTTTTGGACGTAAGAGTTCCACGTTAGTCTTTGGTCGAAAGTTACTCCAAGGTACTCTTTAACAAACGGGATCTCTACATCGTTCAGCATTGGTGGTTTCAGGCCTACCAGTTTCCTTTTATTTGTGAATATTGCCACTGTGGTTTTTTGTGCATTGATGGAGAGTTGCTTTTCTCTGCACCACCTGTCAACAATGTTTAGAGCGCTTTTCATGCGCTCCAAGACTATACTTGGAAATCGTCCTCTCTCGACTATTACCAGGTCGTCTGCGTATCCAAGGCAATAGTGGCCTTCTGCGGACAGTTTTGTAATGAGGCCGTCTAGTAGAGTGGCCCACATTAGCGGCGATAACACTCCGCCCCGTGGGCACCCTCTATTGACTTTGGCTTCTATGGTTGCCTCGCCCAGGGTGGACGAAATGGTCCTATTTTCTAGGCTGGCTTGGATCCATTGACTTATTGTGGGAGGAACTCCTCTCCTCGTTAGTGCATTTGTCAACGATATAGTGGATACGTTATTGAAAGCTCCTTCTATATCCAGAAAGGTGGCTATTGCTAGTTCTTTGTCTTCAAGTGACTTTGAAAGTAGCCTGGTGAGATCATCCAATGCCAAGTCGGTTGATCTTCCTGGTTGGTATGCGTATTGACGTTTACTCAGGGGTTGGGCCTTGAGAGTGTCGTCTCTGATGTACCTATCTATCAATCTCTCCAGCGTTTTGAGCAGGAAGGACGATAGACTAATTGGCCTGTATGACTTGGGAGTGAAGTCTGAAATCCTGCCTACTTTTGGCTGGAATAGGACCTTCACTCTCTGCCACGCAGTTGGTATATATCTCCAGGCCAAGCAGGTTCTCAGGATTTTGCATAGATGTGGTATTAGTACATCCTGCCCTTTTTGTAAGAGAGCGGAGTAAATTCCATCCACTCCAGGTGATTTGAAGGGAGAGAATTTGTTTATAGACCAGTTTATAGCCCATCTGATTCTATCCGGTCTGGTTATTTCGGTAGCCAGCTTCCAGTCTTTTTGCGTGGGCCGATTAAGCCTCTTCCTGGAGTCTTCGGCTCCCGTCCAGTCTTTCAGAATCAATCACTTCCCTGACTAGTCCGGGAAGTGATACTTTCTCATAGAAGAAGTACCCACTTCCCGGACGGTTGCCGAAATTTTTTTTTTAAGCAAATTATTCCTTTATTCCGCTACTGAAATACTTTGTGATCATGAAAAAATATGTGCTGAACCTGTATTGATTGACACTATAAGAAATTCGTCCACTACGTGAGATTCGTGATTAAAAAAATGCCTTTTTCAAGAATGTCTCTTCTGTTATACATAGTCGAGACATATATGGAAAATTTGGGAGAAGGTGATCATGAAAATAAATATCATTATGTGACTGAATGAGAGAGCACTGAAAATTGAGAAAATCGCATTTTTTAGAATTTCGGGCACGTTTTACTGGAAAACAGTGCATTTTCAAGAAAAACTTATTGGTCCCTTTTTTGTAGAGAATTTAATGCAGAATATTATGACATCATTTGTTTTTGAAAAAAATGGATTTTTCGATTTTTCTCGGAAAATCGTCCATAAAAATTTTCCGGATGCTTTCACGGTTTATCACCCTCGAAATTCAGATTCATCAGGTCAAAATACATAAGAATAACTTTGGTGATCCCGTCGCGCTTCATCGGCTACGAAAACCCTCCCTGCCACCGGACTATGTGTAGGGTCTCACATATAATACAATTCCTTGGTTTTCAAAGCTGCGTACATTACGCTGCCGAGTGCATTGCGCTGCATGCCGTGCATCTTCGGTGTGTAATCCGGCTACTTCACATTATGCCTCGTTACATTGGCATCTTGTATTCTACCCTTTGACGATATGATGAAGTACATTTCTGTGTGTTACGATTCCAATATGATGCATTATGATGCATTTGGTGATCCAGAAAAATTACTCACCAAGGTGAGGTTTTACATTTTGCATCGAAGAAAATAATACTTATGTGAATTTAATTTTCTGGTCAAGAAGCAATTTGATGCAGTAAAATCTGACAATTTCTTTACATGACATAGTTCGTACTGACGATATGTGTATCCTCTGGTAACCTGGATTAGTATAGGTATCTTCGAAGTTTGATATCTTCGGTTATGGTCGGTAAAACGCTTCATTGTTTTCTGACAGCTTTTATTAAAACGGGCATAAAACATTCAGTCCTGTCAGTCAATTTTCTTGGTATAAATGGTGAAGGCTTCATGAGGTGGTGCTGGTTTAAGAACGGCTTCTCCATTAACCTTATAATCAGCATAGTCTAGAGAATAGAATAGTTCAAATCCCAATCTCTTCAGTGCACACGCTGTGAAATGGCTGCTACAATCGGCGTATATGAATCCACATCCTATCTCCTTTCCTATTTCCCTGAAATTGATTTCGTATCAAAACAGTTAAGCCTACACACTTCATAAACAAAATTTTGTTGGCCATTTCGCAGAAAGTTAAATTGCTGCTTCATAGAGCTGACCAAAAGTTTTCAAAGGCACTTTTTCTCCTAGTAGTTAGAGAGCTCCTAAAAGAATGAAACTGTAAGGATAATCATATAACTTTTTTATGGTATCATTGAAAGTGTATCTTCAAAGAGCATATATACCTGACTCAACATCAAGAGTATGAAGTGACTTGACTTAAACTGTTTTTATTGTAATAGATATTTATCTACTGGAATTACATAATGACACCGTTTTCTCAATGTATTTTAATGACAAAATGAAGTTCATTATGTTGCCAAGGACTATATGAAGTACTAGTACCATAATGAAATTCAAATGTAAAATTTCTGAATGTTTAACTTGGGTAAGAAATATGTACCACATGCAAAATCTCATGCCGGATCCGAATCCGATAGTCATTTTGATCGCACGGACTGCAAAAATGTAAAAAAAAATAAGAACCTGAAAATCACATTTTTCTAAATATAAATCGCATTTCCTGGCCTATTCATCAATATTTCGATAAATTCCTCCCCTTTCTATAGCATGATATCTTTAGACACTTTCATCGTCAAAATTGATCCATTATCGTACTGAAATGAAGCAAAGATAAATGCAAGTAAAACGTGTGCGAAATCTGCATTTAGTATTTCGGCAGCGAGGGACTTTGTGAATTGTTGAAGATACATATACTTATGTGAAATACAAGTCTTAAAACACATTGGAAGTCATTTCTAGTATTTTAGAGGAATAACTCTTATGTATAGGTTTATAGTAAAAACCGTATATATTTATTTATTTTTATGGTTGATTTGATTAATAATGCAATAAGTGTAGCAGGTTCAACATGCACCGGGTTTTTTAACTAGAATAATTTTGATAGTATTTTTTAATTCATAAAGGTTGATTGACCAATGTATTTCGAATTTTCATTTAAAAAGTCAATGAATTATCACTTAGGTTCAGTAATCGTTCGAAAAAAATTTTTGTGATTAAAATGTAAATTGGCTACAATTTGAAAATATCCTATATTTGATACAAAAATAATTAAACGTTCAATAGGTGAAAATGTATGCAAATATCAGCTTCATTAAATACCTTCAAACAAATTATTATTTGATAATAGTTTCTATTATAAACGGTTCCTGGTTAACTGAGAAAAATATATGAAACATTAGTTCAATTCTTGATGTTTACCTAGGAAAGAAAAAAACTATGACCAAACAAATTTTTAAGTCTCTTTGGAATCCACCTAATCTCGTTTTCTGACACCTTAATAATTATTTGAAATCAACCTGTTCAACCGGCCGGTAATGACACATTTTTTTCAACGTTTTTTAAACGTATGCTTTTTTTAAAGTTATGATTATTAAAGATTTTTCTATGTTTACAACAAATATCTAAGACTGCTCGCTCAACAAATAAAAATTGAATTTTCAAAAGAAAACTGATCTTCGAACGATTTCTTAATGTTTGTAAAGAAGTTTTTCTAACAGTTTGAACTGAAAAACCCACGAATATTGAAAATAATATTATTCTCTGTTGTAATTATCATCTGAACATGTAAAAAAAAATATAGTATTCAAGAACGATTATTTAACGTATGCTTTTTCACAAGCTCATTTTTTCTGTCACGAACATTGAAAAGCATACAATCGCGGCGTTCAGATGCGTTGCAATTGTTTTGTTAACATTCAACTTTTTTTATAACTTGGAACAATTTTTTAACACTTGAAAATAGATTGAATATGGAGTTCATATGGCACATTGACATTATATTCATTTGTATACAGTTCTGGCGTATAGAACCATTCAAAAAACAATTAAAAAGTTGCAAAAAATTTGGCCATCTTTAAACAATTATTTAATGTATGCTTTTTCGTAGGCTCATTTATGGTGTTATATGTATCACAAAAATTAAAAATCATTTTCTTCTCTTTTGTAGAAAGCCCAGAAATTACCAACTGAACATTTAGAAGAGATATGGTATTCAAGAACGATTATTTACCGTATCATTTTTGACAGGCTCATTTATGGTGTTATATGGATCACGAAAATTAAAAAGGATACTCTTCTCTCGTTCAGAAAGCCCTGAAATTACCAACTGAACATGCAAATAAAAGATGGTATTCAGAAACGTTTTTGTAATTGGTTGTATAAGCCTTTACTTATGAGTGGTAAGAATCGTCAATTGTTTAAAGTGGATTTCCGAGCCAACTGCAAGTGAAACCATCAACGCCCAAATAGCCAAAATTTCTCCAGACATTTTATAATAACGTGGCGTTGTTTCTTTATAATATAGTATAGTTCCTAAAGTGTAGATAGTGACTCATAGGTTGTATGGTTCATAATTCATATAAAGCGGTCAAAAAATGGAACAGAAATCAGCTTGGTACTTAGGTTTTAAATCAAGTTTTACTTTGCCACTTTCTCACATCCCCCCGCACTTTCAAATCCTGTAGAAACCTGAAAATGTACGATGAGTCACTATCAACAATTTAGGAACTAGACAGTTGTGGGATATGACACGAATGTGGCAACTAAATGGAGTTTCATAAAGACACCTTCATTCATGAAAAACACCCAATAGTTGTGAAGTATTACTTTAATAATGATAAAGTAAAAATTTATTAATGATTTAGAATCTTCTCCTAGTCACACTGTACATTGCTGGAAATAAGTTGTTACTTTCAACAGTTTCAACAACTTCTCATATGAAATAGTAAAATAAAAGTACCCTTCTATCCAAATATTTCCATCATGTGGAAAATATATATTGTAATTATACAGCAGATTATCTCGCTTTTCAATTCAATACTGTCAATACAACAAACACAATTAATAATAATAATATTAATAATAATAATAATAATAATAATAATAATCACTGCGTCTGCTCAGGGCACATGATTCTCGGACCCAGTAATCGCTTACCCCACGGACGTGGGATCCAGCGCGCCCTCCGGATGTGTCGGAGCTCCTTAGACAGGGCCTGACTGGAATATCCTTTTGGCGAAAAAAAAAATGATAATAAAAGCTGTGGAGACTGAGGTCCTCCTGCAGCTGCACAAGGATAAGCCAATGCATGGGGTCTTCTTCAAGAACATTGAAGACCTTGGCTTATCCAAAAACTTGACCTTTGCTTTCCTCAGGTCAAGTGAGCTGAAGTCGGAGACCGAGGGATTCATAATGGCTTGCCAGGATGGTGTCTTCAACACCCTGGTCTACCGTAGCCGCGTGATGGGTATAGAGATCCCCGACACTAGATGCAGAGCGTGTCGTGGGGCGCCTGAGACACTTATGCAATTGCTTTCAGCATGTCCATCATATGCGGTCTCAGCCTATATCCACAGGCATAACGCGGCTCTACGAGTGTTATACTACCATCTACGACACTCGTACGATATAGACGAGACACCGGTGTTGCCTTATGCTCCGGGGGACGAATGCAGAAGGCCGTCATCCTTGGTTCACTGCGGCTGCTCAGGGCACATGATTCCCGGACCCGGTAATCGCTTACTCCACGGACGTGGGGAGTGGTTATCTGGGTAAACGATCCAGCGCGCCCTTCGGATGTGTCGGAGCTCCGGAGACAGGGCCTGACTGGAATATTCTCTTAGGGAAAAAAATAATAATAATACTCCCTCATAAACACTCGTAAAGTGTACCCAAAGGCATAGCCTGTGTGGGTAGAGGCTATTATTATTATTTGCCGTGGCAAATTGATCGAATAAATGAATATTTGGAACCTTTTTTATGAATATAATCAAAGAAATAGAAATAGCCAAAACACCGTCGCGGAAATTGACGTAGTTGGGGTTTTTCTATTTCTTGGATAGACCGCGGATCATGATTCATGATGTTTTCGACGAAACAACTGAATATGATTTGGAGCTGACCATAACATTTTTTTATCTATCTATAATGTTTTTCTTTGATATATAAGAGAAAATTCTAAAAGTTCTGCAAACTTGACAGATACATCGGAAAAATATTCCGAACGGTACACGAATATTTCGGAATATTTTTCCGATTTGCAACCTTTTAAGTTGAACATATTTTCACCTGGTCTTTTCCACGAGTGTCTTTGCAATTCCTTTTCCCCTGAATGAACCGTCTACTGATATAACGCTTATTGTGATAGCTTTATCACAATCTGGATATTTTTCGAAGGGATTCGCATACTTGCTAACATATTTGAATAAATTGAGTATTTTAGAAAATTTCTCATCTCCACATGCCATTAATTCTTTTTTCCCTTTCTCTATCACAGTATTCAGACAAACTCCTATGAGTTTTCCATTATGCAAAGCTAAGAAGCTCAAGCCATTGTCAAAACCATTCATACAAAATGCTTCTAGATCTTCGTTGATTGGTTTTTCGTCTGTTACAACTCCCAAATATGCATTGCACGGTTCGTCTTTGAAAAAGTAAGTTCGGAAAAACTGCAGAATTTCTTCTCTATTTTCGGTTTTGGCTTTTATAATTTCCAATTCAAAAGGTAGAGAAGACATGATGTTTCACTGAAAATATAAGAGAAATTTCATTATCTGCAAAATAAGCATTATGAATCTGGAGATGAACATAATTGTTGAAATTGATAACGACCGGATTTTGTTCGAGTTGATGCAGATGCAGCTTTCATTATGATGAGTGAAATAGTAATTTCCGTAACAAGTCCGGAAAACACTGTTTTTTTGGACGAGTGGACAAGATTCTAGGACAAGCGTAGCGAGTCTTGGAAGTCTGCGAGTCCAAAAAAACTGTTTTCGGACGTGTTGCGTACACAATTTTTTTTGGGAACCGTGTAGGATAACAAATTGAGACACATTTATTTTTTATATTTCTTTGTAGAAGAAAATTTCGAACATTTTAATTCTTGTTTGTATTAAATATCGAAATGCGAACAGGAGATATGCACTAACAGAAACATTCTAATTTTTATTTATATAAATATTTTTGTTGAAATTCGAGAATTTCCTGGACTAGTCCGGAAAGTACGTACTTCCCGGACTAGTCCGGGAAGTGATACTTTCTCAAAGAAAAATCGTCCGGGAAGTACGTACTTCCCGGACGGTTGCCGAAAAAATATTTTGAAATCAAATAACAATGGGTACCTACTAATAGTGTAAGAAATGAGAAAAATGTATTAGTATTTATTTTACTATCAGCAGTAATAGATAATAGTGCTGCTATTCAAGTAGAAATAAGTGGTAGTGTGGGTTTCAGTGAAAGGTAAGCTCAAAGATTTTTAAAAAAGAACAGAATTTGTATGCATATTTCATTCAACTCCGTCAGGAACTTCTCGGAAACAATTTTCAATAATTTGGCAAAAATTCAATACAATCCAGTTTTTTCTAAACATTTTCTGTTTAGAGATAAAACAACATTTCATAAATTTGTATTCGTGCACAGGCACTTGATATCCAACACGGATGGTGTTTGAATGTTTGACCAAATTTATTGGAGTTGCAGTAATCACACCGTATTTTTCCGATTTTAAGGAGGATTTTTTTTGTAAACATCTGGACTGTAACTGATACGACTGTGCTTTCTCAGGTCTCTCCGAATCACCACCTATTCGTAGTTGACTGATTCATCAGTTACACATCTATCATTCTGTATGATAATGTCAAAATCGTTTTGTTGGATCAAGTCAGGGGCATAACCTTACAGCTAAAATTTGAGATGGTAAATATCCGGCCTTGATTAACCTCACCGTGCTGTTTTTGTGGACTACCAGATTCTCTTCAGAAAAGTGTTTACTTCCATATAGTTTTCAAACTCCCATGTCTAAGGACTGTATTTTTGGTTTATCAAAAAGTCAGGAACGACGCGCGAATGAGAATGAGAAAGTATTCTGACGATAAAGAGGGTAGCATAAATTGTTCATTCAGTTAGAACGTATACTGAGCTCTGCTGCTACCGAGCATCGATAGATTTGCAAAGTTGTACTTCTGTTTGATCGCCGTGAAAAGCAAATTCTCCGTGCACAGTGGAAACTGTTCTTGTTGAGCCTTTTAGATGAATACACACCGACTTGTTTTCGCAAAATACCTCCAGCAAATCGCATTCCTGATGTCAACAACCAGTATGCCAATACACTTGATCTTTTTCTCACCACCAATCCTCATCCATACAGTATAGAACTTCGTGCTCGACTTGGGAACTCCGACCACAACCTCATCTCCACTCTTTGCTCCTTTTCTACACCATCGAGCAGCTCAAGGCTGTCTCGTCACATATGACACTACAATTCAGCCGACTGGGATGGTCTTCGCATGTTTTTCTCAGCATTTCCATGGGAAACAGTGTTTTTCTCTCTTAGAGAGCCAACACAATGTGCCCGGGCAATTTCTGAGTTCATAATGCTGGGGATGCAAAGATATATACCTAACACATCAAGAGGAATATTATCTGATAAACCCTGGTTTAGCAGAAACTGCTCCAAAGCTGTCGCCCTCAAGAAGGCAGCATACCATAGATGGTTGAAAAATCAGCTCACTGAAACTGTTATGTTAAAGCAAGAAACATCCGCAAGGAGACAATCGAATCTTCGGGAAAGCCTCACAACGCCAATATACGATCCAAGCTCGTTGAGTGTCCTAACGAGCCCCGCTCCTTTTGGTCATTTGCCAAAGCTGTTGGAAGAAATTTTTCCAGCTCACATCCTCCTCTAACAAATGGAAATGGAACGCAACGAATGCTCAGGAGCCAATATCTTTGGGAAAACAATGCCCAGAACATCATTCCCATTGACAGTCATATGCCTGAAATTATCTTTCGCCAGCGCACCATCAGGCGTATTTTGCTGGGTATTGACAACAACACAGCTAGTGGATCTGATGAAATTCCTCCGATGGTCCTCAAAAAATGTGCTCCTGAACTAACACCAGTTTTTTGCAAGTTATTCAACCTCTCTTATAATTTTGGGGTATTTCCGTCCAACTGGAAGATTGCAAGGGTACAACCAGTCCTTAAGAAAGGGAAAAAGAACCTACCCAGCAACTACAGACCTACATGGTTTCCGGCACCAGAGATCAACCGGTGACCTGCTTGCTTATGTCTCACATATTTGGCCGCAATCTATCGAAATATGGGGAAATTCTGGTTGTTACCAAGGCATTCGATCGCGTTTGGCACCAATGACTCATAGCCAAACTTCCATCTTATGGCTTGCCTCCCCAGTTGTGTTCCTTGCTATCTAGCTTTCTCTCAGACCGATCTTTCCACGTGGTGGTTGATGGATCTGATACTCTGCCAATAAATGCTGGTATTCCGCAGGGATCCATTCTAGCACGAACACTGTTCCTTCTTCAAATCAATGATTTGTTGGGAGCTACATCATGTCCAGTGACAGCTTTGCAGATAATAATACCCTTCATACCGCTTTCCCTTCCAAAGCTCCGATAAGAGCCAGTGATGCAGAAATAAACGGGGAAGAATCGTGAATGAAATAAATATGGACTTAGCCGAAATTCTAGAATGGGGATCCAACAATTTTGTGGAATTCAATGCGAATAAAACCCAAGCATGTCTTTTCTCTAGAAAGGCTGATCTTACAATAGCCAGCGTAACTATGTTTGGAGTATCCTATAACAATGCAATCTTCCATTTCAATGCTCGGTATTACCATCGGCAGTACTCTCTCATGGGAGAAACATGTGAGGTCCACTGCCAAGAGTGCTTCTCAAAAACTTGGTTTTCTGTTTCGCGCCAAGAAGTATTACTTGTCGTCAACTGATTATGATTTATAAGGCACAGATTAGACCTGTTTTGGAATACTGTTCCAATATGAGGAGTGCAGCCCCCAAACACACATTGAAACTTTCAGATTCGGTCCAAAAGAGAGCCATTCGTCTCGTCGGTGATACTTCGCTCCAAAGCTCGCTTACTTCTATGGGACATCGCAGAAAGGTTGGCGATATGTCTCTGTTTCATAGATATTTTCTTCTGAAATATCATCAATCGTTCCACCGTTAGCGGTCTCATCGAGATTAACCAGTCGAGCACAGTCCTCACATCCATATGCCGTCACTTTGGAGACATGCCGCACATCTGCTTCCCAGGGCTTGTTTGTCTACAGAATGGCAAAGCTTTGGAACTCGCTGCCTCGGAAGGTGTTCCCTGAGGCATACAGCCTGCAGAAATTCAAGAAGAACACCAATTTCTACCTACTCTCCCGCGGCTCTCACGATGTTCTCTGAACAATACAGGATTTTCCTTTTCGTGGGAACCAGAACTTGAAAAAGAAATCAATATCAATATCATATTGTTGGTGAGATATAACCAAGCCAGGTAAGAGTAAATTTGAATATCGAGAAGGACTTTTGCGATTTGGGACATTTGTACGGGTGTGAATAGTTCAGTTTCAATAGGATGAACTCTACCAACCTTCCATATATCTAGTTCTTTGGATAGTACGACCCGTTGGCTGTCGAATCAGTGTTATTGATCCTATTATATGGCAAGGACTACTTTCCTGTTTTCAAACAAAGTCAATCAATAGTTTAAAACGTTTTAAGGTGGCAGATTCCCTTTTGCGTACTTGACAGTGTATTCTCGAAAGAATCGCCTCCGTCTCAAAAAGTAAGGAAGAAAATACCAGGCATGACGGTTTAGACCATCTTTCGGCTGCTACCTCAGTTTTCTCTAGCTCGCACCAGTCTCTCGAGGACTTTTGATGGTTGCTCGTGAGGATGCAGCAGGTTGACGGAAATGACAATTTCCACAACAACAAAAAAAGGCCAATTTTCTACTTCCATGGTCGGGTATTCTTTTCTTCGTATTACCGGGATAGTACCCTCTGGAAGGAATTACTTCCATGTCAATACGCGAGCTAGAAACTATCTGGCTTGGTGGCTTGGGCAATAAGTCTCATTGCTCCATTCCTCGATCAGGCCTATATTTGGTTTTAAAAGGAAGGTTGCTTGCTATTGGTTTAGGGGTTCCTTTAGTTTTCTGTTATTAAATTTCGCGACTACCAATTCCCTGATGCCCATGAAATAGACCTTTTGGGGCTAACCATAACACCTTGTCATTTGAAATAGGTGGACAATGCTTCAGTTTGACTGAAGGTTGTTATGGACTTTTCATTGTCTAAAAATATAATAATAAAAAATATAATAATGATGAAGAAAAAAATTGTTATCTACGATTGTTGAGCACTAACAATCAGTCAAACGATATAATAAGGAAAGTTGCTTATTTTCCTGAGGTTTCGAACAACTATTTCATACTATGGAAAATTTGTTTATCCAATCAGGTTGTAAGGAGTATTTGTAGTACTAATGATCTTCTGAAACCTCATAGACTCCGTCATCGTTATATTACGAACCTGAAAACTTCAACAACACCAGTGTGATCCATTCAAATTAGAAGCATATACATATACATATATTTTCATATCATAAGAGACATACAAACAGACATGTTCTATTGGAATTGTTTTATCCAGGTTAGTCCTGGCCAGATCTTTTAATCTGTTAATGTTATAAAATGTATTAATTTTAAATCACTTCCATCGTCCTCTGGACGCATGATGTTTTTATGGTTTTGGCTCTTGTTCACCTGACGAGTAGCCAGTGATGATGACTTTTTAGTCGAAAGTTCTATGCTACGATTTTATAAATATATTTCTGCACGAAATAAAAAATTTCCTTCATTCAATAATACATTTTTTGACCGCTTGGACTATTAATTTTTTCGTTAGCTATATAGACATTCAGAAAGTCCCCTAGGACAACTATTCTTATTTCTCCAGGTTGAACATTTAAAAAAATTATTAGCAATTTTCTTAGAAAATTCACCATGTTTTCAAATGGTTTTAGTAACATTACGTTGAAATTTGAAAAATATGCTGTTTAGTCAACCTATTACTTTAATTTCACAACTTTTATCAATTTTCGTACGGGGATGTAGTCCTCCAAAATGATATAGATATAGAGAAAAAAGGAATGCTAGATATTGGTCTATGGTTTGCCATCTATGAAATTTTCCCTTTTTTAAAAACTTGCAGTATTTCCTGACTTTCCAGAAATCTGGAAATTCTCCCTCTGCAACGGATCTATCACCAAGCCAATTTGATTTGTTTAACAAGTTCACTTTTCACCCCATATACGTCAGTGCATTTGGGGTTTTTCAAACAGATTATAATTGTTTTGATTAGGTACCTCAAATCTTGAGACCGGCCCTATAAAAAAAATTAACATGGTGTAGGTAAACATTTTAAAAAAGTTGAAAAGGGGAACATTCTCCATGTAAATTGAAAAATGAAAAATATGATTCATTTGTAATATCTAACAGAAAACAACTACTTCCCCGGCACAAGCCACGCTGGACATTGAACTACATCTGATAGATATTGTGAAAAGACTCTGAAAAATCTGAAAGTGAAAATTCGCATTTTCATTCAGATAGCTGATTTTTCTCTCTAGTTTTCAAAAAGATTGTGACACAACAAAGTGGCTTAATTTCAAAAAATATAAAAACAAGTATTAATAATAATCATACTCACTCATATATAAACACCAAAAGGCATAGTCTGTGAGGGTAGAGGATAGTTATTATTATTATTTGCTCAATTGTCAAATCAGAAAAAATCGAAATGATATGTAATCCCGAAGATAATTAGCAATGAAATACGCCGAGAAATAATAGTTTGGTACATAAAATAAACCAAGTATTCCATCGGAATGGAGCAATACCCACGAATATTTTAAAGCATAGTTTAAAAAAAGGAATGTTAATTATCCAAATAAGAGTTTTAAGGTAGCCAGTTTGGTTTTAAACCAAGGATTATTTCAATTAGATGACTGTTCTGTAAATAATGCAGGAATTGTGAAGAGTAGGCTTAATAAAAATTAACTAATCTTTGGATAAGACGGGAAAATAGATCAATTGGATGGTCATCTAGATCATGTGCATGTTGCATTGCTCTATGTTTTTCTATCAAGAATTCAGCAAGCAATTAGTCCCCAACAATTACAGAAAACTTCAAAAAATATTCGCAAGCGATATGATAAGGAAAGTTGAATGTAGGTTCGGTGGAAGCAACGAAAGTTTAAATTGCATTCAATTTCATATCTTCTTTGTTCCTATTATTTGCATTGATTGTGAATAAACGGTTATTTTCCTCTAATAGTTAGTAGCTCGAAAAATGAGTACAGGTAAATTTTGTTGATTTATTCGAAATTATTGACCCCCAACTTTGTTATCATAAACACATTCACTGATATGGTTCGACATAGAAACGGGAATTACTGAATTACTAAAATTGTTTGGATTACATTTCGGTATATATTACTTCGAACACAGTGATGTAATCAGAATATTGCTAAAATTCCATTAATCGACATATTGTTTAATCCTCTACATTTTTCCATTGATTTTGATGAAATTATGACCAGTAGTTTTTCAAACTTCCTGAATTCAGTGATTCAATAGGAATTTTGATGAAGGTTCTGAAATTAAATTGGTGGTTTTATTGAATGGTATATTTTTCAAAAATCTTTTTCATTCAGACGTAATTTTGACATAAATCATGTGTAGAAATCGTGTTCACAAATTTTTTTTCTCTGAAATAATCAAAGGTAATAGTCACACGAGTGCTTTAAATTTTATCGACAACTCATGTAAGGTAAATTTTGTTGATTTATTCGAAATTATTGACCGTCAACTTTGTTATCATAAACACATCCCCTATATGGTTCGACATAGAAACGGGAATTACTAAATTACTAAAATTATTTAGATTACATTCCGGTAGATATTGAAAAAAAATCGGATAAAGCACGTTACCGTAGCAACGTTAGCATCTACTGTAAGTTTATCAACCCTAGTAATATTAACGCTCTTATTCCGATCTTCAAGGTCGCTTCAAACTACACAATAAAATTTCCATTATAAACTGTATCAAAACCGTTAAGTTTTAATTATATATATTCTATATTCTATATATAAAGAGTTCTTCAAGGCAACTTTAAATACATAAATTAAAACTTATTAGGTATCTGACGTTTTGCTCTTAAAATGTATTTACAGTGGACTGAATTGACTTAAAAATAATTAAATAATCCTAAAAAAGTTTTATTTTGTTTACTAACACTCGACAACTTTTGAGTCTGTATAATGGCCGGCAGAGTGGTAATATTTTAAACCACATAGGTATACTAAGCATATCATAAAACAATATTCGAAAGCGAACTATTCTGAAAAATTCACCAACGAATGGCATTTTTCTGATAAAATGTAATTAAATAACATAATTTAATGTATTTTTCTCTTACTTAAAAAATATTTAAAAAATATCAAATTTTATTTTGCATTTAAGCATCTAAATGCATTTTTTTAATTGAACGGCATATTTCGACACACCGTTCTTCAGTTATCTAAGAAGATCCAAGACGCAATTATTTGAATAATAATATTCTTTTCGTTTACTATTGAAAATGTCCAAAATGGCAGTCTTTATTGCAGTAAAACATGGCGTGATCTAGATTAAAACTAATTGTTCATTTATTGAATGTTTTAAATCTCACAAGATTTAAAACAGCGTTTTATTTAACACTTTTAAACCAATGACTCTCGCAGGACTCTGATTACGTTTCCTTTTAGAACCAATATGCTTTAATGTGTTCAAACTCGTTACCTTATTGATTTAAAGTGGTCTTGCTCTCGAATGGAATCGTAACCTCACAAATTTTGCCGGTTTTGCGTATTACTATTATTCCGTTATATTGTGTTACATTAATTATATTTTAATAACAAATAAGCACACCTCAGACAAGATGGCGTTTAATCCGTATGGGGAGGGGATATAATTAGTTTTAATGAAGTCGTCCAAAGACCAAAGGGTATTTCTTTAAACCAAATTGACTAATTTATAACCTTCAAACTTTATCATACTCTTAATGTACTCATTAAAAGGTAAAAATTTTGTTTTTGGATTTAATGTGGTATTATATTGAATGTATAGTCTTAGGATAAAATAGTTTTTCTAATGGGTTTTAAAGAATACATCAAGGGTACTCCATAAAACTGCATTAAAACTATTTTTCTCCGAACGGATTGCTTTAAAACCAACTTGCCATTTAATTCTTAATAATAGCAAATTCGTTTTAAAATAGCTAATGTTAAGAGTAAATTAAAACCAGTATAAGATCAATAGGACATTAAGAGCAAATAGCATTTTTATTTTGATTTAAAGGGTGCATTAAATTCTTCGTTTAAGAATTAGTGGTCTTTAAAAACTTTTAGTTTAGCTTAAGGTTACTTTAAATCCGATGTCTTAAAATTGTTACTTGGGAAGCGTCGTGCGTCGCATCAGTTTGACAATGACAAATGTCAAAAACAGAATTAAACATCAAATAATATCCCAGTATATCGAGATTTGGATTTGGTTCTTTCTCAACATTATTTTTCTACTTATTGTTCTTTCAGTTTGTTTAAATAAAGTTCAACTGAAAACTCTTTAGCAAAATTGTGAAAACAAACATATTGATAAAATCACGAGTAGTTGAAACGAGTGATTTTATCTTTATTCGGTTTTCCTGAATGTTTTTGTCAAATAAACAGTATAAGTGATGTAAATAAAAGTTATGTGATAAAACGAGTTGTAGGTACTTGGAAAGATTATTAATTGTTTTCGCTAATTTGGAAGGTAGCATGTACTCAAGTTATCATATGCAAGTAAATCTAATTAATTTTGACAGTTCGAAGGTGAACAATGTTTTTTTCAATTGGTGCCCTTTTTTACCTATTTAAAGCACGCCTCAGAGTGTGCAAATCGAACTTTCAAAAACGCGCGTTTTTTAAAGTTACAATGGCTAAGTTAACAATTCGAGAACAGTGAAGACAGAATGACAATGTTATGATTCTTATCTGACAGGAGTACCTTGTAACGTCAAATGAAATATCACAAACAAATGAAAAACTTTTATTCAAACATTAACGAAAGGTATACTGATGTCACATCACGAATTCAATCGTTTTACATTATAAGTTCTTATTTCCATTATTTGTAAGAATAAACCAGTATTTATGCTTTCAATCACTTGCTCGAAACATCACGCGTGTTTGAAAGACCTTTTTATCCACTTATACTTTAATATACTATTACTGTGAAAACAATTATCACAATTTGTTTTTCTGACCTTGAGAAATAAGAATAGTTGGCCATGAAAATGAAAACACTTAAGAAATTTAGTGTACCAGTGAACTTTCTGAATAACAACCTAATGAAAAATTTTAACCGGTTGGAAAATATATGTTTTATAAGGGTACCCAATGGACCCAAGGATGTTGAAATAACGTTGTGAAATGGCTGAAAACCGAACGTTTTTTCAACGAAAAAATGTCGCGTGTGACAATGTTATATTAAACCAATTGCTTACTAATTATCGCTTTATTGCCGTTTTCAATCAGGTTTTTTGAACGTCGAAGATACTCGATAAAACAACATGTTTTGACCAAATAAAAGGTTAAGGAACGCATCATAAACATTGATAAATGAATAGCATAAAGCGAGTTTGATTAAAAATTCTTTCTGAAATTAACATAACGATTGTTAAACGTATATTTTACGAGTTGTTGAGGAAGTAACGTTAAAAACACATATTTATAACGTATTCTTTCAACGTTGAAGATTACACTAAATTATTGACGTTTAAATTTTCAACCAGAAACGTTTATTTAACCAATGCCACGTTTATAACACTTTGAAAAACGTTCGTGTGCCCATTGGGTACTTTCACTTAAATGGGGCACAGTGTATATTGAATATTCTGAATTTCATGGAAACTTTGGATATACCTAGATTCGTATACTTGATCCTATTTTGTTGGAGAACTTTGAAAACACCATTCACGAAACAGTTTTTGTAGTTGTAGAATGGTTATTCAGTCTATAATAGTTCGGAAATCCTGAAAAATGTAATTTACGTGAAGTTAGCCACACTTTTCTGGCCACAGTTTTTGGTTTTGAGTATACCTTAGGTGGAATTGAGGAGTTACCGTCTGCGGTGTTGCCACATCAATTGTTTAGTTCATTACCAGTTTTTTAGAGTATTTGCAGCTAGATAGCATTATTATTCAACAAACTATTGAAATGTAGTAGGTAAGAAACATGGAACTGTCAGAAAAATCCCGAATTGAATATGAAATAGAAATACTGTGCGATAGACGCCTTCCAGAAATGTTAGTATTTATAGAGGGAATTGAAAGAAACAACGATTTATTATATTCATAATTTACAAGTTTTTATTTAGTTTAATTTTTTACTTTATTCGTTCGTTCGTTCGTTTTGGTCAAATTTTGAAAGCGAATTTTGACTCACTTCTGGTTGTCCGATTAACTTGAAATTTGGCAAGTTATCATAATTCCAGTGACAAAATGCATTATAGAATTATTTCTAGAGAAAAAAAAAACAAAATAGCGGCTCCAACTTGACGGACGAGATTTGTAATTAGTGTACGAATCGATTTTAAATTGGTATGTGGCGTATGTGACGTAGAAGACATGGAAATGAAGTGCGGTGACATTTTCAACAATTAAAATCTCTTTGCATGGCCGTAGGAGAGTTGAAAGAAAAATTAAAATATTTTCTCGGGCTAAAAAATATAAAACTATGTCAAGCAGGTACGGTGCACAAAAAACAAAAATACCATCGGAAAAAGCATGAAAATCTTAACATTTTCGAAACTTCAAATCTCTTTGGATGGCCGTAGGAGAGTAGCAAAAAAATTAAAATGTTTTCTCGGGCTATAAAATATAAAACTATGTCAAGCAGGTACGGTGCACAAAAAACAAAAATACCATCGGAAAGAGCATGAAAATCTTAACATTTTCGAAACTTCAAATCTCTTTGGATGGCCGTAGGAGAGTAGCAAAAAAATTAAAATGTTTTCTCGGGCTATAAAATATAAAACTATGTCAAGCAGGTACGGTGCACAAAAAACAAAAATACCATCGGAAAGAGCATGAAAATATTGACATTTTCAAAACTTCAAATCTCTTTGGATGGCCGTAGGAGAGTTGCAAAAAAATTAAAATGTTTTCTCGGGCTATAAAATATAAAACTATGTCAAGCAGGTACGGTGCACAAAAAACAAAAATACCATCGGAAAGAGCATGAAAATCTTGACATTTCCAATACTTCGAATCTCTTTGGATGGCCGTAGGAGAGTTGCAAAAAAATTAAAATGTTTTCTCGGGCTATAAAATATAAAAATATGTCAAGCAGGTACGGTGCACAAAAAACAAAAATACCATCGGAAAGAGCATGAAAATATTGACATTTTCAAAACTTCAAATCTCTTTGGATGGCCGTAGGAGAGTAGCAAAAAAATTAAAATGTTTTCTCGGGCTACAGAATATAAAACTATGTCAAGCAAGTACGGTGCACAAAAAACAAAAACACCATCGGAAAGAGCATGAAAATCTTGACATTTCCAATAGTTCGAATCTCTTTGGATGGCCGTAGGAGAGTTGCAAAAAAATTAAAATGTTTTCTCGGGCTATAAAATATAAAACTATGTCAAGCAGGTACGGTGCACAAAAAACAAAAATACCATCGGAAAGAGCATGAAAATATTGACATTTTCAAAACTTCAAATCTCTTTGGATGGCCGTAGGAGAGTAGCAAAAAAATTAAAATGTTTTCTCGGGCTATAAAATATAAAACTATGTTAAGCAGGTACGGTGCACAAAAAACAAAAATACCATCGGAAAGAGCATGAAAATCTTGACATTTCCAATACTTCGAATCTCTTTGGATGGCCGTAGGAGAGTAGCAAAAAAATTAAAATGTTTTCTCGGGCTATAAAATATAAAACTTTGTCAAGCAGGTACGGTGCACAAAAAACAAAAATACCATCGGAAAGAGCGTGAAAATCTTGACATTTTCAACACTTCAAATCTCTTTGGATGGCCGTAGGAGAGTAGCAAAAAAACTAAAATATTTTCTTGGGCTATAAAATATAAAACTATGTCAAGCAGGTACGGTGCACAAAAAACAAAAATACCATCGGAAAGAGCATGAAAATCTTGACATTTCCAATACTTCTAATCTCTTTGGATGGCCGTAGGAGAGTTGCAAAAAAATTAAAATGTTTTCTCGGGCTATAAAATATAAAAATATGTCAAGCAGGTACGGTGCACAAAAAACAAAAATACCATCGGAAAGAGCATGAAAATCTTAACATTTTCGAAACTTCAAATCTCTTTGGATGGCCGTAGGAGAGTAGCAAAAAAATTAAAATGTTTTCTCGGGCTATAAAATATAAAACTATGTCAAGCAGGTACGGTGCACAAAAAACAAAAATACCATCGGAATGAGCGTGAAAATCTTGACATTTCCAATACTTCGAATCTCTTCGGATGGCCGTAGGAGAGTTGCAAAAAAATTAAAATGTTTTCTCGGGCTATAAAATATAAAAATATGTCAAGCAGGTACGGTGCACAAAAAAAAATACCAGTGGAAACAGCATGAAAAGCAATACAACACTATTTATATCCAATCTGCGGCAATAGGTCGAATCCCTTTGGATGGCCGTAGAAGAGTTGCAAAAAAATTAAAATATTTTCTCGGGCTATAAAATATAAAAATATGTCAAGCAGGTACGGTGCACAAAAAACAAAAATACCATCGGAAAGAGCGTGAAAATCTTGACATTTTCAAAACTTCAAATCTCTTTGGATGGCCGTAGGAGAGTAGCAAAAAAATTTAAATATTTTCTCGGGCTATAAAATATAAAACTATGTCAAGCAGGTACGGTGCACAAAAAACAAAAATACCACCAGAAAGAGCATGAAAATCTTGACATTTTCAAAACTTCAAATCTCTTTGGATGGCCGTAGGAGAGTAGCAAAAAAATTTAAATATTTTCTCGGGCTATAAAATATAAAACTATGTCAAGCAGGTACGGTGCACAAAAAAAAATACCAGTGGAAACAGCATGAAAAGCAATACAACACTATTTATATCCAATCTGCGGCAATAGGTCGAATCCCTTTGGATGGCCGTAGAAGAGTTGCAAAAAAATTAAAATATTTTCTCGGGCTTCAAAGCATTATTAAGGAGGTAACACTTGCAAAACAAAATAACAGGAGAAAGATCAGAGAAAAAAAAATCATCGCACCATACGATTATATGAGGGAAGTATATCTTGCTGCTAATATTTTTGTATACTTTAAAACAAATTTACCACTTTGAATACAAATTTAGTCTAAGAAACATTTTCAATAGATCATGCATAAGTGCATAAAAAAATGTCAAGATTGTCATGCTCTTTCCGATGGTATTTTGTTTTTTTTGTGCACCGTACCTGCTTGACATAGTTTTATATTTTATAGCCCGAGAAAACATTTTAATTTTTTTGCTACTCTCCTACGGCCATCCAAAGAGATTTGAAGTATTGAAAATGTCAAGATTTTCATGCTCTTTCCGATGGTATTTTTGTTTTTTGTGCACCGTACCTGCTTGACATAGTTTTATATTTTATAGCCCGAGAAAACATTTTAATTTTTTTGCTACTCTCCTACGGCCATCCAAAGAGATTTGAAGTTTTGAAAATGTCAAGATTTTCATGCTCTTTCCGATGGTATTTTTGTTTTTTGTGCACCGTACCTGCTTGACATAGTTTTATATTTTATAGCCCGAGAAAACATTTTAATTTTTTTGCTACTCTCCTACGGCCATCCAAAGAGATTTGAAGTTTTGAAAATGTCAAGGTTTTCATGCTCTTTCCGATGGTATTTTTGTTTTTTGTGCACCGTACCTGCTTGACATAGTTTTATATTTTATAGCCCGAGAAAACATTTTAATTTTTTTGCTACTCTCCTACGGCCATCCAAAGAGATTTGAAGTTTTGAAAATGTCAAGATTTGCATGCTCTTTCCGATGGTATTTTTGTTTTTTGTGCACCGTACCTGCTTGACATAGTTTTATATTTTATAGCCCGAGAAAACATTTTAATTTTTTTGCTACTCTCCTACGGCCATCCAAAGAGATTTGAAGTTTTGAAAATGTCAAGATTTTCATGCTCTTTCCGATGGTATTTTTGTTTTTTGTGCACCGTACCTGCTTGACATAGTTTTATATTTTATAGCCCGAGAAAACATTTTAATTTTTTTGCTACTCTCCTACGGCCATCCAAAGAGATTTGAAGTTTTGAAAATGTCAAGGTTTTCATGCTCTTTCCGATGGTATTTTTGTTTTTTGTGCACCGTACCTGCTTGACATAGTTTTATATTTTATAGCCCGAGAAAACATTTTAATTTTTTTGCTACTCTCCTACGGCCATCCAAAGAGATTTGAAGTTTTGAAAATGTCAAGATTTGCATGCTCTTTCCGATGGTATTTTTGTTTTTTGTGCACCGTACCTGCTTGACATAGTTTTATATTTTATAGCCCGAGAAAACATTTTAATTTTTTTGCTACTCTCCTACGGCCATCCAAAGAGATTTGAAGTTTTGAAAATGTCAAGGTTTTCATGCTCTTTCCGATGGTATTTTTGTTTTTTGTGCACCGTACCTGCTTGACATAGTTTTATATTTTATAGCCCGAGAAAACATTTTAATTTTTTTGCTACTCTCCTACGGCCATCCAAAGAGATTTGAAGTTTTGAAAATGTCAAGGTTTTCATGCTCTTTCCGATAGTATTTTTGTTTTTTGTGCACCGTACCTGCTTGACATAGTTTTATATTTTATAGCCCGAGAAAACATTTTAATTTTTTTGCTACTCTCCTACGGCCATCCAAAGAGATTTGAAGTTTTGAAAATGTCAAGATTTTCATGCTCTTTCCGATGTTATTTTTGTTTTTTGTGCACCGTACCTGCTTGACATAGTTTTATATTTTTTAGCCCAAGAAAACATTTTAATTTTTTTTTTCGTCGACCGTTCATTTATGATGTATTTTAACGCACTCAAAATCGTTGATTAATGACCCCTGTTAATGAATGATTTTCTATTAATCAACGATTTGATTATATGCAACCCAACATACATTGCTCTTATACATTTTATATTGGTTAGTACTACCTGTCATTATTTATTTGTCAATTTTCAATAAAATTTTAGAAAATGTTTATTACAACAGTTGTCACTCAAAACCTTATATGGTCCCGTGGCGTAATGGTAAAGTGCACCTGGCTTGCAACACTGAGGTCTAGAGTTCAAAACCCACCGAGGGTAAATTTTTTTTTTATTTCAATTTGAAAATAAATAATAAAAAATAAAATAAAACTACCACTGAGAAAAATTAAACTATCTTTGAGTAGAGTTAATATAAATAGGAAATAGTGATTGTTTTTTATCGTAACGTTAAATAAATAAACATTGAAAATAAGATATCTCTATTTTTGAAAACTTCTGTCGACGGAAAAGTTTTGTAACAAACTCGTGAATTAAAATGGCGATTAACAATCTCAAACATTAACGCGCTCGCTCCGCTCACGCGTTAAAATATCTCGATTGTTAATCGCCCTTATTAATACACTTGTTCGTTAAATAACTATTTCAACTCTCCTACTGCCATGCAAAGAGATTTTAATTGTTGAAAATGTCACCGTACTTCATTTCTATGTCTTCTACGTCACATACGCCACATACATATAAATACAAACATTTCTGGAAGGCGTCTATCGCACAGTATTTCTATTTCATATTCAATTCAGGATTTTTCGGACAGTTCCATGTTTCTTACCTACCACATTTCAATAGTTTGTTGAATAATAATGCTACCTAGCTGCAAATAATCTAAAAAACTGGTAATGAACATATCTGTAAAAACAATTGATGTGGCAACACCGCAGACGGTAACTCCTCAATTCCACCTAAGGTATACTCAAAACAAAAAACTGTGGCCAGAAAAGTGTGGCTAACTTCACGTAAATAAAAATGTATCGAATCCACATCGAAGAGAAAAAGAAAAATTCACATCTCGTTTTATATTTATATTGAAAACTCACCTGTTATGTTTCGTGTAAGTATGAAATAATATGATTAGAGTGTAGAATATTAACTGCGGACACTTTATAGATAAATGTAACAACATGCGAAATCGAATTTTATCAGTCATTGATAAGGTAATACGTCAATGAACGAATACAGAGGAATATTATGTACTTACAATTGGTTGAAAATTCGAATCAACAAAAGTGGAAGCTGACAGTTCGAATGATCTAAAAGGCATCAATATTCTCAACATTTCTGGACTATACAAATTTTCCTAACCCAACTCATGATTTCCTCACCCTTGTAACTTTTTTCCTAACTTATAGTTTTATACAGAGCGGCTTCTAATAGTCCCCCCTCCTGTTAACTTTTGAACGAATTGACGTAGAAAAATTGAAAAAAATTCAGATGAATATTTCCCAAAGGTTTAGTAAATTAGTAATATTCTCTTTCGAAGAAACATATATAATGGAAACATCTTTTTCCAAAACTCTCTCTCTCTTACATAATGATGGAGACAATTGTAAGAGTTTCACTAATACTACTTTTTGAAATAAAAAATACGGTGATTACTCAATAGGGGGCGTGAGAGGGCACATCAACTCAAAGTTTTTAAATAGCATTGGGGGTCAAGTGGCACATCGTTGAAAAGAGAATTAATTTTCTTCACAACCATCTGAATATTTTTGAGTTTTTTAATAGTTTTTTCCCAATTCCGATTTTTATGCCTTTCGAAATTTTTAAGTTAATGTGCCCCCAGCGCCATCTGTCGAGTAATTGCAATGTTTCTTCTCTCAAAAAGTAGTATCGGTAATACCCTTCAACAAGTTTTTGTTTTCATTGTTCCACATCAAACCGTTCAAATTTATTGAGGTATGAGTAGTATTCAGATCCGCATTTATATTTAATATTTCGAATTTGAATTGCAAAAAAAATTCACCAAATTCAAAAAAATTCAGATTGTTGTAAAGGAAATGGAATTTCCTTTTCGACGATGTGCCACTTGACCCCCCATACCATTTAAAAATTGTGAGTTGATTTTTCCCCATCCCCCTGTCGGGCAATCACCATTTTTTTCATTTCAAAACGTAGTATTGGTGAAACCCTCGAAACCGTTTTATTTTTCATGTTTCTACGTCGAACCGTTCAAACGTTAACAGGGGGGGGGTATTAAAAGCCCCACTGTATAGTTTAATATAGTGTTATACAAGTTTTATACAAAGGAGTTTAATATGACTCTAACGGAACCCACAAAGTAATCCTCACGTAGTATTTCGAGAAAGTTTACTCCTTTTTTTGTTTATCTTTTTGTTTTCACTCAGCTCATTTCCTGAGTTTATTTAACTAGTTTTTATATTCCCCAATAAAACTTAATTTCTGAACCATTAATTTTGTTTTCCGTCGACCGTTCATTTATGATGTTTTTTAACGCACTCAAAATCGTTGATTAATGACCCCTGTTAATGAATGATTTTCTATTAATCAACGATTTGCTTATATGCAACCCAACATACATTGCTCTAATACATTTTATATTGGTTAGTACTATCTGTCATTATTTATTTGTCAATTATGAAATAAAATTTCAGAGACTCTTCAATACAACAGTAGTTGTCACATAAAATCAAAGAAGTCTGGTGGCGTAATGGTAAATTCAGTTGACATCGAAATATCCGACCTCACAAACTGCAGAAAGCATTGTCTACATTGAATATCAATGAACAACATGCATACGCTTTGCAGGAGGCATGTGTCTTACCGATTAGCCACCGCAGTATAATGAAAAGTCCGGCCCAGCGTTTCCACCAGCGCGGGCGGACTACAACACCCTTTGCGCGGGGGTGAATATATGTTCGCCTTGGCAAGGCACTCTCTCGTACCCCTGAAAAAATGCGGGAGAGTCGCTACTTTTGCGCCCGTATTTCCATCCTCCCTCTAACCCCCTGGATTATGGAGAATGAAAATATGTATGTGATTTGTCATTATCTGTGAAATGTGAAATTGTCAATTTATAATAAAAACCTTATTTATTTTATTTATTTAAATTCAGTCAGACAGCCGATACTTAGGTCGATAGTTCAAACCCACACGAGGGCAATTTTGTTTTGTTTTTTTTTTGTTTCAATTTGAAAAAATAAAATAAAAACTACCCGGAAGGAAAATTAAACTATCTTTGAGTTGATATAAAAAGGAAATAGTGATTGTTTTTTATCGTATCGTTGAATAAATAAACATTGAATGTAAGATGTATCTATTTTTGAAAACTACGGTCGACGGAAAAGTTTTGTAACAAACTCGTGAATTAAAATGGCGATTAACAATCTCAAACATTAACGCGCTCGCTCCGCTCACGCGTTAAAATATCTCGATTGTTAATCGCCCTTATTAATACACTTGTTAGTTAAATAACTATTTCCGTCGACCGTTCATTTATGATGTTTTTTAACGCACTCAAAATCGTTGATTAATACCCCTGTTAATGAATGATTTTCTATTAATCAACGATTTGCTTATATGCAACCCAATATACATTGTTCTAATTCATTTTAGATTGGTTAGTACTATCTGTCATTATTTATTTGTCAATTCCCAAATAAAATTTCAGAGAATCTTCAATAGACCAGTAGTTGTCATGTAACATTACATGAGTCTCGTGGCGTAATGGTAAAGTTGGGCAGACAGCTGATACGTGATACAAAGGTCGATAGTTCAAACCCCACATCAGGCAACTTTTTTTTTGTTTTTTTTTAATTTCAATTTGAAAAAATAAAATAAAACTACCACGAAGGAAAATTAAACTGTCTTTGAGTTAATATAAATAGGAAATCGGGATTGTTTTTTATCGTAACGTTAAATAAATAAACATTGAAAATAAGATATCTGTATTTTTGAAAACTTCTGTCGACGGAAAAGTTTTGTAACAAACTCGTGAATTAAAATGGCGATTAACAATCTCAAACATTAACGCGCTCGCTCCGCTCACGCGTTAAAATATCTCGATTGTTATTCGCCTTCATTAATGCACTTGTTCGTTAAATAACCATTAATTCCTGTTAGTCAGAATTTTAATCACCAATCATGCTCTCTTGTAGAAAAGGGGTCCAGATGTTTAACGCCAATAACACCTGGACATCTATATTATTTGATCAATTTTCTACTGTTTCCATAATTTTTGAAAGTGGTTACTTTCACGTGAACCACTTCTCATACATTGTATGTTGGAGCTGATTTTCGTTTTCTATATATTAGTGGTGGTCGGTGGTCTGGCGGTCTAAGGCGCAGGCCGTTCAGAACTTCAGTATAGCGGTAGTCGGTTCGAGCCCGATGTAAGTACGAGGGATTTTTTCTCAAGTACCCAATATGGGAATCGACAGACGACCACAGTCCTTGTTGAAAAGCAAGTGTATTGTGTGTTGTATAGATGCCAATCTCGGTCAGAGCTAGCTTGGAGTGCACGCCGGCCACCCGAGGTGGTGCTGTAGGTTTTCCGGGATTTCGTGCAGCTGAAAAGTGAATACGCCACCAAAAATCAGTAAGTCGCCCCGGAGCGCCACGGCAAATAATAATAATAGCCGTCCTCTACCCGCTCAGGCCATGCCTTTGGGTACCCTCTACACCAGTGTTTATAAGGGAGTATTTCATTATTATTATATTATTATTGAAGGATTATTTTTGCTCCTCGCAGCTTTTTTCCAGTCATTCAGCCACTCTTTGCTTAGGGGCACTAACACTCAAACTTCCGATATCACCAAAGTATACAGTATCCGAAACTTTTCATCTGGGGTATAGACAGAAATCTACGCGAGCAACAAGGAACGCAATGATATGATAATACCACGTTAACAGGAGAGGCGCACATTAGTGCGTCTCACTAATGTGCACATTAGTGAGACGCACTAATGTGCGCCTCTCCTGTTACCCCACCCGACGCCTAAATGGACCACGTGGCAATGCGACACACCGCACACGCTCACGTCGATATCTCTTTAGTAGAGGAGAAATTGTAATGCTCTCTCAACATCAAGCTATTCTTTACGCTCTCATGAAACCACTATACCCAAGATGAAAACTTTCCGATACTGTATTATTACTGCTCTCCTACCAAGTCAGTTTAATACTGACTGACTCAATTCTCGTAATTCTAGATGATATATAAGTATAACAAAGACTAACTATGAAGAACTAATGTGACACAAAGTATAACTTTTTTGTTGATTAACAAAATACATACTGACATAACACGAAGTATATATAATACAGGGTTATATGAATAATTAAGTACCCAATATGACAATTCATCACTCTCCCTCAGGGCGGATTATTCATGAGTTTAGAACATAGATAATTCAGATGAATATTTCCCAAAGGTTTAGTAAATTAGTAATATTCTCTTTCGAAGAAACATATATAATGGAAACATCTTTTTCCAAAACTCTCTCTCTCTTACATAATGATGGAGACAATTGGAAACGTTTTGTGTAACTAAAACTCTTTTTATGAATCTGGTTTAGATATCGACAAATAATTTCATGCTTATGATACAATAGTAATTTACGTAACAAGTCCGGAAAACACTGTTTTTTTGGACGAGTGGACAAGAAGTGTGCGAGTCCAAAAAAACTGTTTTCGGACGTGTTGCGTACACAATTTTTTAGGGAACCGTGTAGAATAACAAATTGAGACACATTTATTTTTTATATTTCTTTGTACAAGAAAATTTCGAACATTTTAATTCTTATTTGTATTGAATATCGAAATGCGAACAGAAGATAGGTACTAACAGACACATTCTAATTCTTTTTTATATAAATATTTATATTGAAATTCGAGCATTTCCCGGACTAGTCCGGAAAGTAGGTACTTCCCGGACTAGTCCGGAAAGTGATACTTTCTCGGACGGTTGCCGAAAAATATACTTTACCGTTGGTGAAAGAAATAACCCAGTGTAACTAATCATTTCACAAATGTCATTCAATGGTTGTTTGATTGAAATAAAACTTTCAAATTCGACTCTTATTCAGATTTATTGCCTATCATTTTTGTGTAAACGGTAACTGCTGTATGGGGGGGTTCCGGTCTAATAACTATTTCATCGTTGATTTTGTAGTCTGCATAATCAAGGGAGTAGATTCGATCAAAACCGAGTCTTTTTAGTGCAAGTGCTGTGAAGTGACTAGTACACATAACTGTCATGAATCCGCATCCCTTTTCTTCTGCAAGTTCACTGAAAACGAAAGTACAATAATGAAAGTAATTGAAATAGTAGAACAACAACTGAGGTGTTCGACTCAATAGTTATTTATGCAACAAGTGCAAAAAGTGGGTGTTTATTGCACTCGACGTCCTGATGGCCTCGTTGGACAATTTCACGTCGAGTGCTATAAACTCTTTTTCATACAATATTTTTTCTACGTTCATGCAAAAACCAGAAAATGTTTCATTTAGGTGGCACTAAACTGTAAGCAGACATTGTTTGTTTAAATCTATCTGCTAAAAGTAATTCAAAAACATTTTGTGTAATTCAGTTGATATTCGAAAGAAAAAATTTTATTTTTAAAAAATTGCATTTTCTATTAATTTCATAGTCCATTATATAATGAATATGATGTAACATGCAACTATTTAAAACGTAATACAATCTCACAGAAAATGGGCTAAATTTGGCGTCGATTTGAAAGTTTATGTCTGTCATGATGACAGAACGCTATAGTAGAATGACAGATGAGTGCAATAAACTCTTTATTGCAGTCAGCGGCATTATCTTTAGTAAATGTTGAAAATAATCGCTTATTCATATCCTGCATATATTTTTAATAACACTATTGTGAAGTGCAATGTGTATTCAACATTTACTGAAGAAATTGCCGGGATTATGGGTTAGTTGAAAACTGAGGCAGGAGTAAAACCCAATTTTTTCTTTGGCATGTATAAGTGAGACTTGTCTCACTAGTCTAAAATCGTTGCATATGGTACAAAGAAGGTACTGATTCCTGCTTCAGTATAATTATTCCATATCAACTAAAATATCTATGACTTTCAGATCCTCCGTAAATATCGTAGAAGGGTTATGTGAAGTGTGACAAAACACATTTTGGGTATTCAGATACTCACATGTTATATTTGCATGAGGAAGTAGAAGTCTTCAGTAACGATAAACACTTTTTCTTTTCTTTATCCTATAATTTTTAGCCAAGTTATGACAAATGTAAATTTCCGCCACTTGCAGTGGCGGATTAACGCGAGCTTGAAATTTGATATCGGGATCCAATCAGGTTTTCTGAGAAAACATTTTGTGAAAAATTACTAGGTATATTTCTTGTGGACAATTGAATTATCTTTCGCCTTGTTGAAATTGTCAGTTCCACCCCCTGATATTTTGGTAAACTAATTTTTTTTTAACAATATATGATATCAAGAAGTCATGTGCCAAGTTTCAAAGTGCTACGATTTATTCTTCACTTGTGGCTTACATTTATCTGTGGTTACTGTACTAATAGTAGCCACTAAGCCTTTCCACTTACCAGAAAATCGTACCCCTATGTCACAGAATAAATATGAAAATACTCCTGGGATTTATTTCTGAAATACGCGGGGTTACTCAAGATTTGAATCATATTTCAAAAGTATTCCTTTGTACCATAATTAGTAATTTCCTGGTTCTGTTAGGTAGGTTGAAGTAACATTTCTCTTTTATTTTTATCTTTGTTATTAATTTGGTTTAAAAATAATATTTTCGTTGAAATAAATCCTGGAATAATCCCTGAGGAAATACCAAGCTTTATTATATGTCAGCTCAAATCACCTCGTAATGAGATCCTGGATTTCGCATGAATCAGTTCAGTCGAAACCAGTACATCGAGCCATCGATAGTGGGGCCACTCCACGCAACATCGTGGTTTACTAAGCCCAAGGGGCCGTCAAAGCAAGTTTCAGGTAGCACAGAGATATCCATAGAGCTCCGAAAAGAGCCAGCCTCAAGAACGAAGGAAAACACCAAGGCAGACAGCCCCAGCAGTAGCAAAATCCTCCAAGTTTCGAAGTCAATACCGGGACCTGAAGAGAAACACCGGTGGTCCGAAGATATCAAGGAGGAGCAATTCTCGGGCGAAACACCAAGGTAATATAGGTAAGAGATTGAGTAAACGGCTTTGTTTAAATTATTAGTTTGCATATGGTCGTCGCTACTACAGCTAAAAAGCTTGTGAGATTGTGGAATTAGTTCAGCTATTGATAGGCCAGTGAGCCTAGAAAGCTTTTCAAAGGGGAGGCCACTGAATAGTACCCTCTTTAACAGCCTCGTTGGGTCTAGTTCAATTACCGCAACCGTCCATTGAGTCATGGAAAGCTGTTCAAAGAGGACGTCACTGAATAGTAACCTCTTCAGCAGCCGCGGTAATTTCAGCTCGGACCAAGGGTTAGGCAAAAGCGATAGCACCCTCTTTCAAGCCTGGTCATTGAAGCTGTGTAAATTAGTATCTGCTTAACCCGAGAACTGCAATGCTCCTAAGTAGAGCTTTTACTGAAGCAGTGGCGCAGCCAGGCTTTCAGTTTGTGGGGGGGCTGAACATACAATTTATCAGTTACCAGAGCCGGATGTTATGAATAACTATCTAATTTGGTGGCTTGGGGGGAGGGGGTGGCCCCAAAGCCCACCTCCTGGCTGCGCAAATGGACTGAAGCGCACATTGACTGTTTTACCGTAATCAACTTGCACGCCACAAGTCCACTTTACACTTTGTAGATAATTGATGGTCCGCTCATTGAGTTATGGGGTGAGAATTCTTTGAATGTACATATTATAGTGTTTTTCTACATTCATGAAAAAATAAAACTTTATTGAACTATATTTAGTAGAAAAAAAAGCTCTTCATTGCACTAGTGCAATAAAGTTTTCATTGCACTCATCTGTCATTCTACTCTTCACGTGCTGTCATCATGACAAACATAAACGTTCAAACCCACTACATATTTAGCAGATATTCTGTGAGATTTGCAATACGTTTTAAACAGTTACGTATTTTTTTTATTTTACTTTATATAAATATTAGCAGCCAGATTTAAGAAAGCAATGCCTTCCCGAGAATAACTCCATAATCAAAACTGATCCTCTTTGTTCTAAACCGTCTACCTGCATAGAGCAAACTGTCTGTACTATGACCACACCTCGTGATAACATACGCGCTCACGGCTACTATGATTTTGATTTTTATAATGCACCTGTGGTTATAGAAACGTCAGTCAAAAATGAATTCCTGACAATTACAGAATTAAAAGTTTTAAAATGGGCATTATTAATGAAAAAGTAGATGATAGTGATATCTGTTTCAATGTAAATCGATAGTAATAATTAATTATTTAAGTTGGGCTTTCCATATTCCTACACCTAGTGCTGGACCTTAACAAATCATTTTTTGCTTTTTCTGTGCACGTAGAAAAAATGTTGTGTGCAATTCGTGCAAAAAGTGTTCATTGCACTTGTTGCATAAATAACTATTAATTATTGAGTTTTGGTGTAATAATGAAGCTCGTTGTTTTAATTGAGTTTCCAACTGAAAGCAGCTTTTGCCCAGGATTCGAATTATTTATTTTATTTAAATATTTACACGTGTTTTATGCCGAAACACTCTGAAATTTTCATTTTATACTAGTTATATGTTTGTCTGTTTATACAGTGTGACCCATTTAAGATGGAAGCACCCTTATAAAACTTACATTTTTCAACCGACTGGAATAATTTTTTTTTGTTAGGTAGATATTCAAAAAGTCTATTAGGACACCAAATATCATGAATAAATCTCAATTTCCAGGGCCAACTAATCTTATTTTTCAAGGTCAAAAATCTAAAAAAATTACTAGCGATTTTTTTAGAAAAAATCTAACTACACCACTGGATTTGCGACATTTTCAAATGATTTACATGTAAATTACGTTGGAATGCGTCAATCAATAAAAAAGTTATAAAGGAATGAAATTTGAAAAATATGCCGTTTAATCAATCCACCAATTCGAATTCATGAATTTTATGAAAATTCTGAATACACCACTGGATTCAGGATGTCTTGAAATATCACTGGTCACAGTTTCATCGAAATCTGTTCAGTAATAAAAAAGTTATAAGGGAATGAAATTTGAAAAATATGTTGTAAAATGAAATTTTAACAACGTTCTTACTACACCACTGTTGATTATTGAAAAAATTATTGGGGTGATTATTGCAATGTCGTACAATTACAACATCTGAAAATCATGATGGTAAAAATAGTCTATAGGTATTTCTCGAAGTGGAGTGGATACATAAACAAGTACAATCAGGAGAGAACTCCTGGTTAATCTTCATGAAAACAATTTCAACAATATAAGACAAGTCTAATGTACTCCCAATAGAAATTATAACGAAAAAAATATGCAATGGATAATAATTATTATCATTCCAGTAGGTAACATCAGCTGTGATTTCTTCCTTTTGTTGAATAGCAAAAAATGAGAGTTGCAATTTTAACTGCCTGTTATTCAGAATGCATTAATGAAATAAACAAGTTAGCTGTGACTTACAGTTTCTCATCTATTTATTTGCGCATGAATTGTCATTTTGTTAAATTGTCATTTTGTTACGCACCATTAGTGAACTGAATAATTTGTGTTTCAAAATAAAAACAGATAATGGCTCAATTGTCAATTCAAGAAAAAATCGAAATTATACGTCTTTCCGGTGATGATTACCGGAGTGAAAGAGAAAAGTAACTAGAATATTAAATGAAAGACACCCAAATCGTCCAGCCATAAATAACAGCACGGTACATAAAATAAACCAAGTTTTCAATCGGACTGGAGCAGTAACCACATATATTTTAAAGAACAATAGACGAAGAAGGAACGAAAATAACCAGACTATATTAGATTACTTCAGAAATAATCCAAATAGTAGTTTGAGGGTTGCCAGCTTAGATTTAAACTTACCTAGGGAGAATGTTAGGCGATGTCTGAAGAAAAATAAATTGAGGCCATTTAAACCAAAGTTTTTACATACTCTGGAACTAGGTGATCAAGAAAAACGATTGGAATTCTGCTTATGGGCCCAGGGCGAGTATCTTAATGACAGGCAATTTTTAAAGAAAATTTTATTTAGTGATGAAGCTAGTTTCACAACAAATGGAGTGGTTTCATCACAAAATATTCGCTATTGGGCCACTGAAAATCCTAACTGGGTGATAAACTGTAAAAGGCAGTATTCAGAAAAAGTGAATGTGAGAGTGGTGTGGAATACTAAATGAAAGGATAATTGGACCATTCTTTTTCGACGGCAACATGAATGGCGCAATTTTCCTACAATTTTTAAGGAATGAATTTTCGGACGCAATAGATGAACTTCCCCTTGCAGAAACAAGAAATTTATATTTTCAGTTAGATGGTTGTTCCATACATAATGCGGGAATTGTGAAGAGTTGGCTGAATCAAAATTACCCTAATCGTTGGATAGGAAGGGGGAGTACATTAATTGGATGGCCACCAAGATCGCCTGACCTTACTTCACTCGATTTTTTCCTTTGGGGTTATATTACACAAAAGGTTTACAAATCACGACCAAGGAATCGAGTGGAACTGTGCACCAGAATTCAGCAAGCTTGCGATGCAATTACTCCACAACAATTGAGGAATACTTTAAAAAATAGTCGTAAGCGATATGATAAATGCATTGAATTGGATGGAAGTTTGGTGGAGGCCACCAGAATATGAATTGCACTCATTTATTTTTCAATTCGGTATCTTCTTGGTTTCTATTTTTACATTGATTGTGAATAAAATATTGTTTTCCGCTAGTTTGTAGCAATTAGAAAAATGTACTTACAGTTATTTTTTTGTAGATTCATTTGAAATTATTGACACTAAAGTTTGTTGTGATAAACTGATTGATTGATATGGTTCGACATACATATGAAAGGAAATTGATTCTCCCATAAACGTTTCATGAATTTTATTTGAATAATATTTTGTTGAATATTGCCCCTAATCCAGTGGTGTAGTAGGAACGTTGCTAAAATTCCATTGAACAACATATTTTTCAAATTTTATTCCTTTATAACTTTTTTATTACCGAACAGATTTCGATGAAACTGTGATCAGTAATATTTCAAGACATCCTGAATCCAGTGGAGTATACAGAATTTTCATAAAATTCCTGAACATGAATTGGTGGGTTGATTAAACGGAATATTTTTCAAATTTCATTCCTTTACAACTTTTTTATTGATTGACGCATTCCAACGTAAATTACATGTAAATCATTTGAAAATGTCGCGAATCCAATGGTGTAGTCAGATTTTTTCTAAAAAAATCGCTAGTAATTTTTTTAGATTTTTGACCTTGAAAAATAAGATTAGTTGGCCCTGGAAATTGAGATTTATTATTTGGTGTCCTAATAGACTTTTTGAATATCTACCTAACAAAAAAAAAATCATTCCAATCGGTTGAAAAATGTAAGTTTTATAAGGGTGCTTCCATCTTAAATGGGTCACACTGTATATACAAAGCCTGTTTGTTGGTTTGTGATATTGTATTGTTGTATTTAGCTATCATTACATATATTTTTATCGTAGCATGTTTTATATCAATATTATATAAATCATTATTATTATTATTATTATTATTATAATTGACGAATATGTATTAAAAATAACTTATAACTTGTAATCAAGCTTAACCAAACTCAATTCTTATGGTAATGAAGTACATTATCTCTCTTTCTCTCTCTTTCTTTATGTCTCTCTATATATCTCTCTTTCTCTTTATCTTCTAGTATGCTATCTTTTGTAATGTGTGACTGGCATATGTGTTGAGAACCAATTTATCATAATCAAAATACATTACAAATATAATAAAATCAATGAAAGGTTTCGATGTTAACTATTATCAACACTTTTACTAGGAAAATCCAATATCTTGGAGAAACATAACTTAACATACTGATCCAATAGTGAAAACCATTCAAATCAAATGATTCGTTTGTTTCTTGTGGGTTGTAAAAATTGAAGAAGGAAATTACAAATATATCAAAAAATGTAATCTCTACTTCAGTAATTTCAAAAATAGATTGAGATTTTTAATTCACCTGGTTTTATTCAAAAGTGCCTTTGCTATACCATTTCCTCTGTAAGAAGCGTCAACAGATACAATTCCCACAGATACTGCTTTGTCACTATTTGGATAACGTTTAAAGGGTTCTGCTTTTTTATCAACATATCCAAATAGTCTGAAAAGCTTTGCTACTTTTTCATTTTCAGACTTGGCAGTCGGTTTTGCACCCCTTTCAATTATCGAACTCAAACAAACACCTACTAATTTTCCATCGCATCTTGCAAGTAATGTAAGACCGTTTTCAAAATCATCGATACAAAAGGCTTCTACTTCCTCATTTATTGGTCTTTCGTCATCGACTAGTCCTAAAAAATTGTTTACAGGTTCATCTTTGTAGAAGAATGTTCGCAAAAACTGTTTGATTTCTTCTTTGTGTTCTCCAGTTGCGATTTCAATATCCAAATCAAAATTTTTTGGGAGCATATTTTTGTAATTGTTGGTTCTGAGAGGCTGGAAGAAGAAAAAGTGGTTACAAAATATAGCTGGTAGATGCTAAATTATATCGTGGCATAATATGTGCACACCAAAAGTAACCTATAAGGGGATAAGGGCTTGTTTTAAATATCCATTAAAAAAAGATAAATAAAAAAAAATTGATGTAACTTATTGGCCGATTGATAATCAAATAATAATTTTTGGATATCGAAAACTGTTCTTTCATATTTCATGGAATACGGCATATTCAGTATGAGACGAGATCATTCCCCTTTTGACATTCATGGGATTGACCTCAATAGTAATTGTATATTGCCCACGAAATGTTAACGTCATGATCGCCTCGACACGCCTGCTATAGCAGACATTTCATATTGTTCCGAACCGTCCCCAGCAGACCTGAAATACGTGTTATTCATATGGCAGCCTTCAACAGGTGTCCAACACCCAGTAGACAGAAGAAAACGGTATTTTAATAGCGTGTGACTCAGTGTTGCCGATCTGCGGGTATTGTTGCGGGTATTTCAGTTTTGCGGGTAAAAGCCGGTATTTTTCTGAATCTTTATCTCATCTCAATTATTCACTGTTTTAACGTTAAAGTTCACCGCTAGAGACATCTTATTTCTTATTTTATAGGCTGTGACTCATTGGACTTTGGACTGAATTGGCAATTGACATTCATTATTATATCTGTCGAAATTTGTTTTGTGTTGGTTCGTTGGTTGTCAAATCTGATGAAATATCTGATGAAATTTGCAATTATTTATATTTTGTATCATTATTATTATTATTATTATACACTGAAGATCCAATCCAATTTGCCTGGAAACAACTCTGGGGCTGTTACTATGGAATTGAATACCACTGATAACATGTTAACCGCAATTACACCAATTAGTTTTTCCAAAATATAATAATAGCCAACAAAATACAGGTGATCTCGGTTTTCCGACTGTTCGTTCTTTTTTCAACCTACCGGTCAGGGGCGTATATGTAGACTAATATAGAGGAGAAACACTTCAAAATTGTACGCGGGTAAAATGCGGGTAAAATGCAGGTATTTTGAATTCACGTGCGGGTAAAATCGGGTATTTTAGGTGAAAATTTCGGGTACTTTGTTGATTTGTCATTGGCAACACTGGTGTGACTGATGCAAGAACTCCCCCAGAGTGATGGAAGGGGTAGACACTTTAAAATGCATGTATCTTCAGGCAGTTTTCGCGCGAATTTAATATTCGGGCGACGTGAATATGTGTAAATTGACTGTCTGAAATGTTTTTTTTGTTTTTGAGTTTTTTATTCCATAATCAGAGTGCTTCAAATCACCATAATATTCTTCTGCTTCCAAGGAAAATGTTTTGGAAAAATGTCTTTTGTAGTTTGAAAGTTGACATATGGACATTACGTTTTTCTTTACTTAGCATTAGTATATCTTTTGCTATATTTTGTGGGATTGTTCTTTCAGTTGGAAATTAACTGTCTCTATTTTTTTTTTGTGACGGTTGTCATAGGTCCATCACACAAGACTTTTTTTGTGTAGTGGGACAGAACTGCAATAGCCGTCTTCTGTTTTTTGTCAAAAAGGACGAAACAAAAATTTTTATTTCATACAATTCTTCAATTTTGTACAAAAATAAACTCGAAAATTGGTGATCAGTTTTTGACGTCTTTTGAACTCCTACTGTCCACGAATGTGTTAAGTGGTTCAATTTTGATGATTGGAGAGAGCAATAAATCGTTCGGAAATGCCAATCACGAGTAAAAATGCAATTTTTCCTAAGAGCATAATAATTATTGCCAATCGCTCTGGCTGTCAGATAGTATAATGACGTGTTTCAATTTATAGCCAATAGCCACTCAAAATTCATCTGTATGCATGTTTTTGCGGAACCGTCTCAGCTTGGGATGCTGTGGTGTGTATCAATGTCGATAGACGATATCATAACTGTGTATACGCTGTAATCGACTTTGTCGATCGACAAAAATATCTACTAATTGGAGAAATATATAATAGGTATAAATATAAGGACAACTCTCCATGTAAATATATTAAGCAGCAGGAGTCCCACATGGAGCAGAGCTGTCACCGCACTTGTTCTTCATATACACCGCCGACATGCAGAAAGCAGATGACCCCATGACCAAACTTGCCCCCTACGCGCACGATACGGATATCTTCGCCGAATCATCTCACGAGAGGGGAGTGACATCTAAGCTCCAACGTCAAGTCAGCATTCAGCAGGCTCGAACCGTGGTTCAATCGCTGAAAGATCGGAATCAATCCAGACAAAAGGTAAGGCGGTCCTGTTTACGAGGAGACGTAGGACATCGGAGGGCCATGTGACTATGAACGATGACCGGATTCCATGGGTAGACGAAGCCGTTTACCTAGGGGTAATCCTGGATAAGAAACTGACGTTTCTACGGCACGTCTCCCACAGGGCCACAGATTAGCCCTAGCGAAAGCAGCAAGGCACCAACTATCGCCAGGACGTAGTAGCAACATGGTTCTTGAGCTGACACTGCGTCTGCGTTAAATGCGTCGACTGGGTCAATGAGACACATATAGGCAAAAGATAAAGACTCTCTTTAATGTCTGTTACATACCAAACATGTTTATCTTCCGAGACCTAGATATCCAAATGGACTACATCGACAAACTTTTTTTTTGTAATTGTTATTTCCATCAACCGGCTACCGACTACAGACTACTGAGACAACGTGCGGAGACTACACTCAGCAGAGTTGAAACCCACACGAACCCAGTACTTACTACATGACACAGCTTGGTAATTCCTAGCTGAGAAGTAATTAATAATTACAATTACTTTTTTTTTCGTGTATATGAAACCTACAAAACAGTTTTTTGAGCGAGAGGATCAGTGCATTTTCCACTGAGAAACTCCGGGAAAACCTCGAAAATGAGACCGTTTTTCAAAAATTCATAATTTGTACAAATCTGGAGATAAACAAACAATATTGTGGAAACTCATAGATAATAACATATGGTTCAACTGTGCGCAAGTTGTTTTCTGTCACATGAGTAGTTTTTGTAGAAAAAATTTAAGGGCATATCTTGCAAGATGTGCCGATTTAAGGGAAATCGTCATATTCAAAATGTGTTGAAGACATGTGGAAGAAGATATCTATAATTTGTATATTTTGGATTTTCACCTAAGAGGTGGGAAATGTGTTGAAAATGTCACTGAAAGTTGCTCCAAGCGCTTGGTGTGTTTGTGGCAGAATAAAGGAGCGGTAGTGGGGTAATTTCATTGTTCAAATCGCCCTTATAGTTATTTATGATACAAGTGTTAAAAGTGGCATTTTATTTTGTGAGTGGGGAATATTGCGAAACGAGCGTTAGCGAGTGGAGCAACCCCACGAGCAAAATAAAATCACTTTTAACAAATGTATCATACAAAATTTTTTGTTCAACAGTTACTGCTAGTAAGAAAAAAACAAAAAAAAAATAAGATCCATAAGGATTCGAACACACGATCTTTGGATTACAAGGCTGACTGACAGATACTTCAAATATAATAAACCCCAACGCACTTTATTTATGAATGTCATTATTTGTCAGTGATGAAGGACATTCTACAGTTGGACTAAATACTACTTCGTTTGTAACTTCAAAAGGAATTAGTATTATCAATTGCGCAAACGACCAAATACATGTGTGAACTTTTATAAACGATTCCTCTTGAGTAGGTGTTCTGATTATAATATCTGATTGAAGTGTTTCTATTAGAGAGATCTATATTACTGAGTATCCATCATCTCATCTGTCATTTTACTTTTAACACTAGTGTTAAAAGTACTTTTAACACTAGTGTTAAAAGTGATTTTGTGAAAACGTCAGTTTTTAGTTCATGTGTCAATGAATTAAAAACGTCATTTTTAATGTCAGTTGTACAAAAAATTGTTTATAACGCGATTGTGCAAAAACTACACATTGGACAGAAAACATCTTGTACAGAGTTGAATCACACATTATTATCTATCAGTTTCCGAAATATTATTTGTACAGTTTCAGATGTATGAAAATAGTGAATTTTTGAAAATTGGTACCTTTTTTTTGAAGTTTTCCCGGATTTTCTTAGACGAAAATGCACTGATCCGGTCGTACAAAAAACTATTTTGTAGGTTCAATAATTCTCTACAAAATTTCTATTTTGACTCTAAAACGATTCCGTCAAAACTTTTGGGAATATTTGCAAAAAACCAAAAAAGTTGTTGTCTTGTTTAAAAAATTCCACAAAGCGATTTTGTTGGGGCGAAAATCTGGGTTTTTATTAACGAACTATCTTATAAAACTTAGAATAGGCCATTTGCGTCTTTTATTTTGTAGGTGAAAAAACTTCTATAGCTTAGTCTATCAACCGTTTCAATGCCTAAACACGACTTCATTTATATTTCCATTATATCACACTACGGGATCCTCAGTACGTAAAATTTAACATATACTCGATTATTACATCCGAAACTCTAAATCAGCATTGAAATAATGATTATCTATTTTCATCATCACATTGTATATCTTTATATTTCTAATTTGTTAAATTATCAATAAAGATTTCATTTTCACAAATTACATCTTGTTGATATCAAGATATCTAATTCCATAGAATCTCGAACAATATTTGAAAACTTACTTGTTGAATGAACACTTCGATCTATAAACCAATACGCGTTTATAACTTCAGGAATCTATGTTGGTGTCACTATACCTTAGAATTTTTACTATGATGAGTTCATGACTCTGGCACATCAATTATCACACATGCAATTAGTTGAAATGCTTGCCATTATTAATTATTATACTCTGAAGGTGAATAATTGAAAAGGTGTTTCAATGGTGTATCATTAAGTCACTAACTGGTTCTTGAGCACTTACTCTCAAGTGGATCGAATGGATGATAGTAAAAGTTAATGTAGAAAAAAATATTCGGAATATAATTGCAGGATTATATTTTTATCATGATGAAATGAACACATCGTCCGATAACGAATATGTTAATCCATAGGAAGCAAATTACTGAGTTATATAACTACAGTAGTCATTTTATATTGTGGAATTTGATCTTCATTGAAACACTGTGGTTTATACATACAGTGCCTATCAAAATGTGTAACAACTTCTGACTTTTGAACTTAACAAGATAGAGACTAAAAACAAGATGACGTTGAAATGGAATTGAATAATCTTTTTTTTCCTGTAAAAGAAAAATAACATCTTTATTTTTTGACTAGACAAAGAAAATAAAGACATCGATGCCAGAAATAATTAAAAACACTAATTGATATCGATCTGACTGATTCACATTACAATGACAACCCTTCAGGCATAGGTAAGTGAAAACAGACCAATCAAACTGGAATTCGTTTCATACCTCACAAAAAAAAACATGTACAGAAACACTACGAAACTGAAAGGTATACAAACATATCTATTGTAAACGATCTTACTCTACAACAAAGAAAAGAACAAAATATTCTGACGAAACATTCAACATTGAACTCGACAAGAAAAAAAAATGCTATACAGTGTCCGCCATTAAGTTGGCTACATATGGGAAGAAAATTTTTATTGAAATTTCTGAAAAACTCTAATGGCGGTTAGTTTCTGCATGCCTGAAATCTCTTGCGATTTATCACATGACCTCAGATTTGGAGGGAATTTTTAAAAAAGTTTTCTGTGATGCCAAAAAATGGGTCAAATTGACAAGATATGGAAAAAATATATTGAGAAAATGTGTTTGGATTCCAACGAGGAACCCACGTACCAATTTTGAAGAAGATTAAAAAAAATAAAATGCCATTGTATTTCTCTAGCCTTAATAAAAAACTAAATATTGAATTCAGTAAAGATAAATACTACGTTTTAGTTACAAATATGTGTTGATTTGAGTTTCATATACGGGTAGAGAATATTGAATGAGCTCATGTTCATCAATAAGGGCATGACTACACCTTAGTCTAGTTCCTGAATTGTAGATAGTGCCTCATCGTACATTTTCGGGTTTTTACGGGATTTGAAAGTGCGGAGAGGGTGTAAAAAAGTGGCTAAGTGAAACTTGATTTGAAGCCTATGTACCTGATGCTTGATTTCTCTTCTATTTTTCGACCTGCCTTATATGAATTATGAACCGTACAGCCTATGAGTCACTATCTAGAATTTAGAAACTAGACTATAGTGACAAGACTTAATCGTGTTTTCATAATTAATCCTTCACAAAATGTCTGTTCCACAAATATTTTATTAGTTTTGACCCAAAATTATGTGATTTAGGTTATCAAAGCTGTTACCAGATGAAGCAAGAATCAAATGTTTTTTTTTATTTTTTTAAATCTTATTCATAATTGGGGACCTTGTTGTCTACTTTTTTTAAATTCCGGACAAATCTAAATAATCCAGTAACGACAGACAAACTCGAGCAAAAAGTGAAGAATGAATAATTGTAGCACTCTGAAACTCGGCACATGACATCTCGACATTATGTTTTATTAGAAAAAAAAATTGTTCACCAAAAAATCAGGGGAACCTAAAAAATTTTTCATTTAAAATAAATATAATTTTTTTTTGTTATTTCAGAAAATATAAGATTTATCAAAAAATGATTTCGATGGGTTGAGAGATAATTCAATTCTCCACAAGAATGATTTTCAGTAATACCTTATGAAATACGCTCGTTTTCTCCCACTTCACATAACCCTTCTACCTACAATATTTACGGAGGATCCGTCAGTCATGGATATTTTAGTTGATATGAAATAACTATTCTGAAGCAGGAATCAGTACCCTCTTTGGACCATATGCAACGATTAGAGACTAGTGAGACAAGTCTCACTTATACATGCCACAGAAAAAACTGGGTTTTATTCTGTTTATTTATTATAAGTAGGACCTGTCACACTACTTTAAAATTGTTATATATAGTCCAAAGAGTGTAAGGGTTGCTGCTTCATTATAATAATTCCATATTTACTAAATTATTCATGATTTTCGGATCATCCGCTAACATCTCCGTGAAGTGCGACAAAACACATTTTAAGAACTCAAATACTCGCATATTATATTTGCATGAGAAACGATATGAACTCTTCCTTTTCCTTCTCCGATCATTTTTAGCAGCGTTATGACCAATCAAATATTCGGCTCCGCCAGAACTTTCAGCGGCGGGTAAGATTGAACCTGAAATTTGATTCAATCGCGTTTTTTGTTTTCTGAGAAAACGAGCGCATTTCATAAGAAATTACAAGGAATAATTTTTTTAGATAATTGAATTGTTTTTCACCCTGTTGTTTTTCCGATAAATCGTATACTTTCCAAGATTACAGCAAAAATCTATTTATATATTTTTGAACGAAAAAAAAAATGTTCCACCCCTGGAATTTTGGTAAACAATTTTTTTTCCGTGTTTATCATGGTTCTAACTACTAGTACACCAAGTTTGGTGGTGCTACAATCGATTCTTGTCTCAAAACCAATCGTACTGGATTAAAAGTCACGTGATACAAATAGCAACAACATTTTTTCCCATATTGTTATTGTACTCAGCGAAAAAACGACGAAAAAAAAGTTATTTGTACAAGAAGAAAATACCTAAACTCAAGCCCACCCTGAAACCATCCCTAACACGAAAACTAACAACCAGATAGATATGATAGATCAAAAACTAGTTCAATGAAACCACAGGATAGTACTGAGAACGAAACGAAAAAATGTGAAATATATGTATAAGAAGTGGAATCCATGCCATAATAATTCTGCCGAAACTGTTATTTATGTACCAAGGGTATACACATCTGTTTATGTCCGCGGTACATACAAACTTTCATGTCTTACTAGTTCGTTATTGCAATCCAATTTCATTACAAATCAGTATTTAAAAAAATCTGGTTTGAATTAATAACATTGCCATTTTATCATAGTAGACACTATCATTGCTAGGTGAATCTTGACAAACGTAAATCTCATAAAATCAAAATTATTTTTTTATGTGTCAAAGTTAAAAGTCAAAATGAACGAAGATTTTGGAAATCCTCAAGAAATTATTGAAAAAGCAAAGAAAGCAACGGAAAATCTGTTGCCAAAAAAGTCTAAAGAAGCTTACGAAATGGAATACGAAAAATAAGTTAAACAAAAAATTATTTCTCTTTATGCCCGCGCGGGCCATAAAGTGCGGCATTAGATAGTTGGTAACTAAGCAATAAAAATACAATAATGAACTAGTATGACAAAATATATTTTTTTTATTCTCTCAATCACATGTTTTTTACTCAACCAAACATTATTATTAATTGAAGCTTGTTGTAAATTTACATTTGCAATGTAAAAAGTTGAACTTTTTCTTTCAAACGATGACTTTTCAAGTATTAGATTTAACCCCACAAATAAATTTCACACTTTATGTAAACAAACTTTCAACGAATTGAATGACACCTTAATCTATTTAAACTATAATAAATTTTTTCTTTCTACTATGAACCCCTCCACTCCAAGATTATATGTCTTACCAAAAATTTATAAAAATAATATCCCCATCAGGCAAGTAGTTTCATACACAAATTCTCCTGCTTCTAAATTAGCTAGTTGGTTGAATTCTATACTTCTCCCATTGATGAATTTCACAAATCGTTTTGCTGTAAAAAATTCTCTAGAGCTTACAAACAAAATTTCACATATTAAGATTCCGCCTGATTGTATCTTAGTTGTGCACGTATTAGACAAAACTCAAAAATAATTATAGGCCTTTCAGAAAACAAAATTGACTCACCATCAACCTCTGAACTGGTCGTTGCTGGGTACCCAGGTAGATCTTCTCTAGTTTTGAAAGGGCCAATGTTGTCTTGAGTGATTATGCACTTGTAAAAAACGGTAATGCGAACGACTTTACGTGAACGCGTGTTTCCACTTTTAATATAAAAAAAAAGGACTTCTTTCCATGCGAGCACGCTATCTAGCATCTGTCTCAGCCGAAGAGCCGCGCATGCGTGGAGAGATCAATGAAAATGAATTCTGAAAGGCATACTTACACGGTGGCACTAGTAACATTGTACCAAAATTATGAAAATAAAATAATTTATAATATAAAAATTCCCAAGAAGAATCAACAAAAAAGTAATGTATTATTCTGATTACATTGAAATTAAACTAATATTATACATAAACCGCCCACCAAATTACACAGTAATTTATATGTCTGACTGAGAAGGCAATGGACAGATTTTTGCAACAGGACGCTGCAAAATTCCCTTTGCTGTACGCAAAGTAACTACTCTACAAACTTTATCAGAGCCAGTATGAGCCTTCACAACTCTACCTAAAATCCACTTCAACGGTGGAGTTTGATCATTTTTTATTACAACGAGAGTTCCTTCGGCTATTGAAACAGTGTTTGTGTGCCATTTTTGCCGCTGATTTAGAGTATTTAAATATTCTAGATGCCAACGCTTCCAAAAATGTTGATGAAGTCTTTGCAATAGTTGCCATCTAGATAATCTATTCATGTTTAAATGAGACAGGTCAGGATCGGGCAATGCAGTTAAAGGCTCCATGGTCAAGAAATGGCCAGGCGTCAGAGCTGTCAGTTCATTTGGATCAGTACTCAAACTGGTCAAAGGTCTAGAATTTAATAATGCCTCAATTTGAACAAACACGGTGTTCAACTCCTCATAGGTGAGGATCTGATCTCCTATGACTCTCAAGAGGTGACTCTTCACCGACTTTATGCCGGCTTCAAATAGACCTCCAAAATTCGAACCTGTAGGGGGATTGAAATGCCAGTTGAGGTTCAGAGTTTCAGCCGAATTTTTCATTAATTCGAGCAGGTAACGATGCGCACCAACGAAGTTAGTACCATTGTCACTAAATATAGTACTACAGCGACCACGACGTGCTATAAATCGACGGAAGGCCGCTAGAAAAGCTTCTGAAGATAAATCAGAAGCGAGCTCTAAATGTAGAGCTTTCGTTGAGGAGCACACAAATAAGCATAAATAGGCCTTTTGAGATTTGCATCCTCGAGATTTACCAAGGGTTATGGAAAATGGACCACCATAGTCCACGCCAACACACGAGAAAGGTTTCAGTTGGTTGACACGGAGAGACGGTAAGTTTCCCATTATGGGAACAGATGATGAAGGGTTGACGCGAAAACATCTGTAACATTTCGATACAGTATGGCGTATGGCTCTTTTCACAGACAATATCCAGAATTGTTGTAATAAAAGATATTCTAAGGTTCGGGGACCTGGATGTAAATTTTCTCGGTGAAAATGTTCGATGATAAGTTGAGTGAGACGATGCTTTTGCGGTAGAAGAATAGGAAATTTCGCATCAAATGACAATTTGGAATTTACTAATCGACCGCCCACCCTAAGAATACCATGCTCATCGATAAATGGAGATAGTTTTCGTAATGGCTTAGAACAAACTGATTTTGTAGAGACCTTCAAGATATCATCTTTAAAATGTGTGCATTGAACGTGTTTGATGATAATATGAAATGCATGTTCTATCTCATTCAACGAAAGAGAACCAGTGGTTTTCTCCAGCATACGAGAATTATGTATAAAGCGTAAAACCCAAGCAACTTGTCGTTTAATTTTAATCAAGGAGGAAAGTCTGCCTATTATATAATCTAGGACATTTACTTCAACTGTGGTAGTCAAAGTGACAATTTTTTCTTCTCCAGTTACATCTATTACTTTTAGTATATCCGATGAAGGCCAATATTCATGAGATTGATGTAACCAAGGAGGACCTTCCCACCACAAATTATGCACAATGAGTTCGGAAGGTAAAAGTCCACGTGAAGCACAGTCAGCTGGATTATCTTCACCTGGAACAAATCGCCAGGAAAGAGGTGATGTTTTTTCTTGTATAAGGCTAATTCTATTTGCCACGAAGGTCTTGTAACCGTGAGAGCTAGATTTAATCCACCGAATAACAGTTTGCGAGTCTGACCAACAAAAAATATCAGAAAACTTTAGAACATTCTGATAAGTTTTACAAACATAGGCGACTAACCCAGCAAGCAATGTTGCCGCACACAGCTCTAAACGTGGTATCGATATCTGTCGCAAAGGTGCAACCCTTGTCTTTGATATCGAGATACACACTTTATATGAATTTTGTAATTCAAATCGAAAATAAACCATGGCGGCGTAGCCCTTCTGGGAAGCATCACAGAAGCCATGAAGTTGGCAGCCATTGTACTGATCTGGAACTATTCTACGAGGAATTTGTATGGAAGACAAATTCGGTAATTCAGATTGGTATCTACTCCACGAGCTGATAACTTCATCGGTAGGAGTTGCATCCCAATCTAAGCCCAGCGTCCAAATATATTGCATAAGACGCTTGGCGAAAAATATGACAGGTGCCAAAAAACCTAGCGGATCGAAAATCCGCGATAATTCTGACAGGACTGTACGTTTAGTACACTGTCTGTCAAATGGGCGAGTATGATAAGAGAATGAATCCAAATGAGGATTCCACTGCAGTCCAAGAATTTTTATAATGGGATCGTGATCAAATGAAAGAGGCATTTGTCGAAAATCTTCAGGAACGTTACCAAGCAAGGAAGGACTATTACTAGCCCATTTACGGAGTGGGAAGCCACCGCGTTCTAAACAACAGACCAATTCAGTCTGTAATAAAGTGGCCTTACTCAAATCATTCTCACCACTAATAATATCATCAACATAGACATCAGATTGTAAAGCCTGTGCCGCCAAAGGAAAATTTTGCCTTTCATCCATGGCTAGTTGTCGAATAGTTCTATTAGCCAAGTACGGTGAACTAGAAATACCATATACGACAGTATTTAGAGTGAACTCTTGAATAGGGTCAGCCTGAGAAAATCTCCAAAATATTCTTTGGTAATTTCGTTGAGAGGGGGTTAGCAATATTTGTCTAAACATTTGCCTCACATCTGCCGTGAATACAAACTTGTATATTCGGAAGGAGAGAAGAAGAGTGGCAATATCATTCTGCAATTTTGGACCCGTCAATAAAACATCATTTAATGATACACCTAAGTTTGATTTGGCTGAAGCATCAAAGACTACTCTTAGCTTTGTGCTGACAGCATCCGGTTTTTGGACACAATGATGAGGGATAAAGTACGACGAATTTGTATCTGTTAGCGGAACAGCTGGAGACATATGACCCGAATCAATATAATCTTTCATGAAATCTGAGTATTCCTGTTTTAGCTCAGGATTTTTACTTAATTGGCGTTCTAAATGATAGAACCGTCGTAATGCAGCAGAACGCGAGTCTCCAATTTGAGGATTTTGCATTTTAAATGGCAAAGAGACAACGTATCGACCAGAATCATCTCTAGTGACAGTGTCCCGGTAGATTTGTTCACACACCTGGTCATCTTGTGAAGCAAATTCAGGTTTTGGTGGTTCTTCTACTTCCCAAAACCTTCTAAGTGTTTCATCTAGAGAAGGATGTGTAACAGAAAGGTAAGAAGATACCGTTGATGGGTAGCCATTATCAATTTTACCCATCAATACCCAACCGAAAATGGTATTAAGGGCAATGGGTTCATTAACATTTCCCGTTAATTTACCATCTTTTAAAATCAGGGGGAACAAATCCGCGCCTAACAAAATATCTACTTCTCTGTTCACATTGAATTCTTCATCAGCCAATTTTAAATTCGTGATGAATGATATCTTTGTTTTGGAAATTGTTTGTTGTGGCATATTAGTGCAAATATTAGGTAACACAATAGCCTCAAAATGATAAGAGGGTTCGTCAAGACCTTTTGGTCTTATAGTACAACTCGTACGACCGTTACTCATTGAAGGTACTTGACCTATACCTTGAATGGTGGTTCTGAGTTTAGACCTATTAAGACCTAAGCGTTTCAAACATCTTTCAGTAATGAAATTTGTTTGACTCCCTGTATCGAGCAAAACTCTAGCAGATTGGGTGTCTCCATGCACATCAACAATGTCAACTTGAGCGGTTGACAAGAGAACCGTTGATGGAGAAATTGATGTACTACAGTTGCTCGTTAAGGCAGTGTTCACTTCCGGGATAGGCGGAAGCTCAGCTTGCTGAGACGATGCTATTGAAGCATGCTCAGTAGCCACACTGATAGATTCTGCTTCCGGTGTGATATTGTTACTCCCGAAATGAAGGAGCGTATGATGTCTTTTGTCACATAATCTACACGACGTGGATGGACAAGGTTGATTGAGATGCGTACGTAGACAATTTAAACACAGTTTATACTGTTTTGCAAGCAAATGTCTACTGTGAGGAGGTTTATTCAAGAACTGTGAACATTTGTTAATGACATGATTATTTTTACATAGGGGGCAATGTGAATTGATAGACGAGTTCATTTTGTTTGAGACAAGTGAAGTAGTAGCACACGATTTTTTATTATGATTTTTTGAAAACCAATCATTTGGTTTAAATGAGGAAGTTTTAGTAGAACTAGCCTGTACTGAATAACCAACTGATTCTAAGGCCTTGCATTGTTCTGTGAGAAATTGTTTCAATGAAACATAAGATGGGATTTCGACCTTCTCTGAACATGACTTTAACTCAAAACGTGTCTTCGTATTAATATCAAGTTTATCAAACAGAATATTGAATAATGGAAAATCCCAACTGTCAACAGGAAAATTGAGTGCCCTAAGGGCCGACACATTTTCTGTAAAAATATTAACCAATTTTCTAAGGCACTGAACAGTCTCTGTAGCCTTGGGAGCATCTCTGATTTGATTCCAATAGAAGGTAGCTAACAGTTTTTTGTCTTGATATCTGTCAACTAAAGTTTGGAAAGCTATTTCATAATTTTCATCAGCTAAAGTAACACCCTGTACTATATTGAGAGGTTCTTTTGCCAAATTTGTGATTAGGTATTCAAATTTTTCAATATTACTAAGTTGATCATTTGTGTGAACTAGCGTAGTGAATAATCCATAAAAATGTGGCCATGATTTAAAATCACCATCAAAACAAGGCAACTGCAATTTTGGTAATTTGCAGTTCCGAGTTTTCTGAGTTGAAATCATGTTTTCCTCGTTAGCTTTAATCCATTTTTGAATATCATGATTCACTGAGCTCACTGTATAATAATGTTCATCAGCCTCAGTCCTGATCAAATCTTCCTGATCCAACATTCCAGGATCAGATGAAATTGCCGCAACTATTGCATTGTGACTCTGTTCAAAATCATTGAATATATGATCTAATTTACTGCATCTAATTTTCAACTGAGTATGAAGAGTTGGGTCAGAGATAGCATTTTGAGCAAAATGAACAATTTCTTTGAGCCGTTTCAAGGCAATATTACGTGATGCGCGGTGAGCTGCTAGTTGTTCAGTCATTGTCAAAATAGTTGAGAATATTTCAATATATTTTCCAAACTAAAAATGACTGGTAAAAATGACAATTTATTTATGTGAAAAGGATCGCGACTAAAGTGGGCTATAATAAAATGTACACACCCTGTCGGTTATCAAAATATTCTGAATACCTGCTGGTGAAAATGTATGAAAAAACTATGAGCTATAAAGAGTTGTGAATGACTGCAAAAAAAGGTATAAAAACTCGTACAAGCACTGATAAATTGTACCCGGTTAAATACGTTTTTTAAAAGAAAAAAAAACAATGTGTAATCTGGTGGTTTTTAAATATTTCAGACTGATATTTGAAAATTACTTTTATTGTATGAAAGCTGGATGTAATATCCTTGGCTCGAATAGGACCATAATGTGCACGTATTAGACAAAACTCAAAAATAATTATAGGCCTTTCAGAAAACAAAATTGACTCACCATCAACCTCTGAACTGGTCGTTGCTGGGTACCCAGGTAGATCTTCTCTAGTTTTGAAAGGGCCAATGTTGTCTTGAGTGATTATGCACTTGTAAAAAACGGTAATGCGAACGACTTTACGTGAACGCGTGTTTCCACTTTTAATATCAAAAAAAAGGACTTCTTTCCATGCGAGCACGCTATCTAGCATCTGTCTCAGCCGAAGAGCCGCGCATGCGTGGAGAGATCAATGAAAATGAATTCTGAAAGGCATACTTACACGGTGGCACTAGTAACATTGTACCAAAATTATGAAAATAAAATAATTTATAATATAAAAATTCCCAAGAAGAATCAACAAAAAAGTAATGTATTATTCTGATTACATTGAAATTAAACTAATATTATACATTAGTTTCTTTTGATGTTTCAAACCTCTTCCCCAGCATAGACCCTGAGGATTGTCTGACATTAGTTAGACAACTACTCTTTTTTAATTCCAATCTACCCACCTTTCACATTTTGAATTTATGTACTTTAGACGATTTGGTCCTCAAACAAAACTTTTTTCAATTCAACAATTCTTTCTATGTTCAAAAATCTGGCTTAGCCATGGGCTCTAATTTAAGTCCATTGCTAGCTGAAATATTTAAGTCAAATTTTGAATCCACAGTTTCTGAACACCCCCATTTTTCAAATATTTCATTCTGTCACCGATATGTCGATGACATAATAGCACTCTTCAAAGGCACTTTAGAAGACCTTAATAATTGTTTAATCTTTCTCAATTCTTTTAACCCTAGAATACAGTTTACTATGGAAATTGAAACAGAAAATAAACTACCATTTTTAGACCTCATGATTCATAAATCTGAAACCCTAGAGTTTTCCATATATAGAAAACCGACCTCCACTGACAATATTATACCTTTTCACTCCAACCATCCATATAGTCGAAAATTTTCATCGTTTCACTCACTTTTCCACCGTTTGTTCACGATACCTCTTAGTAATGCACATTTTTTAACTGAACTTAATGTAATTAAACAAATTGGTGCTAATAATGGCTTTCCAATCCATCTAATTGATATATTATATCACAGATATGTCATTAAATTTTCAATCTATAGATTAACACAATCAAATTCACCAATTAAATATTTCTCGTTATCATATTTTGGCCCCCTTTCTTCAAAACTTAAAAATACCTTGCTCAACAAACTCAATGCTAACAACATTTCAAATTATGCTATTTCATTCAAAACCTCCAATAATCTCAAACACTTTTTAGTTAATTCCAAAGATAAAATTTCAATGCTGGATAAGTCTGGAGCCTATAAATTGAACTGTTCTAACCCTGATTGTAAAGATTGCTATATTGGCCAAACAGGTCGCAAGTTTAGAACCCCTGTAGCAGAACATGTAAGAATTATAGATTCCAACTCTGATTAAAATTAATTCTAATTCAGTTTTTTCAAATCACATCATAAATGACAAACATAATTTTCATTCGAACTCTGACTTAAAAATCTTACATTTGTGTGATAAAGGCAAGAGACCCAATTTACTAGAGACTCTTGAAATTAATAAAGCGAATAAAAATTTGGATCTACAATGCTTGAATGAACAGACCCACTTCAACTGTTTAAAACTTTCTAACTCTTTATTATTTTGATACACTTTTCCATCCCACTTTTCGTAATATTCAATGATTCACTTACATTCCTGTGGTAAAAGTGGTAAAAACTTCAATAATTTTTACAAAAAAAAAACATAATGTCATTAGACGATACTAGGTTTAATGTTGTCTTGTTCCATGGAAGTATAGGACATCTCATTCTGTTCTCTGTCACTTTGAACCGGGACTATCCACATGACAGATATTATTCATGTCAAAATATAACCTATTGTTACTTCCTCTTCCTAGTTGTCTCTCGTAAACACATGTGCATGGTCTTGTGATTTAATTAGAGATTTCAATTTTTTAATAATTTTTTAAATATTTTTTCTTGTGAGTTTTCCACCATAAAATAGTAGGTCATACATATCTCATTGTTATTCATAACTCTCTGTTAACAATTTTATTTTTCTTAGATCGACTTGCAACTAACCCAGTTTTTGCTGAAGATGAAGGATTAATCCTTCGAAAAATGTCCTCTCTCAATGTCAGTCTTCCGACTACACTGTTTCTACGTGATATTAGTCCTCTTACTACATACTATCTACAATAAAGTTTATTTTTGGTGGAGTTAGACTGAAAGTTTTTTCACCTTCCTATTAAATCTCACCTCCACTGTATGCAATGGATCGTCTCCAATGGAGTATTAGATTCATTTTGGTTTACATTATTCACAACTGGCTTTAATGTCACTTCTATGTGATTATCATGTTCCTACATGCGACGCTCTTTTTCTTTTGTATTTTCAATGGATTTTTTTCCACGGAGTATCATCAAAATTGCCTTTAAAGCTTCCAATAAGAGTGTTTTCATGACTTTCAATTTAAAAGTCATATTAGGACGAGCAAGATGTCCTTTCACTTGGGCCAAGATCAACTCAATGGGGTTTAACTCGCATTGGTAAGGTGGCAAACGTAGAACAGTTCCCCACGACCTGAAGTCATTTCATCTACAGCATATTTTACATATTTTTCTTTATACTGTTTTGCAAGTGAGAGCAGAACAGGGTGATTCCTAGCTGAAAAGTAATTAATAATTACAATAATTTTTTTTTTCGTGTAATCTGTAATTGTACTTCAGTACTTTTTTTCTTGAAGTAATTTGGGATTGTTATTGCAGCAAAATCTATCTGTGCAGGAATTGGAATTTGTAATTATATTATTCATATAATCTAATTACCTACAATTACTTCTCATAAGTGCAATTACTTTTCACAATTACAATTACACCTATAAGTACAAATAGTACAATTACTTTTTCCAATTACAATTACTTTTTCCACAGCTGACCTAATCTCCCGAGCCGTGGTGAGAAAATCGGCAACACCGCATGGACAGCAATTTGACATCCTACTCATTAATTGTTTAATGTGAATTTTTCGGCTTACTTAAAAAAACGACGATTAATGTGGTTATTTAATTTTTTTCATCACAAACTGGAATCGCAATATATTCAATTTCTTAGACATGGGAAATCTGTCAAGTTTGGTTTTTCCATGCCCTAAAATTCACATTTAGGGATATTTTTTTTTAATGCAGAGACCACATAGATGATCTCTGATTTTCTTCAGATTTTTCATTTCAAATCTGACTTATGAAAATAATATATTATTGGAAGGTACCTATACAGAATGTGCCAAACTACCTGAGTTTCTGTTTCGATTTTACACCTACATCTCGAATTTGAATGCTCTATTGCAACTTTCACCTTTTGCCATTTTTTTGATAATTTCAAAATTTCTGGAACATTAAAAAATTCGTAATTTCGACAAAACTGTTTTATACCAGTAGCTCTAATATGCGACTGACTTTCAATCAGGAATCATCAACTAAAAAATGTGTTTCTCAAGAAAATGAGAATCACTGCTTTACTGCTTAACATTTCTGTCATGTTTGATGCAAATTTGACGTATCTTCAAGCATGTAGGATAAGAATTCATTTAAGTGGATTTTTTCAGTATCAAAATGATGCCAAAGTCATAATTCAAAGCATCATAAAACTTGTTTACGTATCCAACCAAATTTTACGACTTTTCACAGTACAAATCTCAAATGAAATTATTAGGTACTACTTGGGCTATGACACTTTCATCAATTTTGTAAAGTAGGCTTTGGAAACAAATGAAAAAGGTAGTCAAGGGAAACAATTTCATATTAGGCATTGTTTTACAGTTAAATACGTGGTTCAATACGTTTGAATGAGAAAAACGTAATAATGTTATCTGTACAAGAAAAAATTGAGATTGTTTTAAAGTCTGCAGAAAGTACACCGACAAGTCGCTGAAGATTTTAATATACGACACCCACATTGATCGTCGTTCTTTTCTCTAAAAAGTCATTCTCTTATATTTTTTTTTTAGTTTTTCGAATAAGCCGAGAACTTCACATTAAAGAATTAATGAGTAGGACGTCAAATTGCATTCCATGCGGTGTTGCCGATTTTCTCATCACGGCTTGAGATATTTAAGTCGGCTGTGCTTTTTCTAAATACAGTTACTTCTGAACACGTATTTGTTTACGAGATACACGTCGTCAGTGTGGTCACGTGGTCATCTAAAACCATGATAATTCATGTATGAACTTGCCTATACAGCATTGCCGCCTTTGGTAGTTTTTCAGTAGATTTTGGCTTTCTCGGCAGAACAATTAGTAAGAACTTTTTTTAATTTTTGGTAGATTTCAAAGTTATACCTGCATTTATTAGCCTATAACTCAAAGTAATTATACTTATATGTATTTCCAAGTTCAAGACGTTCAAATGAGTGCCAGGAATATTATATAAATCCAAATATTTCAGACTTTTTTAACGGGTATCAGTCTTTTTTTATAGCAAAATCGCGATTGCCCTCAACAGGTTATTTTTTAAAGAGCTTTCAGTTTGAAGAACCTCAGATAGATTTTTATGTAGAACTTCAAACTCTTACAAATATTGAAATATTCTTAAAAAAATAATATTCCATCAGAAGATAAAATTTAGTGCATTGAGTATTGACGTCGAATAATTCGAATACTATGTTACTAGTCAAACTATACACTGTATCATATAATGCATAAGAGTTTTGGGATAAAGTAGACAAGTTACATATAATCATTCTATTATTAATATTTCTCATTTTGCAAAACAAATGATTTTGTCTTCCTGTATCAAACAAAAAATGTATTACACAAAAATGTTTAAAAAATGCATTTAATTTAATTCAAACCACTCAAATAAATTTGTTTCATTTTTATCAATTTTCTGATACATTAGTACCGGGATTCACCATTCAGTTGAACACTTTTAATCATTGAAAAAATTTGAATATTTGGGTTCCTCAATTTTATTGTTTCATCCAGAAGTACTTGGAAAAAAGTAATTAGTACTTCCTTTTTTTAAGTCATATGTACTTTGAAACTGTTATTAATTAATATGTAATTAATTAATTTGAAAAAGTATTTTGTAACGGAATATTCTTGCTGTCCAACCATGCTGCAATTTCCTTTTGTTGGCAAAGGTTCAAGTCGCCGACTATGATAAGAAGCATTGTCAAAGACGATAACTGCATTTTCAGGAACTTCACCTGAAATTTTGTCAGATCAGTCTTCGAGTACCTTGGCATTCATCTCCTCATGGTAGTCATTCGTAGTTTTGGACTCGAACAGGAGTAGTCCATCAGCTACGAAGCCATCAGCACTCCCCATATGGGTCAGCATCAATCGATGGCCATCCTTCAAAAAATGCTTGCCTGCTGCTGCGGATATCAAACAGTGTTGCCTTCATCGAGCCAAGTCTCGTCAAAATGGATAATATTTTTTCCGCTCTCTCTCGCGGCGTGTATGCTGCGTAAATACTTTAAAGAAATGTGAAATAATAAATAATAAAATGTTATTTATATGTCAAGAAATAACTTTCAAAATATTATCGCAGAAGAAATATTTCCATCATTTCCATCCTTGATGTGTATAATTGCTTCTGAAGAGCCTGCTTTCCAATTCTATCAATCTCCCTGATGAGCTGGGCAATGTATTGGGGATTGAATGCGAGAGAAGCGAACCTTGCTTCAATGAAATGAACGATTTCTTCGAATGATATTTTTTAATAACATATTCCCTGTCTAAATTATTCAATGAATTTTCAATGAAAACTAGAGAATTTAAAAAAAATCAACTATCTAAAAGAAAATGCGAATATTCACTTTCAGATTTTTTGTTTTCAGTTAGAGTCTTTTCACAATATCTATCAGATGTAGTTCAATGTCCAGCGTGGCTTAATAATAATAATAATAATAATAGGTCTCGGCGACCGAGGTAGCGCAGTGGCCAAAGCGCTCGGCTCATGATCCAAGGGTCGTGAGTTCGATTCTCCAATGAACCAGACTTTTTTTCGTTTCATGATTGACGGGACTACGAATAATCATGCTGCTTCCAAGGTGGCGTATGGAGTTAGTAACAAGGCCTATCCCGAACACGTGGCTAATGACCATAGTATAGTCGATGCCAACACACCAAAAGAAAAAATAATAGGTCTTTATTTCCCACAATATAAATGTCACAAAAATAATTACATAATTACAAAACTCTGCAAACTTCTGTTATTATTCTCAAGCAGAAAAAAAATATAAATGAAAGAATAAAAAAAATAATAAATAATAAAAAAAATAAATAAAAACAAATGAAAATTCTAATTTCATAGATATGGGCAAAGTCATATTTTATGAGATTTAGTTATGTGCAATAATATAATAATACGATGTACATATATGTGAGTGACCAAGTCGTAGCTCATCATCATGAAATCCTAATCTGATCGTTCAGGGGGTATTTTTTCATTTGTTTTTTGAAACCAACTTCTCTAAAAGACTTCAAGTGTTGGGGTATTGAGTTATAAATACGTGATATCTGATAGGAAAATCACCGTCTGAAAATTGTTGTTCTGTGAATGGGGGGCGTTATAATTCCCTTGAACCTAATATTAATGTTATGCACATCTTCACGGAATGTAATTTTTTTCATCAAATATGGTAGCGTTTTCGAGACAATGATTCTGTGAAATAGACAAGCCGAATGAAGAAACCTTCTTTTTGTCATATTAAGCCAATTGTGTTCATTCAATTTATGAGATATGCTCTGTCGTCTTCTGATTCCATATATGAGTCGAAGTCACGAATTTTGCATAACTTGTATGCGGCGTATGTCATCGGAATCGATACTTGGCCCATCATAAATTGAATCATAATATTTGAAACGGGATAATACCAGTGCTTCACATAAGATAGATTTCACTTTTTTATTCAAAAACTGCCTATTGCTATAGATTTTTTTCAGGTTAGCAAATCCTACTCGACGAATTTGGCAAATGTGACATTTATACCTCAGTTCGTCATCCATTATCAGCCCCAAATTCCTACAACTTTTTTTAGGTGTCAATTCCGCATTCTCCACAATTATTCGCACATTGTCATTTAGAAGATTTTTCTGAGCTTTGGAGCCAAAAACCATTATTGTTGTTTTATCAGCATTCACGTTCAAACAGTGAGTTCTAGATTTGCTTATAAGTGTGGAAATGTCCCTGTTGATATTATCAAGTGCAATATCAAGATCTCGAGGAAAAAATGAATTATGTAACTGAGTATCATCAGCATAAAAATTCACCTTGCAATGGCTCACTGCATCTTCGAAATCGAATATATATAGAGCAAATAGCAATGGACCCAATATTGATCCCTGAGGAACACCCAAAGGTATCTGGAGGGGGAGTGATATTTTCTCATTTATTTTGACACATTGACTCCGTTCGCGAAGGTAACTCTTAAAAAAATTGATCGCTCTAGAAGATAAGCCTATGTATTTCAATTTTTTTAATAAAAGATCGTGATCCAGAGTGTCAAATGCTTTCGAGTAATCCAGTAAAACCAATATTGTGCATTGCTTCTTATCAATTCCTGTTGAAATATCATCTGTAACAGATAAAAGAGTTGTTTCACAACTATGTTGCTTTCGAAACCCAGATGCACATCAGGGATCACACTGAACCTAGATATATATGCTCTTAATAATTGTAAATCGATTTCCCTTTCGAGAACTTTCGATAGTGTAGGAAGAATACTTACGGGGCGTAGATCTTTGAAATCCTCTACTAAACGTTTTTTTTTGGTAATGGTTGGACAAAGGAATGCTTCCAATCATCCGGCAAAACGCTATTCATGATACAAAAATTTACAATATGTGTTATAAACGGGAGAACATATGGACAGCACATCAACAGTAGTTTCAAATTTATCCCATCCGATCCCTGTGCGTTAGATTTTAAGTTATATAAAGACTTCTGAATAGCATCTTGCGAAACTGTATGAAAATTATGTTCCTCAGAGTTTCGCAAGTGATTTTCGCGATAACAATCATTAGCACCTGGGTCAGCTGAGTTGGTAGGAATTCCGTTAACAAAAAAACCATTGATTGCATTCACATCTCTAAAATTTTCTGGTAATGTTGGTTCCCACATTTTATTAACTCCTTGTGTTCGTAAAATATATTGGAAATAAGCTTTTTTTTCATTTCTACACGCCAAGGTAGTGAAAGGATACGGCACACTTTAATAGGGAAAGTGGCCCCCTGTCGAATCGGCTGAATTTTTGATATGTTGTAGTCGGAGTCATTCCAAACAAAAAGTCAAATGGGCACAACTTTTTCTTTAGGCTAGTTTTGGAGCTAGAGGTCCATGAAAACCTTCATTTGTTCTACATTGTTTTACAATACAAAGCGTTATCCTTGATAATCATCAGCATTCTGATTGATCAAGATGTAAACATTCATCAATATGAGATACTTTTTCAAGTAATGTTCTTTGGAGTTTTTTACATTTAGTCAATTATACAGTGTGTTCCAGCTACTTACAATTTCTAAAGTTCAGTAATTCGAAAATGGTTACAAATCGCCTTAGGGATCTACAATCAAAAACTCTTTATGCATTTTATTCTACGCCGTTTTTTAAATCACAAAGTTGAAAACTATACCGAGTGTTCGTTTTAAAAGAAAGCGAACGATTTTTGAAAAGAATGTAGCTATGGTTTTGGGAGATTTCAACATGCCTACCATCAACTGGGAAATTAAAACAAATGAAGGGTTCCTAGAACCTATGCAAGTAGATGATAAATCTTCTGAAATCATAGACACATTTTCATATATGGAGTCGAGACAATTAAATTTAGTTCGAAACAACAATAACAGAACTCTTGATCTGATATTATGTAACAAAAATGTTATAAAAAACCTGCAACACTCACAAAATCCTCTGGTCCCAGAGAATTTTCACTACCCCTCTTTGGAGTGTTTTCTTGACTTCAAATTGAATAAAATGTTGGCTCGAGACGATAAGTTCGTTTATAATTTCAAAAAAGCTAATTATGACGACATCAATCATTCTTTATCACTTTTAAACTGGGATCAACTTTTCAAAGATAAGGATGTCGACGAATCAGTTGAGGTCTTTACAATAGAAATAAAAAATACAGTGGAAGAGTTTGTTCCTAGCTATAAAATTAAGGGTAAATATCCTGTATATTTCAAGGCTGACACTATCAAAATTATAGTAAAGAAAAACAAAATTCATAAAAAATTCAAATCCACGAATAATCTAGAACACTACAACACCTTTGACAACCTCAGACGACAATCGAAACAGCTCATAAGCCGGGACTTCCAAATGTATGTTCGAAATATTGAAAATGAAATAAAACAAGATTCAAAAAAATTCTGAAAATTTGTTTTCAATAGGAAAAAAACTGACACTGCCATACCACAAACTATGCATTACGACGATGAAATAGCACAGGGCGGACGAGCCGTCAGTGGTTTATTCGCTGAATTTTTTAGTACCTAGTGTATTTGTCGAAAATAATACTGATACTCCAGATTTGACAGACAACTTACCAAATTATATTGGGACGATCAGTGCGGAATCCGTTCTTTTCATACTTACATCATTAGACGACAACAAATCGGCTGGGCCTGACAACATTTCACCACTATTCATCAAGAATTGTAAAAACACTCTATGTTATCCGTTAACAAAAATTTTCAACAAATCACTTGAAACAAGCACTTTTCCGTCTCAATGGAAAGTGGCAATTATTACACCTTTAAACAAAAGTGGACACAGACATTTGGTAAAAAACTATAGACCAATTAGCAAATTATGTATTTTCGCAAAACTATTCGAGAAGATCGTTTTTATCAAGAGATATTAGCATCCGTGAGAAATGTAATTGTGGAGGAGCAGCACGGTTTCTTTCCCAAAAAAAGTATCGAGACGAATTTATTATGTTTTTCTGATTTTATTTCCGATGCTCTAGATGAAAGAATTCAGGTAGACACTGTGTACACCGACTTCAGCAAAGCATTCTATAAGAAGACCATTCTATTTTTGTGGAAAGGCTGGCGGAGGTCGGTGTACACAGGTCGCTGTTGAAATGGATCTGGTCCTACTTAACTAACACGGAGATGATGGTGTCAGTAAACGGATTCAATTCACATACCTTCAGAGCAGTTTCCGGTGTTCCGCAGGGTAGCCACCTTGGTCCATTATCTTTTATCATCTACATAAATAATATAAAGAACTGTTTCGAACATTGTTGTCGAATACTACTATATGCTGATGATTTGAAAATATTTTCATCGGTAAAAGATGTCGACGAAATTCAAAGTGACCTTGACAGGCTTGCTGATTATTGCGACAATAATAGTCTCTTTTTAAACCCAACCAAATGTTTCGTCATAACATATTCGAGAAATAGAAATCTCATCCAGCATACTTACAAAATTAACAATAACAACCTTGAAAATATCAGCGAAATCAAAGACCTAGGAATGGACTTTTTACACTCACATAGACAAATTGATCAATGGGACAAACAGGATGGTTGGGTTCATAAAAAGAAACGGAAAATATTTTCATAATTCTGAGACTATCATCTCGCTATATTATGCATTTGTCAACAGCAAGCTCTCTTTTGCGTCAGCTATTTGGAATCCTCAATATGCCTTACATTCAAAAAGGATAGAAAGTATTCAAAATAAATTGTTAAGGTTCCTAGCGTTTCAAAACAAAATTCGTGTTCAGGACAGCAATTATCAGCCGATTCGGAAACAATTTAAAATTATGCCACTCAGTAAAAGGCGCACTATGTCAGACTTAACTATTCTTTTCAAAATTATTAGGCATGAAATCGACTGCCCATACTTACCTGCTAAAATAAATCTCAATGTTCCCAGTAGAAATAATCTTCGATTTTATACCCCATTCAACATCCCTTATTGTAGAACCAATCTAGGACAAAACTCGCCACTAGTTCGTATGCAAAAAGCATTCAACACACACTGTCACGATCCCAATTCATCTCTCGACATTTTGTCGACATCTTTGTCTCGATTCAATTTTTTTTTGAAAACTATGTTTCTCAACTCAGATCACTCAGTTAAAAATTGTTCCTCATTCCCTGTACTCGTTCTATTATGATCTATTAGGTCCCATTATTTTTTACTATATTATTAATATGAAAACATTTTCATAACATATTTTTAAATCACACTTGTATTACTGCCAGATGGTTTTGTACCCATAAGAAATGTTTATGTATAAGTGTAGAAATAATTCTTACATAGCGGATGCTGTTTTCTGGAACTTTGTTCTGTTAGCAACCTAAAAATGGCAAATAAATAAATAAATAAATAAAGCGATAGTTTAATTCGAAAAGTTCCGTATTGCAAAATATTTTTCGACAATCCTGTATAATTTGAAGGCATGAAAAAGAACAAGAAATATTAAAAATATGTCAATAAAATACCCGTAGAAAAAATTCTTTCTGAATCTATCATTGTAACGTCAGGGATTTTTACATTTGCGAATGGACTTATTTCGACCAAAAATTCGTAACATCCAACTGATTCAGAGACAAATAATAGTAGTAGAGAGGTGAATTTAATGCGTTTCACCATCCAACCCTATTGTATTCGTATTACCCTGTATATGAGGCAATACATTCTTGTTCTGGATCCTGCTGTCTGGTTAACTTTCGTTTTTATTTCGATATCACAACAGTGTTCGGGAAATTGAACTTTGACGCATTATGAAAATATTATAGTTTAGATTCGTTTTGAAAACTGTTCAATCATTTTCAAGAATGGGGTACTGGATAATATGAAAACATTGCATCCCTTCACTACAGAAAAAAAAACAAAAATGTTTCCATTGAGCAATGTTTTGATTGTTTGTGGCTTCATGTCAATGTAAAGTTGAATATGGCGTATAATTTTGCAGTGAGATTCAATGTTATGAGTGTGAATACAATGGAGGACGACGAAACCGATGAAATTAATAAACCCCAATCTCATGAACAAGATAAATGGCAGGATTTGAGGAACATTTTATTAGAATTTGACGAACGTATTGATATTCCAGGTCTATGGAGGATGAGAGTAAAATTTCGCCATCGAAAGACTTTTAAATAACAACTGTGAATCAACTACAATGTCAGTTTCTTTGATCGTATCGATATGTTTCAAAATGAAACACCCTGTAAATTATTATTAGGGTTAATTCGACGGTGCTTCATTAGGGTCAACGATACTAGGTTCGAAAGGTACGTTAAATGTAACATATACTTAATATATTGAGTTATAGCCTATAATTGCCTCCATATTATACTTATGCTAAATGTGTGAATGGAGGCTTAGTTGACCCGGCAGGAGTAGTTTCTCCATCATACTCCTCGAGCATCAATGAAATAATTGAATATAAATTAATTAGACCTTTTTTTATAAAATCCTCCTTGAGTTTCATCATCAACTCGAACTATTAGTTTGTTCATACCAGATGGAACACACTGTATAATTGACCATCTGTAATGACACCAACAAAAAATACTTCTAATACTATCTTATATTGATGAATGTTTAGGTCTTGATTACTCAGAATAGTGAAAATTATTCAGGGTAACTTTTTTTGTTGTTTAACAATAGAGAAAAGATTTGAATTTTCAACGCCATCTAGCGTCAAAACTAGCCTATAGAAAAAGTTATGCCCATTGGACTTTTTGTTTGGAATGACTTGGACATATCAAAAATTCAGCCGATTCGACAGAGGGCCACTTTCCCTATAAAAGTGTGCGGTGTCCTTTCTGAGCATTTTGTAATAGTCATGATGCGATTGCAATTTGGTTCCTTTCCATCTTTTCTGAGCATTTTCTCTAAGTGACATAAAGAGGTTGTGTCGGGGAAGTAGTAGTTTTCTGTTAGATATTACAAATAAATCACATTTTTCATTTTTCCATTTTCATGGAGAATGTTTCCCTTTTCAACGTTATTTATTTATTCCCACCGCGGTCATGGGTCTCGTGCATGGCATCATACTTCGAAAAGTAAGGGCCACGTCTTCCCTAGTTTGCACAATTCTCTCGTATATTTCTGAGGGTTGCTCGTAAGGGTGCGATTGAGGAAAATAATAATTTTAACAATTTAGCAATATTCCATAATAATAATTGTTGAATGGATCATTGCGTTCCTGATGTTTTCTTTGTAAACACATTATACAATATTTTCCAGTGTATTTAATTTTTAAGGGAATTGATTCGAATCGTAACCTTTCGCAAAACCCTATACAATACGAACTCAAGTGGGAAGTATATTACAGAAAATAATAACTGCTGTATGACCATTATCAATAGTAATGAACCAACGAATAGACAAAGAAATATCTTATAATCTCGGTAAAAACTAATTCTAGTTTTCCCAATGTTAGGTTTCATCAAATTAGTATTGTGAATTATCTGTTTTTATTTTTTGTAGCCAGTCATTCGTATTTCGTTTCAAATATAATTCAGTTCGAAAAGCAAGTGCCATTCTCACTCGATAAGCTTCAATATTCCAAAAAACAAAAACAGGACAATGGAGATAAAATTGTGGTATGACCTTTACGATTTTCCCACCCATGATTGCAATAAAGTGTATAAATATTTTGATTTTTCCAAAGTTTGTTTTCAGTTCAACACATTGTGATTGTAGTGCACTGCTTAATTTCGTAGTTCAACGCATTGTGATGTTTGTTTACTTCTTAATTTCGTACTGCATTCTTGGTGTTTTTGGTGTTCCAGTCACATATGATATTGAGGTGAGAAAAAATTAATAAAACACTTCCATTTGTTGGATTTTTTCTTTTCAGTTAGAGTCTTCACAATATCTATCAGATGTAGTTAAATGTTCAGCGTGGGTTTAGCCTGGGAAGTAGTTGTTTTCTGTTAGATATTACAAAAAAATTACATTTCTCATTTTTCCATTTTCGTAGAGAATGTTCCTTTTTTCAATATGAATACCTCCCAAGAGGTTATCTTGAACGAAGGAAAATAGCGACCAAATTTTGTCTTTCAGCCGCAGATGATTCCACAACAGATTTTATGAATGAGTCCTATTCATATTTTCGAACAAAAATCAGTTAGTATTTCGTTATCAAATTTGATTTAAAAATTGACAAATTCTGCGATGATCGTAGAGAAATCAATTTCAGATCAGGATAATATCTCTTATATTTTATTACATCCAAATTTGTACCTAGTCAATGGACATCTTATATCACGTATTGATGACATTGAGGCTTATTTTGACGTTTCATGTATCAGAATCTTCGCTAACGAAGTGGATTATTAGAGTCGAAATGATATGGAAAATTCATTATAGTTTATAAAAATCAAAAATCAATATGAAGGGAAAAATTGAAAATACGGTTCATAGTATATGATACTACACGCGATGTTTCCAAATGGGTACAATTTGGTTTTGACTTTTTGTGTTTGAAAAATTAATTAAAATTAATCGAATTCTGTATAATTCTACTCCCAACAAATGATTATAAGTGCAACAAAAATAACACAAAAAAGTTAATTCAAGAAATAGAAGCTACCCAAAACACCAAAACTACGTCACTTGCACTCGACGCGCGTTTCGCTAACAATGTTAGCATTCCCAAGAGCTTATAACAAATTTCTGATCCAATGTATACCTATTACTTATCTGAGTGGTTAATTGCACTCATAATCTATTTTAACTGACCCTCTATTCTACCTACCTCAAGTATCTACTCGAATTGTTTACTTTAAATCAGAAACTACCTGCTATAAACTACTTGTTTCGTATTTGATGACACTTGATTGAAGATAACTAACTATATTGATTTAATAATATTTACTTTACCAACATATTTGAAACGTGAAAAAATTATTAGTATAGTAAAATAACGAATAATAATAAACTAAGTAATGATAACGAATGGAGACTAATGAATTATGAAGGCAAGAAATATTCATTCTACTACGAACCTGAACAAAGGGTTGTATGGAATGGGGCCCTTATTGGCATTCATACTATTATTACACTTCGCAATTTGCAGACTCTCGAAAGCATCGAGAAATTTGCGGTCATGAACCTGTCTAATCTCAAACTTGTGTCATCAAATCGGTGGTCGTGGTCCAAAGCATGTTGAGCTACACTCGATTTTTCGGATATGAGCAATGTGCTCTCGGAACCGTACTTTCATGGCCCTATGGGTCTGGCCCACATACTTCTTCTCGCAGTCCTTACAGCTAATCTCATAAATCCCCAACTTTTCTTTTTCTTCCGTGTTATTTTTGGGAGTACCCAGGATCTGTTGCAGTTTATATGAAGTCTTGTATACAGTTCACCACCTTCATATTGAGGGTTCTAAAAATGCTGTCGAAACCTCGAGTAACTCATCGAGGAATAACGATATATTTAGAAGGGGTTTCCTCTGTTTGAAAAGTCGTAGAGTTACGAAGGGTTCTCTTAAATGTATGTTTCCTAATCAGTTTGTCTACCAAGTCCACAGAATAACCGTTCAACTCAGCTACTTCCCCAATGACCATCTTCTCAGTTTTGAATATCTCTTTGTTGAGTGGAAACGACAAGAGTCGATTCACCAAGAAATTTAATCCCGCCATTTTATGCTGTATGCAGTGGTGAGAACTCTCAGGGATGTATCTGAGTGTGTTCGTGTCCTGATATCGTTCGTGTTCGTGTTCGTGATATCGAATTCAAGCTGATTTTGGTCGTTCCTAATACATCCAAAAATGGCAACGGTTTTCGTGTTCAGTTTCATACGTGAACGAGATGATGGCTATTCAATTCTGAAACAAAACTGTCTACGTCGACCTGTTAAGTATGTATCGAAAATAGCGAACACGTCGTCCACATATCTAACCCAAATAGACCATCAGATAATGAAATATTTTGCTGACTGATTTTCTCGTTTCAGGGATTTTAACCAATGAAAATTATGTCAGTGTTGAGAAAAAATGAAAATTTAGCGATCGGACGTGTGCTAGGCATTTGGAAAATTATTTTTTTTTTGTGTAAAAAAAATTGTTTTTTTTTTTCAATCTCTCATTTATGTCATTTTAACACATTAACAGGTAGGAACAATCTAATAGTGAAAAACCAAAGCCATACGGTTTGGATGTCCTTAAAGGGTGGCCATCTTGTAAAAGAATATTCGGTCGCTGACGCATTTTCTCGCTTATGGCAATCGACAGAATGAAATCTGATATCGTTAAGAACCCGACAGAAAATTCCCATAGGCCAATCAGCTGTTTAAGTAAGTAAATTTTCCGACCGGAAAATTTTGGGAATTTTTTTTTCATATGCCTAGCACACGTCCGATCGCTAAATTTTCATTTTTTTTGAGCACAATACTGACATAATTTTCAGTGGTTAAAATCCCTGAAACAAGAAAATGAGTCAGCAAAATATGTCATTATCTGATGGTCTAAAACCCTAGGAAAATAGCTGAAGCTCTTTCTTGCTTCCATCTCAAACTTACTCATAAACAAATTAGCTAGGAAGAGAGTCAGAGGATTGCCCATGGCTGTAGCTTTGAGTTGTTCATAAAAGCAGTTATTGTACTGAAAGCAATTCTGCCTCATGCAAAGTCTGGCGAGGCTTGAATTCTCCCTTACCATTTCGTCACTGGAACCGTTGGTCAGCAGTAACTCACTTAGATATTCCAAGGTTTTGGGTATTGGAACACTTGGAAACAAAGAACTTACATCAAAAGAGACCAAGATTTCTCCTTCTTCAAGTTTCACGTTCCTAATCTGATCGATAAATTCTAGTGAATTTTTCACGCTCAGGCTTGGTTGTTCCACTGGAAGATTCTCATCTGTCTCTTTTGTGGGGACCCCTATCGACGAGAAGATTGGTCGAACTTCCCAGGTTTGTGAAACTTGGGTATACAGTATATTTTTGGTACATTTGGGTTCGAGAGTTGTAATGTCCTCTTCAAGTCCGGTTTGACCAATGTTTTGCATTCGTTGCATGGTTTCATTGGGTAGCTTCTATTTCTTGAATTGTATTCACACCAAAGGTTCCAAACATCCATTTTCGACCAAAAAGTAACAGAAAAATCAAATTCATTCGTCCAAAGTCACAAAAATAAAAAAATTACCGGTCATGAAATGATAAAGATATCTACACATCACAAACACCATTTTTCGGTCGAATAACTTGAGATATAAAACTATAATATGTGTTCCTATTTCTATATGGTTTCGACTGCTCAATACAATGTGGAACCATATTTTTCAATGAAAATGTTATGTTTTAATCGGGAGCAATTCGGCATTCCAATATGCGCTCATAGTAAATTCCAGATGGATGTTGGACCAAATCGAACATAACAGCTGATTGAACTACTTGTGTTTCGACTTGGTTTCAAATTGTTTTTCTTGACTTTGGTGTTAGAAATAGCTCTTTTGAGTTTGTATTTGTATAAAAACCTTATACTGACGGGGAATTGAGAATCCAACCAGTGATCCTCAAACAACAATTCTGACGAATATACGCCTACCTAGCCGACAATCATAATAGGCCAAGCAATAAAGCTACAAATGATTGCTTTTTGGACAAAAAGACTACCTGGAAGCCGCCTGTGCCATCCCGTGCAGGACATCGAAGATTTAGTTTTCCGTGAAGGGTGCCGAAGCATCTCTCACGAATGGCCCTCCTCCCTTTCGGTATGAGGTCCTGTTTGTACCACCGTCTATTTAGCGGAACCCCGACAGGGAACCGATCCCAGCACCACAACTCCCAAAAATTAGCGGGTCTAAGACTTTATTTTATTTAATCTTTTTTCAAAATATGTGTATTACATGTTATTATTACGACATTGTTATGCTCAAATTAAATACATATTGGCCCTTTGCAAACATTTGTTTTATTTATTATTTGTATCTTTGAACTAGAACTCACCAGGGGTGCTCACATTCTGCTGTTATTGGCCGTCGTCGTCGTCCATGATCATGAGGTTGCCCCAGGTGTTTATGTGTTCTAGTGTAGTCCTGTCTAGTTGTGTTCTGTTAATGAATGTGGGTCGATACTGTATGTTACTGTCGTGTAGCTGTCTTCGTAGTGTTTCTCGTGCGTTTTGTCGTTGTGTGAGTGTACAAATGGGTTATGATGTGTGTTGTGGTTTCTTCGTCTTGCCTGCACTGACAGAGCCCAACCGTTGCCCTCAGATTGAAGCGTTTATAGTATGTGTTCATGTTGCCGTGTCCTGTAATGAGTTGTGTTGTTTTCCAGGAGAGTGCAATGCGTTTAGTGTCTATTGTTGGGAAGATTGTGTGTGTGCTTCTACCTGTTTGTGTGTTGTCCCAGTGTGTTTACCAAATAAGTGTTTTTTGTTTTTGCTTGATTGTCCTGAGTTCTTTGGGTGTTTTGTGTGTGTTGTGTATTTCTTCGTCGTGAATGTGTTCCTTTGCCGCGTTTTCAGCTTTTTTGATGCCTTCTTGTGTTCTCTCTGATTGTGATGTTTTGGCCTCGATCGTGTTTATCTTGTATTATTTTTTGTATTTGGTTGGCTATGGTGTTTGTTGTTTTTGTGTTCTGTATTTGTGTGATGGCCCTTTTTGAATCTGTATGAATTTTAGTGTGTCTGTCTGTTATTTCAATGTTGTGTATTGCGTAGTATATTGCTAATGTGTCTGTGTGGTGTATGTTTTCGCCATCCGGCGCGCGTTTGCCAGTTATGTTCCACGTTAAGTGGTCCCTGGTTTTCGCTACGCCGAACGCAGGATAGTCCGTAGTTCATTCCCGCCATGTCCTCTACTAGAAAATGCCATTTTTTAATTTGTTACAAACAATAAATAACAAAAAATCGCGTTTGTTTTAGTTTTTTTATTGTAAAATCGAAACTATTGAAGCAGTGTTAACGATGCAAAAGGATGAACTGTAGAGAATTGAATGGGTCAAACGATCCGATCGAATAATTAGAACCGGAGAAAAGAGAAACAAACCGAAAAATTGTGTTTTTTTTTTTTAATCCATAACTTTGCCATTTTTTCATATTAAGCTGAAACGTTGCACGATAGTAGCTATTGACGTGCACTTTATGTGTGCAAAACCTGGATTCAGTCGGATTGATAGTTTCCTAAATTAAATTTTTTTTTCGAAATATTTTCGCGGAGAGCTGGATGCGTTTTAGGTCGTCCGATTGAAATTAAAAAAATAGATTTGGAAAGTAGACGTGAACAGTAACAAAACATCTATTCTGATTTTTCGATAAAACGCGTTTAAGTATGTTTGTTAAAAACTAGTGACAACATGAGGGAAAATGACCGACCGTCGTGAGCGGTCGAGTGGTGGGGGACTGTGCTAACCTAACAGCGGCTGATGTTGAAATGTTGAAGATTCTGTTGTATTTTCTGCAAGTATACTGCTTTCATCATGCCTGAATAAAAACACATTTATGAAAAATACTTTTATAAATAAACATGTATTTTCGAATGAGAAATCTTGAAATTATATTTACCTAACAGCGGCAGATGTTGATGCTTCTGTTGTATTCGACTCTTCGGTCTCTACAAAATCTCACACAGATATATAAATTTTTAAGCACTAAAAATGGTAAACTTCACATGAAACTGTAACGGACGCTATGAATTTGTGTATTATAAGCGAAGCGAACAGCTATAACGCTTGAAGCTACGAGCTCTCGATTCGCACAGTCCCCCACCACTCGACCGCTCACGCGCGGTCGGCCGTTTTCCCTCATGTTCTCACTAGTTTTTAACACACTTAAAAGCGTTTTATCGAAAAATCAGAATAGACGTTTTGTTACTGTTCACGTCTACTTTTTTTTAAATTCAAATGAGGATTGTGCGAAAACTATTAATCCGACTGAATCCACACATGAAGTGCACGTCAATAGCTACTATCGTGCAAAGTTTCAGCTCGTAATATTAAAAAATTGTAGAGTTATGAATAAAAAAAAACCAAAATTTTCCGGTTTTTACCGCTTTTCTCCGGTTCTAATTATCCGATCGTCATTCTCTTCGGAACTCAATTCTCTACAGTTCTTCCACTGGACCGTTAACACTGCTTTAATAGTTCCCATTTTACTATAAAAAAACTACATTTTTTTTTTGTTGTTCATTGTTTATAACAAATTAAAAAATGACATTTTCGAGTAGAGGACCTGGTGGGAATAAACTACAGACTGTCCTGCACGGGATGGCACAGGCGGCTTACAGGTAGTCTTTTTGTTATGGACAATATCTCTATTGCTTGGCCTACAAGATAACCAGAGTTGTTGAAGCTCCTGCCAACTTAATAATAACCCCAGCTGCGTAGTTTTTTTACGGACAAGTGCTTCGTTACCTCCACATCGCTCTTGAAAAATATATCCCCATACACCCAACATGTGTGGCGCAATGATAAAATTTTACTTTCGTGATGACGCGCTGATGTTGCCTCTTAAGCTCTAAGTTTTGACCTTGCCTCTAACTGAAGCAACATACTTGTATAATGAATCAAACGATGAAGACCCCATCCTAGCCGACTACACTTGTGAGAAATACAGTCATCGTGCACTCTGGTTCTGAAGAATCTGAAGTTGATACGGGCAGGATAAGACAGAATAAACTGGTTGAAATTTAATGATAGGTGTGTGGCATATGCCTTGGATAAATTGAAGTGTCTGGAGACCTCCTACATGCTTTTTATAAAAGAGAAGTCACCGATTGAAGAATTTGTGCAAATGGACCACTGTATCACAATAAGACACTGTTGAGCGCTGAGTCATTTTTGTTGTGTTGTTTTGTTACTATTAGTTTCGTTTTGAAATAAAGATTATATTAAATATATTTTAAATGTGAATCTAATTTATTATTATTGGGCTATAGTGGTAACACCACTGGAAATCCCAATAGCTCTCAATAGAGTAGAATATTGAGCTGAAGTTGAAAAATGTGGCTTTCATTTGATCTTTAGTATTAAACCCTGAGTCAGAACTGATGTGCGATTATGAACACTCGATCCATAGTGAAATTGATAGTTTTACATTGGGTTTGGCATATATAAATGTTAGTTTTTACAGAAAACAACTACCTACTGCCCCCGACGACCGTCATAATATAAATGTTCGATACGGTAAAATTTTCTGGGAAAACAACTTTGCAATGCTTTTTAATCAAATGGGAACTAGCCTTCGCTGATGATTGGCAAGTACCATAAAATCAAATTGCAAAGTTGTTCTTGTTGAAAACTCAGCCAAATATCAAATATATATAATTCAACGGCCATACTGGTTTTCTGTTGGATATTTGCTGACGAATTGTCTATTGTACAAGGATTTTTGCGGAAGATTGGATTATGTAATCCGTTCTTCATTATCAGTTAAAGGTCAAGTAGTGTTGTCAATTCAACAAGATTCAATCACTCAGATTTACATCTGTAACTGAAAAAATCTTGCCCTGCCTGGGGATCGAGCAAGCGACTTTTTGATCACGAAGCCTCGGCGCTACCAGTGCGCGCCAATCCCCACCCATTTGACTTCTTACTGAAGCCGGAAATACTTCTTTCGAATCCTAGAGATCGAGCTGTTTGGCAACTACATTTGAATCGAAAAATAAATTCAGCAATGTACATAAAAAGCATTAAAAGTTGTTCTTGTAGAAAACTTTTTCAAGTATCAAACACATATAATTCAACGGTGGCAGAAGGCAGTAGCTGTTTTCTGTTGAATACCTACTTGCCGACGAATCACCTATTGTATAGGTTTTTTGCGGAAGATTGGATTATATAATCCATTTTTCTTTTTTAAATGTCGATGCTTTTTCGCGAGTAGTGGAATCAAAGGACTCGTGGATCATATTTGATCAAAAACTTGTCGTTTCCAGCCATATTGGAAATATCATCTCACGTTCAATAAAAAAAACTAGTATTTTTTATTCGTAACTGGATAGACTTTGAATCATCCGTATCTATAAGGTTGTTTGGAATCCCTCTCACATGAAATAAATGTGCATAATATGAAAAATAATGTCAAGAAATCTTTTTAGAGAAAAGCTTTCATTTAAATTATTGAAAAAAGAAACTTGTTACATTATAAAATTTCTTATTACTTATATGAGAGCTAGTCGAGAGGAGTAACTTTGTTTTTCTTATAAATTAAATTTAATTCAGTGAATTTGTATTCGACAGGGCCCCTGGCGACAAAGTTTTTGGGTAGTTTTGATTTCTTCCATATTTCATAAGTTTTTTTGAGTGCTAAACCCGAATCTGAAGTTTGCCAACAAAATTCTTGATGGAACATTAAAAAAACTGCAAAAAATGGTACAAGATCTATTTTTTGTAGTTTTCCGCTTATAACTCGAAAACTAAAATTTTTTCGTGAATAACTTTTCCATTCAAAATGAAAGTACATAAAATTTCCTAAAAATATTTCTTCTGAGACAGCAAACACCCACTTTTTTTCACTCCAAAACTATCAATGACTATTCAATGATATTTTAGTGAATTCCTCAGGGAATTATATTGTAATGAAACTGAAAGTACTCTTGTTCGTCATTGGAGCAGTTTCCATCAAAGGACTCACCTGACCGTCTAGTTTGAGGTTATGTCGATGACTGATGCTAGTGACACAGCGATAGAAAGGAGTGTTGAGAATCACAAACAACGCAAAACCGTTCTGGGCCATTCAGGGCGTTACTTGCTCCTTCTCGGGCTAGTGTATCGGACTCTTCATTGCCTCTATAACCTGTGTGTGCTGGTACCCAGGCTAGGGTAAGTCTGTTCTGTCTGCCGAGCTCTTTTAAGGCTTCTATGTATCCCCAAGCAAGTATTGAGATACCTTGCATTGAGTTGACTGCTTTTATTGCAGCTTGGCTATCTGAGTATATGACAATGTTTTTTTCTGTGCACAATGGTGTATTGCGACGATTTCCGCTTGAAATATCGTCGCTTGTTTGCTTGTATACTTGTCTTGAAAGTTTTTTCAAAGCTATATCTGGGAAGTATGCCATTTGATGGCATTCTTGTAACCGGGTCGTTTTTCAACTATTCATATAGGTTGTTGTAGTCTCTCCGTGCATATTGCTTATGGGTGCTTGTTCTCTAAGCAGCCTGTTCGTGACTGACCTGGCTTCGCCTTGTATGTATATGTGTAGGGGAGGCAGGTTGAGCGGCTATTGGGGTGGTTCTCATGGCCCCGGTGTCACTCAGACATGCTTATCTTTGGCCACCATACCACCGAACCATACGTTATCATTGTCATTTTGTGTTTTAGCTCCCAATTTTTTCCGCACATTATCCTGCACAGATTGAAGGCTACTGTACTTTTTTCTATAAATTTTTGTATGTGTTGGTTCCAAGTTAACTTATGGTCGAAGATAACTTCTAAGTATTTTGCCTCTTGGGAAAATGAAATGTCTATCCCGTTCAGTACAGGTGACCTAAGTCCATCCAGTACTGTTTTTGGGACTACTCTTGTTTTATGAGGGTTTCCCAGTTAGTCTCTCTTAAATTTCTCTATTTGACTCAAGTACGCAGTGGGGTTACTAGATCGTATAATATATGATATATATAATAAAATAATCATATGAAATATTTTTTCAAGGTTTTTGTTTGAATTTCACGTTTTGTACGATTTCGGACCTCATTAAATAACTTGTACATAATTTTTGAATAAGTGACCTGTACCTTCGTTATATGATTTAAATAAGGTATGCGCAAAGAACTGGTGGGAATCCTCTAATTAACTTCAATAATAAATTAGAGTTTTGTAGTGAAAAAGTGGGATTTTCCCCAATCATCTGAATTATGCCAATTTACAAGTAGTCCTTGAGCCCGAACGGTTTGTCGTAGAAAAAAACTTGTATAGTAAAATTTGTAGAAAATGGTATGCTCTTTTATTCCTGAAATGAAGGTTATCAATGAAAAATTTGTAGTTTTCAACTTATAAGCAATTAACCGCAGAAGAAAGATATTTTTTAGGTTTTTTTGCAATTTTTTCAATGTTCTGTCACGAAAATTTGTTAGCAAACCTCATATTCGGATTCAGCACCCCAAAACACATGGATGATGGAAGTAATCAAAACTACCCCAAAACATTCTTGGTAGAAATGAAATTTTATCAGATTTATTTGAACTAATCTGAATCAAAATTTATTCTCGCGACAAGCTTTCATATCATTATGCAATTTTAAAATGTAACACAATAATGGGTTCGATTTTCTTCAAAGTTTTTTTTTTTTTTTAATGCATTTAAATGAGTTTTAAAATATTTTTTGAGTTTATTTTATTCTGTACTTTTTGCCATAAAAATTCGTTAATTTATGTTTCAATGGGCGCACCAGGTGCCAGCTTCTCGGCACGTACCCCACCTTACTGGATACATGCATACAGGTCCAGCTACAAAAATTATTCGTGGATTCGATGTTCTTCACAATTGTTTCCGTTTTTCATGTCGTGACTTTTCGCCACTTTGGGGAGTCCGAGCCGCCTGAACAATATTTTGTTGTAATTTTCCGAAACAATCAAAAACTTTTCTAATTTTTTACGCGTTCTCAATCTAGCCTAGAAGAAGTGGGTTCGAGGCCACAGAACAATTTCCTCGTTTTAATTTTCCATGTCCAAAACTGCTGGGATTTTTTTCGAACTCCCATTCTATCTCTATCTAACCTTCGGGGGGCAGCATTGTTACATTTCTGAAATTCTTTCATTGGATTACTCGATGTTTTTCACTACTTTTAGAGAGTTCCGGAACCGAGTTTTTGCGACTTTTTTCGATAAGGAATACGGACCAATATTTTTTCGTCGTAATTTTCCGTGTCCGGAACCTTTGGAGATATTTTCAAATTCTAGGGGGTAATATTTTAACTGAATTATTTTTCGATTTTTTGCGAGTATTCGCAACTTTATTCGAGATGGAGGAGGAAGGGTCCATGCGTCCCGACCAACATTTGTCTTTTCGTGATTTTCCATTCGCGTTCTCTAAAGCTTTCGAGAGGGGTCAGGAATTTTCGAGTTGTGACTCGAAATTAAGTAAAAAAATATCGCATGGTACATAAATAACTATATTATTTCAGGGCAATGGAAATGACCACAAAATATATTTCGTCAGTCCAGTGCTCGAAAAGACAGATCCCGAGGAATTCACAGTATCAAAATCGATGGACATCCGCTTCAAGGGAACTTCTGAACATTTACATCCTGATCTGCGAGATATTCTTCGATTACAATCCCAACAGGATCAAACAGGTAATTACACACCACCAACATCACTTTGAAAATACACCAAATTATATATCGGAGCACAAAGCTCAGTTATTTTGGGAGGTCGTTAAGTACCGATAGTCATTGCTGACCGATGTTTTTTACTTTTTTTTTTCCATTCACATACAAGTGTATGCTATTATAACAAATACCTGTCAGAAAAAAACTACTCCTCAGGCTAATACCAAGACGGTTATTGCATTTTATCAAATAAATACTTGTGCTATATTCCTTATTGCATAGGACAATATTGGTAGGTTTGACATATTTTCTTACATAACATTCCAGAACATTTCGTATGTGTGCCTTATGAATCAATCAGTTGACGAGAAGTGAAATACTTCTTGGAACGAAAAAAACAACCAAGTTTTTGAGAGGCACTTTTGGCAATGGACCGCACATGGTTTTCCCACGAAAGGGTACTGCTGATGGTAATACTGAGCATTGAAATGAAATATTTCATTGCTTGGGATACTCCTGACATAGTTACGCTGGCCACTGTGGGATGAGCCTTTCTAGAGAGAATACATGCTTGGGTTTTATTCGCATTAATTTCTACCAAGTTGTTCAGCGTTTATTGGAAACATGGAAGAAGAGAAAGAGACATTTTTCGAAAAATAATTGCAGTGTCGAAATTCTCACAGACAAAGAAAACATTGTTAAACTTCCGAGTTCGATTGAAATTCATTTCGGAAACTATTGGTCTAAGAAGATGATTTGGGACTAATTATGAAGAATTTACTACGCTTCACAGAATAGTTATAGTCGACAGTCATTGAACTGGTCGTTCAGGGTTAAATCGCTAAAAACTGAAAAAAATTCGTAGTGTTTGAATTTTTGACAATGTTGCATTCTGAGCTTGAAACAGACAATGATATGACAATCGATGAAACAGTTTGAAAGATATCACCAAAATGTACAGAAACTCATTCTTATTATTATATTTATCGTATCATTGAATATTAAGCTTTCTTTGAGTTAAATCTTCATTGAAAATCATTAACATCATAACAACATATTAACATATAATATATTAGTTACAATATAATAGTTAGTTACTTTATAATACCCTAGATACCAAATGACGAGCTAAAATGACATTAACGTAACATAACCAAAGTTGTAGATTTCATTTTAACATCATCGTTGTCAATGATACGATAAAACTTTGAATGTAACTTGATTATTATGAAATTCAAATAAATCTCATATAATAATCTCGTTACATTACTAGCTATATAAGTCATATTCTCTTAATATACCCCCTTAATATATCCATTGGATGAATGAATATTATTATTATACTGAAACTACACGTTTCCGAAGTACTGCACAGTATTTGTGGGATACTATGTGTATTGGTTTACCTAGTATAGTATAAACCAGAATTAACTAAAATACGCCTAAGTTCATAGTGTTACAACACGCATTACGTACTATACTTTACCTACGGCCATATACAGTGTGCCGTTTCCGGAAATCCAAAAATTCATACTATTATTATTATTATTAGTAAAATGACCTTTTTTCTGAAAAGATGCCTATATAGATGAACTTAAGTAGCATTACCTCATTAAAAAAGTTGAAGCCGTTTTCGAGATCCAAAAATTCACATTATTATTATTATTATTATTATTATTATTTTTTCTTATTGTAAAATTGCCTTTTTCTAAAGCAGACGCCTATATACAGTGTGACCCATTTAAGATGGAAGCCCCCATATAAAACTTACATTTTTCAACCGATTAGAATGATTTTGTTTTCGCTAGGGACAAAAAGTCTACTAGAACACCAAATTTCATGGATAAATCTGCATTTCCAGGTCAAAATTCAGAAAAAATCTGACTACACCACTGGATTCGAGATATTTTCAAATGGTTCACATGTAAATAACGTTGGAATTCGTAAAATAATAATGAAATTTGAGAAATATGTCTTTTAATCAACCCAACACTTCAATTTCAAAACTTTTGTAACAGCTTTGACTACACCACTGGATTCAGGGTGTCTTGAAATGTTACTGACAATAATTTCATCGAAATCTGTTGATAAATGAAAAAATAAGAAATTTTGAATTAAAATGACATTTTCCTGGAATTCCATTTTCAAATTTTATTTTCTTATGATGTTCTTATTTATGAACAGATTTCGATGAAATTTTGACCAGTGATATATCGAGATATTCTGAATACAGTAGTGTATTTCGAATTTTGAAAAAAGCTCTGAAATTGAATTGGTGGGTTGATTAAACGGTATATTTATCAAATTTCATTCCCTCATAACTTTTTTGTTGATTGACACATTTCAGCGTAATTCACATATGTACCATTTAAAAATGTCGCGAATCTAGTGATGTAGTCAGATTTATGTTTTTTTAAATCGCTATTAACTTTTTTAGATTTTTGACCTTGAAAAATAAGATTAGTTGGCCCTGAAAATGGAGATTTATACACGAAATTTGGTGTCCAAGTAGATTTTTTGAATGACTACCTAATGAAAAAAAAATTATTCAATTCGGTTGACAAATATAAGTTTTATATGGGTGCTTCGATCTTAAATGGGTCAGACTGTATATAGATGAACTCAAAACGAAAAACTTCATCTAAATACAAAATTTGATCGAAATCATTAGAGCCGTTTAAGAGATCCAAAAATTCATATTATTATCAATATTATGAGTGAAATCATATTTTTTCATGAAAAACGCCCATATAGATGAATTTTAGTAGCAATACCTTGTCTAAATACAAAATTTGATCCAAATCGTTGAAGCCAAGAAGTCAAGATCCAAAAATCATCATCATTATTATTATTATCAGTAAAATCGTGTGTTTCCAAGAAATATGCCTATATAGATGAACTTAAAAAGCAAAACCATATCTACATACAAAATTTCTTTCAAATCGATCGAGCCGTTGCCGAGATATATCATTTTGTTAACGAAAACTGTGTGATTTGTTTACCGAGCTATTTACTGAGGCTGTGAGTCGTGTGTTTTTGCCTATTTTCTGCAATGGCCGTAGGTAAATAAATATATTATAGCTTATATTATTATCTTTCCCACAGGTGAATTTCAAGAACATCAAACTCGGCACGATAACATAGGTAATACAACGACACACCGCCATAATTCAGAAGAACTCTTGACAAAGAGGGACTTTGAATTATTACTGGAGAAACGGGAGAATTTATTCTTGACCCAGAGGTTAGTATAATATATTATCACCACTGACGATGTCATCATGCTAATATTTGCACGATCCAGTTTTCTTGATTATTTACTGTATCTGTTTTCAAAACGGTAAGTTTTGTTTACTGGTTGTTAGGAAGAACGCGTTGCTAAGTAATTTTTTTTTTTTTTAACTCCACTGCGGTTAATATACTCACTGACGCCTAAATTACTTACCGACGACGTCTTCATAATATTGGTTGCTAGGCCAAAGGCGTCGGTAAGTAATTCACCTAACGACGCATTATGACACTTTTATATAAATGTCACTTTTGACTTTTCAGTTTTTTGCTGAAAATTAATCTGTTTCAAAAATGCCACGATCGTGCAAAAAACGCATCAAGTATCACGAACGTTAAGCACTACCGATCCCAAAAGATAATTAGAGTTGTCGCTACGCTCCTTCTGCAAACAATTATTGTGTTCAATTGGTAAGTAAAATGTGCTTACCGTTCTTGGTACTTAATATACTATTTCCGTCGACCGTTCACTTATGATGTTTTTTAACGCACTCAAAATCGTTGATTAATGACCCCTGTTAATGAATGATTTTCTATTAATCAACGATTTGCTTATATGCAACCCAACGTACATTGCTCCAATACATATTATACTTATATAGTGGCCTGTGGCGTAGGCAACCATGTACTTACCCGCTAAAACATTTATTTTGAAATCAAGCAGCTGTGTTCGTACTATCTGTCATTATTTATTTTATTGTTGTAATTTCTTAAAATTCAATAAGTTAATATTAATATTTATAATAATCACCGAAGATATCTATTGTCGACAGAATAAGTGAGATCGCATTAAAGTTGAATTTATAGGAGAGACAGAGACGAAACTGTAGATAATAGAATTCTTTGGTGAACGGAATACCACACCTGGTGTGAGTCTTGAGATCATTGCGAGGTCGAGTAACGAACTCGTGAATTAAAATGGCGATTAACAATCTCGAACATTAACGCGCTCGCTCTGCTCACGCGTTAAATTATCTCAATTGTTAATTGCCCTTATTAATACACTTGTTCGTTAAATGACCATTTCCGTCGACCGTTCATTTCTGATGTATTCTAACGCACTCAAAATCGTTGATTAATGACCCCTGTTGAAGAATGATTTTCTAATAATCAACGATTTGATTATATGAAACCCAACATACATTGCTCTAATACATTTTTGCCGCTGCCGACACTGTAAGTAGTCCATACATGCTTAGCAACAAAACAGGTAAATGACCTATATCATTCGATTACTAATTCATCTTGACAACGGAATGTACCTTCAGCTTCATTTATATCAATTTTTAGGTTACGAGACTTTTTTATTATTGTTGTCTGTTTATTTGGTAACTTAGTTACGCGCACAAGCAACTTAGAATGAAATAGCGCAACGAATAATCATGAAGAAAGGGTGAGAAAACAGACTTTATTGGCAAATTTTGAGAAATGTCAACAAGCAGCGAGAAAAGCTTAATAAGTAACACGGAATATATCACCTGTTAACATCCTCGGCAAGCGACAAGCCTCGGCTCGTACTCGCTCACCTCGAATGATAACACGTCTTTACATTCCTTGTTACTTAAATAACTATTATATTGGTTAGTACTATCCGTCATTATTTATTTGCCAAATTTCAAAAAAAAATTCAGAAAATGTTCAATACACCAGTTGTCACTCGAAATCGTATAGTCACGTGGCGGAATGATAACGTTCGCCTGACAGCCGGAGAGGTAAGACTGAGGTCATGAGTTCAAACGTGCATGAGAGCAATTTTTATATTATGTGTAGCTAGTGAAGAAAGATAGTCATCAAGTTCCGTCATGTATAGGTCAACATTGGTGGAGGGTGGCCTGTAGGAGGCTATAAGAAGAAAAGATAAGTTACCCAGTTTTAAGGATAATTGGACTAGCTTAGTTTCAGACAGGTGTTCAATAGATACATCGTAGTTAATATCCTTTCTTATGTACACGATTAAACCATCATTTTGATTGACACACGATTCATTGTATGTAATATTATAATAATAATAATAATAATACTCCCTCATAAACACTAGTAGAGTGTACCCAAAGGCATGGCCTGTGCGGGTAGAGGACGGCTATTATTATTATTTGCCGTGGCGCTCCGGGGCGACTTACTGATTTTTGGTGGCGTATTCACTTTTTCAGCTGCAGGAAAACCCGGAAAACCTACAGCACCACCTCGGGTGGCCGGCGTGCACTCCAAGCTAGCACTAGCCGAGATTGGCATCTAGACACACACAATACACTTGCTCTCAACAAGGACTGTGGTCGTCAATCGATTCCGATGTTGAGTACTTGAGAAAAAATCACTCGTACCTACATCGGGCTCGAACCGACTACCGCTATACTGAAGTTCTAAATGGCCTGCGCCTTAGACCGCCAGACCACCGACCACCACTATATTAAAGTTGGGAATATTGAAAATGTTAACTTCATCCACAATCCAGGTTTCTGACAGTACTATTACAGCAACGTTAGCGTTAGCAAATGACTCAATATAAAGGAGAGGTTCCTCAAAGTTTTTTCTCAAGTTTCGTATATTGAAATGAAGAATATTAAATTGATTCTCACCATCAATTTCATATTTACTCACGTCGATGTTATCACAGACGACTGTATCCCTCTCCTCGTATTGTTCAAGGCTGTCGAAAAAATCTAACATAGTGATTGTAGAAAAATACTTTTATAAGTATATGAGTGAAGAAAAATTTATAATCATTTTAATGGATCACTCCTCCATAAAATTAGTTTAAGATAAAGTTTTACAGTTGTGCAAAGTAAAAATGGGTGCAGTTATGATATTTTCCTACAAGCGTGCGTGATTCACCCTCTACCCGCACGCAATTCAGTTTGGAAAGTGTCATTTTTCCACAGTTGTGCGGGAAAAGTAAAATATAAGTGGTGGGTGACAAAATATGAAAGTTCAAGCTTTTTTGTTGCAATACTAAGTGAGTTTGTTCAAAATCATCCATCATTTTGCACTATTTATTGAAAAAATGAACAAATATTGATAAATAAAAATGTATTGTTATGAAAATCACCCTATATATAGGCTTTGATTGATCTGATAACAAGTAGGTAACAATTGATGTTGTCATGCCGATCAATACACAAATTTGTTTGTAATTGTCAGAGTGACAGACAAAGCGTTACTTATATAAAATTTTCGATTCAGTGAAATTGCCACAATGGATTATTCATCTGATGAAGAACTTCCACAAGAAATCGTGCAAGCAGCTACAGATGCGAACTTAGAGTTATTGCCAACGAAATCTAAACAAAGGTATGAGAAGCAATACACGAGTTTTATTGAATGGTGCAACAATAAAAAAGTGAAAACACCAAATAAAGTAGAAGTATTCTTGGCTTATTTTCTAGAAATGTCTAAAACATGGAAGCCGAACACTTTATGGGCAAGATATTCAATGTTGAAGAGTGTATTCAAAGTAAAGCAAAATTTGGATATTATCAAATTTTACAAAATAATTGCATTCATTAAAAGACAGAATGTCGGTTTTCGACCGAAAAAGGCCAAAATCTTCACTCAAGAAGATGTTTCAAAATTTATGACTGAAGCACCCGATGACATATACCTCATAATTAAGTTAGTAGCAATTTTTGGATTAGCGACATAGACGACAAAGAAAACCTGATAATTGTTAATATCAAGGATTCCAAAAATCATTCCTCTAGATCCTTCGTGATACCTGAAGAAGCAAATGATGGTTATTTTTTGAACGTATACAGAAATTATGTACATTTACTTCCAAAAGAGACTCCTCACCGTCGTTTATTCTTGTATTACAAAAGTGGAAAATGTACTGTGCAATGTGTAGGAATCAATACCATAGGAAAGATACCCTCCGAAATAGCAGTATATCTGCGCCTTCAAAATCCAGAGCTTTACACTGGTCACAGCTTCAGGCGTTCCTCAGCCACTTTACTTGCTGACTGTGGTGTGGGTATAACTAATATCAAACGCCTAGGAGGATGGAAATCGACTTCAGTTGCAGAGGGGTATTTAGAAGACCACCAATCGAAAAAAAGAAATGTCCAACAAAATTCTCAATTTGAACACTACATCGTCTTCCGGGTGCATTTTAGAACCATCCACGTCTATATCGATCGGCGACGATTTGATGCCTGTGCCTGCACATTCGATTTCTTTCTTTAATGTATTACCCGAGTTACCTTCTTCTTCAGGAAATCAGCCATCTTCAAAAAATATGCTGGCTTCCGCTATAAATTTACATAATGCATCAAATTGTACATTTACAATAAATATTACGAATAATTGGTGGATAGAAAATGTTACTCTTGTTAGTTGTTTCCATTTGCATGAATAAATAAGAATAAATAATTGAAAAAATGAATTTGTTTCCTACGCTTGTAGAAAAAGTATTGTTCCTAACTCATGCGGAAAGTGTCTTTCCCGCACTCGACTGCTTACCCGCTCCGCTCCGCGTCGTTTGGGTTAACGGCAGTCGCGTGCGGGAAAGCATCACTTTCCGCACTTGTTAGGAAAATTACTATTATTCATAATTATATTTCAAAATGTAACTTATCGCTGCAGAGAAATATAAGAATAAAAACTATATTTAACATGTAATTATAATAAAGGCATGCTAAGACAGAGTACAACTAAACATGTCTAAATTACAAATTCAACGTCCCTAAAATAACCGAATCTATTTCAGTTTCTCAATGTCAGTCTCATGATTAATTTTTCAATTTTTTCCATCAACTTTTGTATATATTTGACCGTTGAAGGACCAAACAGATTTTCCTTCAAGAGCCGATTTCGCCGTTTTCATCAAAAGTCTTCTGTATAACGTCAAATCTTCTGCGAAAAACAATTTCGAATTCTTAAACTTTTTGGCAATCTTGAATATTTCCACTTTAACAGCTTTACTTGAAACTTTGAGGATCAATGGTCTTGCTCTCGACTGGGAATTCGAATGTTTACCAACTCTGTAGCAACTGATAATCTCTTCGTTTCTAGGTTAGCATTACTCTTCAAAAGTTCGATAATTTTAAGTTTATCGTTTCCTTCCTCATTTTCGGAAAACCCGTATATGCAAATATTGTTGCTTTTGCTGTTTTTTTCCATGGAATCAACTTTTTGTTCGAGTATGGAGATTTTCTCGGTTTGCTTTTTCATCTCTAGTTCAAGATCGACAATTTTTTGTTCTAGTCTCTCTGTTAACTTTTTTGTCAACCGAGTAATGAAGTCGTTATCTTCGGCTATGGATTCTTTTTTTATAGTATTAATTTCTTGTTTACTTCTTGTACCCATTGCAAAATATTATATTGGTCGACTAATTAATAAAAATAGGACTCACGTAGAGGTTGGTGTTCTTTTTACACAGCACTAATCCGGGTTGAATTGTTATTTGTGAAGAAGCGATTCGGAAATTCAACTAGTCTGCTCGACACATTTAACTGAATAAAGATTGAAAGTAAGATATCTCCATTTTTGAAAAGTACAGTCGATGGAAAAGTTTAAGTTTTGTAACAAACTTGGGAATTAAAATGGCGATTAACAATCTCGAACATTAACGCGCTCGATCTGCTTAAGCGTTAAATTATCTTGATTGTTAATCGCCCTTATTAATACACTTGTTCGTTAAATAACCATTTATTTATGGACATATTTTGAAGTATTATTTCGAGAAGGCCTGAATCCATTGATGTAGACAGAATTCCGATCAAATGTCAGAAATTGAAGTGGTGGGTTGATTAAACGACGTATTTTGCAATTTTTATTCCCACATATAGTATAGGGAATTTGCGGAAGGGTTGATTATTCATAATCTATTATCATGTTATGTTATGTTAAGTACGCCCAATTCCACATGTAAAACTTTTATTATTCTACATGCATGATGTTACTAGAACTTGTTCGGCTTTCTCAGATAATATTATGGCGGTACGAACAATCTGGATATCAGCATCATCGAGTCTTTGACAGGTGACAAACTGTCGATAATAGAAATCAGTCATTCCATTGTTTTCAATGAACCATTTGAGGACTACATAAGATAAGTTATGGTCAGTGCCGGATTTATACTCACTTACGCCGGGGGCTAACTATTACGATGTCGCCGCGGTGCCGCCAAATAATAAATTTCAATGTCAGTTTCAAAGTACCCATTCACTGCTTTTTTTTACAGCATGACAAAAATATCATTACGATAACGAATCAAATTTTATTTACTTCACAACTTCACAACTTAAACCTAACAACAAACAACAAATATCCAACTTCTTTTGTTTATTCATCTTCTGCCGTATCCAGAATGCACCACCTCCTTTTTTACTAAATTTTTTAAATTTCAGTTTCAATATTTACCATTACTATTAACGACAACCTATTGAATACTGAACTCTGCTTTTGTTCATTGTTATTGAGTTAGACGAAATTACCCCTACTGGGTAGAATGCGGCTTTTTTATTTTCATCAAATAAAAGTATGTACCGCAGCCGCTTTTGTATTGTAACGTCCAAGGCACCGCTGACGCTTGATTAGTGAATGTTATGATTTTCACAAAAACAGTATCCCAACCTAGTCGTTTGATACGGTGCCTGCGGTCGCTAATTGCGCGTTTGCTTCAAAAGGCGACGAGTTAAGAGGCGGCATATAAAAAGCAAGATGCACCATAATATACTGGTCACCTCGTCGGGGGCTGAGAGTCGCCTGGGGCTGATAGTCCCATAGCCCCCCATAAATCCGGCACTGGTTATGGTTTTCACTTCACATAAGAAAACTACATGCTGCAAACACCTGGCTGAATCACACTTATATAAGCAAACATGAAGTCGAGAGCTCAGGCAATATCGTGTAATTTTCTGGGATAATACCATGTAAGTACATTGAAAATTACCGATAATTCGGAAAACCATGTTTTTTAAACAACTTCATTCGTTTATTTTTTCCGTTGTTTAAAATCACAAAAAAAATTTACCGAATCCTTTTTTTATAAAAAGAATACGTTTTTTCAGAATTATTTGGTTAATTTTCAAATCACTAATGGTATTCGGTAGAAAATTTCAACAATGAACAATGAATTTGCATTACCTATTTAATGTCAGTTCTGGCATTAAAATCGCGCGACTCCTCTTGAATTGCCATCTATCGCGTCACGGCAGTGCAATTATCAGTAGCAATACTATAAGTACTTCAAAATAATCAGGTTATACATCGATAACTTGTTGCATAATTATAAAGAGTGTCAGTTTGATAGTTTAAATAATCCGACCGCGTTTTTTAACTACTACGTTTTTTTTTAACTGAGTTATTTTCGGCGCAGGAAACGTGGCCACTGCTCATTGAAGTGCTGGAAATACTGGAGGTGTTATTACTTGAACCTGCAGCGTTTTTAAAATTGGATCTCATCTTATTTATTATGTTTTGGTGATGTTGTTCATCTATCTGTAGGTAGGGTTTGATAGAATTGCTATTACCATGTCCTGTTATTTTAATAAGTTCTTGTTCCGATACACCTGCATTTGCCAATTGTGAAACAGCAGTGGCTCGGTGAGAATGATTTGCCAATTCTGCAGACTTTTTGGTCCATTTACTAATTTAATTCACTCCAATTGGCATATTTTTGTACCAGCCAAGGGTTTTTTCTTTTCTCCAGTTGGGATTTACTGTCAGAAATAACCTATCTGTTTTAATATTGATGTTTTCGCTTCTTTTCATCATTAGCTTATCTAGAAGTCTCACTGGACAACGACTTACTTCATTATGGTTAGGTACAAGCCATTTATTATTAGCACATGGTTTTGCTCCTCCCTGTGTGGTTTTGGTAAAAATAGGATTATATTATATTCTACCAGTTGGAGTATCATCATTTCCAGTTCCTTTTTGAAAATAATGAGTCAAGCATGACGCTCCTTCATTTCCTCTCCACGCAAGTTCTACAGAAGCAATTAAGAAAAATTTTATTTGTAATCCTTGCGATGTATTTTCATCCCACGCTTCTATCATTGCTATGTACTCGTTATCTTTAAATGCTGATGCACTAACCTTTCTCTTGTCCGGTAACATTTGAAGTTCCCTTCTTTTTGAATTTCTTGCGTTTCGTGCGGCTAAAAATATGGGACTAGAGAATGGATCAATTACTCTATTAAACTCCTTCATATATTTTTCTTGTACTTGTTTTGCCGTAATGTTCCACATCGTTTTAACCACATTTTCTTTATAATTTTCTCCATTACATTTTCGCATATTGAAAGCCCAATCTTTCAAAATGGACGCTATTATTTCAGTGGAAATTGATTCATTTAGCACATAGTTTCTTTCACTGCAAAACGTAAGAAATTGTTTCCATGCGTACTTTTTTGTTCTCACTGTATTAAGAGGCTCAGTATTTTGTATACTTTCGTCTATTGCATTTGATGATAAATCTCCGAATCGACTCATTTTTGAACAATTTTTGATAAACGAAACAATTTGACAGTTCTGTTTGTTGTATATTGATGTCGATGTGGTTACTATGAAAATGAAATCATTTTAAAATTTTCGATTGGTGGAGCTACTCTATGTATAATCAGGTATTATCGAAATTATACAAGGTAACTTAACTAAATTGGACATTCTGATTGGTTGAAAAAAATAATCACTTATAATATCCCAAGGCTATTGATAATTTCGAAATAATTTGTCCCTAATTTTTGAAAGCGAGTTGCTTGGTAACAGCCTGACGCCGAAGGAGGGATGTTACCTAATGGCAACTCGCTTGAGGAAATTGAAGACAAATCATAAGAATTTATCAATAGTCGATGGATATTTAGTAGGAAAAATTTTTTCAGAGAATTAAAAAACCATTATACCTACCTATCACATTATTTTCTTGTGAGAATTTACCAGTCGCATTCCAAATAGTTTTGATGGTGGCCTTTCCAAACTCTGATCCGTCTTAATTCTTCATATTTACGGCTAAGATGTCTAAAAACTCTGGTGTATCGACTGATTCGATTTTGTTTAGATTATCTTGAAGAAAAAACAAATGAATTAGTGATGTGCTTCAGAAATTGGATCCAGAGATGGCTTCTTCATAGGATTCAGTCGTTGACATTACTAAAGGTGATTTTTCATGTACCTATAAAATTTGAAGACTTCCATATGAAACAGAGCTGTGCCGAGCACTGACAAAAAGTGCCTCGAGCACTAAGCTCTAAACACTCTTGAAAAGTGCTCCGAAATATCGAGCACTAAGCACTTTCATTTATGAAATGCTCGGGATTACCATAAGCACTTTCGAAAAGTAATTTCAGTCAGGGAGCACTAAGCACTAAGCACTTTTCAGACTGTTAGATACTTAAGTTACTGAAACCTAATCAAACACGTAAGATTTTCACAAATAATATTACATCGCGTCATGTTTCGCTATACTGTCGCTTTTTCAAGCAGTTATTATATTAACCGCTTGGAAAACTACAATATAGCGAAACAAGTCTCGATGTAATATCATTTGTTGAAATCTTATCGTAACTAACGTTTTTAACAGTCTAAAAAGTGCTATGGATTTCCATTAAGTAACAACCGAGTCAATTAAAAACTTAAATTTTTTGAAAAATATTACCATAGAAACTCCATTTTTTAAGTACATCGCTAGGATTACTATTTGATTTCAGCGGTTAAAAACTCTGAGATAGTAGGTCGTTCTTGACATGTCAATTGAAACTGTTATTAAAAAAAAGATATCAACTTAAAAACATGCAATTTTGTGGTTATAATATGAATTCGTAAAAAAAGTACGGTATAAGTAAAGCATTTATGAACTCCTCGAGACAATTGTTGTTTAAACAGTCGTTCCGCAACGCTACACTCGTGAATAAAATACTTGTTACTAAATAGTATAAGTATTATAACTATGCCAACATAATATACTATTTTGAAATAGAATTGCTGAAATCAACAATTTCAACAATATTGACTGAATGTTTGGTTTTGTGGTTTTCTTGACATCGTTTTTTGAGTGTTTAACCTCGCACAGTCTGAAAAAAAAAACAAAACTTGTAAATCAAAATCGCTCGAGATAGCATATGTCATCCATACGAAATTTTTGGTAGACTTTCTTTGACTTTCGTCAAAGAAATAACAATTTGACTCGATAATAAAAAATTATTGTTTTAAAGGAGACAGATTTGGTCTCCAATACGTCAACGTAGTTTGAAAAGGAGAAGTAATATTTAGTTATTTTGAACTTATTTTTGTAGATAGGAAAAGTAACTGACAAAATTGTACTATTTTTTCAAGGCAGTATTCTTCTAAACGCAGAACTTATCGTAGAAAATAGATTTTTTTGGTGGGGGTGCCGCCGGGTGCCATCTGCCGCGACTTAATGTTTCGACAAGATTCGTTTATATGGAAGAGCACTTTTCGGGATTACTAAGCACTAACCCTTTTCGTTAAATGCTTCGAACCACTAAGCACTGAATTAGGAAAGTGCTCGGGAGCACAAAAGTGCTTCGAGCACTTTTACGAGCACTAAGCACTGTGCTTTGGGACAGCTCTGATATAAAATGCATTCTAGGTAATTATAGTTAGTTGTATTTCAACAAAAATTAAATATAGTTTTTCTAAAATTGATATCAGTAACAATTGAAACTACCTGGGACAGTAGTTCCGTATATTTCACTTATTATGCTGTTTTTCATTTCATAGTCGTACGCAATACTTGAAATATCTATTATGTAGAAAATGTTCATCAAAATTCCTACTCATCTGGTTTCAAAGTTATTCAGGAGAAATAATATTCGCAATTTTAATTGCTATAATATCATGAGAGTTATTGTTATTTCAGGTCCACTTTTTCCAATTTGACGCAGAACTGTGAATCTCTCGTAGGTGTTACCAAAACTCCTTTTTGTAATCAGAGCAATGATACAGAAAAGAACATTTCAAGAAGTTGCAGGGAGATTCAATCAAGGGGTAAGGAAAACATATTCTGTTTATTAATAATATTTGGGAAAAACATTTATATCAAGTGAACTTCCAGACAATTTTTCTGGGACATAATTGCAAAAAATTCAACAGATGACTTCTGGAACAAACATATTGTAGAAATGTTCGGGAGAGCTGCGACAACTTGAACTGAAAACTTGCAATTTGATGCATTTTCGTAGATACTTGCAGGCTTGCTATACTTCCGCATACCATGACAATATATGACCTTCTGAGTTTGGGTTATCTCAATAATAGAATGGTACTGGATGAATGAAGCCTGTGAAGTAATCAGGACATCAGATTCCTTCTCCTGCTGGCAACCCATTCGGCCGATGAACTTGGTCACTTTTTCGAAACTGAATTATGAACTCCTGCTGCTACATAAAATATCAAAGCCTATCAATACATCTATTATTTGCCATCCTCATTTCAAGTGCGCCAGAGTCTGAGAAAGAATTCATAATGGCCTGCCAAGATGTTTTGTCTAATTGGTTTCGTGTACAACTGACAGACCCTGGAATTTACGTGAACTTATTGTGGCTATAGCCACACTTTTCCAGCCCAGTTTCTGACTTAAGAACCGCTGACGTCGAAATGTATAGGGTTATATACAGATCAGGATAATTTGAAGCTAATCAAGAATTGAAAATTATAATATGTGTTAGAAATATTGACAAGTGAATTGGAATCGAATATTCGCCGGAACGAACTTCAGAAGGAAGAGAGAACACACTTTTCATACAATAATAATAATAATAATAATACTTTACATATATAATACTATTAGTCCTTTATGATAACAGTTTACAGCATAGATATCATACAGAGGAAGTGCATAGCTGCATTGTATAGGTTCAGCAAGTCACCTAACCTATTCCTTATGATTATTTTCCTCATCTGTCGAAATGTATTCGCTGATAAACCCGCTTCGTTCCTTTTGCAGATAAACTGCATGGTCTTTCTTGACAGTTGCCTGAATGTATGCAACACATTTCACAAGTCGTGTGACATATTTCCGTTATAGTTATGTTCATCAATTTAATAAAAATAATTATGCACGTTGTGGAAAAAATGTTATTTGTTAATTGACATATTTGGGAAATAATCTGATCAAATATAACTCGACCGTCCTTTATCAAATCGAATAAATTTTGGAATTTCCACTCAAACATTTTTGTTTTAGAAAACTTATCTCGTTAAATTCGAAGATTTATGTTTAAAGAATAAAACCCGAGAGCTTTTAAGCTCTCAGAACATAAATCTCCGAATTCAACTCGATAAATTCTCAAACAAAATCGTTTTCGTTGAAATTGAAAAATGTGTTCACTGATAAACGAGGTTTTGTTATATTACCCCCGATAAATCACCTTAACTTTTTGTTACAAAATTCTGTTACGTCATAATAACATTCATTACATAAAAACGTTTTGAGTTTTTGAATATTCCGAAATCGGATTCTTTCTCATATTGGGCTATTTTCATACAGTGTATAAAGTTTCGCGGAACGAGTTGGATAATCGTGGTAATCAGAATTCAGAGAAAAATCGCGATAATTGCTTTTCGCATTAAGAAAATGCATTTCTAGGTGTATATTGAGCAAAATGTGAAAACTCCATATTCTATGTGGTCTAGACTGAACATTAATCGTATTAATTTTCTTTTGAGGAATGAAAACTCTGGATGCGCCCCCTGCACCACCCTATAAAATATTATTGTACGAAATATGGAGATAAAAGATAGCATAGTAGACGCTGATCAACTGACTAGACACAAAAATATTTTTCAGTTGTAATATAGCGAAGTAACTACAATTCAATTTCTTGGAAATGGGATTAATATTATAATTGATTTGAGATGAAAGTGGAATGAATGGGTCTGCGCTGCTGATAAACAAAAAATACCACATGAAAGAACAGGTTGAGAAACCTATAAAACCATCATAATCTTTTTCTGGATGGCCGTCAGGGTGATAGAAAAATATATATTTTCCCGGGCTATGATATGTTGGTAGAGTCACGCTGCGGATAAACAAAAAATACCACATGAAAGAACAAGTTGAGAAACCTATAAAAACATCGTCATCTTCCTTTGGATGGCCGTCAAGGTGATAGAAAATATTTTTTGTGCATAAGCAGCGTGACTTTTCACCACCATTTCATAGCCTAAGAAAATATTTTTATTTTTTTCTATCACCTTGACGGCCATCCTAAGGAAGATGACAATAGTTTTACAGTTTCATCAACCTCTTCTTTCATGTGGTATTTTTTGTTTATGAGCAGCGCGACTATTTACGACCATTTTATAGCCTGAGAAAATATTTTATGAGAAAAGCAACCTCTTCTCACTTGTCGTATCGAGAAAATATTTAAGTTTTTTCTATCACCTTGACGACCATCCAAAGGAAGATGACGATGGTTTTATAGGTTTCTCAACCTGTTCTTTTATGTGGTATTTTTTGTTTATCCGCAGCGCCACTCTTCACCAACGTTTCATAGCCCGGGAAAATATATTTTTTTCTATCACCCTGACGGCCAACCAGAAAAAGATATAGGTGTCTCAACCTGTTCTTCCATGTGGTATTTTTTGTTTTTTAGCAGCCCGACTCTTTACCACCATTTCATAGCCCGGGAAAATATATTTTTTTCTATCACTCTGACGGCCATCCAGAGAAAAATTATGATGGTTTTAAGGTTCATCAACCTCTTCTTTCTTGAGGTATTTTTTGTTTTTCAGCAGCACGACTCTTCACCACCATTTCATAGCCCGGGAAAATATATTTTCTTATATCACCCTGACGGCCATCCAGAGAAAGATTATGATTGATTTATAGGTTCATCAACCTCTTTCTTCTTGTGGTATTTTTTGTTTATCAGCAGCGCGACAACTTACGACCATTTCTTAGCCTGTGAAAATATTTTAAATATTTTCCATCACCTTCACGGCCATCCAAAGGAAGATGACGATGGTTTCATAGGTTTCTCAACCTGTTCTGTTTTGTGATATTTTTTGTTTTTTAGTAGTGCGACTCTTTACCAGCATTTCATAACCCGGGAAAATATATTTTTTTCTATCATATCCTGACGGCCATCCAGAGAAATGAAAAAAACATGAACGTTCAAACCCACTACTTATTTAGCAGATATTCTGTAAGATTCGCAATACGTTCTAAACAGTTTCATATTTTATATTATTTTCTATTAATGTTGCAGCCAGAGTTACACAAACAATGTCTTCCCGAGAATAACTCAATAATCAAAACTGATCCGCTTTGTTCTAAACCGTCTACCTTCATAGAACAAACGGTCCTGTACTATGACCACACCTCGTGATAACATAAGCGCTCACGGCTACTATGATTTTGATTTTTATAATTCAACCGTGGTTATAGAAACGCCAGTCAAAAATTAATTCTGACAATTACAGAATTGAAAGTTTCAAAATGAGTATTATTAACGGAAAAATCGATGATAGTAATCTGTTTCAATGCAAATGGATAGTAATAGCTAATTGTATTACTAGGGAGGAAAGTACCACTTTTCCTCCCGGAGGATGTAGTTTACTGCCCTACACGAAGCGGAGGGCAGTGTAAACATCCAAGGGAGGAAAAGGAACTTTACTCCCATGTAATACATATGATTTTTCTTCCTACCCACTCAATGAACCTTTTTTGTAAATTTAAAACGCATCTCAACTGCTTTTGTCTAAAACGGACCTATACTTGCATGATGGAAAGTATAGACAATACAGTCATGTCCATCTGAGAATCTGCGGTGTTGCAATGGCTAGCAATCCGAAGGTCCAGGGTTCGGCTCCTGGCAATTGTAACTTTTTTTTTAAACGTTATTTAATTTTTTCTTGTTAGTGATTTGAATTATTGGACATTTAGATAGCTTATACATTTCTGATTGCTATTGAGTGATTTTCTCATAAGTAATGTTATGTACTTATTTGAATGAAGTGTCGATCATTTTTTTTTCTAAGAGCTGCGCTTGTAGGAGGAAATAATTAATTATTTAAGTTACGCTTTTCATTTTCCTACACCCAGTGCCGCACCTTGATAAATCATTATTTCTTTTTACATGAACTTAGAAAAAATGGTGTATGCAACTCGTGCAATGAACACTTATTTTTTGCACTAGTTGTATAAAGCATTATTTCATTTCTTGGTCTTAGGTGTCACGCTAGGGTATCTTGACTGGAACAACATAAATATCTACGGTTGCAGTGCTCGATGAAAAAATAATATCTTCAACGCTATTAATATATTTTCTGTCGTATTCATATTGATTTTGATTTTAATACTTTTTTTCTAGGACAGAATATATCTGGAATATATGAGATTCACCCAGATAAATCTGAAACTTCCTTTGCGGTTTTATGTGATATGGAAACTATGGGGGGCGGTTGGACACACATTCAGAGGAGGTTAGATGGCTCACAAGACTTTTTTCTGGGTTGGCGAGAGTATAAATTTGGATTTGGAAACCTCAACGGAGAATTCTGGCTGGGACTTGAGAATATTCATATCATGGCAGGTAGGTGTGTTGAATCGCCTGTAGCGCCTCTTGAATGGGATATTTTTTCAAAGTAGGGTTAGAATTCTTAAATATTTTTCCATTTTCATATTGTCGCCTTGATAACCTTGCTCAGTATTCAGTTTGATATGGTTTCATTGACATTCAAAAGAATTGAGAAGGAGTGTTTCATAAAATTTATTTACCTACCATTAATGTAATGACAAACATAACGATACTGATATGAGTTTCGTAATGAGGTTATTACGACACTGAAACTTCAGCAGCGAGTGATGAGTCCCAAACCAACCACTTTTTTTTTTCAAATATGAAATCAATTAGTGTTCAATTTTTATTATAATTTTCAATATTTGTATCTTTAATTCCTGTTGTAGGTTGTATGTATTATGGGAATCATGGCGGCAGGAAAGTTTATGATAAAAAGTGTTATTGTGAATATATCAGATTTTTTTTTTTTTATTCAGATGATCGTAGAAAAAGTATAGTGTACAATGTGCATGAAATGACCCATTTCCCACTCGTGCTCATTGTACAATATACTAATTATAGTTAAAAAATTACTTTCTACTAACCTATTTTTCAAGGTATCCAAACCAGTGAATTACTTGTCGAGATCACTGATGGAGATAATGTTAAAGCTTTCGCTTACTACGATAAATTTGCGGTTGGCTCCGAATGGGAGGGATATCCATTGAAAACTCTGAGGTTTAAGAGTGGCGATGCGGGAGATTCTTTGACTCATCATTTGGGAGCAAAGTTTTCTACGAAAGACTACGACCAAGATAACAGTGCTAAAAGTTGTGCTGTAATAAGAAGTGAGTAGAAAAATGTAGAAAATGGTACTGTATTAATGCAACATGAATTCTTCAAATGACGAGTTTGAATACACCTTTCTACGAGTTTTGATCCCCATGTATTCATCTTGGGAGAATTATTCATCTGGAGATGATTCCATATGGTGATTGAAACATTTCATGGTGAAGGAAAAAATCTCTGATTCGTATAGAGCACTGTCAGCTGACGTCACAACATGGCGGTCATGGGGGGGCAAACAAAGCATTTGACATTTGATGAAATGAAAATTCGTTTTTTGTGGGTGTTAGTGGATAATTGTGATTTTCATAAACTTTACAAACGTTAAGTGATTCACGTAGCCTTATGGAAAATGGATTCAATGGGTTTTTTTTTAGTTCAGTTTGTTTTTTTTGTCCTCTATGACATTGTTCTGCAACTGTCATATTACGTCACTGATGGCGGTGCTCTATTGGGTTGAATCCGTAAAGCCGTAAATGCCGTTGCCGTAGCCGCTGCCACTGATGAAACATACTTCATATTATATGTTTTTGAATAGAAATAATCCCATATCAGTGTATTTGGATTTACTAACAATCATTCATTGACAACATTCAACAAGAAACCGCCACACCACTTGATACCTAATTCTATGTATTCATATAAATATACACATTTGCCAACATATCCCTTGTAAAGCACTGAAGTTAAATATGAATCAACTATCTCTAAAAAAATATAAAAAACCTGGAAAATAACTGTAATAATCGTTCAGTAAGTTGCTTTCGTGACTCTCCTTCCTACTTTAGAAAAATATTTATCTCTACTATCCGTATTGTCTTTTCTAACATTTTCCCCTCTCTTTTTTATACTAGAAGAAGAAGCATATTCTTATTCTTGCTCATGGTCATTTACGTTCACATCACTAATATAATTTTTTCTCTGTGTTGATTGAAAATTTTATCATTTTCAGTATTTATATTTCCGTAATTCAAGCGTTTTTGAAGATTATGTAGATGGGTAATTCTCATTCTCATTTTATAAGTTCTTGGTCTATCATCATCTATGTCAACAACAACTGCTGATTCCCAAATTTTGTTATCCATTAAAACCTCAACTTGATAATTTTTTTCAACACACAAGTCCTCAGCAATTATTCTGTCGAAGTATTCTTTCGATCGAATATTATTGTTTCTTTGAACTTGACATTTCCAATTATACTGAGGAATATATGAGAATGTTACCTTTCAACAACCGCTGAACAGTATTTCTGTATTCTAATAGTGCTGAATATTCAGTGCGGCTTTTAATAGTCCCCCTCCCTGTTAACTTTTAAACGGTTCGACTGGTAAAATAATAATATATGATAAATAAACAATGTAATTTAACTAATTTCTTACGTTTTCCTATCGAATCAGCTCGACAAGCTAAGTTTGCTCAAAGATTCCGTAGGTCGAATTTGAGAAGATATAACATTCATTCTCATTCCGCTTTTTCAGAAATCCCCATTTTGATATTTTTACATCGATTGTAAAAAGACATCGGTCATGAAAAATGAGCGAACTAAAAAACAACGGGTACAGAATAACCACCTAACACACGGATCGTGAACACCCCCTATCACGGCGTTAGGACAATCCATCCTTGTGTTGGTGAATCCCCTTATTCTCAGTTAATGCAGCTGCCAGAGCTTCATCTCTGATAGGAACAGACCGATAGGTACATGTGTTTCAGATGTTTTTGACCAACAATTTTCCTGATATCCAAACTATTTCACAAAGCAAATATTATTACATCCTTTTTTTTAGGTGGTGCTTGGTGGTACAAGGATTGCTTCTGGAGTAATCTAAATGGGAAATTTTTAAATACTCAGCTTCCTACGCAGTATGCATATCAGGGATTGCATTGGAAAACATTTCGAAGTCTTGAATATTGTCATGCCAAAGTAAGGATGTTGATCAGACCAGTTTAACAATATTTATGATAAGAAAATGTTGAAAAATTGTTGAATATTTGTAAGTATTGTGTATCATTATATTTTAATAAATAAATATTTTATATGAAGAAGTTTTTTTATGTGTTTAATGAAAAATATTGTACAGTATCCAAGACTACCGCTCAATTTTATTCAATATGTACTTCATTTGCTAATATCTGACAGAAAAACTAAACTTTGAACAGAGGGACCTGACAAAACGCTTCTCTACTGGAACACTGTTTTGTTCTGGCCTTGAACAACTTTTAGGGATCATTATAAACTTGTTTGGTCATTAAAATGGAAATTTCCAGGTTTGCTGTGAAATGCTAGGACAAAATTTAAGAAAAACCTACTATGACTCTTGCTATTGCAATGCTACATAACTTCCAACTTCGTTCAATTCTTTCATTTTTTTTTTTCACTCTAAAATAATTTATTTGACTATAAAAATAGAACACAATGCTTTAAGTTTCTTCAACGCTATCCGTAACTCATTTATCACATGAAGAATAGCTTCCTATAATGTTGAGAGAGCATTAAATTTCTCCTCTACTCGCTCCAGGAAGGGATATCGACTGAGCTGTTAATTCGTCGGGTCAGGTGACAGGAGAGACGCGCAGTAGTGAGTCTCTCTTAATTATGTATGGTATTATCATATCATTGCGTTTCTTGTTGCTTGCGTAGATTTCTGTCTATACCCCAGATGAAAAGTTTCCGATGCTGTATACCTTGTTATGTGTATGAGTACGTGCCCCCCGCCATCCGCTGTCAATGTTTGAATTATTTTTATGTTGGTGGTATTAATCATCGCCGTCAGCCAAGATCATTCCCTCGCCCCATGTGTTTATGTGTGAAATCCCAATCTTAGTAGTTCCCTATCTCTGAAATTGGGTGAATATGTCAAGTTTAATGTTTGTAACAGTGTATTGAGGGTTTGCCTGGCAAAATTGTATACAGAATTCAGTCGTTCAGTCGTATGCCCTGGAAAGTAGTCTCCCATCAAGACGGGTTTCCACTAGGCGGAAAATTAGAAGCAGGTTTGAAAATATCAGCTATAAAAATACGCCAAGGTTTTCCATTAGCCAGTTTATTGTGAGCAACTTATTCTATGGATTTTTAATAATGTACACTAAATTCAGTAAAAATTCAGTATCAGACAACGTCGTCAACGATGATTCCCAGTCCTAAAAGTTTCTTAGCACTTGGCAGGAGCCTCTTCAGTTTATTTAACAGTGGCTTTACCAAAACGAAAAATGAGTTTCGGAAACCATAATCGGGTGTTATCATAGCAAGGCAACTTTCACAGCAAAACATATATCAATTTCACATCATCTTCTGCCGATAAAGTAATGTAGATATCAAGCCTTCTACAAAATTGACATATATTTTGCTGTGAAACTTGTCTTGCTATGATAACAACCTTGCTATTGAGAAATGGCATTGACCCATCACTTATTTTCGATACAGATGAAAATTGTTCGAGAATAAGTGGTTGTTAGTTTTTCTAGAAATGGTCAAACTTTTGATCAGTTGCTGTGGGCCACCTCTGCTGATCATTTACCGTATCAAACATTGAAAATTACCAATTTATTTACTCCTATGCTTTTAAAAATATCCCTTACCCAAATTATGTGTACCTTTTTCTTTTAATCATATATTAAATATGTGAAAGGATCGATTTTCTCCAATTATCATATTGGATAGGTAATTTTGTAGTAGTTTTAAAGAGTTTTGTCGAAAAATATCTGAATTTCGAGGTTATTAAATCGTAAAATCTAGCGGAATCCGCAAAAAGTTGAATCAACTTCAACTTATTCGCGTATTCGCAATGAAAATGGCGGGAATTTCTTTCATTTGATCATCCAATGGAATCGTGACACTGAAAATACGCTTTTGATTTTCCGCCTAGTGGAAACCCGTCTTTAGTCGTCAAATCTTGTGGATAAAATTCACGTTTTGGAAACGTGGCAACCCTGAATTGGGTTGTGCTTTGACCTCAGAGTAAAAGACATAGAGATGCCCTGCCTATACCTACACAAATACCTGTTTTGAAGTAAACATGAACTAACCTTTTCTATAAAATTTATTTGTGAGGGGGGTGACGGGTGGTGAAATGTTATCGACAGAGTACGAAGGACACTAATACAAACGAAGAATGACAACTTGATCCGAATGAAATAAGCGGGCATACACGAAACTAGCCGAATAAATACGGGCTGCACATGCATAAGGCCCTCGCATGTAAACAAACAAAGGTATGTTGACTTTAAGACAAGGATGGAGAAGGCATCTCTATGGCCTTTTATTACTCTGAGGCTATGACAGTTTTGACGTCAGAGTAATAAAAGAAATAGAGATGCCATGTCTATACTTGCAAATGTTTTGAAGTGACCATGGAACATAGAAATTATAATATATATACTTACTCTAGAATGCCAATTCAATGGGACGAAAGTGTTGTAAAAAGTTCGATGCATTATTTAGTGCGCATGATCAGGACCAGTTTCATTCATACCAGGGTGGGTTTCAGTGAGATTTTTAAATGATTCATGATATTGAGTACAATCGATTTGATAATATGTTGGTGTCAGGGCAGTCTATGAGACACGAAAAGTTTTGGTGGGCATATACCTATGTTGTGAAACTGATTAAATCCGAGAAATTCATCGAATAAAATAACAATGAAAAAATGTATCTTGAGTATAGGTAACTATTGGTGACGTTTCTGAAATATACACATTTTATGATTTTTTTTTTTAAGTTCTAATTCCCACGGAAAGAAACATCCTGTATTGTTCAGAGAACATCGTGAGAACCAAAGGAAGGTAGGTAGAAATTGATATTCTGCGAAAAAGATTTTCGGCATGTCTCCAAAGTGACGGCATATGGATGTGCTGAGGACTGGAGCTCGACGGGTCAGTGTCGAAGGGACCGCTAACGGTGGAACGATTGATAATATTTCGGAAGAGCATCGTCCATGGAAATATCTATAAAACACAGACAGATCGCCAACCTTTCTGCGATGTTCCAGAGGACTGAGCTAGCTTGTGGGTGAAGTTGTTGGATCACCATTCTGAAATTATTACCAAGTGCGTATTTATTTCATTCACGATTTTTCCCCGTTCTGCATTCACTGGCTGATATCGGAGCTTTGGAAGAGAAAGAGGTATGAAGAGTACTATCATCTGCAAAGCTGATTACTGGACATGAGGTAGCTAACAAATCATTGATGTGAAGAAGGAAGTGTTGGTGCTAGAACTGATCCAGCGGAACACAACTGGAGAGGCAAGCCATAAGATGAATGATTCATCCAGAAATATCCCAGTCCTATTTTCAAAATATCAAATTGGAATCTGAACTGAAAATAGGATACAACAGTCAATATAATTATATTAATTAAACTAAAGGTTTAGTTAAGCAATATGCACATCTTTGCAATTGGCTACACCATACTGATGATGACCAACAGTCTGAGGCACGTGTCGACTGTTGGTCTACAATACATTCGTTTTTGGTGAGTTAATACAGCAAGTGAAATAAAATGAGAAATAAAACAAAATGAAGAGTAATAATAAATGGATTGTTTATATAGCTGAGTGACTCAATATAAGAAATAAGAAACTGCCAATCAAAATTTTGAACTTTGCCATTTTTAATGTTTATAACTATTATATGAATACTTTTTGATAATAAAGGTAGTACTCTGTGTTTATTTTTCAAATGTGTACTTTTTCCTGATGGCCAATAGAACTACAAAAAGAATCTACAAAAATATATAAATGGTTGGGTAATGAGTGCATAATATTGATTACTGAACATACTAAGTTCGAATAATGGATTCCAGGAATATTTCCTTTATTTCCACACCATAGAACCAAGCACGTCAACATTGTCAAAATTAAAATTTCACTACAGAAAAACCCGAAAACCAATAACATACACACTACCGATGAATAATTGAAGTAAACAACACTAATAAGAAAAGCACATCTAAATAAACACAATAACGTTAATGGTTAATTTCACAGTGAACACAAATCGCCTAAACCACCAAACTAACCCAAACCGGCTCTGGCAAACTACCAGCCTTTCTCTGCGGCAATTGATCCCAACAATTCAACGGGAATTTGGGTAGGCTTCACAGTAATGCTAGGTTATTTTCGACAGAATCTCGACTACAAAGATAAAATTTTCTGAAATTTGTCAACGCTGCAGAGCTAGGAGACTGGTTATGGGCATGCGCATTGATGAAAACATTTGGAATTTTACAACACTTTTCAGTGTCCCACGAAGAGGGGATTGGCATTCTAGAGTAAGTATATATATTATAATTTCTATGCCATGGACTATTTCTCTGCAATTTGGGAGCAGGGGGATGACGGGTGGTTAGACGTTATAGACAGTTTGTTTACATGTCGGACCATAATACAAACAAAGGATGACAAACTTGATCCGAGCGGGCATACACGAAACTACCCGAATGAATACGGACAACATGGTTAGGGCATAAATTAATAACCAGGTTAAGGCCCTCGCTTGTGAACAAACAAAAGGTTCATTCGTTTGCATCGAATTTATAGAATTTATAGTATTCGTTTGCAGATTAATTTGATACATTCCATTGTTAAAACTGCACTCAGTTACACTCGATTCGAAATATGGTGTAAATTACAATACACCGGCAAACGAATGAACCTATGGTTATGTTGCCTTCAAGGCAAGGATGGAAAAAGGCCTCTCTATGTCCTTTGTTACTCTGAGGTTTTGACCGTTTTGACACCACTTTGACACTCATCAGAAATTTGACGTTTGATGGGATTGACAGTGACATGACGTTGACAACGTTGACGTTGATGAATAAGCCAAAAAGAGAAAGAGTTCGGTTTTCGTGTGGTGTGATGACTTTTAAAAAAATTTCTGATATATAAAGAAGAATGTCGTATTAATTCATTAACAGTTCGCATTCACTTCGATAAAAGAAGGATAACAAGTGATCGTATAATACAGTAATTGACTCGCTGATGTTTGTGTAATTGCATTCAAGAAAAGACAATACATCTATTTATGATGGAAGTGCATCCGATGACTTTTTGTGATACAAAGCCAGATAGAGAATTTCAGAAAGAAAATAAATACAATAAATTACTGCCATATGGAGACGAACTGGAGGAAGAATCTTCTAAACTATATGCTGACATCAAAACTAACCTCGTTAAATCAGTTTTGGCTAGGGAGATGCGACCTGGATGTGCCTTATGGACTTCTAGGTTGATCAAGTGAGTAGAAATAGAGAATTTTAATAAGAAGTTGTGTGAAAATACGCGAATAACTGCGCCAGTTTAGTGTAATTATTTTATTGAAATGTCTCAATTGTTGTGTCATCATGACATTTGTGCCAGTTTGCTTGACAGATAGAAGTGTTGCCAATCATGGATATCCAAATCACACCAAATTACACTTAAACACATATCTTTCATTAATTGAGGAATGTTGGTAGTTGCCAGTTGGACACCAGTGGCAGTTCTAAAGGCTGGACATACAATGGATTGCCCCCTGTATTTGAGCCCAATTTATAAACCCCACAGGCCCACAGCAGTCGTTACTGTAGCGTAGGATAAGTCAGATAACATTAGTCATCTTGTCTCACCCATCGAATGATAAAACCCAATACTTTATAGTCTTCAACTAACTGAAAAGCATTCCTCTGAGGCACAGAGTTCTTAGTCCTTAGTCTTAAAAACCGGGAAGTAGATTCAAGTGAATCTGGGGGTGTTTTCTGCACCAAACTTAAATCCGTATTCTTGAACTGATAATAAGAGAACAGCACTCCCTGGGGATCAACTAATGCATCTCTCAGGATTTGTGATAGAACCAATCAGGAAATGCTAATGATTGGCTCCCTTTCATTTCTAAATGAAATGAAGATGAAAAAATTACATGACTTAACTTTTTGAAATACAGAGAACTTGTATTTGGACTTGAACATGGACAAGGCAAATGAGTTGACATGGGACCAAATATATAAATATATTCTGGATGCTGAACTATAAAGTAACAATTGTGAATATAATTCCGAAACAGAACCTTTTGAGTTGTGTAATCAAAAATTTGTAAAAATGTTTCTTTCAACAAAAGGTTCTAATGTGAAGGCACTCCATTCTCTACCATTCTTTTGCTGGTTCTTTCGGAATGCTCTTCTAGATGTTTGTAATCCCCTTCCAGTTTTTACAATTTTTTTCTTTTTTCTCTCATTTAATCTGGTGTGAATCAGCGTTTATATATATATATATATATATATATATATATATATATATATTAAATTTTTGTCTAGTAAATTATTAAAATAACATAAATTATCTGTTGAAACAATTAACAGATCTAACTAAATTTTGGAGATGACCGACAAAAGTAATGAAAAGGTCGAGGGGGAAACAGCTATTCATTTTTTGTACACCTAATGAATGTAATGCAGTTATTATATCTAATTAAAAATAATGGAAAAATTTTAGGGGTCAGGTTATTCTCTAAAAGATTATTGAAGGGGCATGATATGATATGATAAGATTTGATTATTTTGATTAACGTAAATTGTTCATATAAACGTTTCAATCGTAATTCTGTAATGGACAAGCGGTCTAATGCTTGAGAAAAAATTAGTAATAAAAATATTATGATGACACCTAATGAACGAGTTGTTTCCCCCTAACAACTATTCATTTTTTGTACACCTAATGAATGTAGTGCAGTAATTATTTGTAATTCAAAATAATGGAAAAAGTTTTAGGGGCCAGGTTATTTTCTAAAAAATTATTGAAGGGGCATAATATGATTTGATAAGATTTAATTATTTTGATTAGCATAAATTATTCATGTAAACCATTTCAATCGTAAATCTGTAATGGACAAGCAGTCTAATGCTCGAGACAAAATGAGTAATGAAGTAATGAAAATATTATGATGTACACCTAATGAATGAGTTGTTTCCCCCTCGGGAAAGGTTATGAAATAAAGCCAGGATCCGTAAAAAAGAGGTCAATCTTTATTAGAAAAATATTTTCAGGATAATTTTTAACCAAAAACTATTAGAGTGAAGTTATCCACACACTTTCATGCTGAATGTTTAAATTAAGGCTAAACTGGATAAGTCGGAATATCTTTAAGTTCCGAAAACATTTTTTGATATTTTGCATAGTAATGTAACTTATAGCACCACTGATAATAATTGCTATGTGCATATTCAGTCTAACTGAATGACCCAACTTTTATGAAGAACGAAATTTTCTGAGAAACTATTGATAAAAGAGTTTTCCATGTGGTTCCAAGATTTGGAACCACATGGAATTATTTATATATATTATAATATTATATATAAGGTCTTTGAAAGATGTATTCCGTCAACAACACTACCTGTGGTTTTTATGTAGAAAATGGAAATTGATTTTTTTCTTTTCTTTTCGACATTTCTCATTATGAACTCGAAAAAAAAAGCTAGGAATATCATGTAAAAAAAAATAACAAATTCAAAATAATATGTTATGATGTGTGACTTTCAGCTTCAATTTCTTTTAATAATAATAATAATAATACTCCCTCATAAACACTTGTAGAGTGTACCCAAAGGCATGGCCTGTGCGGGTAGAGGACGGCTATTATTATTATTTGCCGTGGCGCTCCGGGGCGACTTGCTGATTTTTGGTGGCGTATTCACTTTTCAGCTGCAGGAAAACCCGGAAAACCTACAGTACCTTTGGCAACAATACTCATCAAGATAATTAATTTTACTCTCCCCCTCTGGCTCAAGAATATAATCTTCTCGTTCTCCATCACTTTCAAGAATCGAAACCCAGGATGGCACACTTTTCAAACTTTGTTCAAACTCAACCTCATTATTATTATTATTGACAGTATATGAGCTAGTTTTTCGTGATGGTTACCTCATCAAGTTTACTGGGAATTGAATGCCACAGCCCATTCAAATAAAAAAATCGTCATGATCACCCTACCAAAAATAAGAAATTTAGGAACAATTTGTATTGAGGCTCTTATTAAGTGTCCAGTTCGAAAGTACAAACATCGAAACATCTACACATTTGCAATAATTTTGATCAAAATTTCAGTCCTTTAAAGAAATGTTAATCAATATTAACAACCATATTTATTTTCAGGTATATAAAAATATATGGAATGAAGTTTTCTAAAGAGGATCATATTGCTTTGATAAAATTATTCTATGAGCTGGTTATAATTCCAGACTTGGAACCAACAAGAATTAATAAGTGTGCAACCACCTTAATTCAACTATTGAAGTAAGTGAATTTTGTTTTTTTTTTACAAAAACTCAAATAACAAAAAATTAAACATGTGTTCAATGAGGGTGGGATCAAATGTGAGAGATATCATTAGTAACAAACAAAAGTCAAGAATAATCAATAATTTTTCAATCCATCTATAAATCAAAATGATTCCCATTTATCTCAAATTAAATTAAAAATGGAAAATTTGCATGTTGATTTTGATACTAATTGATTTCTAAGCAAAGTATTATATTATTATGCTAATATAGACTATTTTAGGAAGAGATATCTTATATCAAGGGATGAACTTCAACTGCAATGGAGACCATTGTATGATCTGTGCATTAAGATGATGGAAAAAAGGAAAACCGATATTGGGATGTATAGATATGCCTCAAATTTCGAGAGCACAATATTCTACCTCATTAGACTTTGCAAAGTGTAAGTATTCTTGGAGTTCCACTGACAAGACAATTGTTATGGTTTGTTAACCTAAGAGCAGTTATTGATTTCAGAAATGTTGAGCAAAGAACTAGTGTATTAGTGTTTTTCTCTTTTAGATATTTTCCTGCTTCGTCCACACCAGAAATATTAGATGAGTTCAGACCAAAAATGTGTGCTTTCAATAGTTCAGATATGTCAATTACTGTAAAATGTTTGGAATTATTTCTACCAAATGCTACCAAACCTGAAGAGGCAAATATAGGTTATAAGTTATGGTTTGAAGAGCTGATGACATTATGGGATGTTTGTCATGATGATAATACTTGGGAAAATGTGAGAAAAGATGAATATTTTCCAGCAGATTCCTCTTTCTTATTATATCTCATTGGGATTTCATAAATAGTAGGATATGAAAATGATATTGAATCGATTTTTTTTTAATTTTTTGGTTTAATGTATTGATGTGTAATTTCACTTATTTTTTTTTTTTTTTGGTAACTTTCAAGAAGAGCTCCAGTTTTCAGATCATTATATATAAATTGAATCTCATATATTTCATATGAAATATTCATTATAAAAAAAATCTATGTTTTTCAAGTTAAAATCAATAAGTGCAATTATGACTTGAAATATCCATACTTTTTCTCATTTGAAAAGAGTATCTTGAATCAGATCAATTGTATCAATCTTATTCTTGTTGAGTTATCGAGTCATACAGATCATTTTGACAAGAAATAACTTATTTTTATTGGCCAATTCTTTTATCTATCAAGAAATGGACACTATTGATGTCACCAATTCAAAATAAGCTGATATCACCATCTGTGCATAGACTCACTTACTTCCCACTCATTCCATAGGACAGTGCTCCATCTCAGATTTGATAAGGGAATAAATAATACAATCTCTCTGCCATAGATATTAAAAAATCTTGCCATGTTATCCTCATTGCTCAATATTCTCTTGTACTTCCTTGTTTCAGCAATGTTGATTCCTTATGCTAGTAATCATGAAAATATGTTTTGAGGCCTCTGTGTATAATTCATATTGAAACACTCTTTTTACTGCCTCACACTAATTTGCCTAGAGGTAGCAGCTTCACTTCATTTATATTTGACGCATTTAACAACATTTGAACAATAAATAATATTTTTTTCATTTATTTCAATAATTTAATTTAAAAATAATATCTTAGTAAAAAATAAAGTTGAAACAACAAGGTCTCAGAAAAATTTGATTGATGATTTGATTTCAAAACATATAGAAATGAACAAGTCATTAGTATATTTTAAAAATCAAATTAAAACATGGATTCAAGAGTCTCCTTGAAATTTTTTCCATGATATCTTTCACTTCAATTAACCCAGTCAATTTGCCTTTTATTATCATTTTATTCCATTTCGAAAATGTATTGCAAGTGTTTGTTACTGAAAGCCTAGGCCTCTGCATTCAAATATTACTCACCCTTGCAAAAATGCAGTTTTCTGCCTTGTGATACAAATAACTATTATGTGTTGTTTCACATAACAATTGATTCTTGTGACTTAGTATACTTCTGCTGGAAGAAGCCATTGTATTAGCGAAATATATGCCGCGGTTTTGTAACCTAACAATTTTGTGAAATCAACATGAAAGTTTCATTATAAACGTTAACATGGATTTTCATCAGGTATCGGCTACATCAATCCAAAAAATGTATTTTTTTGTTATAGAATATGATGTGGATAATGACAGGATTGGCTAGATTTCAAATTGGCTACATTGACTGGCAACCTTATATTCCAAGTATGTTTGTAAGATTTCAAAGAACTTTTATGTTACCAGTAGCTTTCAAACAGAAACATATGGGCAGACAGCATAAAATAGATATTTCAGCAATGTCAATCTGGATTGTGTGTGTCCTGAATGGCGATAAAAATATTGCTTTTTTCCACTTTGAAAAGTTCATGCAGAGTTTGGAGTCGTATTATTATTCTGCCAATCTAGGAAGGTAATGATAATTGATCGTTTTTATAAATCGACATGATGGCCAACACTCAGTATATACCCTTACAGATGGATACAGAAGCTCAGGGAACTCCTTCGCCAGCTGTCATATTACTTCATTCAGAGAGTTCACAGAGAAAGATACAAAACTCCGTCGTGGGAACTTCAAATACCAGATCATTTCAAGTTGACAGATGAAGACATTGATAGATTTGTAAATATTTTGAAACCTTGCATTGAACAGGCTATGTTCAATAGAGTGGGCCTTCAAGATACCAGTTTAACGCTGCAATACTTAGCTGCTCTTAGACCAAACATCATCATCCCAATGACCTTAGAAAAATTGTATTCATCGATGAGTAGCCTTACTGAACCTCATAAGTTGACTTCATCAATGATGGCAGTTATTGCTTGTGGAAGGCAAGTTAACAAGTTTATGACAGTTTTTATTTCAGACAGTAACATGCAATACAGTTTTTATGTTTTCCCGTGCGTCATCGTTATAAGTCTAGAGTATTGAAATGAAAAATTACATGGTTAATGTTCCTATGAAGATAATAAGGTGTAAATAGTAAATCACAAAGTTAACATTTTAAAATATTTGGAAATTTCGCAAATAAAAAAAAGAAACATCATATTCTTAACGAATAATGATAATAAATGAACTTTATTGAACTGAAACCATTCAATTCAACAGGCCTTCAGGTCCATCAGCCTCTTAATGAAATTTGTGGAATAAAAGATTTTTTTATACGTATTTTGTGAGAATGTTTTATGAAACATAGTGTGTTTAACCGTATTTTATACCTGCGTCATTCAATGTGGCAAGTGGTGGACTTTGGACTTTTCAAACCATTTTGTAGATGTTGCAGAAAAAAAAGCTGAGGCACATACATTTTGTTTTTTTTTAAGGGTAAAATAATTGGTAACCGGTTTTACTAATTGAAATGTTTTCAATTAAAATCGAGTTGTATTAAGTATAATCAAATAGAGTTAATGAACACATTACAAATTGGTACAATAGGAGCGCAAAATTACAATTTGCTCTTGTTTCGAGGAAACCTTCATGCACATATAAATATTTTCAGGAGCCACACACATAATTCAGAACTCTCCAGGGAATAGTTAGTTATTATTTTGTCCATTCTAGTTGCTATTTTCAAAACCCCTGCATACTTTAATATCAAAAAATGAATTTCTACTCAGTTAAGAAAAGTTCTGTAATTTTTATCCTGCTTTTAATTTTTATCTCTTGATAGATCATAATGATACCAATGGTCCTCCATTGTTCTCTTTCTTTCTAAATACTTACTCGCGCAAGTTTAGCACATATTGTTGTGCATGTGAATCGAGGATAGTTCCAAGCATAATCTGAAAAAGAGTACAAGTATATTTGTATGATTATTTTCTCTTAATAGTGTTTCCTCAGTCTAAATTACTGGTGTGTAAATATTCCGATATCAAGTATTTGAGAAAAAATCTCTCGTTTCTACATCAGGCTCGAACTGACTATCGCTATGCTGAAGTTTTGAACGGCCTGCGTCTTAGACCACTGAGCTACCGTCCACCCTTTAGATTTATAGAATAATAATAATAAACACTTTACTCAGATCTAGGCAAGAACAAATTTACAATTTTTCACATATAACATAATTATTTAACATCAAAATTCAAATGCAATCTTAAATACATTTTGGTCAATATAATCAAATCTTTTAAAGGCTATTATTATCATAGTTATTAACAGAATTAGGTAATTAATTGTATTGCTTCAGTCCTATATAAAAGAGGTCATTATGACCAAAACAAGTATCTTAATAAAAATTATCTCAGAAGGTGTTGAGGTACCCAAGGGTTGATAATTTTGAATGTAAATAACATTGTATTGAGGCTAACAGTTTGCCTTACACTCAATATATTCGTTTGATTTAACGTATCAATTCTTATTTTGTATATTTTGCAAATTAAAAAATAAATGAAATGATATATTGGACTTACTTCGAAATTAATGATGCCAAGAGATGTTTAGCTTTGAGAAAAATTGTTTTTTGTGATATAATTGACTGCAAAATACAATTAAGATAATGAAATTTGTAAAAACAAATAAAACAATATCCCAATGACAGATTAAAATGACTGGATAGATGTTGGTTGGTTGGTTTGAAGCTGACGAGCCAGATGCAGGGTTTACCCGTGAGAGTGTCCCTTAACACTGAGTCCAGCTAGAGTATTCTATTATTCTGTCGTCAGTAGTTCCTAGTTAAATAGGCCTGTGTCTTTTACCAGGTTTAGTAGTTTACTTACTAAGTGTTACGTAGTCTACTTACTAGGTGTTTCGTAGTCATGTAGCACTTATTGTGCAGTGTGTCGCATTCGAAGATGATGTAAGAGGCTGTTTCCTTCTCTCACTATAAAGTCTGCATTCCACGTTTTCTCTGTTTATTCTCATGGTGTGCAGGTGTTTCCTAAGGCCGCAATGTCCGGTTAGTAAGCCATATTAGGCTTGCCTACTTAATAAATACTTACTTACTTATATCTTAGATCTGTTTAGGTTGAGAGTGTCAGCCCTCAGTGTTTTGCTTAAGTGCCTCACCATGGCTGCGCTATGTCGATGCCCTTTTATTTGGTTCCAATATGTTTGGTGTTTTGTTTTTTTCCACTTATTAGGTTTCCGCATCGGGTTTTGCTAATGCCAAACAAGGGTTCTTGTCTTGTGAATGGTAATTCAGATGCTGGTCTTGCAAGTTTGTCTGCTTCTTCGTTACCTTCTATCCCTCTATGTCCAGGCACCCACACAAGTGTTACCTTGTTGTGTTTTGCCAGTTAATCGAGGCTCTGAAGGACTTCCCAAACCTACCTTGATCTGTACTGAATTCAGAGCTTTTATTGCGCTCTGGCTGTCAGATAGAATGTAGATGTATTTTCTTTTATACCCACTGTCTAGATTCATTCGTATGCATGTCCTTATGGCATGTGTTTCAGTTTGGAACACTGTGGTGTTATTGCCAAATGGAAGTATTACGTTCCTTTTTTGCCTCACTCCATGTATTCCTGCTCCGGTTCCTATCTTTGTTTTTGAGCCATCTGTGTACCAGATTATGTTTCCAGATCCTAGTGTTACCTATCTCAAGGTAAATGTGACGGTGATCCGAGTTTGATGGTTCGTCTGAGACGAACTACGATCCTACCTGTTGAGCTGCATGGGGGATCCAAGGGTAATAATGATTTCCCGCCTTTTTTGGGTAACAAAGGTTGGCTCATTGCCCCTATTAAGTACTTCCAGGTTACTGGAGACAATAAATTCGAGCAATGACTCACCTCTTATGTTCGTGTCGGTGCTGCCCCACACCATGTTGTGTGCGTTTGAATCGGCTCCGATAATTACCTGGAGTTGGTGTAGCTCGCAGTGTTGGACCAGTTCCTTCACACTCTCTGATGGTGGAGGACTTGGAGAATCATAGGGCATATAGACTGAAGCAAGGAGGATGTCTCTCTTCACTCCATCCCTTCTGTAGGTCGTCTTGATTGCTGTGATGTCCCTGTAAGAGAATAGAGATTTCTAATGGCTTTGGACACCCTAATAAAAAGAGACGAAAGTTCTTGATTTTTCCATCCTTGTTGCCAGGGGATGTACTCTGTGATTGGTCACTATGACGGCAGGAAGTATAAATGTCATTTTCAACTGTAGCTGTCTTGTCATTCAAACTCCCCGCCATTATAGTGACCAATCACAGAGCACGCCCTGGTCAACAAGAACGGAAAAATTAAGAACTTTTGTCTCTTTTTATTAGGGTGTCCAAAGCCATTAGAAATCTCTATTCAGACAGATTCTGGCGTTTTCGCAGGTTTGGTTATCTTACCTTTGGATTGTCCGAGACCCGATATGTTCCCTTTTACTAGCTAGGGTTCTTGAATCAGGGCTACGTCGATGTTGCCCTGTGGCCCTGTGCAAATATTCTGCACAGGGTTGCTGTTGCAGCCTCACTGTGCTGCAGGTTGGTTTGAGCTACCCGCAACATTGGGATTGCTCCTTGTAAGGCCAACCACCTTGAAGATGACCTGCATGAGCCCCAGGAATGCCCTCATTCTTCTGGTTTGCAGGATATTCAAGGACTTTTCATCATTTAAGAATTAGGCCTCTCCTGTCTCTTAATGACGTGCTAATCTCCAGAATCGAGACACAGATTCTGGGTTTTGATTAGCTGAAGGATTTTATCCGATTCCATTTTTTGATATGGTTTCGGGATCCATAGAACCACCTTGGTTGTTTGAAGGATGTCCTTAGCTAATCCAGCTTTAAGGACTGCTCCTTCCCAAGGGGTTATTTTGGATACGCATTCGAGGAGCCGGGATTTCGTGTTTTTGTCCGAACACGTCAGGACCAACACGTCCTTATGTGCGTAGCTGTTCCGGAAGTACGGACCCTTACCTGGCTCACATGCAAAAATCTCGGTGAGAGCGCCCTGTAGGAGAATCCTCTGATCTTCAGTCAGCTACTGCTCTGGATAACTCTCCAGAGCAACAGCCATCTTCAGACTTCTTGTGGCCTCCTCGTAACTGCCTTGTTCAGTTTGGTCCTCTCAAACAGAGGTAGATACGACATGAATACTTCGTGGTTTTTTCACCCTCGAAACGCTTTAATTTTTTGTGTCCCAGAGGGCTTTTTCTTGTTACTCAGTCAAACCGTTCAAAAGTTAACAGGGGGGGACTATTACTGTATAGTCATGATCCCAGTTTAATAGGCAACCTATTTTAGGCATATTCTTCTATTTATGAAACTTCATAAAAAGTATGTTTCATCCGGTCAACAGATGGGTGAAGGTCGACCTCTGTTCGTCTCTTAGACTATCTATATGTAATAAAATGACGTTCTAACAAATAAGACTTGTATATATGAATTGAAAAATATTATTTACATTAGTAGTCGCAGCGGCGTATGGAGTACGCCACTCAGAACACTGTAATCTAAGAAGTTCTAAAGAAATGATACTATTTAACTTACACATCTATAAAACTTCGTTGTAAGGACTACAAGAGTCTCAAAATAATTCTTCATGTCATTATCAAATCAATAAGATTTAAGAAAAACTGGCGTACACTATATGTAAAGGCGACAAACTGGGGGTTAAATACAGTAATACAAGCGATTTGTTTAGGTACGTCAACATCTCGAGAAGAAGTACAAGTAATTATAATCTGAAACATCACATTTTAAAATTAAAATGAATTAAAAGGACAAATTAGGCATAAAAGCAATAATATAAAGTAAAGAATCTAACAGAATGTTACTATTAATGGCAGCTGAGGAATTTTTGATAACTCAGTCCTTTTTAATAATAATTTATAAAAAGTATAAATACTTTATTTCCATTAAGAATAAATTTTCTGGACAAAGCTTGTGAAAAATTTATGTGTAAATATGAAAACAGTAAGAATATCTAAAATAAAGTAAAATCAGAACATCAATTTTGTAACAAAAAAAGGAATAAATCTATTAGTCTTTAATATTGAATGTTGTTCATTGTTTACAGGTATATGGTGGAAGGAGCTCGTAACAACTACCCTGAAGGTCCAACTCATGTAATACCCCTTCTGATGGAACTCTTACCTGGTATAGATCCCAATGACATAAGAAAATCTTATGTAACCTTCAACTTCATTGTACATTTTGTGAATATGATACCTTTGATAAATTCATCAGAAGCAAGTACTCATCACCAGCTCAGTGAAGAAGAACACTCTATCTGTGAGGCATCTGCTGGATTTGAAGATTTTGTTTTGCAGTTTCTTGATAAGCTTTTTGTATGGATGGAATCGAATAGCTTGGACTTTATACGTCTTGAACAAATGACAAATAATGATAATGTTAAAAATAGATTGGAAACTATTTCTGAAACTGCCTTAGGATCAGTTGTCAGCGTTGTTCTGAATCAGTGCTCTCCGGAAATTTTCAAGGTGAAATTCAGAAAATCTTCCCTATCCTGGTGTTTTTCATTATAAAGATTAATAGTTGTTATGTACATTTATTTTTGGCTGAAATTGTCTGGGATTTACACTTTAAAAATAACTTCACCTCTACAAATGTTGAAAAGAGAAACCAAAATAAAATTTTTTGATTGATCATTGAATACTAAGGTTTTTTTATTCTTCTTCATATTATTGTTATTATTAATATATGTCACATCCAATCAAACCAGTTGATTTTCCTAAAATAAATCATAAATACTTAATTATTTCATTGTTGTTTTGACAACTCCTTTTTTTTTCAGAGTGCCTTGAGGAAAATTTATAACTTCGTAACAACTAAAATAATGGAAATACATGTTTCTGGGAAGATGTTGGCCATAGTCTGTCATTGTTTTGCTAAAGTCAATCCTAAAGAAACTCTAAAACTGTTTCTGCCCTATTTATGTGACAGAATCGAAGAACTTTTTAGCGAAAATCCCAATATACATAAGGAAGAACATATTGATGATGAGTTGCTCTACAATTTGTTGATGTTGTCAGAGGTATTTATGAAATGCTAGATTCTATGAACAGTTTGTTTTTCAAACTTGAAACAATTGAAGTTGCTTTCAAAGTTACTGCAAACCTGTTAGTCAGACTAAATTTCATTGTTCTACTGTTTATTCAATTTTGCTAGGGCAAGGCCTATTATATAGGTTGGATTTTTAAAACAATTTTCAGTATGTTATAATTTTCTTTCTATTAAGCAGTATTTGCCCCTATACACCATAAAACAATATAAATTTGGGGGAGATATTTGTCAAAAATCAAGAAGCAGGTGAAAGATATTTTCAACACCTTTATTTATAGAAATATAAATAGATTTATGTGATATAGATATCCTAATATACATAAAGATTATACAAATATATAGGTTATAAACAAAATATATAAGACATAAGTGTGTAAAAAAGTAACAGTAGTAAATGATGAGAGATTAATAGAGAGAATAACGATGAACAACTTAGTTGGAATAATAGTGTGCTCCTAGATATTGAGATAAGGAGCGTTTCAAGAGTTTTACGGTGTTACTTTGTTTAATTTCATTAGGAAGCTTGTTATAGTCCAAGAGTGAAATATAGAGTTCATTGTTCTTGCATGGTTTGTTCGTGACACAACCAAATCCTCTCTTCCTCTTGTGTCATAGTTGTGAATCTGGTGGTTATATGTAATGAATTCATTGAAATAATGTGATGCTTTTCCAGTGAGTATTTTAAATATGAAGATCATTGTAAAATATTGTAATCTATCTTTTACTGTTATCCAGTTTAGAATATTAATCATTGATAATATAGGAGTATACTTATGGCATTTTAATAACAAGCTCATTCCTCTGTTTTGTAGTTTTTGTAGAGTAGATATAGAATTACCGACTAGTAATGATATCAGACTAGCAAAGTAGTCAAAGTGTGGTAGGATTATTGTTTTGTAAAAAGTCAAATTAGATTGGAATGTTAGTTGTATCCTAATTCTAGTGAAGAAAAACATTATTTTAGAAATTTAATACACATATACTGAAAGTGTTTTTTCAAGTTCAAAAGTATTATCAACTATGAAGCCCAAGTATTTGAATTTTTCCACAATTTCAATAGTTTCTCCGTAGATCTCAATATTAATGGAGTTGATATCAATTAAATTATATTTATATTGAGTTGTCAAAATCATAGCTTTCGTTTTAGTGGTATTCAGTTTGAGTTGTTTATGTTCAAAAACTTCGCCACTTTTTCAAGAGTCAAATTAATTTTTCGTACAGTTAATATCAGAGTCGCTTGCTGCGATGAGAGTATCATCTGCAAAGAGCAACTGAATTCACAGTCATTAATGAAATTTATGTCATTCAGGTAAAGTATGAATAAAACAGGGCCAAGTACACTCCCTTGGGGGACACCTGTATCAATTGCTTTTTGAGATGATAGGACATTGTTTTGTTTTTATAAAAACTTATGTAAGTCACTATATTCTTAGTAATTGTACGATTGAGCTAGGAAAGTAATTTTTTTTAATGATAAATCCTTAACATATAATAATATAATAAAAGCAGATGAAATATACATCCAATACATTCATTTCATTCTTCATTTTATAATCATTTAAATCATTACTAAAGCCCCTACAGTTTTAGTAATTTTAAGTTTGTTAGTAAACATTCAATTCGTATGAATTCTTGTTCCACTGCCACTGAATAATGCACCAACAGAGTAAGTTTAAGTTAAGATTAAGATTTAAATCGAACCGTAATTACAAAACTCGTCAGCCATATTGGAGCCGCCATTTTGTCTTTTTTCTGTAAAAAAAAATTTATAATTTATTGTCACCGAAATTATGAGCACCTGCCAAGTTTCAAGTCTCTAGTTCATCGTGAAGTTAGTTGAAATCAATTGCAAAATGTGTACCGAACAAACAGACATGTAACAGAGTTAACATAAACGTAGTAAAGGTACTTAGAATAGTAATAAACGTGGTACAATCCTTCTCAATTCCATATTATGTGCTTTGATGATTCATAGTTGTATCATCTCAGTCAGATATTAATGTTTCTTATTTCTTTTTGTACAAATAAATCTGTTCAAAATAACACAACAATTCAACAATTTTATTTTTTCTATAAAACTGACCTACACATCCAAAATATTCCACTTATAATTTAATTTTTCGTTAGCGACATCGAATTAAAATTTTTTTCCTGTAACAAAAATTCCATAATGCAAAGTCACAGGAAGTGTGTGAGCACCTGCCGTATATTTTTCAAACGCTCATTAATCAAGAAATATTATCTAAAGATTCATATTGATTCCTGATTAAATAGTCTTTAAAAAAAACAAATGATATTGTCTGTCTCATTTGTCTTTGGAAAGTATCATGTGATTTTTGTCAAATGTAATTTATTTGGATTTTTTTTTTCAGTTAGTAAATGGACGTTCCGAACTCTTGCATTATATGGAGCAACTGACAAATATTTTAGATAAAACTCTCCATATGACATGTACCGTTTCAAGTCAAATAGCATCTAGAATGTTAGAGTTGATCATATCATCTTTGACGAATATTCAGCCTTCGGAAATGAAAAGTTGTGAAACAGACTATGGTACTCCTGTGAAGGATTTTCTATCAGTGAGGTATTTTATAGTATTATCAATAATGAATAAATGGCGATTTTTTTTGATTGATTATAGCTGAAACTTTAAACTAGCGATATGTGGTGTCATTTATGTTTAAAACAGCACTGCTTGACCGATTTTGAATATGTGATAACTTCCAAAGTATTCATTTTAATCATATGATATAGACTGACTACTAGAAAGCCACTTCGTCTCAGTACAGCAATAAACTTCGTTTAGTGAGAGCAGAAAAAAATTTTGATGGTACAAACAGGCGTATAACCGAGTTTATTGGGTAAATAGATGTGCAACGTTTTCCTAAATGAAGAGTCTAGAATAGTAAGAATTGATATACAGAGGTCGGGAAGTTAGAGGTAGCTTTGTTTGCTAGTGCTCCCTGACGTTAGTGCTCCCTGACGTTATGGTACAGCTAGCCCTGAATGGTCTATTTCACAGGTCTCGAGGAACTAGTTATCATGACCATTGATTTGAGGACAAACTTTCAATTACTTTTTTGTAGATTTTCCAAAGGCGGTCAAAAGTTGTTTTGGTGAATTGAAATAATATATATAATTCCGAGTAATTTCATATAATCCATAATGCATTTTTTTTTCTATTTTCAGATTTTTTTCTGTTTTCCATTAATTTTAGAGAAAATATCCTCTACCGATTGCGTTTTTTGAAATGCAGTTTTGATCATCGGTTTCGTTTTCCCGGAAAACCCGGTAATCATTTTCCGATCCTTTTCAAAAACTATGAACCTCTGCAGGACATATCGAAGTATATGTCGAATTCTCGAACCCGTATTGAGGAAGGTAGTGTTCAGTATCAGCTCACAATTTATCTTTTTATTTTTACTCTGAAATTGAACATTTTGGTCCTTCGAGCCGGATACCTTTAAGAACCTACTCTCTCTATATATGAATTGAATTTCTCTACATTATCCCAATTACTCATCTCAATTAGCATTTACTCAAATAAATTCTCATTTATTACGAAATTTATTTCCTTATATTGGTAAAATATAAATTCAAGGTCACTCAGCAGGGCGTTCGGTTGAGAGTTCCCTTTTTTGCTACGTTGGGATTTTGCATACCTATTCTCATTTCCTTTACAGTATATATACATAGGCGTAGAGTTTTCCCTTTTTTCAAGTCATCATTTAATATGGCCGATCCTAAGAAATTGAAGCAATATAAAGCTCTCCGACTCACTTGCGTCAATCAAATGGATGAATTAAAGGAATTTGCTGAAAGAGCGGCTATTGATAGAAAGTCTCGTATTCAATTTAAAATGATGTTTGATCAACACGATACGATGGTGATGGATTTCAGAAAGAATCACCAATATATATTATCAGTAATGGCTCAGGCAGATCAGGACATCGAACCAGAAGAGAACGAGCGAAAACAATTTGATTTTAATAGTTCGTTCGTTCGTGCAATTTTTTTTACCTTGTTCGAAGAAGACGGTCCTGCAAATAACTCAACTTCAAATTCAAATAATGATGCGACTCAAACTGTTGCTCATGATAAGAATGTCCGTCTTCCGAAAATTGAAATACCCAAATTTTCTGGAGATATTAGGTCTTTTAAATCATTTATAGATATGTTTAGGTCTTTAGTCCACGAAAATGAGACACTTTCCCCTATAGAAAAGTTTAATTATTTATGCGCATCTTTGAAAGGTGCTCCTCTAACATTAGTACAATGCACACCAATGACGGCGGACAATTATACTACTGCGTTTGATTCTCTCATAAAGCGTTATGATAACAAACGTTTGATTGCCTTTGCACATTTGCAAACTATAGACAATTCACCGAATATTACTAATTCTAAGAATTTGCAAAGTTTACGTACTTTAGTAGATATTTTTTCGGAAAATATTGCAGCACTAAAAAATATGAATTTTCCTACAAACGAATGGGATTTTTTATTGTTTTATTTATTCTCAAAACATTTAGATCAAGATACTTTGACTCGCTTTGAACTTGAGGAAAATACGGATAACACACAAATACCAACTTTCGAATCTCTGAAAACATTTGTTTTAAAGCAATGCAATGCTCTTGATGCCATTGAATTATCTATGCATAGAAGAGGATATACTACAAAAATTGATAATAAAAATAAATATTGTCATAATGTCACTTCGTCTAATCCTCGTACCACATCAACATTTCTTTCAAATGTTAATAAAAATCTTTGTAGTCTATGTAAAGTGGAGCATCCCATATATAAATGTCCAGTTTTTCATGGTAAAACTCCTTTTGAAAGATATAATATTGTCAAACAGAATAACTGGTGTTTCAATTGTTTGGGAAGCCGTCATAGTTTGAAAAGTTGTGGATCAAGTATAACCTGTAAATACTGTAAATCTTCGTCTCACCATAGTCTCTTACATAGAAGTCACGACCCAAATAACGTTACGAATATGCAAGACAGCTCCCCTCAAACCAGCTCTAGGGACGCCACTGGTATCGCTAACACAATATCGAATTCTCTTTTAGTAAGCTCCTCTAGCAGTGTACTCTTATCGACAGCGATAGTGGAAATTTTAGATTCTCGACATTTTTACCAACCTGCTCGCATTCTTTTGGACTCTGGTTCACAGACAAGTTACATCTCTCAGAGGTGTTTTAAAAGACTTGGTCTCTCTAGTTTTAATTATTCGTTAAGGATTAACGGATTAGGGAATATGTCAGAAGTTACATCAAACGGCGCGGTAACTTGTTTGCTCAAACCACTTAAAAAAGAAAATCCAATTCTTGAAATAGATGCGATTATATTACCAAAAATATGCACGGACATGCCTAACATTCCTCTAAACCATGCAGATTGGTGTCACATATCTAATATCGAATTGGCTGATCCACATTTTTATGAACCCGGTGCCATAGATTTGTTATTAGGTGCTGAGGTTTTTCCCCACATATTAAAACCCGGACGGATTGCGGGTGAATCAAACAATCAACCCGTGGCGATAAATACGATATTCAATTGGGTTTTGATGGGAAAGGTTTCATGTAAAAAACCAATTTCTACAAATACAATCTCTCTTTTGAGCACACACAATGAAAATGATCTTTTATCTTTAGAAAGTACATTGAAACAATTTTGGGAACTAGAGGAAATTCCAAAATACAAATTAAAATCTCCTGAAGATGTACTTTGTGAAGAGATATTTCAAAGAACACATTCTCGTGATTCAATGGGGCGTTACATTGTCCATTTACCTTTTAAAAATGTTGAACCCCAATTTGATGCTCAATTATCTCGAGCTCTAGCATTAAGACGATTCACATCTCTAGAAAAGCGATTTTTTGCGGATCCCAACACATACAAGGCTTATTCTCAACTCATTCAAGAATATGTGGACTTAGATTATTTAGAACTAGTCGGGGACGACGGCATGAAAGGCAATGTGAATTATATTCCCCATCATTGTATATCTAAAGCAGATAAAATTAGAATTGTTTATGATGCTTCGGCGAAGAATTATCAAGGGTTGTCTCTCAACGAAGAACTTTTGGTTGGAGAAAAACTCCAGAAAGATATAATATCAATTTTGCTCAACTTTCGTTTACAGCCTATAGTTTTTACATGTGATATTAAAAGTATGTTTAATCAAATTCTAGTTGCGGAAAATCATTGGAATTTTCAAAGAATTTTATGGCGATTCTCGGTTACCGAGCCCGTAAAAGATTATCGGTTCAAAAGATTAATTTTTGGTTTGTCATGTTCTCCATACTTGGCTAATCGAACAATCATTCAGCTGGCAAGGGATGAGGGGCATGATTTTCCTCAAGCTGCAAATATTTTAGAAAATGATATTTTTGTGGATGACTTGGCCATCGGATTTGGTTCTCTTGAGGACGCTTTTAATACCCGTAATCAACTTATCGATTTATTGAAAAGAGGCGGATTTGAACTCAGAAAATGGGCTAGCAACTGTCCAAAATTACTCTCCGATTTTCCAGATCATCACTTACATCCCGGTTTTCTTTCATTCGACTCACAAACGTCTTCAGGTTTGAAAATATTAGGTCTACAATGGCAACCCGCTATTGATACATTTTCTTTCAGTATTTCTCCTCAAAATAAGTCCTGCTCAAAACGGAGTATATTGTCAGAAATTGCACGGATTTTTGATCCACTCGGTTTCTTATCCCCCCTTACAGTTTTTTCAAAATATTTATTGCAAACGTTATGGAGTCTTGGACTCGATTGGGACGATCAGCCTCCTACTCATATATGTGAGCGCTGGATACAATTTAAATCGGAACTATCTCTTCTAACAAAATTTGAACTTCCACGTCGCGTTTTAGTAAGTGATTTTGATGAATGCGAATTGCACGGATTCTGTGATGCATCACAAAGGGCTTACGCGGCTGTAATATATTTTAAAATACGAACAGGTGATAATATGCACATATTTTTCGTTATCTCCAAAACTAAAATCGCGCCTTTAAAACAGATTTCAGTTCCCAGATTGGAACTTTCGGCAGCAGTACTCTTAACTGATCTTATTCACTATATTTTGGGGGTATTCAAGGGGAAAATAACGTTTTCTCGTATTACTGCTTGGTCAGATTCTACCATAGCTTTAACGTGGTTGAAAAATCCACCATATAGATGGAAAACCTTCATAAGTAATCGTGTGTCACATATTCAAGAAAAATTATCTCCTTCACATTGGTTACATATAAAATCAGAAGACAACCCCGCGGATTGCGCTTCAAGAGGGTTACTACCGTCGGAGTTACTCAATTGTAAGCTATGGTGGGCAGGACCGGCTTGGCTCCCATTGTCTCGAGATTCATGGCCACTTTCTGATTTCTCAGAGGACTCAGATAATCTGAATATTTCTACTGAAGAAAGGAACGTTACCTTAGCTTCTTTCATTTCTCCTGACTATTTTCAAGAGTTGCTGGTAAAATTCTCGTCACTTGCAAAAATTCAACGAATCGTCTCTTATGTATTTCGATTCATTGATAATTGTCGCAGTAAGGGAAAATTGAAGAGAAACTTCTTTACTATTTTAGAATTAAAGAAATCACTTTACTTTCTCGTGAAATACGTGCAAGCATCTCATTTTAATGAAGACATCTCTCTCTTGAAAGGTGATAAGCTTCCATCTAAATCTCTTAGAAAACTCGATGTATTTTTAGATGAAGAAGGTATTTTGCGAGTAGGTGGACGCCTCAAGAACTCTAAACTTTGCTATGATAAAAAATACCCAGCACTTTTACCAAGAAATAGCGCTTTAACTCGTTTAATAATTGAAGATTTTCATAAAAAATTCCTACACCCAGGATTACAATCGTTACTATTTCTACTACTCCAACAATTTTGGATACTTTCCCCAAAAAGGGCTATCAGACAGGTATTAAATAATTGTCACAAGTGTTGGCGTTTATCTCCAACGTCTTATCAACCGAAAATGGCAAATTTGCCTGCGGTACGGGTGTCCCAAATAAAACCATTCTCATGTGTTGGGATCGATTATGCCGGACCTTTTTTAACGAAAATGGGTAAATTACGCGGAGCAAAAACCTACAAGTCATATATATGTGTTTTTGTATGCTTTGCAACGAAAGCTATACATTTAGAATTGGCATCTGATCTCACAAGTGAAGCATTTTTAGCTGCCTTTCGCCGTTTCATTAGTCGAAGGGGTCGTTGTTCTCAGATTTTTAGTGACAACGGAGGTTGTTTTCAAGGGGGCTCTAAAGAAATTAAAACCATACTCAAAAACGCGGTAGAATCAGAAAATATAGAATGGAAATTTCAAGTTCCAGTGGCACCTCATTTTTCCGGTTTAGCAGAAGCCGGTGTAAAATCGGTAAAAACTCACCTATATCGAGTCATAGGAAACCAAATTTTAACTTTTGAGGAGCTATATACAGTTTTAGTACAAATTGAATCGCTTTTGAACTCTCGTCCTCTTTGTCCACTCAGTAGTGACCCGAATGATCTCCTGGTTTTGACGCCGGGGCACTTCCTTACCCTGGAACCACTGTCTGCCCTGCCAGATCCCGATATTACTCATTTGAAATTAAGCCATCTCGGAAGGTGGCAGCTTTTACAACGACTCCACCAAGATTTTTGGTCGAGGTGGCATTCTGAATATTTACATACCCTTCAGCAGCGAGGAAAGTGGTTGGAACCCAGGTCACCTCCTGCTGTGGGCACTATGGTCTTAGTTAAAAATGAGCAATTATCTCCCATGAAATGGCCGGTTGGCCGAATTACACAGTTATATTGTGGTGAGGATGGTATTTGCAGAGTAGCGTCAGTCCTCACAAAGAATGGAACTCTCAGAAGACCCTTGGTGAAGTTGTGCCCTTTACCAATTCCTACATTAGATTAAAAATTATGTATAATTTTGGTGGGCAGTATGTTCAGTATCAGCTCACAATTTATCTTTTTATTTTTACTTTTTTTATTATTATTCATTTCTTTGGGATTATTGAGGAAATTCAGTTTATTTTATTTACTCTCGGTAATATTTCTATAAAGTTGAAATACGCACCATGACTTCCTGCGCATGTCCGCGCACCAATGGAACGTGCAGTAGGAGACAAAAGGAGGGGCACTCTTGAAATCGCTCGCTCCCAAGTCAGATCGAAAGTGGAACGAAAGTGCAATTTTTTTTTTTATTGGTTCTCTCTCTCTATATATACATGTATAGACTCTCTGTGTTACGCAACATACAGTCCATTACGCAAGCGCTTGCCGACGACAGAAGCAGTTACACCGAGGAAAAGGGCGGTAAGTGCTATTTCAACTGTTAGCATCATTTTCCATTATTTTTACTCTGAAATTGAACAGGTAGGAATTAAAAAAAACGGGAAATCATCGTAAAATTTTTTCGGAGATGTTTGGCCCTTACTATTTTTTTGGCTACAGAAATATATTTTTAAAATATTCCCCTAAGTAACATAAGTATATAAAAATTACGCGTCTAATATGAGTTGAGTTAAATTATTTTTTGGAAGCTTTAAAGCGTCTAGCGGAAATTATGGCTGGCGGAAAGTGTCTGGCAGTGTTCAATATTATTTTGGAATAGTATTTTATGAAATATATATATATATAAAAATTAGTCATGAGAATTTACGATGACTTGATCTAATTTTTACTTACTATCTCACCTCGTATTTGTGAATTGGCCATCTAACCAACTCAGCAGTTATGCGGGTAGTCAATGTACACATGAACACTACTTGAGGCCCCTTACTTTGTCTTTCAGAAAATAAAGTATGTCTGGGGGCCCTGGGCTCTTACTCTAAAAGAGTCCAGATTATTGGTAATATATGTATTTTTAGTGACTTTGAACATGAAGTCCATGGCCATTAAGTAGGGTCTGTTTCTTCAACACAATTCCAATCTAGTATTTCCAACATAGTATATGTCTTATCTTAATATAATCCTGATACCTCTGTTTTGGGGTATTTGCAATTTCTACAAATCGTTTTTATTCATACGTAAGCTAATATTTGGCAGCTTCTCTACCTATATTGATCTGAACAGACCATTCTGGACAATTTATAAGCAAGTTGCTCTATGACTATGACAAACTACTGTCCAAATGGACTCTCTGGATTCCTGAGAATTTCATTGTTTGCTGATTTTTCCTCTGGGTACAGAATACCACTAAACTTGTTTCTCATTAATTGATAATCCATATTTTTTACTCCCTTCTTGATTTAGCTGGTATTTCAAGCGCACTTATTTTCTATAACCGAACTGTAACTGTTGTTAGGTACATTGCAACGCTCAACTTTACTTGCATTTGAAAAACCTATTTAACTTGTCTTATCATACAACTTTTTTGAAAAACGCTGGAGCAATGTGAAAGCCTGCTGACTGCTATACATCTTCACTCATTTATAGTTATGCTCTTCTTCATTTTCAGAGAATGGGGTAAAGCACAGAAGGTAGATGATCTCAAGATATCATGGTATGTTCCAGGAAAGAAAGAAGTAGCAGCTGTTCAGCACTTAATCAATAAGTATTTGGTACCTGAATTGGGTAAATTAGAGAGATATTCTACTGGTGAAGTGACCCTAACCAGGCAGGAACTGAAACAATCCCTAAAAATAATTATTTCGACGTTGTCATGTCAATCGTTGATGCCAATGTGGGATGAGCCAGTTTTTCAACTGTTAGTATCACACAAAATAATTTCACACTTTCATTGCCTAAATAAACACAGAAGTTGTATCCTGCATTTTTTTAAATTTTTTATTTGCTTTTTTATTATCCTTCTTCCTTGGCTTTTTACAATTTTTTTAATAGTTTCTTCATTTGAACTGTTTTCGCTATTGGAGAAATACAAAACTGACAAGAGTGATCTTCAATGTAGTAGATTTAGTAGTAGGACTCCTAGTGGGTAGTAGTTCTGTTGGAGAGTTGCCAACAAATGTTCCTTTTGTATAGGTTGAGGCTGAAGACTGGATGAGTTAATCTATTTTTCATTATTAGTTTAATGTTCTTCCGCCAAACAGTCAATATAGTAGTAAAAATATTGGTTCAATACCTTTGGAGAAAAAAAATACTTCATAGATTTTTTAGTGCCTTTGAGATGAGTTGGTTAATACCAACATTGATTGGTATTTTGCGGTCATATGCTTGAATACCTCTTTAGACTCTTCATACTGTAAACAAAATCACCACGTGAACCTGGCAAGTTATATTGGAAAATTGCTCATTCGGTGTAGTTTTTGACACGTTACAATATTCACTATCTTCTTCCACTTGAAGAAAAAAGATATTCCTATCTTATTGCAATAGGAGCTCATTGGGAAATTATTTCAATAATTAAGGATAAATAAGGAATTCGAATGGAAACACTTCGTAAATTGAAGTAATAGGTATTTATTGACAACTGAACAAAAGAGAAGAAAAATGAAACAAACTTGAATTGAGACGTTGTATTAATGAAGCAGCTTTCCAATTAAGTTCCGAAGCGAGCGACGACGAATAAAAATATCGTTTTTTAAAGGACATCACGCTTGCATTTGACTTGGGGACAGGCAATTTGAACACATTCTTTAATTTTTCTTTGTCTTTTGTTGAGTTATCAATAAATACATGTCATTTCAATTTACCAAGTGTTTTACAATTTACAATGAGCTCATATTGCAGTAAACTAGGAATTTTTTTTTCTTCAATTGCAAGATAGTGAATTTTTTATCTTGTCAAAAACTGCGCCTGATGAGCAATTTTTTAAAATAACTTGCCAGGGTCGCATGGTTCACAGTATGAAGAGTCTAGGTGAGGTAATAAAATAAATTCACTTGTGAATCGAGCAAATATGTTTTTTTTTCCAAAAATATTTTAATTTATTTATTGTTTTTTTTTATTTTTTTATTTATTGATAATACACCTTCTAAACAGAACAAGTTCTGGTATAAGGAAGGCAAACATTAAACAATACATCAAACATACCTATTTAAATATAAATTTTGAATTAACAGATCAAATAATAAAAATAATTCAAGAAGTTTTGTACTATTTTGATACAATTTAATGAACATCATTTCATCAGTAAATCTTCTTCCAAATTTTTGCACCAATAGTCTTATTTTGGATGGATGGGTTAGTAAAGGTTGCATAACAAAAGTTAGAATCTTAAACTATGAAATTTTGTCACTCGAAATACTGATCAAAGGTTTCGATTTTAACGAAATTAATAAAAGTGCCAATATCTCCAGAACTATCAATATTTTACCAAGGTGTTGAAAGAATGACGTTGAGTTTTGGGACCCCTGTATGTAAGATTTGATGAAATTGTAATGCTTGGCTATGAACCATTAGAATCTGCAAAATCGGGGAATGAGAATAATCAATCAATCAATCAAAATATCCTGTATTGTCTGAAGATTTACATTTTATTGACAAAGTATTAAATCTTAAAAACGAATTATCCTACTCTGATACAATAGGGAATTACACTGTAATAAAAAATTACGTTTTATTTGTAATAATAAACTTACTGATTAAAAAAACTCAAAGAAAATTTGCTATTACATTGATGTTCATCAATCTATTCATATGTTAAATTTTTTAAGATTTGTTAATTTTTATCAATTTTGAAATTCTTAAAACTTATATTTAAATATGTTCAATGTATTGTCTTCCTTATACCAGAACTTGTTCTGTTTGGAAGGTGTATTATCAATAAAATAAAATATATATATATATATATCTTATCTGTATATACGATGCATATAAAATCACACCACGAACATATCAATTTATTTCATATCGAATACAATTCACTTCAAAACTATTGCAAATTGAGATTCAAACGCCATATTTTCACGGGCTGACTTCATCAGTATTGTTCTACAAACGTTTGTCCTTGAGTCCTCTGAGAATGTGTTTGAATCACAGAGTGTGTACATATGATTCAACTTTTTTCGAAACTTTTCAGTTGAATTCAATTTGAAAGTAAACTTTGTTTTAATTCCAGACGTGCAATATATGGAGAGACTTTGACGTCATCTATATTCGTCCAATAAAATACCAGTAATAGTTCGCGCGAATATAGCTAGTGTTTGAATTCTCCTCCAATTCTTTTTTTTTTTTCTGGATCAAATACAATAATAAAAAAAATCCTTTTTCACGCAGTTTGACTTTTAAGTATTTGAAAAAATATATAAAAAATTACTAGTGTAATTCCCTATTAATATAAAACTCTATCAACTGTTTTTTTTTAGAAAACATACTTCATTATGGGTTTGTATTTAAAATAATAAAAAAATAATTTCCACTACTATCAGCAGTATATTCTTTTCAATGAACATACAATAATCATAATACAAATTTTCATGCATGCAAGTTTTCATATATTATTTTTATGTTTTATTCATTACATTTTTTTATATGTCTTCATGTATACAATAGAATACTCAAGTAAATAAAGTTTTTCTGTACAGACTTAAACCAAATGGAACTCTGAAACTATTCTGCATACCTGAACATTATCAATTAAAGTAAAAAAATACCTAAAATAAATATGAACGTTTTTATTTTTTAGGGTTGATAGTGTTCTGGATCCTTGGCTCTTCAATTTAAAAGTTAGCAATAGTGATATTATTACCATGCCTGATGGCCAGAATGTTAGAAAAGTAATTGTCGACATTATGCATAAGTTGCAACACCATTTACTAGAGCATGATGAAGGTGATACTCGAAGTATTCGAAATGTTATCCATGTAAGTTGATATTATATATTATATTTAGATAATTGGTATCATATTCAAATAAGTAAGTGGAATTGAAAGAGTTGAAGGATAGATACGGAGGGGGAGAAATATAGAGATAGTGAGTAAAACGAAAGAAAGAGTGAGTGAGAAAATATTGTAAAGTCATTTTCTGAAGAATGTTGGTTACTGTGTTTTGGAATGAAGCAGGCAACATTCCTTTGTGTGAATTACACTCAACTGCACTTGATTTGGTGTAAATAACATTACACTACACTACACCTCCTATCAGACAAAACAACTTGAGTAGTTGAGTAGTAGTCTTGTGAAGCTTCTAGCAGGTATTCATTCTGGCTGAAAGACTACATAGGTTGGATTAGCGATGGCAGATTTCAACAATGTTAGGTTATGTTTAGATGTGAGTCCCACCACTGCAGCCAGTGGTCTTTTGTGGCTCTTAACACCGTATTCTGATGGTGTAGTGATTGGTATATTTGACTGGAAATCAAGATATCCCTGGTTCTAGTCTTGTTCAGTCCATATTTTTAATTCAGAAAAATTTTAATTTGCATCTGAATTGTCTCAAATTTATTTAGGTATAACAAAAATTAGGTGTGTCCATTTATTTCCTCCTGAAGCAATTATCACAATAATGAAATGATTAAAAATGAATGTTCTCCTTTGAGTTATTGAAAATACAAGTTATTGCAGATTTACAACATTCTGTTATTCAACAAAACTAGAGGACAAGATTTCGAATTCCACTGGAAAAGTTTCCACATGACCAAGAAGCTTTTAGAAGATCGCCTGCATCAGAAAAAGTTACATCTAAGGCATGTTTTGATAGACAGAGTGATGTTACAACAGGAATTCAGAATCGAAAGCAGAAACTGTTCCTTCACCAACACCCACAGGCAAATATTGCTTGATTTATTCGAGCTTGGCACATCTAGATACAGTGAAGTAACGTAGTAGAGATGAAGGTACAATGAAACATTGAACTTTTTCATTTTGTAGGTGAGGATCGCAGCCCAGATTAAACTGAATACAGTAATTGCCTATTTTCCGTACTCATACACTGTTCTAACAGAAAAAATCAAGGAAATTTTGATAATGGATTCCCAGGCATGTCACGAGAAATTCAAGGGTTGCTTATATATTCTGATAGGTCCGAAAAATTCTCCAATAGTTGCAAGACATGACTGGACGTTCATTCAGCAATTGTGGCCATCAATAGTTAAATCAATGCCGTCAGAAAAGCCTTCCATCATCAATCTGATTACAGCTGTTACTGATATAATCGACAAATTTTTCCCTACCATTGCTATTAATTTGGTTATTCCACAGAGAACTTTGACTGCTGCTTACAGTTTGTGCAATACCATTCAAAAATGTGATTTGAGCGATTTCCAGAATCATATTAGTAATGGAGAGGTGTATTTGAGAAAGAAATCTGAAGAGCGAAGAAAAGCATATGAAGGTACCTTGGAAGCGCTGATTGATGCGTTGGAGACTGGAAATTTGTGAGTAAAATGGATGACACCCAATTACAGTTGTTTATTAATAAAAAAATACTTAGTACATAAATACAGAATCATAATCATTTATTTCAGTCAAAGACCCAATTGAGTTTGGGACATGTCACAGCACAATAAAAAATAGGTAGTACGTGGATAAAAACACAGTGAACATTATTCATGTAAAATACCGAAACTGAAGGACATGCCAAGATATTACAAGAGATTTACTTATATAAAAAAGATTCAAGTACAAACACAATGATTAAAATCACTATGTACTGAATAACTCTCTTAAATCATAGAATGAGATAGCTTTTAGAAACTTCATTGCAATATCCCCAATCTAGACGTTGGTAGTGAAGTAATTTTAAATAGAACAACAACCAGGTTCTTAGGATTACACATAGATAACAAACTGACATTCAGTAATCATGTAATAAGTATGTGTAAGAAATTAGCATCTGGCTGCTATACAGTCAGAACCATTGCCATTGAATTAGGGTATGCATCCGCTAGAACAGCTTATTTTGCCCCGCTTGAATCCCATCTCAGATATGGAATAGCTTTTTGGGGGGCATGCAGTATCACCTATTCCAGAGAGGTTTTGTTCTGCAAAAACGAGCCATGAGGTACATGTGTAGGGTGAAGCCACGAGACTCTTGTAAGGACTTGTTTAGGAAATGTAGAATCCTCACTATAATTTGTTTATACGTCCTAGAAACAGCTTGCTTGATTCACAAAAACAGACATACACTACTACTTGTATCCTCCTGATATAACACAAGGCAGACTGGCCAAGTTAAGTTGATAAAACCCCGCACCACTATGATCAAGGAATTTATACCGGGACAAAAATATATAATCATATGCCAGATGACATTAAACAAATTGAATGTAATATAAAAAGTTCCGAGCAAAAGCTAAGACAATACTAGCAGAAACACCATTTTACAGTTTGGATGAATATTTTTCACACAGGTTTTAATTGCATCTGTAAACATTTTGTTAATGTACAGTTCTTAAAATCTTGGATAGAGTAAAAACTATTTTCAAGAAGATATTTTTTCACTTTTTTTCTGAATACATTTGTGCTTGAGAGTGTCAGATCAAGTGGTAGGTGGTTATATAATTTGAAATCCAGCGAGTTACGCTTCGACATTTCGAGTCTTAAACTTTGGTTGACGAAGTTTTCCTGCATTTCTAATGGGGTAAACATGGAAGTCTGACTGAGTGGCGTATGAACTTTTATTCTTGTGAATGTGAAGTAAAGTGTGGAATATGTAGATGGAGGGCAATGGCCTTATCTTCAATTTATTGAAGAGTGGTTGGCAGTGTTCATTCAAAGGAACGCCAGCCATGATTTTGACAGCTTTTTCTTTTGCATGCGAAATGCTCTTAAGGCATTAGTAGACTTACCCCAAAGCAGTATCCCATACATTAAGTGGGTGTGAAATAATGCGTGGTATGTGGTTAGTAGTGTTTGGGGGCTTAAAACTTTCCTTATCTGACGGAGTAGAAATAATTGAGTAGATAGTTTTTTGCTGAGTGGGTCGATGTGATATATCCATTTGAGTAAATCATCAATGGTTATGCAAAGCAGTTTTACGTGGTCATTACTAGTGAGTTTGTTATTTGAGGAGATTAGGAGATTCTGGGTTTTATCCCTATTCAATTTTAATTTATAACAAGCCAACTAGTTTTCTGCTTTTTGTTCGATTTCTTCAGTCTTTTCTAGTAATATATCAATATCAGAATTAGATTTTTGTTTGAAAATATATATATTCATAAAATCTGTTGTGGAATCATCTGCTGCTGAAAGACAAACTTTTGTCGCTATTTTCCATCGCTATTTTCATTTTTCAATTTTCATGGAGAATGTTCACCTTTTCAATCAGAATTAGATTCTAACATTGTTGTATCATCTGCAAAACGGATAATTGTGCTAGGTAGTAACTGATAAAAAAATTCCTTTATATAAACAATGAATAGAACCCTGGGGCATACCATGAAACATATTTCTTTCATCTGACAAAACACCATCCACACAAACAGCTTGTTTTTTTGAGTGTAGATAAGATTGAAAAAAGTTTGAAGCTGTTCCTTGGATTCCTTAATATGCAAGTTTCTCTATTAGGATATTGTGGTTGATGCAATCAAATGATTTGCTTAGATTCCATAAAGTCAAGGAAGTGTGTTTACCACGGCATATAATAATTATAGCATTATAGCTGTGCTCTACCCGCACAGGCTATACCTTTGGGTACACTCTTCAAGTGTTTATGAGGGAGTATTATTATTATTATTATTATTTTCTAAGGATGTAGTCTGGGAAGAGTATTCCTTTTTCTATTAATACATACAAACAAATCAGTGGAATGATATTCTGCAAATAGAGGTTTGCATGAGAAACTCCGCTCTTTTTTTTGGTATGGCTCTCAATGCATTTTTTAACTAAAAATATATCTTGTGCTACTGTTGGAGTAGCTCCCCATAACAGTCTATGCCATACAATGAGGTATACTGGATTTCTGCAAAATAAAAGTCTCTCAAGCAGTGTGTATCAACAACATTTTGTTTAACTTATTTATTATGTTGTTTGTATGTTCATACCACTGTAATATGTCAGTGTAGAAAATTTACAGATACATTTCTGTCTACATCCAATAGACCAATCTTTGATCGACCAATGTTAATTCCACTAAGTAATTTGTTGTGAAACTCGAATGTTGTTGTTGTAGTGGATTTTCCTTTTCTGAATCCATTCTGTTCTTTGGGTTATAATTCATATTAATCAATGGAGTCATTAAGCCTATCAAGCATACGGTACTCCAAAACTTTTGGTTTATAGTTTTCAATACGTGATTTCTCAGAACAGAGCGTTTTTATGAGTCCTGCCATCAGTTCATTTGGGTTTTGCTAAGTCCATGGGAGTTCAGCTGCAAGATCATCTAAAAAAATGAGCTGGTGATAACACTGGTAAATATGCAAATTAAAAAAAACTTAAACCAGTTTAAAAATTGCCATATTATTGTTTTTAAATACGTGGTATTCATGACTACAGTCTACCTTATAATACGTTAAAATTCGATAAAACTGATTTTGAATTCATAATAATTTCCACTCATATTTCTGAAGTCACAAAGCAGTTATAATAAAAACTAAATATTTCTATTATTATCGCTGATGTGGAATATTTCTGAAAGTTGATACATAATCCAGATTTCTGCATGCTTAAAAAAAACTTTTACTTTTCAGGCACTGGCGCTATAACTTCATGGCTATAAATTTCATAAAGGATCTGGTACATTTCGACGTCAAATATAGTCCTAGAATCGTCAAATTTTTCCTGAACGCCTTAATCAATGAGTCCATAACTGTAAGAAAAGCTGCAATAAAAATTTTAGTTTTCATTCTAGTCCAGAACAAAACTAAGTTCAAAAAAGTTGAACTAGATCCATACAAATTTTCAAAGCCAGTAGTAAATGGAATCGTAGCACCTGGAATTCGTGAAGATAATAAATGGTTGTTATACAATAGCCTGACAGCACCAAAATCTGAGAAAGAGTGGGATGAACCTCGATACATACATGATCAATACACTGGGTATTATACTTGGCCAAAAAAATTGGAAGTGTTTGATTCATCTTCCAAACAGGTGACGGCTGCAAAGAGATTGGATAATTTAAGTGAGATAGAAGGAGAAATTTATGGTTTTTTCAGTAATGAAACCTCTGTTGCTACCCTAATTAAATATTTATCAATGGAAGAGAAGAAGGGTCAGGATAAATTCAATGCTTACAGATTTTTCACTTTTAAGGTAAATTTTCAATTAGTTTGCCAGTTGTGTTACCCAATCATCAATATGAAACATTTTTAACTTCTAAAATATTTCAATATTTGTGTTGCTCTGCTGGTTGTTATGTTGATGATTTGGTTATACAAGGTGTTTCCGAAATAGGCCTTTTCATTTAGATGAGAAAACTCGAAAGGATTATTTTATTTCCTTTAAAAAGAAAAAATATTCGCCGTCACTGCCGTTGGGGCTGTCAGGTAAACAAAGTTAGTCATTTGTCATCTAAATGAAAAGGCCTATTGGAGCAATGTTGCTATATGGAACATAATGTAACAATAAATGGAAAGATTTTTTTTTTCAAGCATTAATAAATTTTCAAAATATTGGCGCTTCTAGTTTCCTTTGTTTGAGAGGCACTGGTTTGATGCTACAGGCCACAGCGTGCTAGCCCGCTGGCAGTGTTGCAGCTCGGTTCGTGTACGCTGTAGACCTCTTAATTAGTGATTACCAAAAGTATCTTAAAAAAAACTTTAAAATTCAATAGGTCTCTCCCAAAATATATTTTTTTAAAAAAATGTGTGTTCTTCCATCTTGCTTTGTTTTGTTATCGTCTACTTCCCACTTCATTTATCGCTCCAATTTCGGAAACACCCCGTATAAACTCATGAATTATCAGTTGTTACAGAACTCATTCGTCATTTTTCACTTTTCTGTTATCACTGTTTTAAAATTTATTCATTTGTGACATTCCCAATATACCTACTAACTAATTAATTTTGAACACATTGAAATTCCAGAACCTATTCAAAATTTTCGAGGACAAGTTACTACCAGTATTTATACCTCATTTAGAAAGATTAGTTCATGATAAACTGGAATCGAGTCATAGATGTGCAGCAGAAATAATCAGCGGTATTATAAGAGGATCCAAGCATTGGGAGTTTGATAAAGTTGAGAAGCTTTGGGCTACCCTTATCCCCATATTAGAAACTGCTACTGTCAATATTTCCTCAGAAACACAAACTGACTGGGCACTTTGTTTAACAATGGGGCTAGAATCTCGTGATCCTAACAGATATCATTGGCTGTTGGAGTATTTGATGCAGGTGAGTACATTTTGATATAGGATGTTTATAAAAATGTAAATAAAAGGGCTTTAAATGGATTCTTGATGGAACATATACAAAGAAGTGGGTTCAAAATCAGTCAAAATATATTTTATTGCCACAAGTTTCAAAACTTGTAGACGAAGCTTCATTAACTGAATGTTGAAATTAATTGAATTGAAATCATAATGTTTAGAACAAATGTAAATACTATGTAATAATAATAATAATACTCCCTCATAAACACTTAATAAAGACATAACCTGTGCGGGAAGAGGACGTCTATTCTATACGATAGCAAAATTTCGAACAAAAATTTTCATCCAAAATAAAATGGCGGTACATAACGTAAGAGCTCTGTTATGAGGATCCTTTTGAATCTCAACAAATTCCAGTAAAATCATGAAATATTTTAAGGGACCTTTCTCTGTACCTGAAATTGACTTTTTATTATCAGCAGGCAGATAACAAAGCAAACTGAATAATAATAAAGGATCCTCATAGCAGAGCTCTAATGTTATGTACCGTCATTTTGTGAAAATTTTCGTCAGAAATTTCAGTATTGTATAGAAAATTGAGAGACGATTCAAGTGAGGTATAATTCGACCCCCAAAAATCTTTCAAAATAACGTCGTGCCGACATTTTTTTGTCGTCAAAATAGTACGAACTATCATTCAAACAAATAAAATTTCAAATGAAAATTCCAATTCGTTCAAAAGTTTACAGGGGTGAGGTTACTCAATAAGACTTGAAATATTATGTACTGCCATTTTGTTTTGACTGAATATATTTGTTTGAAATGTTGCTGTCATATAGAGAATTGAAAGACGTTTCGATTGAGTTATCACTCGACTCTGCATGCCATTTACAAAAATCTATCGAAATGGCCGCCAGACGCCATTTTGAATGATACATGATTTTTTTTTGTGTCAAACAGTAGCTTAGACCTACCATTTCACCTGCGGAAATAAAAAAAAATCCAATACGTTCAAAACCCAGCGGTAGGGGGGTTACTTTATGGACAGACTGTAGGCTTTCACGGCTGCCATCAAAGTTCTAGGTAATTTTCTGGTTTTCCCTTGGGCGCTAAGCACTCTTAGTGACGTTTCATCTTAACAAATAGAAGGTACAGCAAAACCCATAAACCAACCAGAACAAATCAATAAAAACTGTCATCATCTGTAAAAAATATCTTATTAAAATTTTATATTAGTTAACCTAGTGATAGGTGTTTTTTTTTAAATAAACTGTTGAATTTTAGGACCCCCTAAAGGATCCAACGTCATTTGTTTCCTGTACTCGACTGCATCTGCTCTCAGTGTCGATGAGCCAACAATCTTGGAGAAATTCCGAGATAAATAATAGGCTCCTAGAATATCTCAAGCCCCATCTGTCACATCCTTTTCAAAACATCAGGGAAAAAATCAGCACTTGTTTGGCAGTAGCGCTTTGTGAGGTTGAGCTTGGACATGGAGGTGATTGGACAAACGGATTGAAAACCAAGCGATTTTTCCAAGACATATCTTCGAATTTAGATAGATTATATAATATTTCTATAGCTAAGATAAACAGTGATGCTAATGGTGATATGAATGATTCTAGTTTGATTGATACAAGGACGGAGGAAAAGGAGTCTCTCATACGGTTATATAAAATAGGTGAGTTTTTTAAATAATAATTTTTTCTTCTGATTTCAATATTTATCTATATTTCTTTTGTTAATAGCACATAATTTTTACAAAAAAGTATATAACATGTTTAATTCACAATCACTAATGACTTATTAACCAAATTTGAATGAAAGTAAATCAGTTTATTTCCTTCAATGACAAACTTAACCCAAACTTGAAAGCTATAAAACGGGCAACATTAAAACGCGCTGTTAAAAAATGCGGTCGCAGTTGCGTTGCAGTTTGAAGTTGCCCACGTTCAAGGTGTGATTATTTTGTTTATTTTGGAAATGGCTGACCCAGAACTGAATTTAAAATTTGTCGGTTAGATAGAGAACATGAAGAACTATACAATTATGAATTTCCTAGGTACTCAAGAAAAGACGTGACATAGAAAGCATGGCAACAAGTGCTCCCTTTATGTCCTGCATGTTCTGCGGTATCGATAATAATCAATCATGTCTTCCTCATCCGATTTAACATAGTAAAAATATACACTGCTCTGCCAACTGATTGAAACTGTTTCATAGTAGTCGTATACGTGTGCGTTTCATATTAGTTGAAGACCTCCGATCAAGTAACACAACGTAGATGAGTAATTCGCCGCTCACGTCTTGAACTTTGTTTGTAAGGAACAACTTCTGAGAGAGAGGCCCCTTATAGACGAAGATAACAATAGCCGTTCCACTCACCGGCAGTGGCGTGCGTTGTTTATAGAAATATTAAGGTTCAATAAAACACAAATAATGAAAACATATGACTTACGAATGTATAACAGGCTGAAGGACCCCGGTCGGTAGCCTATTGGGTAACCAATAAAGTACTTTTATCATTTATTTGAAAACCCAATATCAGAATAGTTTTTTGCTGAGAATCTGATTGTGGTCATATTATATGGTGTGCCTTCTGAATTTCACCCCATCTTTCATTTCCTGAAGAATGAACGACACTACTTTACCAAAGAACATTACTTAATAATGAAAAATGGATTATATAATCTAATCCTCCGCTATACAATAGGTAATTCATCGATAAGTATCCAACAGAAAACAACTACTGCCGCTTACGATTGTTGAATTATATCTGTTTGATATTTGGAAATGCAATTCTTTTTGATAAATAGCTGAATTTGTTTTTCGAATCAAATGAGGAACACCTACGTACCGGTTTCATGGTACTTGCGAAGGCTAGTTCCATATTAATACGAAAAACATTTTCAGCATTTGTTGGGAATTCCTAAGATGAAAACTGAAGAATATATATGCCGCCATCTCTAGGTTCCAAGAAAAGCATTCCGACTATCGTATTTTCTTCAATATAGAGCCAAACCAAATCCTGAAGAATAAATGACACTACTTTAATTATATTATTAATTATACTATATAATCAAATATTCTGCAAAAAACCTGAACAAGTGGTACTTCTGCACCCTACGACCGTTAAATTATATCTTTTTACTTGGCAGATCGAAAAAGAAATTGAATAAACTTTATAAGCAAACCAAAATATGCAAATATTTAGGTTAGATCCTCTCAATGAAGTATTTATTAAACAAAGTTACACTTTTGAAATGTTTGAAGCAAGTCTCAAAACACAAGGGTACAAAAAATTAATAAAAGGTAACAAATACCAATTATTTAAAAATAAAGTCATAATAGTTATTACGAAACAATTCAAATGAACTGACTGATCAACACGATAAAAAAATTTTTTTTTTGGTATGTTCACAAATATCTATTTTGATTTTGGAAATGACCAAAATAGATATTTCAGTGCTACTTCAGAACTTGCTTCCCTGTTTAACAACCTTTAATATGAATAAAAGCAAAAAACATTATTGGTGAAGACATACACTTACACAAAAAATCAAAACTAAACGGAAATAACAAACCAATTGCATTTCGAAATCTCCTAAGGTGACTCAACGAAGCATAGTCAGCTGAAAGCCTCAACAGGCCTCAAAATGTGATGAAAGAATAAAACCATATGATTCTGAGAACAGCCGATTTTCCTAATTCATTCATTTTACTCTTTTCCAATTCGGTTTCTTCAGGTCTCGAATGGCGAATGATTCTCGACCGCGATAGTTACGACGGATGTTACGACACTGGTAGCTTACCTATGAAATGATATGTTTTGATCCCCAGCTTCAAATGGTTTTTTACACACTTCACAATGCTTCACCATTGTTCAATAATGAAAACTAATGATAGTAAAACTCAAATAAACTCTGAGTTTGTCCTTTATTCGCCAGCAAACACTCCTAAAACGACTCAAACAAACATAAATAAATACTATGGTGACGCTTTGTTGTTGTTTTGTCAAATATCAAATGCAGCGTTGCCCCACTGACCAGAAAGTATGAAGTAATAGAATTTCCGATCGGCGATGAAAATACTTTCGCGTTTAAATGCTCCATCAAGCTGAAATAAACGTTTCAATTGCCTATTCATGGTTATATATTCCATCCAAGAGAGTGTTTTTGGTTTTTGGATGCCATGAATATACCGACAGAAATCAAAACCTAGCTGACGTGATCTTAAAAATTGCGACAAGACAACAATGTTGTGACTTGAGTGATAATATTATGAAAAGATATTCCATTCAGGTATATTCGGATATTACTCATCTACTCTAATATTACTTGATCGGAGTTGAAGACTTGTTGCAAGATCAACTGATTTGCATACTTTGTCTCAAAACAGTCGCACCGTAGGCGGTCGGCCTTAGAGTCAAGAATTATTTGTGATTATAAATTGAAAAAGAAAGAGAAACCAACTTCGATACAAGAGATTCACAGTGTTTTCTTCAGAATATGAAATACAAGGAACTGTCACATTTACTTGATATCAACAATGACTTTTCGTCAACATATTGTTGTGTCTTCGGGTTCAAAAATAAGTGTACTCTGGTATGAACTCGCCTTTATTAGTCAAACTTCACTTGACAACACTGTAATACAAGTCACTGTCAAATCTGATACCAAAATACTAGTTTCCAAGGTAACTCAAAGTAACTTCCTAACTAACTTCATCTCACAAATGCATTGCTTTTATATACAAATAGAGTTCTAGAAAACTTAAGAAATCAATAGAACACAAATAGAATGTTCGACGATTGATCCAGAACAAAAGTTAGAGCTTCTAGATTTTTCCATCTAATTCATCGAACGATCTCGAACAATTCGAGAAGTCTTTATCAAATTTCAGGTCTGTAACACTGCCTCCTCCTTTAGGTTATTCCGTCCCGGATAACACCATCACCATTTTGGTTGTCCCTCTGGAACCAATTTGGGGGATCGTGGCCTCGGTATTCTGCTAACCTCTCGATGTGAACAACTTTGGGTTTACTCCTTGGGTTGAGCTGGATGCGGTATACCAAGTCGTTGATCTTCTTTATGATGACGTAGGGTCCTGTCCAATTTCTCTGTAGCTTGGGGCATTTTCCTTTCTTTCTCTGAGGTTGGTATAGCCAAACGGCATCACCTGGCTCGAATATAGTCCCTGGACTCTTCCTGTCGAACCTCTTTTTCATTTTATCACTGGAGATTTGAAGACGACGTCTGCAGAATTCATGAACTTGGTCCAGTCTTTCTCGCAACTCTTGGACATATTCTGGTAGGACTTTGTCCTCTGTACTTCTGGGTGGCATTCCAAACAGCAGATCGCATGGTAGTTTCATTTCTCGCCCAGTGATCAACATTGAAGGGGTATATCCGGTGGACTCATGCTGGGAACTTCGATAGGATAGGAGAAATAGTGGTACCAACTCATCCCAATCCTTTTGATTTTTGGAGATGAACATCGACAGGTACTGACTGATGGTTTTATTATGCCGTTCAACCATACCATCTGATTGTGGATGTAGGGCTGTGGTACGAGTCTTCTTCACACCTAAAATGTTCATCATTTCCTGCCATAACTCAGATTCGAAGTTTCGTCCTTGATCAGAATGTAATTCTAGTAGGACTCCATGTCTGGCTATTACATTTTCTATGAAGGCCTTTGCAACGGTCTTTGCCTCCGGTTTGGAATGGGCACAACTTCAGGCCACTTGGAGAAATAGTCCATGGCTACCATCAAGTATTTATTTCCTTGCTCGGTAACAGGAAACGGCCCAAGAATGTCAACTGCTACTCTTTTGAATGGTTCACCAGAAAGATACTGAGCCATTTTCCCTCGACTTCTAGTTTTGGGTCCCTTCTTTGAAGAACATAGGTCACATCTTCTGCACCATTCTTCTACATCACGACGACAATTCATCCAATAGAATCGTTCTCGAATTCTAGCAAGGGTCCTCTTGATTCCAAAGTGTCCACCTGCACGACTACTATGAAGTTGCTCGAGCACATCTTTAGTAAGTGCCTTCGGCAGGACCAGTTGGTACACCACAGTTGCTCCATCTGGGCTCTCCCATTTGCGATGCAATAGGCCATCACGAAGACATAGAGAATCCCATTGAGCCCAGTATCCCTTGGCAACTGCACCAAACTTGGATACTTCCTGTCACTCAGGTCTAACTCCATTTTTTAGCCAGCTTAGGACTAACTTTAAATTGTTGTCTTTCTTCTGATTCTTCCTCATATCTTCTGTGGTCCATAAATCAGATTCTTCAGACTCTACTCTTACGGTGGTAACTTGCAGAATTTCCTTGCAATGTTCAGAATTGTAAAAGTTGACTTCTTTGTTTTCAAGTTTCTGGCAATATCGGCAATGCTGTTCCAAGCATGGACGTCTTGATAATGTGTCTGCATTTCTGTGTTTCCTGCCACTGTGATGAATAACTTTGAAGTCATATTGTTGGAGTCTCTAGCCATCTCGCAACCTGACCCTCAGGTTTCTTGAAGTTCATTATCCACTGCAAAGCGCTGTGATCAGTTCTTACGAGAAAACGTCTGCCATAGAGGAAGGTATGGAAATGTTCAATGGCTTTGATTATCGATAGAAGCTCCTTTCTTGTAACGCAGTAATTCTTTTCGGCTTTGCCTAAAGTTTTACTAAAGTAGGCTATTACTTTCTCTTCGCCATCCTGTTCTTGGGATAAAACTGATCCAATGCCTTGCTGAGACGCATCACAGTCCAAAATGAAAGTGCCTTGTTCTCGTGGGTAAGCCAAAATAGGCGCAGTTGTCAATTTCTTCTTCAGTTCAGTGAACAACTGTTGGCAATCAGGGCTCCAATCAAACTGAACGTTGTTCTCAGTTAAGCGGTGGAGTGGCTTGGCAATTTTACCAAAGTCTTGAACAAACTTCCTGTAGTAGGTACATAGCCCCAGAAAACTTCTTACTTCATGTTTATCCCTAGGACGTGGCCAACTCCTAACAGCCTCGATTTTAGCAGGATCGGTCTTAATTCCTTCGGCCGAGATGACATGGCCTAAAAAATTAACTTCTTTTTGAAATAAATAACACTTCTTTGGGTTCAGTTGCAGGTTAGCATTTTCTAACCTCAAAAATACTTCTTCCAAATTATCCAGGTGTTCGTCAAATGTCCTTCCCATTACTATGACGTCATCCAAGTAGACTAGACAAATTTTCCATGTCAAACCTCTCAATAACTAGTTCCATAAGTCTCTCAAAGGTGGCGGGAGCATTGCATAATCCGAACGGAAGAACTTTGAATTGGTACAGCCCTTGTCCGGTAGAGAACGCTGTTTTTCCTCTATCATCAGGATGAACTTCCACTTGCCAATACCCACTTTTCAGATCCAACGTTGAAAACCATTTGGAACCGGATAATGTGTTTAGTGTATCATCGATTCTTGGTAATGGGTAGCTATCCTTCATCGTTACGTCATTCAATCGACGATAGTCCACGCAGAATCGGGTTGATCCATCCTTTTTAGTTACCAATACTACCGGTGAGGACCATGGGCTTGTGGTTTCTTCAATTATGTCATCCTCCATCATGTTGTTTATCATGTTGTATATCATGTCTGCTACCTCTCTCTGTTTGGCAAACGGTAATCTCCTCGGAGCCTGTCGGATTGGTCGGGCATCGCCGGTGTTGATGCGATGTTGAACTAGACTGGTACGTCCTGTCGAAGTCTCTGTCGAGAAAATGTTACGATGGCTATAAAGAAACTCTTTGGCCTTCCGCTTTTCCTCCATAGTTAAATGTTCCGTGGATTCCATCATTTTGTCTATTGTTCTCTGATCGGTGTTAGTGGTATTTCTTCGCAGTACCTGAGTGTGGTGTTCACAATTGACAACTCGAGTGACAGGTTTACAGAATCCCAATTGGTCGTTTTTCTTCAGGAGGACTTTATTTTCCGAAGTATTGGCAACCCTGACAGGAATTAGTTGTTCTGTGTTCACAAGACATCGGGCAATTAGAATTCCATCTTGGCGGTATTCATCATTTTCAATTATTCCTGTGCTCAAATCTCCAGGTTCTTTATCCATTCTGGCCATGAGGATGGTTTCGGAGTTTTTCGGAATGTGGATGTCTTCGTCAACATAAATCTTAATTGGTTGGATTTTCTCATTGTACCTGCTCAGAAAGATTTCTTCATTGCCAATCCGCAAAATTTTCTGTCTGATGTTAAGGATGAAGTCGTTTTTCTCCATGATGTCCAGACCCAAAACACATTCATCCCTTATTTCCGCAACCAACATAGAATGTTCCATGGTAATAGGTCCTATCTGGATGTGTACAAGTGTTTCCCCAATGACTGGTGCGGTTTGTCCCGTTGCCGTTTCCAAAACCATATTCCTTTTCATCGGCTTCACAGATTCTTGTATGAGGTCTGGGCGAACGACTGATCTCCAAGCTCCTGTATCAATAGTGAAGGTGCATTTCCGATCTTCTAAGTAGCCTTGTATTAGTAGACTTTGACCATTTTTCTTCAATGACGATATATGGATCTTGGGGCTTTGAACACTGAAAGTCGCCACGCGCCCCCTAGTGCCGACTAATTCTCGTTTTCCTGGTTGGGAGCAAGTCCTATTTCGGACGTTTGAGGTCTCCTTTCTGGCGTGGTCGATCTCCTGAAGGCTCCTCTGGTATATCGCCCACGTTGCTCTGTTCCTGAGCTCGGAGATCTCGATCTATCTTCGTTGCTCGCTGATGACGACCTCTTTCTTCTTGGACTTCTGGATCTCGATCTCTCCCAGCAACTCCTCTGTAGATGGCCGCTTCTCCCACAGTTATAGCAGCGCCTCTTCCTGTCTTCTGGGGAAGGCACTTGGTTGCTTAATGCTGTTATGGAGTCCAATATTTTCTTCAATAGCGCCTCGCCTGTAGGAGAATCCTCGTTGAATTTAACTTCACGTAACTTGGGCCTCGTATTTCTTGATGCGTTTTTCGCGGCCTCGAACTCCAAAGATGCTATTAGTGCTGCGCTTATGGTTTGAAGTCGTCCTAGTCGAAGGGCTTGCTGCATGTCAGTATCTCTCAAACCATCGATGAAAGTCTGCACCCCAATTTGTTCTACGAACTCCTTCGGTGCTTGTGGGTATGCCAAATTAATGAGTCGCTCTACGTCGGCTCCATACTCCTGTAGGGTTTCGTTGGATTTTTGATATCGACTCTTTAGTTGGCTCTGAAACACTTGTTTGAGATATTGCTGCCCATATCTGATTTCCAAAGCTTCAACGATTCTAGAATATTCCTTCTGATTACTCTCGGGGATGTTCTGAAGGATGTCCAATGCTTGTCCTCGTAGACACAGGACTAGAGAGGTGGCCATTTCCTCCTCGGACCAGCCGTTTGCGTTTGCTGCCGCTTCAAATTGGAGGCTTCAAAATTTTCACTTGTGTAGGCTTTATAGAAGTTGTCAGTGAGGATGGCTTTTCGCTGGTGGGGGAGATTTCCTCAGAGGGTGCAGGCTTGTGTGGAAGGTGTAGCGTTTCCAACCTCTCCTTGATCCTATCCACTTCTTCGTTGAATTTCTTGTTCACCTCTCGTGCCACCCGTTTATCTATTTTGGACAGTTCATTTTCGACGTCTTGGACCCTTCTATTGACTCCCTGGACTCCGCCTCTACTTCTTGAACTTCACCTTTGACCTCTTGAACTTCTCCTCTGACCTCTTGTTCTACTTCGGTGATTTCATTCTGGAAGCACTTTTGACTGTGACTAATACGTTGCAGAATATCAACATGTTGTTGTTGTAACTGCTGGACTAACCGCGCCTCCTGTTCCTCTTGTTCTTGTTTTCGCTTGGCTTCTTGTCCCTCTTGTTCTTGTTTTCGCTTGGCTTCTTGTTCCTCTTGTTCTTGTTTCCTTCTCAGTTCGAATTGTTGTAGAAGCTCTTGTTCTTGTTTTCGTTTGGCTTCTTGTTCCTCTTGTTCTTGTTTTCGTTTGGCTTCTTGTTCCTTTAAAAACTCAAGGATATCTGCTGATGTCGCCATCTCGTCGTAATTATTTGCACGAGTATTCACCATCAAATACTGGAAAACTGCCTTACTTTTCTTTCTTCAGTAACACTTATCCCACCGCTGTCACCAATTGTTGCGTCTTCGGGTTCAAAAATAAGTGTACTCTGGTATGAACTCGCCTTTATTAATCAAACTTCACTTGACAACACTGTAATACAAGTCACTGTCAAATCTGATACCAAAATACTAGTTTCCAAGGTAACTCAAAGTAACTTCCTAACTAACTTCATCTCACAAATGCATTGCTTTTATATACAAATAAAGTTCTAGAAAACTTAAGAAATCAATAGAACACAAATAGAATGTTCGACGATTGATCCAGAACAAAAGTTATTGCTTCTAGATTTTTCCATCTAATTCATCGAACGATCTCGAACAATTCGAGAAGTCTTTATCAAATTTCAGGTCTGTAACAATATGTAACAAAATAACCATATATCGAGACTTTATCTATTTCATTAACATATTGAGCCTTGTGGAACACCTTTAGATATATCAGAACAGTTTGATGTGGCTTCTTTCAGCTTGTTGTTAACAGTGAAGTTGACAGTGACATATTGCTGAGAAAACTGTCAATTCAGTTCTAAGGATTACCTCACATTCCATATATTTTGAAATCCTTGTTTTTAGAGCATCATTATTGATACTCGTCCGCGTCACGATATTTCAGTAGTTGTTCATAGAATTGATGAATTGTACCATTTGTAGATTTTTTGAATCAAAAGCCATGTTGATTCACAGAAAAAAATATTGTGACGCTCTACTTATTTCAGCAGACGCTCTAAAAACTCAGTACTTTTGAAAAGGTATTAGGCATAGTATTGGGCATATAATTGCAAAAAGATTAAGGTATTTTTTTGGTATAAGTAATTGGTCCAACCATCAAATCAAGTACAGCTTTGATTATAAAACCAGGAATATTATCGTAGCCAAACGACTTTTTTCAAACATCTTATTATTTGTAAAAAGCATCAGAAATATAGTATTTGCATTAGTTTGGATATAGGCGTAATTAATATATGGAATATTGCTTATAGTTTCGAGTGGACCTCAAATGAGAATTGTCTTTTTTTCTCTCGATTTTTATAGAAAACAGGAAAGCAAGATAGATTAGCTCTGCGGTCGAATGTCTTTCAGGAGCTAATTATTTATTTATTTATTAAGCGGGATATTCCAGAAAATGAAATCATGTTTTTTTAAAGAAAATTAAAAAAATGTATTTATATTTTACAAATCTCCCGTGAGTTCTAGAAAAAAATAACACTTAGTACAATAACTCAATATTTTTTTATTACTTGTCAATTATAGTTGAAGTTTTCCAATTATCTGATTATTACCCGCCAAGTTTTCAGGTAAATCATAGCAGATTTTATCTGCCTGCAATCACAGATCGTTCTCCGATCTCACCTTTTATCATCGTCGTTATAGAACATAATTAGTTCCTAAAAGACATTTGACTGCAGAGCCAATTCCATTCTACTGAAGTGCGAAAACAAAGACCATTTTATTATCAAGATAGCAGAAATGCCAACATCTGGTAAAAAGCTTTCAGACCAAAAGTGCTGTAAAATATTCAAATGTTGTAGATTTTTTTTTCGAATCGCTTAATTAAAAATAGAAAATGCAGTGGTAACATTGTCGGAAAAAATTTTTGGGCCATTTCAGTTCTGACAGCCTGAAAATTTTGCGGGAGATCTAACAAAGTTTAGGCACCTAATAATTTTTTTTCTGGTATTGAGCCCGAGACCTAAAAGGTGTCCATCATTCTAGCAAGGAACCCAATGTTCAGAGAAACCATTTCAACAGAATTGTTTGGATAAAGCCAGCAGAGTTCAGAAATTGAACCTTGATATTTTGTCCGTGTTTCCTCAGTTCGTGTGGTAGTGTTTTGCCTAGAGTGGAAAACTTCAAGATGAAAATCGTCGTACTTTGTTGGTCGAGGAGGACTATACTAGGCTATTGGCTAGTATTTGGCTGAGGAGGCTGAGCGATGTGTAGTTCGAATAGATTTGGCCCTTCTTATTTTCCACAATCAATCTTCAATAAATCCTATAGGCTTAAAACTGATGTCTTGTCTATACCGTAAAATCAAACATAATTCAATATATACTGTATTAACAAGGTCTTTTGTGTATTTGAATATTTAGTCATGATTCTGATTATAGTTTCTGCATAGGGTAAGGGTGAGTTCCCAATGTATCGTTTTTGATTTTCGCGTCGCGCGTCACGCATCACGCATTCTGATTGCCGAATTCTCGACACCATTCACTAATTCGCCAATCAGAATCCTAAGTCTGTGGAACCCTTATTAGGGTGCATGTCCAACACACTTGACTTCATTTGGAATTATTCACAAAGACTCGATTTCTGTCCGTCATTTGTAGTCTTCAAGTATGCCACTTATGAAATTAAAAGTAAACAAAGTCGTTAATGCGGTTCAAATCAATTATATATATATTGATAATTCAAATATTTCCTATTCAAACCCGAGTGAACATACTAGTTTCTTTTGTCATCAATGTCGATCTATTGTAAATAAGTTATTAATTAGTAAATATTATTAATCGACTGAATTAAAAGGTCCATTCAAATACTGTAAAGAATTAGTTGTGTTCTATATTTTACTTTTGCAACATTTTGTTCATTTCTAATACACTGACTTTTCTTACTCATTTTGTATGTTTAAAATTTTCAGTGGCTAAATTTATGACAACTACTATGGTAAGGGTAAATTACTCCGCAAGGCCAGAATTTCTGGAACTGATCCCTCTGGCAGCATTGTTCCAAAACAACGAAGTAGATGAAGAATTAGCAACTGTTTCAACTAATTTGTTGGTTGTATTATCTGAGACAGTGACCCTACCAAAGTACATTCCAAATGCTATAAAAGTGATAAAAAGAGTTGCAAAGTGTCCTTCGTGGTCGGCTAGAGCTCTAATTGCAGAGTTTTTGCCAATTTATGTGTTTTACAATATGGCTAATATTAATTCTAGTAAAGATTGGGTATTGGAAGTAAGTATATTCGGAAATCATCTCATTACTTCATGATTTTTTCTAGCATAAGCCTTTGGTTTACATATAAATTTTTTATTTTTTATGAGTTTGGTTGAAAACCCAAAAGTTGTTTTTTTAATATAGTTGAACTGAAAAAAAAAACAATTTTTTCTCAGTCTTCTTCTTCACCGAATTCCTTTCAAATTTTAACATAATAATAACGTATTAAAGAACACTTTCCTGTGGCACCCCTACATCAGATCAGTGCATGCTGTTTTGACTATCGACCTAATGATGATAAACACCTAGACTACTGCATTATTAGGCCACCAAGTATCACTAATATATCAATATGAAATCCAATATACTTGAATATTACCCAAATATTAAATATAATGGTCTGATACAAATCATAAAGAACTACCTATTAAACCAGCATTTTCAAAGGTCTTGGAAAGACTGATTTATGCAAGACTGCTTGATTTCTTGAAAGAACACAACATTCTCAGCTCGTGTCAATTTGTTTTTTTTACCAGGAGAGTCGCAAAAAAAGGCCATTAATCATTCATTGAAATACTTAGTTGATCATATTGATAAAGGATAGCTATTAACAGGTATATTATATTTCCATCTCTCCAAGGCTTTTGATTCTCTCGACCATGATATTCTTCTGGAAAACTTCAATGCTTTGGCATTAGAGGTATACCTTTGCAGTTGTTAACATCCTTCTTGACAGGAAAAAATCATTATGTTAGTATGAGGTTCGAAATCAATGGCAGAATTCAGGCATTCAATTCTTCCACTAGAAATATCAGCACTGGTGTTCCTCAGGGATCCATTCTGGGACACCTATTGTTCATTATGTATGTGAACGACCTACCTGACTGCCTATCAACTCCAGCTGTCTTCCAATATGCCGATGACACCTCATGTTTATTAATGGACAAAAATCTCGAAAACTTCGCAAACAAGGCAACACAGGTGACACATGAAATGTTGACCTGGTGTAACAATAATAAATAAATAAACCTAAACACAAAAAACAGTGTCAGTGCAGTTTTGTAACCGCTTCAAACCAAACAGAAGTGTTTTAATAAAACTCAATAATAAATAGGTTCCTGTACATTCTGATACTAAGTTCCTTGGTGTCAGTGCCGGATTTAGGGGGGGGGCTATGGGACTATCAGCCTCCGGCGGTGAATTTTAAGAGGCGGTAAAGCAAGCAGCAATATACTGGTCGCCTACGAGGCGACAAGTATATTATATTGCTTCTTGCTTTTTATAAGATGCCTCTTAACTCGTCGCCTTTTGAAACAAACGCGCAATTAGCGACCGCCGGCACCGCATCAAAAGGACTAGGTTGGGATACTGTTTTTGTGAAAATCATAACATCCACTAATAAAGCATCAGCGGTGCTTTGGACACTACAATACAAAAGAATCTTCCTATCCCTGATGATTAGTAATGCCAGTGGTGAAAGGTCATTTACAAAGAGTAAAAAAGTACCTTGGGAATTTCATGGTAGAGGATATATTGAATTGCTTATCAATTTTAAATATTTACACTGACATGTTATTAAAGCTGAATTTTGATGATGCCATTGATGAGTTTGCATAAAAAAATCAAGAAAAATATTTTAGTGTTCATCTGAAAAAAATTATATCTGTTGGTTGTTGTTAGGTTGAAAATTTGATTCGTTACCGTAATGATTTTATGTTATTGTCACATGCTGTGAAAAAAATGCAGTGAACGGGTACTTTAAAACTGACAATTGAAATTTATTATTTGGCGCCATCGTAATAGTTAGCCCCCGGCGTAAGTGAGTATAAATCCGGCACTGCTTGGTGTGGAAATTGATCGTAACCTGTCATTTGGTAATCATATCTTCCAAACTGTGAAGAACCTGAATAAAATGTGTTATGCATACGTAAACTAAACGATTCCGTGGACATTGCTGTGTTGAAAACCTACTCCTTTGCTAATGCCCAATCAATCTTAACCTATGGCTTGATTTTTTGGGGAGGATCCCAATTCGCTGATAGAGTTTTCTTGGCACCAAAAAGTGTAATACGGTGTATACTGAAAACACCCTTTTTAGAACAGTGCAGACCACTTTTCAAAAAACTCGGTGTACTACCACTTTCCTCTCTTTACATATAGAGGATACTTATTTTTGTTAAAAGTAACCCAAATCTGTTTATGACAACTGTAAATGGACATACTGATAGTGATAGAGTGCTACTTTATTCCGACAAATTGAGAATTCCAGCACACAGTACAGCCCTATTCGAAAGGGGGGCAGAGTCTAGGGGAATAAAAATTCTCAATACCTCACCTGTCAATCTTCAGTCAATTAATGGTATAAATTTATTTAAACATAAAGTTAAGGAATATTTACTTGAACATTGCTTCTACACTGTTGAAGAGTACCTTAGTTACACCTTACTTTTAACATGTTAATGTAAATAGCGTTTGACTATGTTTGTCGTTTGATATTGAAAGTTCTTTTACTTAATTTACTCAAATATGTTTTTAATAGATACTGACCATGTCAATGTCCAAATGGATCCAATGACAACAATAAATATTATTATTAAACCACATCCATGTACAATTTTGTTTACAAATTAGTCGATTTCAATCTGAGAATAGGGCTGAAAAAACTTCAATGATATGGCTACATATAAGCATGTCCCCAGTAAAGATTTGATGAGTGTCAGTATGGTAATGCTACCCTGCAGTTCCTTACTTGAAATACATTGCTGTAAGAAACACACTCTGTATTCTGGGTTTGAATTCAACTATATCATCTTCTATTATCCTACTGGATAAATTTATTATTATTATAGTGTACTTGATCAGTGAGTATCATATTACCATTGGCAACAAGAAATTTTTGTGCTAAAGTAAAGTGAATAATGACCTCAAAGATGAGTGCTTTAGGGCTCACCATATGTGTGGATACCTCATTTCAAATATTTAACTTTTTTTTACAGGTTCAGTCTATTGTGTTGGAACTATTAGAAGACAGTCAACATGAAGTTCGTGTACAAGCCGCCAAGGTTTTAAGTGGCTTACTTCACTGCCAATTTATTCCAAAACCCATTCAGTTGCTGGTAAGAAAATGTAGCTTTTGAAATGTCTTTACAGAGGTTTATTTATGTATTGTATATATTTAATACACAGGAGAAGATAACCATTTACAATCAAAATATAAAAGACAAAAAAAGTACTATTTCCAAAAACATGTTTAAATGAAATAAGACTTATACAGTAGAAACCAGGTGAGTGCGAACATGGACCCAACGTGGGCGAATTTGCTCATGCCCATTTAAACAAACGCACACGTCAACATGTCATAAGATTTTGACATATTCAAACTTTTTCATTCGAATTACATTGTTGTTTTTGGGTCATTAAATGTGAAATAGATATTCATTGCTCTCGAAATATATATCTATAATGTGTCAGAAAAAGGTAAGATTGTTGAATGGTATTATGGAGGTAACTCAATTCGTGAAATAAGAAACCTATTTATCAATGAGTTTAACAACAGACCTATACTCCGACTATTTCGACAATTCATCGTGTAATAAACAACTTTTAAAAATTTGGTTGCGTTTTCCCTAGAAAACATCAAGTTCCAGTTGATGGAGATGAAAGGGAAATGAAGGAAATAGTAGTGTTGGCAACAATCAACGAGAATCCCGATAAAACAGCTGAAGCTGTTGTGAATGAAGTAAACTTGAGTGCAACTTCAGTGAGACGAATTCTAAAAAAACATGGATACAAATCATACAAAGGTAAAAAAAACTCATACTCTTTATCGGAATGATTATTTCAAGCGAATGATGGAAATATAGCAAATGCTGATAAAAATTTCATTGAAAATATTGTTTTCATGGATGAGTCAATCTTTCCTTCACAAGGACGTCATATTCCTTCTCGTGTGCGATATTGATCCAGAGAAAATTTACATCGGTTTTACGAATTACGAACTCAGTATCCACATAAGTTGAATATTTGGGGTGGTATGTTGGGTGGAAATATGATTTGCCCATTTGTCATAGAAGGTGCATTAAATGGACCCACTGCAAATCGTGCCAGAAATAAGAAGAATAACAGGTCAAAATTTCCATAGGATTTGGTTTCAGCAAGATGGATGTTCAGCTCATAATTCTCAAGTGGTTCAACAATATTCTTTTTCTTTTCCAAATCGGCTAATCACAGGAAGAGGAATAATCTTATGGCCAGCTCGATCGCCCGATTTAGCCCCAAATGATTTTTTCCTTTGAGGGCACGTGAAATCTCTAATTTATGGTTTTGAAGAGGGTAGGTCTGATAACTAAGATCTGTTGAAGAACATTAAAAAATTCTTTCAGAAGTATTACCCCAAACGTCAGGAGTCGTTTTTATGATAATTCATGTTATTGTTTAGCACAGGAAGGGAATTTATTCGAACATCTACGTTGAAAGAATAGAAAACACAGTTCACTATTTTTCATTGAGTTACCTGCGTTTATTTTTTGGAATAAAAATGTTTTTATATTTTGCGTCATTACGAAACCCAAACAGCCTCTATTTCTAAAAGAATTTTTTCTTTTTTCGAGGAGGAACCTTCAGACGAAAGTCAATGCGCATGCGCCTGCCCAGCATGTTGTGTGTTTCATCTAATTTGATTTTTTTTTGCAAAAATGTCCTTATGCATATGCGCATATGATGTCGCTTTGCGCATCGTATTCCAAACAACACATGCTTAAAACAAAGTTACTGATATACCATACGGTTCGAACAAATATTTTAATGATTTTTCAATAATTGAAATAAGTGGAGCACGGCCCATTTCACCACGTCTTTTGTTTGATTCACGCCACGCAATAGTCAATTCCGCTACGTTAGGCCTATGTTCTCACTCGCCTGGTTCCTACTGTATACTTAAATTTTTGAACTATAATGGCCCATTTTATTTGCCTAGAGAAGCTTAAAGAAAAATCGATATCTGTAGAGTGGCATTTGTCTGATGCAGTAATGAAATCATTCCTAAGTTTGCACCATAATTAGATCAATGTGCAACCAAGGCAAATGTACTTATTCACACAGTGTCCTTGAAGGTAGATAGATTGATGTTCATTCATTATTTAGGATCAAATTATTTGTTATAGAACACGTCAGTGTTACCTATTCGTTAACATATAATGAAAAATATATATTAACTTGTGTATAGGTAAAATTAATGTTAAAATAAATAAATACAACATACATAAATTAAAGAATAGACTAACGAAACATGGAACACATAGATACATGTATGGGTGGTAGGTTATTAACAACAGCATAACAAAATGTGGAATAACTTGAAGAATTACGTCATTCAAAAAATCAGTCACTGAGTAGTAAGCTTTTTCAAGAAGGATATGTTCAACAGTACTTTTGAACATGGGTCACAGATTAGATTCCAGATGCGACAGAGTGACAAAGAAACTCGTTTTATAGAGAAATGGAAGTGACTCCGATTTATAGATCTACATATCTTGGCTTTTGCCAAATCAAGTTGAACGCGCTGGTGACGGCTGCTGCCTGAGCAGAGCAGAGTACGATGTCGATGACAGTCGCTGAGCTGTGCTCTTCCACCCGCATCCCGCTATTGCAGTGCTCAACGTGACAATGCTGACATCATCGGCATACATAAGAAATTCACATACGAAGATTTCTTTGACGATAAATATACTGAACAGTGAAGGCCCTAGGTGGGGGCCTTGTAGCACACCCGATGTACAGATGTAATCATCGGATATGCATCCGTTAAACTTGACACATAGGAGGCGATCTGATACCGCTCCTCTGGTTGGAACACTTGTCACGTACCCAATATTGGACTAGGTGGAGGCCAGTCGACTTTTCATGCACGCCATTGCGACGTAGAACCGCAAAATTATGATGACCCACCACACACAGCGAAACATGGGTGGGTACATGCTGTTGACCACCAAACAGCACTGTATTGGTACTATATGAATACTAGTGACTGCAAAAGTAGAAGACCTAGAAAAATATTTATGAATATTTGTACACTTTATTTGTACCAGTACTTCCTGTTCCATTTAAAATATGGAAGTTTTTGTCCACTTTCGGTTTAACCGGATATTTCAAATTTTCAGAATTTCGTTCCAATAGAAAAACTTCTAATGAACGGGTTACTTGATAATCTCTGTATACGTTGTTTTGGCATCAATAAATATGTCAAAATATTAATGTTCCATTTGTATGTCACAGGTTGACTTCAAGCAAAAAGCAAGAAACAAATACAAGAAAATGGAAAAAGCAACAAACAATGACATGCGACTCAAACATGCTGGAGTTCTTGGCCTGTGCGCATTCATTGAGGCTTACCCTTATGATGTACCTGATTTTCTACCAGACATTTTTGAACAGTTGAGGCCACATCTCAGTGATCCACAACCCATTCCTGTAAGTACAACAGTATTGTTGAAAAATTGGTCCTAGATTTGGCATTTATTTATTTATTTATTTACTTATTTTTTTCAGTGAATAATTGCTTATTATTTTATAGTATAGAATAAACGAGATTAACTTCAACTAAATCCTGTTTAGACAAAAATATGGCCGGACGCATAGCAACATGATGGGTTTAGGGGAGAACGGGGTACATGCGAGCTTTGAATATTGTGGTACATTTGGCAGGAAACGGGTAAACTACACGGTTAAATCATTGAGGACAAGGCGTGAATATAATTCATAATATTCTTTTTTGACTAATATATAAGCGCTTTATAGAAATACTGCCGCCATAGAACAATATACCATAGCTGAGACTAGATTCGAAGCTTGCATGGTATACAACTTTAATTGTGAATGAGTTTAAGTATTTGGTTATAGTATTGTATGCATAACGGAACACTGGTTTACAGAGCCAGAGCAATATATTTTAAAATGGAAGACTATAACATCACTTCTTCTTTCTGAAAAAGAAATAAAATACATGGTTGGTCTTGTATTTTCTCAAAAAATTCTTTGTACTGTTGTGAAATTGCCGAGATCAAACTCAAAAGTATTACAAGTTTAATTGAATGGTCATGGATAATTTTTAAAGTAATTGAATGTGTTTTAATTTGCTTCTATTGTCCCCCTAGGACTTGTTGAAATACTTGACTTGCAAAACAATTTCCAAAAATATAAGTCAATATTATGTGGTGATTTCAATATCAATTTTTTGAATACAAAGGTAAGTATAGGCCGAGTAAACAATATTGTGCCAACTTAAAGTTGGCGGCACTCTCAAAATCAAAACATTTTCCCTTGAAATCAATCGTCTTCCAGTACACGTGGACTTGTCAAAATTTGTCGACTTTGTGCGCTTTGTATTGAACAGTAACAGCATTGTTTTATGATTCGCTGAAAAATCATAAAATTTTATTGAAAGAATTTGTGGGCGGGACCAACATTATTATTATTATTATTATTACTATTATCATTATTATTATCGTCACATTTACGTTAGTTCAGGCAGTGAGCCTGATTTGAGTATTGTAATGTGAAACTGGTGCTATTAAATATTGCATAGGTCCCAAGTTATAATTACTCAGCTTCCATGCTATTTTTTGAAGGAAAACTGTTTGAAGATGAATTGCACTATATCGTTTACTTCAACTATACCCAGGCTTTTCTGAACCTTATATTAGGATTTAATAATAGTAAACAAATAAACATATAAATGAACCAACATGAATAACTTCAAGATCTTCTACACTATTGGACAATATCGTCATAAAAGGTAGTACTGAAGTATTTGTATTGTCCTAGTAGCTGGCCAAAGTTTTAAATATTATCAGGGGTAATATAATAAGTGGTATGATTATTACCGATAATTTTTTGGAATATTAATGAATTGCAATCCCAAAGCTGAAAATACAACGAGTCCGCAAGATGAGTTGTATTTTCTTGCATTGGAATCGATATTCCAAAAAATTATAGGTTTTCAATCATACCACGAATTATATTTAAGACGACAATATATCGATTTACTTCTAGCCCTATTCAACGCAATACTCTTTTCCACGGCCTCATCTATGATACCAAATGACATTTGTTCCCAACGATCACTCATATTGATAAATAAAGATAACTAGTCAAAACACATAAATTTGACGTTTATAATTTAAATCATTATTTTCACTTGACAGATAGTAAAACAAAAACTAAGCAGGTTTCTCACCGTGAAAATACAGTGACAAGCTATATTTTCACTGTAGTTCCGATTCTATTGGCTGAATTTCAAAATTTGAAATCCACTGACTGGTTGTTGAGCAAGAAAATATATTGTCATTGTATTATTTAGGAGTGAAATAATAAAATGAACTTACAATACAAAGGTACCCCATATCAAAACTTTGTATATTATATCCGCATACTTCAAAAACCACCACAAGTTTTAAATAAAAATTTTTAGGCATAATAACATAAACAGTTTTGAAAGAGAAATAAACTGAAAGAAACAAACGAGAGTGAAATTATAAGGATCAAGGAACAAACAGTAATCAAGTGTTAATCAAACTATGAAAATTATCATAGATAATTCCTTTCTATTTTCACTTATTTTATGAATATTATCTGGAAATTTATTTTTATTTTTTAACGGGACTATCAACTGTTAGTAAAGTGCAACAAGTTAGTAATATAGGTCTTCAATAGATTTGATATTTTTTTTAACTATTTTTTTATGCTGCATACAAATAGGTAAACCTTTTACATGTATACAGTTTGAACATATGAATAGTGTAAATAATATAAATATAAATAAAAATAAAATTATAAAACTAGACGTAAGAAATTCAGTTAGATTTTAAACAACACTTGAAAATATTTTATAGTTCTCAAATAAAGAAATGTCACTTTTCATAGCCAAGAAGTAAAAATGTATGTAATTACAATTCCAAATCTATTATTTTTTTCTTTGCAGGCAACTATACGAAAAACTTTGGGAAATTTCAAACGAACACACCACAATAACTGGGAAATGCATAAACTCAAATTCACAGAAGAAGAACTTTGTCTTCTCAGCGACCTCACAGTGCCTCCAAGCTATTATGTGTAGCACTTCAGTTGAAAAAAATAGGTTATAAAGTTTAATAGTTTTCATTTACTCCACAGTAGCTTGATGAAAAAATACAAGGTATATTCAAGAATTATTAAATTTTTATATGCCATGACTCACAAGGAACTCATTTCATATTTCGGGAAACAAAAATCAGAACAACTTTACCATTCCTTGTATAATATTCATATGGTTTTAAAATGAGTCGATATGAAATTGGCGACTTTTTTTCTTGGGAACTAATTGTGATACATTTTTATTGGAATCTTTTTTAATCATTTTTATTATATCCACTTTATATGTTTTTTAATGGTATCATAAATATGATTGATTTCAATGATTACCATTTAAGTTAACACCAAATGTGGGATAAGATAATATAATATCACATTTCTCTCTGAAAAGTGTTAACATTTACATAAATCGGTTATAACTTTTGATTTAACAATTAATGACTAAACCTTATCATGATTAACTGAATCATTGTCAGTAATACAACTTCAATCTTCAAATTTGTGTACCAACTTTATATTTTTTCATCATGACCACTTCTCTTTCTACATGGGATAGGTTTTTCTGAATAATATTTATCGAAGAGTGACTTTATTTTATTGTTTTAATAAACAAGTTTTAAGCAAAGTGATTTTTATTACTTCTGTTCGTTTCTCCTTGAACTTGATAATAAAAAGTATCATTGTTTGGCTTGACCAACTCTAGAGGTAGCAGAATCAAGGTGAAACAAGTTATATTGTCTAGTGCGATGACTATCGTTAAAATTGAATTTTATTTATAATATTGACAGACATTTTTAAGGTATTTATTTTATACAATTTGTCTGAAGAATTTTTTTTATTGCATCTAGTTTATTAGTTGGTATATCAAATGGAATACAAAACAATACTTGAAAAGATTTGCTATATAATGCAAATATTTTATTAAAATTATTTTAGGAACATGATCCCTAAATATTTATCAAATAGGTAATAAAACCAAGTATGTGAGAAGATAGAATCATATTTATAATTCTATTGTCAAATTTTCCTCTTCTCAGAGCAATTGGACATATTTTCTTCATTTAGATTTCAATGTTTGTCCCATTTCTATTTTTCATTAATCCAAATACCAAGATACTTTATTTGTTCAGTTCGGTTCAATACTTCATTTTTGATATTTAGAACACCACTTATAAAATATTAAATGAAGACAACACTTCTTCAGTGAAAAATGTATACAAAAAAATGAATGGCAAGCCAACGTCATCCATAGAAAGAAAAACATATTGAACCCTTGCTCACAAAAGCAGAGAGCACAAGCCGTGTTTCTTACCACAGAAAACCCCCACATTTCTCTGGATTACCAAAAATTCACAAACCAACACATCCCTTGAGACCCATTGTTAGTTCAATTGGTTGTCCATGCCAAAAACTTGCAAGATACCTACTCAAGATTTTAAAACCGATATCTGATAATGGAAATAGTTTTATAAAAAACACTCCCCATTTCTTAGAAAAACTAAATGAATTACAAATTAATGATAGAGATATTCTGGTTAGTTTTGATGTTGAAAGCTTATTCACAAACGTACCAATTGAAAAAATTCTAGAAATTGTCAAAACTAAATTAGAAAGACATCATTGAATACTAGAACAAAATTGAATGTCGATTCTATCATTGAACTCATAAAACTCAACTGAAGAAACATATTTCCAATTTAAAAATGAATTTTATCAACGAGACTTTGGTATGGCAATGGAATATTTTGGAGAATGTTTCGTTGAAACGTACCAGAATGGACCCAGGGTATGGTGGAGATATGTTGATGTGTTTGCTGTTTGGAATCAGAGTAGAGATGACTTGGATGTTTTCTTAGTTTACATAAATGAACAAGAACCAGCAATAACATTCACATTAGAAACAGAAAAACATGATTAACTTCCTTTCTTAGATGTTCTGATAAAAAAAAATCAACATCTCGAGTCAACACAACTGTTTATAGAAAGAAAACACATACCAACAAATATCTCCACTATAACTCTAATCATCACACCAGCGTGAAAAAAGGAATTGTGAAATGTCTTTACAACAGAGCAAAAGTGGTTTGCAATTCAATACAAGATCTGAAAGAAGAATTGAATTTTATTAAGTTCGTTCTCAAGGAAAATGCTTATCCAAATCAATTCATGGAAAAAACCATTAATGAAATTGAAAATAGTAATACACTTTACAATCGAACAACACAACACACAGAAGTACAACATCCCCATACATGTTGAAAAGGGGAACATTCTCCATGAAAATTGAAAAATGAAAAATGTGATTTATTTGTAATATCTAACAGAAAACAACTACTTCCCCGGCACAAGCCACGCTGGACATTGAACATGAATATCTCCCAAGAGGTTATCTTGAACGATGGAAAATAGCGACTAAAGTTTGTATTTCAGTCTCAGATGATTCCACAACAGATTTTATGAATGTCATATTCATATTTTCGAACTAAAATCCCCATACACATCCAACAACCAACATTATATCTTATGTTCCTGGACTCTGAAAAAATAAAACGCATTGACCATAGGTATGATGCAAGAACAACATTTAAAACAACCAATACACTGAGATCAATACTCACGCATACAAAACCCAAAAACACTGATGAATGTTCAAAAAATTGTGTTTACAACATACCTTGTTCGTGTGGTAAGAGTTATATAGGTGAAACATCAAGACCATTGATTGTGTGCCAGGAAGAACATAAAAGTTACATCAGAAATCGAAAAATAACAGGTTCGAAAATATCCTAACATTTTGAAAAGGGGAACATTCTCCATGAAAATTGAAAAATGTGATTTATTTGTAATATCTAACAGAAAACAACTACTTCCCCGGCACAAGCCACGCTGGACATTGAACTACATCTGATAGATATTCTGAAAAGAATCTAACTGAAAAGGAAAGAAAAAATCTGAAAGTGAAAATTTGCATTTTCATTCAGATATCTGACTTTTTTAATTCTTTCTAGTTTTCCTTGAAAAAATCATTAAATAAATTAGATAAGGAGAATGTTATTAAAAAATATCACTCACAGAAATCGTTCATTTCATTGAAGCAAGGTTCGCTTCTCTCGCATTTAATCCCCAATACATTTTGGTCGACAAAAATGAATGAAAATGCAAATTTTCACTTTTAGATTTTTTCTTTCCTTTTCAGTTAGATTCTTTTCACAATATCTATCAGATGTAGTTCAATGTCCAGCGTGGCTTGTGCCGGGGAAGTAGTTGTTTTCTGTTAGATATTACAAATAAATCACATTTTTCAATTTTCATGGAGAATGTTCCCCTTTTCAACATGAATACCTCCCAAGAGGTTATCTTGAACGATGGAAAATAGCGACTAAAGTTTGTCTTTCAGTCGCAGATGATTCCACAATAGATTTTATGAATTTCCTATTCATATTTTCGAACTAATATCCTAACATATTCTGATGGCGATCATATGATGGAATGGAATAATAATAAAATTTTACTGAGAGAATCAAATCAAGAAAAAAGAAAGTTGAAGGAAACTGGGTGCATTCTTTTATTTAACAACTGCTTTTCAACAAATTCCATCGAAATGGACCGCACCTGGTTACCTCTCCTCAGAGATGAAATGAGAACTAATATAATGGTGATTGATTGATACAAAACACCCTATGTATCCAGATAGCAAATGTCAATCAAAAGAATGTATGGCAGATTTCATTTGACTCTGCCAAAGAAAGATCTTATTATTTCCAAACTAATTGAAATACTGTTTTCAGCGTCTTTTCAGCAAGTTTTATAACGGAGGCAGATACAGTCTCCGAAACGTCAACATTTTTCGAAAGAGATAAGTATTTTTTGGTTAATTTAATCTCATTTTTTCAGATAGGCTAATTCTGTGTAGGATACGTTACTGACAAAAATTTATTTCATTCACGTCATTCGCGTCTTGTGAACGCAGTAACTTATCGGGCAAATTAATTACACTTGTACAGATTTCCTTGGATTAACATTTTTTCATTTTCAGATTGTGAAATGTTAAAAACCAAAAAATCATGTCAAGGAAATAATTCAATTTCCTTCACAAAATCAAACTTTTAATCAATATTCCTTTTGCTTATTTTAACAGTTTTTGCTTAACAACTAATTTAAATCAAAATTATATGCACAACTAAATGTTATACAGGGTGATCAGAAAATGCTGATTTCTAAAGCTCTCTGTATAACATTTTCATTGTATACAACTCTCTTGGTAACTATTGTTCTAACGGGTACATAGCCAATCGTCCCTCCTACTAATGTATTATCCAGTGTTTTTCAAAAACTGATCATAGCAAAGCCATAAGTGTTTGACATTATAATAGTGTTCTCAAACTAAGGGCAATAACAAAAAATTGGAAAAATTAACGGAGGAAATTTTTAACCACAGGGTGAATTTTAAAACAATCACTTTTTTGTAAATTTTGTCACGTAGCATTTGTCTCATACTATATATCAATTTCGGACCAGAAGTATGTCGAATGGTTCATAGTCAAGTATCCCTAAAGCTCAAAATATAAAATAAAAATATACCAAAGTTACCAAAAAACCTATGACTTTTGTACTCACCCTGTACAAAATGTTGAATTTGTCAATTTTAATATATTCAAACGATGAGAATTTTAGTATGTTATTTGGTTCCGTCACATCTTTATTGTATAGAGTTATTTAAGATTTTCATTTTGAATAATGCTTGACTCATCCTGTATCCTGTATCTAACAATATTTTTTATCAAAAACCAGTTTAAAATTATTGTACTATTGGCAGGTAATATTTGTCGGACAAAACATTTTTATTTCAGATGGTTTTCTAAGGGCAATATAACTTGAAAGAAATGGCCACTTTCCGACTTCGACACCCTGTATCTCGAAAACTAGCCATAGGATTGAGTTGGGTCCGTGGACACTTTTGTTCAGGAGGACATATTTTACATCCCAAAAATTCAGAAAAATTGACCGGTGACAATTTTCCCATAAGGCTGCTGCCTCTGGTCCTTCGAGTTCTTCAAGTGTCACTGATTCACTGTACAAGAAGAAATAAGAATGCATGATATTAAACAGCCACCTTAACACACTATCGTTTTGTCGTTTTTGCGACTAGATTGATAAGTATACATCTGCTTATCTTTACGGATCTACAGTGACTGGCAGAAAGTACGCATCATATGGTAAATTTTTTTATTAATAAATTTTGACAAATATCCATATGTGCTATCGTTTCTGCATCAAAAGAAACCCCAAAAGACGTTGTACAGTGCCGTTCAAAATTTGAACAATTTTAACATTATTTCTCAAAATACACTTGTTTGAGAAAATATCGAAAAATATCATTCGGTGAAGATGTTCAGAATGACATTTTATAGTTGTCACAAAAAAAAATTACATTTCTGACGAATAAACTCATTAGTATAGCCAAAAACTGATATGTTAAATATGGTTTTGTAAATATTCGCAAAGCTATTTCTATTTTATTTAGAGAAAATCATTGAATTTCCCATGTGTTCAGCTGCTTCATAAGAGGTCACTGAAATATCTTCAGGACATTATAATCCAAATACTGTTTTACACCTTCAGGGCCAACTGCGCAGATGTGATTTAAATATTTATTTATTTTTTTAAATTGGTTTATTATGTTTTCTTAAGATTTTTGGTATTAATAGACATATAGATATTATGTGCATTTTCGAAATTTTCCACGTCCACTGCAATGACAGAGCCCGTATAAGGTTAAATTTTAACTTGAAGAACATGAATTTAGAAAGTAACATTATTTGTGAAATTTCACACAATTTCAATTTTTCATTTGAATAAAAAATAAATTGATTTTTGGCAAATTGTTGGAATCATACATACCTATGATATTTTGTTGATTGTAGATTCTCGTTATGTAAACAATTAAATACATTTTAAAGATATTCCAGAGACCTCTTATGAAGCAGCTGAACACATGGCAAATTCACATATTTCAAATATTCTCCGAATAAAATAGAAATAGCTTGCGAATCTTTACAAAACCAAATTTGAAATATTAGTTGTTGTCTTTACTAATGTTTCTTCGTCAGAAATGAACTTTTGCAAATAGAATTTTTTATTCCAGATCTTTTTCAAAATTTGTACATAGCTATAAAATTTCATTCTGAACATTTGACAATGAACAATGACATTTTTCGTTTTTCGATATTTTCTCAAACAAGTGTATTTGAGAACAATTTCCCGCCAAACACGAAAAGATGAACGGAACTGTACGTCTTTAGGGGTTTCTTTTGATGCAGAAGCGATCAAGCATATCGATTTTTGTCAAAATTTATTATTAAAAAAAGTTCCCATATGATGCGTACTTTCTGACGGTCACTGTATGAACTGCAGTTGAGCACCCGAAATTGCGAGGAGTGTTGATTTGACTCATCTGAACCACTGCTTCCCAGAGTCAATTGCCGCTATGTTGAATGGTTCCCTTGACTAGTAGAGTCTCAGTCTCGCCCACCTGTCATAATATGTGGTTGACTGTCTTCTCTATCACACATAGCAGGCAGGGCCAACGTTTTACGAGCAAAATTTCTTCCACATCTGTATGCTTTAGAGAAGACTTTGGATATATTCTAATGTAATTTCAATCAGAAAACTGATTTAAGGTGAAATAATACTCTTGATAATAAATATTAATTTAATTCATCTAATAAAATATATTGTATAAAAGTAAATGACTTTTAAAATATCTTGGCATGCTTTAAAATATTTTTCAGGTTAAACAACTGAAATGGATGCCAACCACAAAAAACTTCATAAATAATCTCATATGAAACCGCAAAAAAACCATAATTTCACTTGCGCTTGAATAAATTATTCTACCGTTTATACAAGGTGATTCAGAATTGTAATGCTAAAAATTAATATCAATTTTCTCCCAAATCAACACAAAGCTGGTTTGGTAATTATTATGAAATTTACCAAGTTTATGGTTTGAACCACACTGGAAGTTTAAAACTCAAAGTTTTGTTTTGCGTTTGGATGGCATTTTCAAGAGAGCAGACTACGGAGACTCAATCTGCCTACTTTCTGATCTCCAAAGGTGGACCTGATGGGTTAATCTGCCTACTCTCTGATATCAAGTATTTGAAGCTGTTTGACTGGTGGGGGACTGACTTTGCTTTGCTAGTTGGCGAACCCTGCTTATTCGACGGGGTATTTTCATGGCTGCGGTGCATCTTGTGGAGTTGACATTGGTGGAAAAAGGGCTTTTCCAGCGAATGTCATCCTTGTTATTCAGTCGATTGGGTAGTTTTTCAGTTTCAATGTTCTTATAACTCTGAGGCAATGTTTTTGGTGTTGTAGAAATCTATGGAATGACTGGTTTGGATGAAATGTACTAATTTGGAGCTATTAATCAGCACTTTCAACTGAAGGGTGTTGATAGGCTTGAAATTGGATGTTTAACTTTCCCTATACCGGGTGGAAACTAAATCACTGGCCAAAGGGTCATTCAGTTATTTTTCAAGATAGACTTTTTCCATTTGGAACAAAGATATAGGTTCTTACAACCTATAGTTTCCATAAAAAAACAATTGAATATTACTTCCGGTTTTACCGAGAACAGACAGACCTAGGTCGAGAATTATAAATGGAACCTTTCTCAAGTCATTTGATAGAGCAAAAAATTGCCTTTTTAATGACATATCACAGGAAGACATTTGTTTTCGAATGGCGACGCAAGAGACATTTTACTAAAATCAATATGGCAGAACTGTGATGTAATCGATCGAAATTTCATGATAGATAGATAGATAAGATAGATAATTTATTCATCATTGAAGTTTTACACATTGGTAGTACAAAACTTATCAGACTAGTCAAACAGGAATCAGACATACACATGTCCTAATGACGAAATAAATAAAATAAAATAGGTAGAACGAGACATTAAAAATTACATTCACAATTAGTCACCTTACGGTGTTAACAATCCAAGAATTCATTCATTGAATAAAAAGCATTAGCACTCAAATAATTGAGAAGTCTTGATTTAAACAAATTAAAATTACTAGTATTTCCAAGAATACCAACAGCATGGTTGTAACATATTACACCTTGGTGAAAGTGTGAATTTTGTGATCAAACAACTTAATGAAATAACAAATCAATGAAGCACTTCGATTAGTTTTTGATGAAACATGCCAACATTTTGTTTCATTGCCAATCAGGATTTCTTTTAGTAATTTTTTAAAATTACATTAATTCTCTAACATTTTAAAGAGGAAATGTATAAGTCAGTATCTACAGATAAATGCTTGACACACTACATCTCTGAATGACTCTCTGGCCAATGCAGCACGGAATTTTATACACACATTGGTTTTCTTTTGAAATGTGTTGATCTGATGAGGTAAGATACTTTTTGATGATGTAAAGCCACATGGAAACATCTAAAAACAGCTCCACAAATTCCCAAAACTTGGAAGCAAACTACAACAGATTGGAGGCCCCAAGTTTTCTTAATTTATATCAAAGGTGTCTTGTGAAAGACAAAAAAACTGCAATCATAAACAATTTTTACCAAAAAACAAAAACTATCCTACCTCATCAGATCAACAAAGGCCCAAATTATACAGAAAACCACGATGTATATGAAATTTTGTGCTCTACATACCACCTCCCGTATAGGAAAAACATCCAAACAGATCCATTTTCGAAACTCTCAACACTCCTCATCGATAATCGTGATACTATACTATAGTTTGTAAATTGTAGATAGCGACACATCGTACATTTTCAGGTTTTTACGGGATTTTTTAAAATGAGAAGGAGTTGTGAGAAAGAGGCAAAGTAAAACTTGATTTGAAGCCTAAGTACGCAGCTGATTTGTTTTATTCCTTGCCCTGCTTTATATGAATCATGAACCATACAACCTATGAGTCACTATCAACAATTTAAGAACTGAAGTATACCTCCTTATTATCCCAACATTCATTCAATCGGGTCATTCCATAGATTTTAACAACAAAACCATCGCTCCAGTAGAAGCAAAAATTAAAAATGACTGACCGTCAAAGATGACAACTCCTTCTTCCAAAAATAATTTCAACTCCACAAGAAGCATGCCGAATGAACGGATGCAGCCAACTGACTAAATTGACCAATACCCAAAAAACACACCAACTCCCTTCTCTCAACCAGATATAATAACTCATGTTCAACGAGGATCTGAGACCTTTTGGGAACAGAATGTGGGCACTCTGACGCCTTGATCAGGAATGCAGACTGGGGCACTGTAGTTAACACTCTTGAAGATGAATATAGTGGAGTTTTATTCCAACACCAGACCACTATTTTGAACACCTGGAGACGTGATTATTTGGAGATTGAACACATTGGTTTGGTGTTGGGATAAAACTCCAGTATACATTATTACACCTAAGGTTCCAAACAGTGCAATGCAAGTACTCTTGAAGATGACGTTGAAATGTAATCCAAAACGTAGAGTTTTAAAATTCTAACGCGGTACTACCCGTGAACTTGGTGAAATTTGATATTTGTGACCATGTAAATCTTTGTAAACATATATCTAGTGTCCTTCAAAGACTTGGTATCATATGATAAGAACTTTCAATAAAAAAAATGGAAATTGGATTACTCGGACTGGGTCACGTGATTTCCGCAACCTGCCAAAAGTTTTTTTTCAAAAAGTAAAAAAATATTAAAGAGAAAAGTTGCTTCTATTCCGATTCTGCAAATTTAAACGTTCTTTTCATAATTTTGAGACTTTGAAATGGATCAAAAAATTTTTAAAAATATTAAAATGCAAAAAATGGTCCACTCGCGTATCTCTGATGAATTAAAAAAATGTAAGTTTGACCAAACTGATTTATACCACTAGCTTTATCATGCCACTAAGATATAATTACTTAATATCAATGAAAACGTGTTTTTCTTTAAGAAAATGAGAAAATCGTTTCAAATTTAAGTTGTGTTGATGCATGGTTAAGCATTTAGGATACAAATAATTTTAATCGATTTTCGTCAGTACCAATTGATGTCAAACTCATAAAAAAACAAATGAACTACCTCACGTATCTAACCAAATTTCAGGAATTTTTACACAACAAATCGATTGGAATAAATTTCAATAAAAATGTGCAGTTATTAAAAAATGGAAGAAACTAAGACATGCAGTAGAACATTCAAATTGGGAATGTATGCGTGAAATCGGAATAGACGCCACTTTTCTCCTTATTCAAACACATGAGCCTATTTTAATAGATTACTTAAGAATAAAAATATTTTGACATATTTTTAAAGCGCTACTTAACGCCCAAGTTCAATTTCGGAAAAAATAATTAATAAAATATGATGCCAAAACTTAGGAGGACAGTGTATATAATTGTATTAAGGTGGTGTATAATTCTATATTTGTGACTGAAGCAAGTTTCTATTGATATTTCTAATATAATAAATACTAATCAAAATCTCTAAAAGCTAGACAGCCAATAATAAAACTTTGCAGGATGAACTGCCATGGGGTAAACCCTACATAGCAGGGTTTCCATAATTCATTTTAAAAATAGTCCACTGCTTTCAGTATTACTAGAGGACTATTTAGAATATCAGGAATAATGAATAATAATATCAGAAAATATAGTTCACCTTCCTACATCTGTTGATCATCGATGGTCATTTGATTTATTCTTTTTACCAAATAAGGACAGTTATACAATTTCAACATTATTTTTGTTGACTCCTCACTTATGATGCCACGAACATGATACCTGCAACAGACAGTTCATAAAATAGCACCATTCTTCTTGGAAGAACCAAGTTCATCAATACTTCTCAATCATTAAGCAAATATGGAAATCCAGCCATACTTGGCAGACAAATTTTCAATCACCCTGTACTACTTTGAAATTTGCTAAGAATGTGAGGCTTGTTCACAGTGTACATAATTGTAAATCAAACAGTTTATCAAACAAATTATGTAAATACTATTGGACTGGATCGAGCATATCTTTGAGACGCTTCATAACATGTGAACCAATATCTTGTACTTCTGGCCACTGTCGTAAAACAAAAGCTATTCCTATCACTATTACCACTGTTGAAAGAATCCTCAACCTAAAAAAAAGTAGTTACTTGAACATCAGCTGGAACATGAAAAGCAAAGATTAATCTTGAGATCGCGATGTTTACAAAAAAACGCAAATACAAGTATGTTTCTAAAAATTTTATACAGTGTATAAATTCATGAATTAATGCGATCTATACAGTGCGGCTTTTAATAAAAAATGGTGATTGCCCAACAGGGGGAGCGGGGGGACACATCAACTCAAAATTTTTAAATGGCATGGGGTGTCAATGGCACATCGTCGAAAAGGAAATTCAATTCTCTTTACATCCATTTAAATGTTTTTGAATTTCGTTAATATTTTTTTTGCAATTCAAATTCGAAATATCAAATATAAATGCGGATCTGAATACCTCGATAAATGAAACCAAACTTTTTTTGAAGGGTATTACCCATACTACTTTTTAAGAGAAGAAACATTTCAATTACTCGACAGATGGCGCTGGGGGCTCATTGAATTAAAAATTTCGAAAGGCATAAAAATCGAAATTGGGAAAAAAATTATAAACAAAATTTAAAAATATTTAGATGGTTGTAAAGAGAATTGAATTCTCTTTTCAACGATATGCCACAAATTCATAAACATTATATTTTATTTGCACGTGAAATATTTTGCTCCGCATATAATATAAGTTATTAAGCAGTTTTACACCAACAAAATTACTGATTTTTATATCAAAGTAATCCTGATAACATGCACTGTGAGTTTTTATAAACAGATTATGAATCCCAGTTAGAATTTGATTAGTAAATTAAAATTATCGATATCTTATCATGACAAATCAGAAATAAATAGTGAATAAAAAACAGCAGTCTACGGTTCCCATTAAAAAGTGAGCTTTTTGCATTTTCGCGATAAAACTGTATTACCAGTGAAGTGCGTTTTAAAATCATTTTAAGAATATATTGTGAATACAATGGGCGAGGAGAATTGTAAGATTTGCAATCTGCAGATAAAGGACACAAAGGAATCAGTTTGTTGTGACAGCTGTAAAGGTTATGCTCATTTCAATTCCACAAAAGAAAAAAATTGCTCAGGCATTTCCACCACCGAGTAACGAGCTACAACTCTACAGAACCGCAGTATCATTTTCTTTTGTTTGGAATGCAGAGAAGCATTCAAGAGTGTTCCTCTTTTCATTCGCCAGATAAAAGAACTTAGTAATGAAGTCAAATCTCTGAAAAACGATCTGGAAAATTTAAAAAAGGAGAAAGTTGAATGTGATGTAAAAATTGCGTCTTTGGAAGAAAGAGTCAATAATACCATTCACACTATGGATTGTGAAGAATATATTTCGGAAATGCTTGAACGGCAGCGAAGATCGTCGAATATCATGATTGCTAGTATTAAGGAATTTGCAGCAGAATCGACTCAACAACAAATCGAGGAAGATGTGAGTACAGTAAAAAACATTTTGAAAGATTTCAACGTGTATTTATCTCAAATAAAAGTATTTCGTCTTGGGAAACCTCTTCCAGGCAAGAATAGAATTATAAAAGTAATATTAAATAATCCACATGAAGCAATGAAAATTCTTAAAAATAAGAGGAGCTTAGTACCCAGGCTCAAAATATTTTCCGACCAAACAAAAAGGCAAAGAGACTATTACATCACTATAAAGAGACAGCTTGATGAAATGGTAGCTGATGGGGATAATTCAAAAATTATAAAATATATAAATAACAAGCCTACAATTGTGGATAAAATCTCATCAGTGCAAAAAAACATGTGAAGTATCCTGATATACAAATGAACTGTGATATAATATATGTGAATATTCAAAGTTTTTTAGCAAATAAGGTAGAAGTTATTGAAAACATTTCTTGTTATAATCCAGCATTAATGTTATTCAGCGAGAGTCGAACTACTTGTGATATCGATTCTTCTGAGCTCAATATCACAAATTACAATGTGAAGAGATGTGATTCCACATCTCGCCACACAGGTGGTGTACTACTTTTTATACGAAACGATTTGAATTATAAAGTAAAGGAAAAGTATAGTTTAGATGGAAATTACTGGTGTAAAACAGTATTAATAAATAATAAGAAAAATAAATTGTTAGTTGGTGCACTGTATCATTCGCCGAATGCTAGTCATTCAATATTCCTTAATGATTTCGAAATGTTATGTGATGATTTCTTTGTGAGTAATGTGAAAAGCATCCTAGTTGGAGATTTTAATTTAAATTATTTAAGCGATGAATATTACTGCTCAAAAATGAGAAATATTCTTAATATGTATGGAATTCAACAATTAGTAAAATATTTTACCAGATGTACACTCAGTAGTTCGACTATCGTAGACTATGTTCTAACTAACTTTGAAAATATTTCTGTAACTGTTCATGATATACCTAAAATAACAGATCACTCTATTATAACCATCGATTTATTTTCAAAAAAATTTTCAAAAAAATGAAAAGGTTCAAAAAACATACAGGAATTTAGGAGAAAAAAAAAACACAAAATAAATTTGGAATTGATAACGTGTGATTTTAAATTAAATTGTGTAGATGTCGATGAGTTGTATGAAGATATAACTCATAAATGTGAATCTGTCATAAACAAAATAGCACCAACAAGAATATTTCAATGCAACAACAATAGTTTACCATACTATGATCATGAATTTGATGAATTGAAGATTAAATCTAGGGAGAGAGACCAGACATATAGACTGTTCAGGATAAATAGTACAGAAGCTAATTGGTCAAATTTCAAAATTATCAGGAATGACTATGTTAATCTATTGAAAAATAAAAAGCAACAGTACTACGACAATATTGATTCGAATAAAAATAATGCAATAAAAATGTGGAAAACTTTGAAAAATATTATCAATCCAAAGAGCTCTGATAATTATTTCAATAATGGCAAACAAAGAAATTGAAGACAGATTTAATAATTAATTTGTGGACAGCATAAGTGATGTGATAAATTCCATCAAGGATGGTGATGGGGAATGTATTAATACATATGAATATGACTATACTATTAGCGAATTTAAACAACTTGAACTCTCTGAGCTGAGGATTATAATTAATGAAATAGAAAATAAGTCAGGAAATGAGTTGATTGACACAAAAGTAATAAAATTATATTTTCAAATGATTGGTCATGTATTACTACATTTTATTAATACTTCACTTTATTATGGGGTTTTTCCAGAGAAATTAAAAAATAGCATTGTAGTGCCTATTCAGAAAGTGATGGGTTCAACAAAAACATGGGAATTTAGACCAATAAATACTCTACCTTGTGTAGAAAAAATTCTTGAAGTTGTTGTTCATAAACAACTTTTGGAATATTTTAACAAAAACAACATACTTATGTTGAATCAATCGGGATTCAGAGCCAACCACTCTTGTGAATCTGCATTGCAGTTAACTATTACCAATTGGAAACAAGCCATAGATAGAGGAGAATATGTTATTTCGATATTTCTAGATCTTAAACGTGCTTTTGAGACTATTGATCGTTCAATATTGTTGAAGAAACTTGAGAGTTATGGTATTGTTGGAACAGTACTAAAGTGGCTTCAAAACTATTTATCTGATAGAAAGCAAATAACAAAGATAAGCAATACGTTTTCAGAACCAATTATAAATAATTTTGGTGTTCCACAAGGTAGTGTTTTGGGACCACTCCTTTTTTAAATATATATCAATGATATCAATTTTCATCATGAGTGTAACTTTATAAACCTATTTGCTGATGATACACTTCTTTCAGTATCGAGTGACAACCTAAATCATGCTGTAGAAAAAATGAACGAACCATTGTCACTAGTTAGTACGTGCCTAAATAACAACAGGCTCAAGCTGAACACTAGCAAAACTAAAGCAATGATTTTGACAACATCTTTTAGATATTCTAACATCAATATCAACAACTATACTCTTACCATAGACAATGAGACCATAGAATTTGTGAAAGAATTCAAATATCTCGGATTCATGATTGACAACATTCTGTCATTTGACTCTCATTTCTCGTACATTTATAAAAAAATATGTAAAAAATTATTCTTCTTTAGTAGAATTTCGCAAAATATCTCGAGTTTTTCTAAAATTACTGTATTTAATACAATCATACAACCACATTTCGACTACTGTGCGAGCTTATTGTATGCCTTTGCTGTGAACAAAATAAATGCACTTCAAAAGCTTCAAAACAGGGGAATGAGAATAATATTGAAATGTAACAGATACACTAACATCTCCCTTATGCTTGACACATTACAGTGGCTACCAGTTTCTGACAGATTTTACTTAAATGCTATGATTTATATCTTTAAAATAACTCACAACATGGTACCTACCTATCTAAATGAATTTCTCAAATATAGTAGTCAAATCCATGGTTATCATACGAGAAATAAAGACAATTTTTATATATCACGTGTCAATATGTGTAATACAATGAAGTCCCTATTTTATAAGGGCTTGAAGGAATATAATGAACTACCTGAAATCATTAACGATTCTAAAACAGTTGTTGAGTTCAAAAGAAATCTAGTTGTTCATATTAGAAGATAAACCACCATTTTTGTTCAGAAATACAAATGAAGGTATTTATATCAAGTTTTATTTATAGTAAGTGTTATATATATATATATATGTATATATATATGACCTAATGATTGGTCATTTTATTGTATATTCTGTATCGTAATTGTAAACTTAGTTTATATGTTTTTTTTTGTTCAGAATATTTTGTACCTACAAATTTTTCGTGTATTAGGATTTCCTATTTCAATAAATTTCATTCATTCATTCACTGCTCCCCCATGCCATTTAAAAAGTTTGAGTTGATGCCCCCCCCCCGTGCCCACTGTTGAGCAATCACCATATTTTTTATCTCAAAAAGTAGTATTGGTGAAACCCTCAAAACGGTTTTTTATTAATGTTTCTACATTGAAAAGTTAACAGGGGGGGGGGACTATTGAAAGCCGCATAAAGAGAACTAAAAGTAGCATGATTTTGAAAATTTGTAGAGATGGTGAAGGAAATATTGAGAATAATTTCTACTGGACAGACATCTTATGTTATTTTCAATGGCACTTCCTGAATTTTACAATATTTTTGGATTTCTCTCATACCCTAATCAAAGTGATTTTTTTTTCAAATGAAAAACTTATTTTTCCTTCTCATGATCCAATTCTATTATGAAAATGAGCCATAGTTGTAATTCATTTCCCTAAACCCAATACCCATAATTTCGAAAATTTTCCTTATTATTACCTAATTCTTCATACTGCCTGAAATTTTGGTTTGTCTAATAAGCTGGGGATATCTACCGACAAACATATTGAAGTTGTTTACTGCCATATTCAGAATTTGAAAAAGTGCAATATGGCTCCTGTTAATAATAAAGAATTACTTAATTTATTATTGATTGATGCCGAATGTAATTAAATTTTCACAAAAACATGTGATATAGATTATTCCTATTTTCATGGCAATGAGTAATAATAATAATCCGCCGGCCGCTGATCGGGTGGAAATCTTCTGGAAGAACAATCCGATAACCCCGGAAGAAGTTCGACGAGCCCTCAAAGACTCAAAGAACTTCGCTGCTCCAGGCCCTAATGGGTTAAACAACTATTGGTGGAAAAAATTCCCCAGTACCCACCACCATTTGGAAAGAGTTTTTAACTCTTGGTTAGATGGGGAGCAGCAGATTCCGGATTGGTCTGACGAAGGGCGAACCTTTCGCATTCCCAAAAACGGAGATTTGTCTGATCCAAAGAATTATAATTTTATACGCGCGAATACTCTTCGCAGTTAATCCGGTGTATGAACGGATATAGGGTGAAAGAGAGGGGTCGCTGGCTGCAAGGAGAACCTGCTCATTGACAGATGTATAACGCAGGACTCCGTGCAGTATAAGCGAAACCTTTCGATGGCCTGGATCGATTACCGCAAGGCATTTGATACAACATCTCATGAGCTAATCATGCAGTTGCGGTGCACGATCAAATAGTGAGATGCACTGAACAACTGATGCCGCTCTGGAAGACTCGCTTCACCATAAGATCTGGTCAAGTCAGAGTCCAAACAGATCAGGTAATCTTCAGAAGGGGCGTATTTCAGGGAGACTTCCCCAGCCCTCTACTCTTCTGCATCTCACTATTGCCATTGTCTGTTGCACTCAGGGACTCAGGATAACCCGTAGATACAACTGCGGCACCCCCAGCAACCGGAGGCATAAGGTCACCCATTTATTTTATATGGATGACCTCAAACTGTATGCCTCTGAAGAAAGGGACCTACATCAGTCCTTAAGGGTGGTGCAAGAGTACACGCGTGCTGGAATTCGGGATTGACAAATGTGCCACGGTTCATCTCAAAAGAGGACGATGCGAGGGATACGGAGAGGATGTCCAGCTCGTTGACGGAAGCATCCTACATCATCTTGATGCCGGAGAGACGTATACCTACTGGGGAGTGGAGCAACGCCGCTCCCAAGAGGTAAACACAGTTAAAAACTCTCTCCGCGGCAAGTATCAGCACAAACTCCGACAGATCTGGTCATCAGAACTGTCGGCGAAGAACAAAGTTGCTGCGACTAATATGTTTGTCGTTCCGATTCTACTCTACTCTTTTGGAGTAGTGAAATGGACTCAAGAAAAGCTGCGACAACTCGACGTTAAAACTCAAAAAATGATGCATCTTCATAGGAACTTGCATCCTAAATCGTCCGTTCCACGGTTATACTTCCCCAGACAACAGGGAAGCCGAGGACTTATGAGTTTGGAGTGCCTACATAACAGAATGGTGCTGGATGGAGCCTGTAAAGTCATCAGGAGTTCAGATCCCCTTCTCTGCATGGTCTGCGACCATGAAAAAGCAGGGATTGGAGCAATTCTTTTCAAGGCAGCAATCCGGACAGCCGATAAACTTGGTCTCGTATTCGACACTGAATGGGCGAACCCAAACTCTGTCACTGAGTTGGAACCCGTTCAGCAAAAAGCTCACATCAAAAATGCAGAGACTGTGGTCCTTCTGCAGCTGCACAAGAATAAGCCAATGCATGGGGTCTTCTTCAAGAACATTGAAGACCTTGGCTTATCCAAAAACCTGACCTCTGCTTTCCTCAGGTCAAGTGAGCTGAAGTCGGAGACCGAGGGTTCATAAAAGCCTGCCAGGATGATGTCTTCAACACTCTGTTCTATCGTAGCCGTGTGATGGGTATAAAGGTGTCCAACACACAATTATTTCTACTTTATCTATTTCCATCTTTATTTTTAACAGTATTAGAAAAGAGTCATATATGTAGGACTCTAGTTATTAGTTAGTAACATTATTTATTTATGGATCTATTATTGTTGTTTATTGATTCATTATTATTATTATCAGTATTATTATTACTGTAACACTGTATTATTATTGTATGTATATTAGGATTTCCTAAATAAACGTATTCATTCATTCAACACTAGATGCAGAGCATGTCGTGGGGCGCCTAAGATATGCATATTCAGCATATGAGGTCTCAGCCTATATCCACAGGCATAACGCGACCCTACGAGTGTTGTACTACCATCTACGACACTCGTACGGTATAGACGAGACACTGGTGTTGCCTCATGCTCCGGGGGATATTGAGTTCGTTGTGGAGAATGAGAAGTGCCGAATATATTGGAACTACTCATTCCCACCCTCAGGCAAATACAAGCCAATAAGCCTGATGTAGTCCTCCTCGGCCATCAAAGTAAGACCATTTTCGTCATGGAGTTTTCGGCTACTGGCGAAACGAACATCGTCCGAAAAGAGAAGGAGAAACGGACTTAATATCAAGACTTATTCTTTGAACTACGCAGGCTCTACCCAAACCATTTGGGTAAAATGGTGGTTCTTATTATAGGGGTCCTTGGTCGTATGATGGACACACTCGAACTTAAAAATTATACAGGCTTGCCGTATTATGGCAGAAATCTTAGCCAGACGAATGCAGAAACCCATCATCCTTGATTCACTGCGTCTGCTCAGGGCACATGATTCTCGGACACAGTAATCACTCCCCTACGGACGTGGGAAATGGTTATTTGGGTAAACGATCCAGCGCGCCCTCGGGATCCATGGCGCTCTGGGGCGACTTACTGATTTTTTGTGGCATCTTCCGTTTTCAACTGTAGGAAAACCCGGAAAACCTACAGCATCACCAAGGGTGGTCGGTTTGCACTCAAAGCTATTTATTTATTTATTTATTTATCCAACACATGACAGTTATTACTGTCATTATTAATGTCATTTTTGACAAGTAAACTATCAAATAACACACTAGTGAGTTATAATCCATGTAATCCATGTAAAAAAAATTTAAAAATGTGAATATATGTATATGAATATGTAATTGATGTCACAGGTAGTCAGCTATTCAATTCTATTTTTACAATGATTTTTAAACGTGTTCAGTGAAATTCCTAATATGTCACAGTTGAGTGAGTTTGCTTCTCGCAAAAATCTAGATATGGGAGAGTAGTAGCCAGAGTTATTCCGATGATTAGGGACAATGAAAAGATCATTTTTCCTAGTTAATCGAACAGGAACTCGAAAATGAGATTTCATGTAATAGATCTTTACATTTAATGTCACCTGATATGATTTTATAGAGTTATTAGATAATTGCTTGTTCTACGGTAAGAACGGGTGTTAAGATTCATAATATCTGAATAAGAATACTCTCCATATGTCAGGTCTAATTTAAAGGCGACATGTCTGAGGAACCTATTTTGTACTGCTTCAATATTAGTAATATGTATTTTGTAGCACTAGATGAAACATATTGCTTTCAACTCCTAAGAATTTTTCACATATTTGTATGATGCTAGTCAACATTACTTATAGTATACAGTATTTGCGAAATGCTGGACTATTTATAATCTATTTTCATTTTATGAAATTGTGGCCTCCAGTATATTCATAGAAATTGAGTAATATTACGGAATATCCCCGAAATTACGGGTTTTTGAGAAGTTAAACAGAACTAGGGCCCATATATAATAGAATTGAATCATGAAAAGAGAAAGTGTGTTTTCCATTTGAAAAAAAAATTGAGATACTCATTTCTCACTGACTCTCTGGATCAATTTTTTTCATACCCTGTAAATTATTCAGTTGATGTAATTATGTTGAGTGATCCGCTCAAACCTCATTCTTACACAATTCAATAGGCCAGGGTTTTTCTAGAAAAACACAAATTACTCAAAAACGATTCATTTTGAGTAAAGGGGATGATACATGAATTTGAATCAGAATTAACAGATGAGTTAAAAATTTTGATAAATACAGGGTGTCCTACTGAAAATAACAAAGATAACGTACATCACTACAGGAGAACAATGTTTGGCTTATGCTTTTTACACAACCTCATCTTAAATAGAATAGACTATCCAGCACTACTAGAAAGCATTGATTTTAATATTTCTAAACGGACCAGGCACAGTGAGTTGTTTCGGGTTCCTTTTCATCCTAGAAACTATGGGTTTCATAACCTGATTTCTAGAGTGATGAGGGATTGGAACCAGCTTGCTGATGAATTGGATCTGTTTGGAACACCTCTAGCTACCTTCAAGCTTAAATTAAAATCCTTGTAGACTTCGTCTTAGCCATTTTTTTATATTCGAAAACCTGTATCTATTTTGATTCAAATGTAATTTATTAGTATATATTTAATATTTAAGTAATGTTAGTCTTAAGTGTATTGTATCACGATTTCTAATGTTGTATTTTACTGGGGTTACCCGTTTACTATAAATAACTAAAGTGTCACTGTCTTTAGGAATGTTTAGAATCATGCTACTTTTATTTCTCTTTTTATATAAATAGGTAGTAAAAATTTGTCCCATAAATACTGGGCAAAGAACAATTTATCCATTAGCAGAGTTGACTATAAATTTCAATAATAAGTTTGACTTTGACACATTTGTAATACAAGGAATACAATGACCTAATACAATTGAGAAATCAGAAAAATATATGAAACATAAACAAAACACTGTGAAAAAATATTTACTCTGTAATACCACCTCATACAGTTGTACAAAAATACTGACTATTGCAAATTTTTCTGACATAATCCCAAATTCCCTGACTTTTTCCTGGCATTATTGAAAAAAATTATGTTCCCTGACATTTTAAGATTCACAGGTTTTCCAGGTTGGTGGCAACACTGTAATAATAACACTAACCAAACTTTTCGATAAACTTTGGGTATTTGCAGAATCTTCATTTATAAAATTATTTTATTGTTTCGTACAAAATTCATTAATTTTTGGAGACCGCTTTCGATCTAATAGGTCATCATCAGTGCTTGCTCGACTGGTTAGTACAAGAAGAATCAAAATAGATATTGACAATCACACTAAACTTATTAAATAAACTAAAATATAAATTTTTATCTTCTTGAGCTAACCTGATAAGCAAGCACTGATAATAACCTACTAGGTCGAAACTTCTGTGAAAAATAATAAATTTGCAAGAAATAATCAAATATTTTATTGATTCTACAGTGATACAGTGACAGTGTGACCCACTTAAGACCGGAGCATCCTTATAAAATTTACATTTTACAACCGATTGGATTGATTTGTTTTGTGGCGAATACAGTGGTTTAGTTAGAATTTTTCTAACAAAATCGATAGTATTTTTTTTAGAATTTTGACCTTGAAAATCAGATTAGTTGGCCCTGGAAATAGAGGCTTATTCATGAAATTTGGTGTCCTAGTAGACTTTTTGAATGTCTACCCAATGAAAAAAAAAAAAAAAAAATCATTCCAAAAGGTTGAAAAATGTATATTTTATAAGGGTGCTTTGGTCTTAAGTGGGTCAACAATCTCACCTTGCTAGCCCTTTAAAAACACAATTCGAAGTATCAGTTCATATTACATAATAACAAATAATCTTTCTCACCTTGTACGAAGAAAGGGCATTATGATACCAGCACCTGTCGCTACCAACAATAATATAACTTGAAGTACAGTGAGCAGAACATTAATGAGTTTAACAACGAGAGCTCTTGCATTCGAATTATCTAAACCTTCCAATGTGACATATTGTTGCTGCTGAAGAGCTTGGTGTTCCATTTTTTGAATCTGAAAAAAATACTATGAAAAAATACTGTTCAATCTACCAGTGAATGACAGCAAAATTATTCCGACATTCATAACAGAAGTTGTGAATTCAAAGTATGAGAGTAATTATGGAATGTAACTTTTGAATAGAATTTTAATTTAGTAGATTGGAAAGCTCATATGAAATGGAATAAACACATTGAATACACAGCAAACAAACTCGGCAGGATATCATGTGGAATAAGATTGGTCAATAAACACTTAGAGAAAGAAGGCACGTTTTTTAATTTACCGGTGGCTCCACCAATCCACCAACTGCGTTTTTATATTCGTTGATGGATGTCAGTTTGACGTTGCAACGCGTTTTTTTATTACTGTTGCATCAACCTAAATTGCAAACCATTCAATCGATGTTTCGAGGTGGTGGACAAATTTGGTGGATTGGGAAATGACAGCTTAATCTCAAAAAATTAATAACAGCGTTGGAGAATAGTATTAAAAAATTGAAGAAATGGATGATTTAATTGAGAATGAATTAGGATACATAACAAAGTATTGACTGCACTACTAGCGTCATAAATTGAGAAATTTCAAGTGATATGTACATTATTACACATCATAAATGTTAAATTTCACAACGAATAATTTTTTTCAGATGCTAATAAGTGAGTGCAACACTTTTCAATATATTTTCTATCTTGACAATTTTTACCGATACAACAATAAGTCAGTTGTCAGATGTGAAGAACTGCGTTTTTTAATGTACCATTTGTGACAACACCACGTCGGTGCAGCGTTGACTGACATCAGCTCATCAATGGTAAATATACGGTGGAAATAAAAACGTGCCTACAATCTGTAAAAACGCTTTACCATGCCAACTTCGAATCAGTTGCTATATACGGCATTATTTTCTAGGGAAGCAAAAGTAACTAACATTGAAAGGATTTTTGTTATCCAGAAAAGAACTCTCATAATAATCAATAATATGAAACACAATGAAACATGTAGATCTGTATTTGAAAACAACGACATAATGACAATTTTTGATCTGTATATCTTCTATGAATGCCTGATGTTTTTATTTAAAAATTAAACATTTATTCAGTAGTCGTGTGGTTCACACACATACCAAACACGCAGAAATTACCTCACATATCCTGTACATAAACTAACCTGGTCAGAAAAAATGCCTCACTATATGGCAATAAAATGTTACAACCATTTAACGAACAAAGTCAAAAATATTAATGTACTGAGTAGACTCAAAAAAATAAAAAATAAAAAATAAAAAACGTTCATTGAACTAGAACCTTATAATACAGTGAGTTTAAAAAGTTTGCACCATATGGGATTGAATTTATCCTATGCTATCTTAAACTGGGGTCATTCCCCCAATATTATCACAGGTTTAAAGTATCGAGATTGTTGTAGAAATAGTTTTACAGAATTGAGACTCCTTACACTTCCATGTACATTTATATTTCACTGTCTAACCTACATAAAACTGAACCTAGTAAACTTCAGATCACATTGTGTTATTCACTCATATTCAACTAGAAATAGAGATAATTTAGTCCTCAGCTACCACAGGTTGCCTAAGAAGGAGTGCTGATTACTATGGCATAAAAAATTTTAATGCTCTTCCAATAGAGGTCAAAAACCTAAATTTTAACTATTTTAAAACCAAAGTCAAAACGTATCCCTTGAAAAATGCGTTCTATTCCATCGAAGAGTATCTAGAAAGTGACTTTAATATGTATATGTATTCATTACTATATTTTGATGTTTGTCTTCCTATGTATTGCTACCAATTAGTATCATACCCGATAAGCTGTATCCTACTATTGACATGTTTTATACTATTTATGTACTATTTTTAGCATTATTTTCTTTCTTTTTTTTATATCTGATTTGTAAAAGCACTTAAGTGTAATACTTTGCCAATAAATGAACTAAACTAAACTAAACTAAACTATTTTTTGTGCTTCCCTGTTTGGAAATTTAGAATTCTGACAACCTGAATACATACCAAGGCACCCATTTTTTTGAAGAATAAAATTTTCTGATAAATGGATAATAAAAAAGTTTTCCATGTTGTGCAAACTTTTTGAAACTCACTGTATGAATGATTATCAAAATTACCAAATATAAAATGTACAATTTTTCTCCTCTAACGCCATATCATTCTGTGCCGCCTGTTACAAAAATTATAATTGTCAGCTCAATTATGAAATAAAGATATTTATTATTATTATTATTATTGATCAGTTGAACTCAATGACTATCAAAATATATGAATCTCCAACATGTACACTCCTCATATATTGATGCCAAGACAAACAATCGTCAATTACCATAGGTCATTGCCTTGGTCATTGTATCCGACGCCTTGTCATAAGTTGTTATAAAAACTGTCATAAGAAAAATACTCGAAATTAGTTATTAGAGAAGCAGTAAAATATATATCATATCATAAATAATACAATAGTCATAGTGAGAAGAACTAGAATAAGTATTGAACCGCCCAGCCAGAAACTAATTCGGACCAAGAGATTTTTAAGAGTGACATTTTTTTTTTTTTTTGACAAGACATTTCTCGATATGGAACAGTTTATAGACCAGTGAATATGAATATAAGAGAACCAGATTATATCGAATAAAAAACATGTTAACAGCAAGAAGAAAAGAAAAAAATAGAAAGAATTTTTGCAGAACCACCCAGGGCACTGAATTAGAAGAGTCCTGTAACGAAGACATTATGGAATTCACCCAAATAGATTATAAAAAGCAAAATAAAGAAAGTGACACCGTGGAAACTATAATACATCTAAAAGAAGAAAATTTATTACTGAGAAAAATAATTTCTGACAAAGAATCAATTATCACAGAAATGGCAAGAAATATAAAATTACTAACCAAAGAAAATTGTTCCTTACAAGTAAATTATGATCTGATTCTTTCTAATATTGTAGAAAAGGATACGATTATGGAGAGCCTAAACAAAATAAATGGAAGAATGGATATTTTGGAAAAGAACAATGCCAATATATCAACACCATAATTTTCTGAAATCCTACAATCAACCAAATGTAGAAACAAGATCAGTAAAAGTGAAGCATTAATAGTAAAATCAAAAATTACTCAAGAAGCCAAAAAAACTCAAAATGATTTAGAAAAAAATGTTCATGTAAGTGTATTGTATTGGCATTAAATCATTGAAAAAAACCAGAGATGGCGGTGTAGAAATTCAATGTAGGGATAAAGAAGATGGTCAGAAAATCAAAGAAATAATCAATGACAAATTACCTCAGCAATATATATTAGAAATCAAACAACTATTGAAACCAAAGATTAAAATTCCAAATATGAAGATAGATCGTTCGAAAACAAAGGAAGAATTAGAGGAAGAAATTAAAAGCCAAAATAGAATAATACAGGATGATGATTATTTTCATACTGAATTCATAAAAAATTTCAGTGATAGATGCTGTTCGACTGTATTTGCAGAGGTTGGCGGAAAATTATTGAACAAAATTATACAAAACCATAATAAATTGTTCGTAGGTTGGCCAAACATTACAGTGTACGAAAACAATCACTTGTCACAATGTAAGAAATCTTTCCGTTATAAACATAATCATATCAAATGTAAGAATGAGATAACATGTCCACACTGTGCTGATAATCATATAATGGAATCATGTGAAAACCTTGAAAAATTGAAATATGTCAATTGTGCTTTTTCCAATTCAATGTTTCAGAACCAAAAAAGGAGGAGGCGTTGGAATTTTTGTTCATGGTGATTTGGAATTCGAAGTTTTGGAAACATTAGAAACTGAAGTTAATTACTCAGCGATTGAACTGAAATACCCAGATATGATCATTTCAACAATTTCCAAACCACCAAAATTCAATAATGTCAATTTTTTAAATATATTGGAAGAAAAAATGAACAATATTAATACATTCAATAAAAAATGTTTCTTTTTTGAAGATATGAACATCAACATATTGAATGATGACAATAACTCCAAGAGTATACTAGACGTTTATACTTCCAACAATTTTGATCTATGTAATAAAAAAAAAATTCCAACAAGATGTGGGGCAAGGAGTGCAACACTGATAGACCATATTTTAACCAACAAAAAAGAAGAACTAAATTTATCTGTGAGAGATAATTCTATTAGTGACCACAAAATTCAAATTTTAAGTACAGTTTATAAAGGGAAAAAGAAATCAGTATACAGTGATAGCCACTTCAAATACTATGATAAAAAAAATTGACGAATGAACTATTGAATTTCCAAAATTCTATGAAAAATTTTGAAGATCCCAATGTTTTATATAATGAATTACTTGATATTTTTCATTCCTGTACCCAATCAAGAACTATCAGAATTAAAAGAGAGTCCAAAATCTGGTACACAAGTGAAATAGCTAAATTGATAAAATTACGAGACAAATCTTTTCGGCAAAAGAAACATAATCCTGGAAATGAATATTATAGTAATTTATATGACTATCAAAATAAACTTGTTAAAAAGACAATAAGGACTACAAAGAAGATATATTACGAAGAAAATTTTTCGGAAGCTACACCTAAAGATAAATGGAAAACAATTAATAATATATTGCGTAACAGTCCCAAGAATAGCAGTTCAATACAATCCATCAAAATCAATGACAAAACAATTGAAAACCCGGTAGAAATTTGTGAAGAATTTAATAAACATTTTGTCACTGTTGGAGAAAGGCTAGCATCTAAAATTCCTGTGTCAACCCAAGATTTCTCAGTAAAAACGGCGGCATCATCGATATTCCTAGCACCTCCAAGTGAAGAAGAAATTTTGAATATTATTGAGAAACTGAACCCTAGGAAAGCTTTCGGATTTGACGAGATTGACGTTAAAATTGTAAAAATTGTCAAATCTGAAATTGCATCAATTTTAGCATACATGTTTTCAAAATCATTTGAGTTAGCAATAATACTAGATCAAATGAAAATTGCTTTGGTATCACCCATATATAAAAATGGTAAAAAAAACGATTTAAATAATTTTAGGCCTATATCCATACTTCCAATCTTTTCCAAAATATTAGAAAAACTAGTTAATTGTAGGCTCTATGATTATTTGGAAGAAAAAAATATTTGATCACCAATATAGATTTCGTAGATCCAGAGATACAGACAGAGTAACACAAGATGTAATATCCTTCATTCAAGAAAAAGTTGAGTGGTAAAAAATGTGCCATATTATCTCTAGACTTATGTAAAGATTTTGACACTGTTGACCATGACATTTTATTGAGAAAATTGGATAAAGTTGGTATTAGAGGGCATGTTCATAATTGGTTTATAAACTTTTTAACCAATAGGAAACAGTATGTGTGTATTGGAGAAAATAGAAGTCAGTATAAGAATGTGAATTATGGGGTACCACAAGGATCTGTATTAGGACCAGTACTATTCCTAATTTATATCAATTCTATTTCCTTTTTGAAACTGAAAGGGGCCCTTAAATTATTTGCAAATGATACAACAATAATTTATTTTGGACCTGACCTAAAATTCATTGAAAGTAATATCAAGTACGATATTTCCAGGATTCTGTCATGGTTACAGTGTCATAAATTAACATTAAATTTTTCTAAATCCTCATACATGTTTATATCAACAAAAATAATGGGAAACACGTTCCACCTATAGAATTTGAAAATAATCACATAATATACAAAAATTGTATAAAATTTTTAGGTCTTTATATTGATGAAACTCTCAGTTGGCAAAAGCATATAGAAATTATCCGAAAAATATCACCCATTATCGGTATTCTTTATAAAATTAGAAGGTACTTGAAAAGAAAAATTTTAATGGATATTTACTTCAGTTTCATATATTCTAGATTGCAATATTTAGTTTCTATATGGGGATCTGCCAAAGCTTCTGTATTAAAACCACTTAAAAAACTGCAAAACAAATCAATGAAATGCATTTACAAATTACCTCATTTAGAACCCACTAAAAATTTATATATACCAAAAAATTTATTGAATTTGGATTCACTTTATAAATTGGGGGTGTGTTCATTTATTCATCTTAGTAGAATAAAAAAGAAATAACCAGTTTAAATTTTCATGATAACATTGCAAATCATAATTATAGAACAAGGAATGTTCATGAACTGCAAACTAATAGAATCAGGATTGAAATTGGAAAAAAATATATAATGCATGATGGTATACTTATTTATAATAAACTACCAAGCACATTGAGAAATATTAAATGCTCTTCAAAATTTAAGTACAAATTAAAACAATATTATAAGAAATTAATCTGATTTGACAAATTATTATATGTATTTGTATACATACTTTTTTGTTTTGTTCAAGAAATTTAATTTTGATGTTTCCCTAATATAAGCAGCATATGTTTCTTGGGAATAATAAAGTTATTATTATTATTAAATTGTCTACACTGATGTCGGTAGGCACCTAAAACTGAAGTCTATTCATGGTCTACTTGTCTATTTTCCAATCAGATCTAATTTTTACTCAAGAAACCAGTCATTGGATAGTTTAACAATCATTTTTAAATTTATAATTATCATGACATATTATACTTCTCGATGTAATCCTCAATATGAAGTCATTTGCATATATTATGAACAAAATTGGTTGGTTCAGTTATACTTCATTGAGGAATACCTCTGTTGAATATTAATTTTTCTGAATAGGATAATGAGGTTATTTTTTTGAATATAATTTTCTTTTCTCCCATCGACGTAGTTTCGGACAGTGTTTGCCGGACTGGCACAGTATTGTTACAGCTACTTACTTTAGTTTGACAATGCTCCAACATTTCGTGTATATCTCTGAGTCGTTCTTCACTTTGATATTGCACTTTTTCTTCCATATCCGCCATGGCTTGTTTCAGATTTTCCACTTCATTTTGATGAAGTTCAGTTAGGTCATTTATCTGCTCCTCCAGTCTTTCAGTTCTGAACCTTTCTTCCTGAAATGTAAAATTATGATGCCAAAATCACAAGAGTAAATTATCAGGCACTTTTGCAAATTTATTTAAGTCATTGATAAAGTGTATTGCACTGCGAGTACATTAATGAAGAAGTATGGCTTATAATAATATAATTTTTATTATTATATTTTCGTGTAATTTATGTTACACAATCTGCAAATATAACAAATTCAGTAGAGTACTCAAATTTAATTTTTAAAAAGTGTTTTTTTTTTTAATTTAAGCTTTGAAAAAAAATTTAAGAAGGTCTTGGCATTTTGAATTTTACTTAAAAGTTATGGCGGTAATCGATATTTTTCTTTACTAATTACCCAAGGAAAAGTTTTATAAAATACATTTCAATCACAGAAAATTGGAATAAAGTGTCCATTGAACATGGTTATACTCACTTGTAAAGAAGAAGTCAAATCGTGAATCTCCGTTTGCAGAGATTTTACTAAATCAAAGCTTTCCCTTAAATTATCTAATTGATCCTGAACTAGTCTCACTTTTTTATTCACATCCAAGAATTTGTCATGTTGACATGTTTCTTGTGCTCTTCCATATCTGAAACAAGTAAGAAAAATTTGGTAAACAGTTCACCAATCAATAAACGCTGTATGTTATGTATAGTATAGTGAATTATTGAAGTCCTATTATGAATTCAGATAAACGTCCAATTTGGTAAAATTATAACGATGACTAAGAGACACATGATGACTAAGAGGACACATTGTATGTCCATTTTCGAAAATGTGACATTATGACTTTTAATACAATCAAGGGGAAATCTTTATGATGACCTCATATAGTACATTCACACGAAACTGTTTACTGAAGTTTCTGTCATAACAATCAGGACTTTTCCAGTAGAAAAAACATAAATTGAGAAATCTATAAATTGATTTTACCCATAACTACTTTTTTGGACATACAATATTTGTTGTCTTAGCCATCGATAATATAGATAAGACAGGTGTACAGGTAAATTATTAATTACGAAACTTTTACACAATAGTTATCGTAGGTAATACAACAAGTGTATTGGTGATTATCGAAATAAAAATTCCTTCGACTTTGAGAAACAAATTATGTTGCTTGGCAACCAGCGCGAGTGTGGTTTCCTAAAGCAACATAATTTGTTTGAAAAAAAGATGGAATTTATGATAATCATCGGTACACGAGTTGTATTTGTTAAGACTATTCCATGAATGAAATCAAATCATTTTTATTTATTATTAATGTTAATATTGAAACGGCTCATGTCATTTATTTTTAAGTTTGAATTTGAATCAACAATTTTTGTTGTTTTCCTTCATTCATGTGACAGCCTACTACTGAATTCAACCTGGAACACTAATCCCACATTCAAATTCTAAAACTATGCAACTAAAAAAACATAAATATCAAATTGAGGACTGCCGTCATAATGAAGAAAGCCGTCTGCAAAAGTACTATTTGGAGTAAACTGCGCAGAGCAGCTGTCTTGGTATTTCAAACTTCCCGCTATTTCAGTGACCATTCACAGGGCGCGTCTTTCGTTGGTTGTCTTTAGGTGTGTTCGCGTTCATAAAACAAACAGTCTGAAACCATCGGATGCATGAGCAGTTTCACAGAACTGTACGCATTCTTTGAGTTCTGTGGGACTAGGCATACTTGTGACGGTTTCGGGTTTCGGACAGTTTATTTTGTGAACGCGTCGAACGCGAACAAGCCTATTATAAATTGTTTAGTTCATTGGTAGATAGATAGTGACTCATCGTTTATTTTCATGCTTTCACGGGAATTGAAAGGGCGGAGTTTTGGTTTACGTGTATGCAAAAATTTTTCGAAAAGTTGATATGAATGAAAAGTGAAGCGTATCATGGTTTTGGTCAAAGTTCGGTGTTGTGTCAAAAATTTGTCAAAAATTGTGAAGTTGATGTGAATTAATAGTTAGTGCTCATCATGGTTTGGGTCAAAGTTCGGTGTTGTGTCATTATACCAACTTGCTGGTGGGTTAAGTTTGTTTTATAAAACAACCAATGACGAAGCGAACTACAAAGGTATCTAATAGCCAATCAAGTGCCGAGTTACAAAATCGAAAACATGCTGTTTTCAATTATCAATATGAAAATTTCCACCAATCAAAAACGCGTATTTTAGCATGAGTGGAATAGTCAGACTAATCAATACGATTAAACTAATAAACCCATGGTCTGTCACCGAGTTTTAAAGACATTTGCTGCAGATAAATATATACAGGGTATTAATTAAGTACGTTGACAAACTTCGCGAGGTGATTCTTTGAAAGTTTTCAGGACAAAAAGTTCATATAAATATATGTCCCAAACGGCTTGGTTTTCGATATACAGGGTGATAAATATACATTTTTTTCAAGAATTTTTGGAGTTAACTCCGACATTTTCGACAATAATCAGTTCAAATTTGGCGAGTACAATTCAATAGTACACAATACAAAATAATTTATTTCTTGAAAATTCACAGGGTCCTGCTTTTCTATCCGCAGAAGCTTTTGAATTTGTTACTCACAGAATAACCTAGATCAAACAATGAAAGAAATTATTTTTTCATTTTCAGTGCATTTGTATAAAAGCTTGTCTTTATATTTTATATTTTATAATTTTTATTCATCATAGATTTTTCTAATTCTAAAAAAAATATTTCTTCCAATTTACAATAATTGAGAATGTTTTATTTTCAAATTTTTCTAATGTTATGGGACACTGGAAAATGTTTGCATTAATATTTTCGTTATAGCTCCTGAACCGTACAAGTAAATGAAAAACTTCAAAAAAACAAAATGATGATGAAACATCATTGATTTTTCTTCTCTCACAATCCCTCACTGGTGGCAGAAGGGTTGATCAAGTCTCGACTCTGAAAAAAGGAGGACCCTGTGAATTATTTAAATAATTAATTATTTTGTATCGTGCGTACTATTGAATGCATTGTGCTTGCCTAATTTGAACTGATTATTTGGGACATATGTTTATGTAAACTATTCATCTTGAAAACTTTCGAAGAATCTTTTCCCGACGTTTGTCAACGTACTTAATTAACACCCGGAATATACATTTTATAAATGAATACTTAGGTGAAATGAATATTTTATGTAACAAGGTTAGAATGAAAATTCGATGCGAGTGGAAAGTTCCGAGCGCGAGCCGAGGCGAGCGTGAGGAACCACGAATTTCCATTCTAACCGACTAACAGACTTTGCTTTCCTCACAATCACAAATTTTACATATAATCAAATGGAAAGCCAACGAAAAATTATTTTGACATTTTAAATCACATCTCGTCACTATAATGTCAGTCAAGGCTAACGTTATTATTACTACAACAGTGTTAGAATATTCATACCATACCTTGTTATGGAATGACAATACATGCCAAATGCATAAGACTGCAAGTGTTTCAGAATAAATATTTTAACTCAAGAGTAAGAATTTATGTTCTATTATTGAAAATGGTTTAGGAATTACTAAATTCTTAATGGTTGTGGAAAAACCTTTTTCAATAGTAAATTCTTCAATTATGTAATTGACTCGTTTTACAAGTCTATTTAAAGAATAATTATTTATGTACCAAGGACGAAAAACTATCTATTATAGTCGAGCCTGCAAATTGATAGCTGAGGCTCAGCCAAGGCTAGCATAGCAAGCAGGCGAGACAATAGACAGTGTTTCGCCGAGGTGCATATTACATTTTTTTGTCGACTTCAACATATTGCCTACTAATTTCCGATTTTCGAATCAATCGACTATTTTTTTAGGCAAGTATTTTTCGTCTGCAGACAATTTTCGTCCACAAACACTTTTCGTTCGCAAATACTTTTCTTCTTCTACTTTTTCGTCCGGAAATTAGTACGTAAAATGTAATTATTTGTAGAGGTGGACGAAAACCATATTTTATTTTATGGGAATGGGATTTTTTAGTCTGAGCTATATTATTTTTCAATCAGACTTTTCAATTGTTTTGAATGAACCAATGAAAAATAATTTTACATCAAAATCAATTATGTGAATCAGAATATGCCTTAAAATTATAAACTGCCCAAATAATAATTAACAATATTCGTCAAATATGTTTCTTTGTCACTATAATAAAAAAAATAAGGTGAATATCTTTGCTAAGTGACTTGGTGATCCATCCCCATAGAGCATATAGAGCATATTATAGAGCAACATTCTAAGAAATAAGACCTCATAAGATATTTTTAAATCTGTTTGCTTTTAAGCTACCTAAAATTTGAGCCAAAAGAGAAAGATGAAACTCGGATTGCGACTTCTTGACAGCATGTATATTTTGAATTGGAGTAGAACCCAAAAAATGTTTGGCTTCAAGTTGAAAAAAAAGTTTTGGGGGAGTAAGAGGTTTGTCGAAAACGGCTTTAATGGAATGAACGGTAAAATAATCCTAGGATACTTTAGTGTGCTACTTTAGTATGAGAGGCACTTTTAGCAATGGACCTCACATGATTTTTCCATGAAAGGGTACTGCTGATGGAAATGGAAGATTTCATTGGTACAGATACTCCTGAGATAGTTACGCTAGCTTTTCTAGAGAAGAGAAGAGACATCGTTCTGTTTTATTCACATTGAATTCTACCAAGTTATTGGATCCCCATTCTAGAATTTATGCTAGGTCCGTATTTATTTCGTTCACGATTCTTCCCCGTTGATTTCTGTTTTACTGGCTGATATCGGATCTTTGGAAGAGAAAGTGGTATGAAGGGTACTATCATCCGCAAAGCTGTTCACTGAACATGAGGTAGCTCCACACAAATCATTTATGCGAAGAAGAAATAGTGTTGGTGAATGGAACACCAACATTTATCATCGGCCACCACGTAGATAGATCGGTCTGAGAGAAAGCCATATAGCAAGAAACACAACTACGGAGGCAAGCCATATAGAAGTTTGGCAAGGAGTCCCTGGTGTCAAACACAATCAAACGCCTTGGAGACATCTAATGCAACGGCCAGAGTTTCACCATATTTTTCAATAGACATCTTGCTAGAATATGAAAGCTTGAGGAACAAAATGTTATGTGTGTGGAGAAGTAAAAGACTGCCCAGGACATAGGCTGAATACATAATCAATGGAGCGACCAGAAGGGAACTAGAGCAAGAGTTGGACCATACTTTGTCCATCACTCCTGATGAAATTTTTGACATGCTAGACGAGAATTTCGAGTCATTAACAAATTCGTCGAGTATTGATAAAATAAACATTTATTTATTTATTTATTTATTTATTTATTCATTTACGGGCAAACCCATTTAAGGTAGTACTTCCCTAACCTTCGGAGTCAAAAGTGTTTCAATTGTCCGCGCGGATTTCCATAGTAATGGCTGTATCCGTAGAGTCAGTCGTTTTTAACCAGAGTGTGCTCACTTGTAGACATATAATCAGGTATCTCAGCCGTCCAAGAAAGCTGGCAACTTAGCAATTGTTACATTCTGAGAGACAAGTCTGACAAATCAGTTATAGTCTAAGAGCCAGTGGCAAATAATTTCTCTGAATTTACTGACTAGTTTTTACAACAGTTGATAACAGTAGTTGTTTACACAAACATACTGTGGTCAGTCAAGCGAAACTGAAAACTAGTGTTTCATCAGGTCACTGTCAAAATTGTTGTCATACCTAGCGAGGTAATAACATGCATTTTCCAAAAAGATGAAAATTGTTAAACAAATACCTTATTGCATATAAATTAAAGTTATAGTCAATCAGCTGAATTTGGATCAAGGCTGGTCAGTCAGCCACAATGTATATACGGGGTTTATCAACAATGCGTAAGTATACGATAGCTCCTTTTCTATTTATTTTATTTATTTATTTATTTATACGGGCAAGCCCAGTTAAAGATATTACAGAGATAGATATACATTATGTGAGTAATACAGCAACAGTCATAACATATATGGTATTGATAATAATGACGACATTAAAAGAAAAAAAAAACAAAGATCAATGAAAAGTACAAGTACAGTCAGTGTAAAAGTGGTAAATAAAATGAAAAGATGGTCACTGACACAGTTGATTTTTAAACTTAGGTAGAGGTGTTGAGAAGATGTCAATATCGAGGCAATTTGCCGCTCTAAGGGATCTTGGGATATAGCTGAAATAAGCAATGTTGGTACGATTATAGGGAGTATGAAAAGTAGCTATCTGTCTAGTAAGGCGAGTGGGGACTACTAAACTAATTTGAGATAGAAGATCAGGACAGTCATATTCACCATTTAATATCTTGTAGAGAGTCAATAGATCTCGCTGACTACGTCTATTCTCCAAAGTCGGAATATTGAGATAGCTCTCAATTGAGGCGTAATCACTAAAGATGTTAGATTTGAATGAAACGTATCTAAGAAAACTTTTTTGAACACGATCAATCTTGGATATATGGGTTATATAATGTGGTGACCAGACAGAGGAACAATAATCGAGGTGAGTTCTAACAAGTGTGCAGTATAGGATTTTAATGGCACTCAGACTAGTGAAGTCACGCGTTCCTCTTTATAAAGCCCAACATTTTGGTAGACCTGTTGACAATGGAGGTTATGTGGTAAGTGAAGGTTAGGGAGTCGTCAAGAATTACTCCAAGGTCTTTGATACGGTCGACAGCATCCAGGGGTTGTCCATTGATGGTATAGTCGAAAATGACAGGTTGATGGGAACGAGTAAACCGTATGATATGACATTTGTTTATGTTTAAGTCCATACCGTTTGTCAAGCACCAAGTAGCAAGTCTGCAGATATCGCTCTGCAACTCAGCGGCGTCATCTACACAATTCACAATCCGATAGAGCTTTAGGTCGTCAGCGAATAGTAGGGCATTACTGTTGTGGAAGCATGAAGTGATGTCATTAATGAACATGTTGAAAAGTAAGGGGCCCAAATGTGAACCTTGGGGAACGCCCGAGGTTGCAGGAAAGTCAAAGGAGTAATGGTGCTTGAATCTCACTATTTGGTATCCGCAATCCACTTCAAAATCGCTCCTCCGAAGCCATACTTACTGAGTTTGTGGGTTAGAAGCTCAAGATTACCCCTGTCAAAGTCCTTGGAGAAGTCGGTATAGATGGAGTCGACCTGATTACCCCTATCAAGAGCTTTAGACAGAAAATTGGTATAGGTGATTAAGTTGAGTTCTGACGACCTTCCGGATGAAAAGCCAAACTGATTTGAGTTCAGCAGCCCTGAGCAGTCGAAAGTCATATAATCTGTAACGATGCTCTCGAACAATTTTGGGATGGTACTAAGAATTGAGATCAGGCGATGATTACTAATGTCAGATTTATTACCTGATTTATATATGGGTGTTATGTAGGAAAGCTTCCAGTAGTCAGGAAAGACCCCAGTATCCAAGGATTTGTTGAAGATGTGAAATAGTGGTCTAGACAATATATAATTACAATTTTTAAGAAGAATGGGGGGAATAGCGTCAGGTCCCGGACCCTTTCTAACACCATAACATTGTAAATCCTAATTCTTCATCATTGATTTCATCAAATAACCATGTTTCGGTGAAAATAATAATGTCATAAGCACATGTGGAGATGCTCGTATGAAGTTGGGAGAGTTTGGTACGTAGACCTCTGGCATTCTGGTAGTATACTGTAAGATTGCCCAAGTCAAGGTTCCTTACAAGTTTTTTTTGGAGACGGTAGGTACATTATTGACGTATTTAATAAATAGGTTTTGCTCGCCATTATTCTGACGCCTTAATAGCTCAGCTCTAACAGCGTCGAGCTTGTTTTTCTGGAGGGGGGTTTGGTCAGGGTGAATAAAGATCTTATTTTCCTGACCAGCCTTCAATTTGTTCCTGAGTATCAAATGGACGTCATGTGGGTTTGCTAAAACAACCTTAAGAGGACGGTTTCCATTTTTGTTCTTCTTACCAAACCGGAAAGAGCCATTGACAGTTACTGTAACCAACTGCTTTACTAATAATGGCAGAGACACGATCAATGTCGCTCTCTGCCTGACGAGATTCAGACATATTAAAGCTGAAGTTCATTGATGATTTCATCAGAATCAACTTTCCTCTTTTCGGATTTAAGTTTAGTAATCTCTTCTTTCAGTTGGTCAACTTCAGACTTGAGTTTCTCGATCTGCCTTAGTAAGCTAGGTGCACTCTTAAAAGCAACCCGACATTCTTTGCAGAAATATACTAAGGTTCTTTTCTGAACGACAGCCGCTCGTAGCTCGGAAGCACATAATCCTGTGCAGGCCTCGGCTGGGTGCATGGTGGTATTACAGCTATCACATGAGATTGTCTTGTCGCCCAACTCATCACCACAAGTGTCACATGGACTAGCCATTTGAGTTTGAGTTTTGTAACCACAGTTCCTGGACTAAGATACCAATTCAGTTTCAAGTAATCCTAGACACCAATTCACTGGACTATAATTGAATATAAACACAGAAACTTTTTATGGATGGCACTATTTCTTATGGAGTAACCAAAGTTTTTTGCTGAAGATTGAGCAGGAAAACGATGCAGTAGCAGGTGAGAGATTGTTGTGAAGGAGTTGAAAAAATGTGATACTTCAATACTACTTGGACATCCAATATCCAGAACATCATGCTATCAAAAAAAATACTGGGCAACATTGTATGCACCAACTTTTTGCCGAACGAAGAATCACGAGTGGTCAAGTAGCAAAGCCCATGGTAAGAGGCTGCCCACAAGGATCCAGCCTTGGACCAATACTTTGGACTCTAGTAATGGAAGACTGGTTCAAGGAGTTACACACCAAACTAGGAAATTATAGCCAGGTATCAGTCCAAGCTTTTGCGCATAATCAAGTCCTGCTCATATCCGGAAGCTCCAGACAACAAATTGAAAGAAGATGAAACCTTGCCTGGGAAGCATGCAAAAGCTGGGCAATAAAGAACAAGTTATCATAAAGTGCTGAAAACACAGAAACCATGTTCTTAACGGGGAGCAACGACAATACTCCACCGAATATAGTGATGGAAGGACACCTCTTGGAAAATACAGATAAGATCAAATACCTAGGAATGACCATAGACAGGAAATTGATGTGGATTGAACACGTCAAAACAGTACGAGCAAAGGCCCAGGACATAGCCAACAAGCTTTTTGTCTTGGCTGGCAAATTCTGAAAATTATCTACAATGGGGCTATCAAACCGATTATCCAATTTCTTTCTTTTCTTTCTTTTTTTTATTAATGCTTTCAGACAAAATACATTGTATAGGTAATATGCAACAGTCGGGGGGGGACAACGATCTGAAGATAGCAGAATACACAAACACCTCAAGGCCATAGACAGGCCCTTCCTGCTATCCATGACAAAAGCCTACAGAACAGCACCAACAGATGCCTTGAACAGAAATCGTTCCATGCTGCATTGAAGCAGAAATCGAATACACCCATTACCACAGCAATAAAGAAAACATCCAATACAACAGGATCAAACACTCAGACACGACACACCCCAGCAAACAGCAGAACAACACCAACAGATGCCTTGAATGACATACTAACAGAAATCGTTCCATGCTGCATTGAAGCAGAAATCGAATAAACTCATTACCACAGCAATAAAGATCTTTATCAATCTTTATTTATCAATTCGATCCCAAAAAACATACAATGTTTATATAGGGACAACTAATATGAATATACATATATGAAAAATGAAAAAAAACAATAAAAATGGTAAATAATAAATACAATCGATTGTTAACAATTGAATATAATAGTTAAATCATTATTTGGCAGATGTTGGAGAAATTATACTGCTTCATCCTCAGTAAAAATGAGGAATTTCTTCAATTCCTTTTTGAATTTTGTGAGATAATTAATAGACCTTATTCGTATCGGCAGGCTATTATAAGCTATAATACCACGATAATCTAAAGAATTTTTACCAAATTGAGTTTTTATTTGAACAGTTTTCAGGTTATCAGATTGTCTGGTTAAATGACTATGGCTATCAGAAGTAACAACATAAGAGAGATTTGAATGTTTTTTCTTGTTTTTTGTCAATACAACAGGATAAAATACTCAGACTCGACACACCCCAGCAAACAGCATAGAACAATAGAGGAAGTTAGAGCAAATCCAATCAAAGTATTCACGGATGCTACAAAATGCGAGGAAAAACATAGAGCCTACGGAATAACCAAGACTACCAAACTTGGGTCAACAGGGGAAATAGGGTGACAGATGTTAGAAACATTCATGACATTGAGCTACTGGTGATTCAAAAAGCCATATAACTGATCAAAGGAGGAAACAACAATGCAATAGTCAACTCAGATTCACAAAGAGCAATTCAGAAGATCAAGAATAATTATTGCAGCAGGGGCAAAACAGTAAGGACTATTCAAAGACATATACAAGAGAGCCTTGACAAGGTTTCGCTTATACAGCACGGAGTCCTGCGTTATACATCTATCAATGAGCAGGTTCTCCTTGCAGCCAGCAACCCCCCTCTTTGACCCTCTTTGCTCATATATCCGTTCATACACCGGATCAACTGCGGAAAGTATTCGCGCGTATAAAATGCGCGTAAACATCTTATAGCACGAATTCAAGCATGTTATCGGCCTGTAATTCTTTGGATCAGACAAATCTCCGTTTTTGGGAACAAGCACGGTTCGCCCCTCGACAAACCAATCCGGAATCTGCTGCTCCCCATTTAGCCAAGAGTTAAAAACTCTTGCCAAATGATGGTGGATACTGGGGAATTTTTCCCACCAATAGTTGTTTAACCCATCAGGGCCTGGATCACGAAGTTCTTTGAGCCTTTGAAGGCCCATTGAACTTCTTCCGGGGTTATCGGATTGCGCAGATCATGGAGCTCAGGCTGTTGAAGCCTCCTGCAGAAAGCATCAAACTGCGCTAGGGCTGGAGTGTCTACTTTAAGTGGTTGCGGATACTCATAGATGTTCTTCCAGAAGGTTTCCACGGCGGATTATCGACAACACGTGGAGGCTCTTGGATTAAGCGAGAAGGTTTATCGCGGAACTTCATGTTTTCCGCGATGCTTCTCGCCCGCCTCTCGCCCGCCTTACTAGTGACTTTCTTGCAGCCACCAGCATTCGTATCCTATCAAGATAGGGCTGCTTGATGGTAAACAGCACGCCTTGAATCAGTGTGTGGTGAGCTCGTCTCAGTTTTGCGGCAATTCGCCGCACTGTGACCGTGAAAGACCTATTGGTCGCCACATAGTCCACCACACACTGGATACGAGACGCGTGTTGTCCCGCCGACTTGATCTTAGCTTCCATCTTGTGTATGCGTCTCTCATGCCTTCCAACCAGAGGGGTGTTATTCCTTCTATTTGAGACAGAGCATGAGCGGCGTCATACACGGCACAGTTGTGGCTTCAGGGGCTTGGTTCTGTGGAGCGCCCTGCGGGTTCTGATGCCCTCCATCGGTGGTATGATGTGAGCATCTTCTGCAGCCACGTTTACGAGTGGCATATCTGCCACTTCTGCCACTACGTTAATTGACTGAGGAGGAGCTCTGACATAGCCTTGGGCCCGAAGATGAGATACGTAATCCCTAAAATTTTGGGCGGAAAGGGCGGCGTACTCTGGGTATCTCTCACTCCACAGAGCATGCATTTTCGCCATGTATCCTCTCCGGGCGGGCTCACTGCTCTCGTAGCAATGCAGAAGGCCGTCCCTCAACTCGTCTGTCCATTCAAGGCGTCCGTTGTCATTGACGTTGTCATCGTTTTGGGCCCCACCACCTTGCCTTTGACCCATATTCCGATGGGTCGATTGTGGGGGCCTCTTCCTCGTTCATTTGGAACCCGAGTTTTAGGATTTAGATTATTTCAATTTTACAATGTTTGCTGTGAAATCTATGTACTTTCTGACATTACGTATAAAAAACAATTTCTCATCGCTGAACCCGAATTCGTCAACATGTCTTATCCTATTCTATTATGTAGTGCTGTGCTTGTTTATTATGGTTGAACCCTTATTCCGGTTCATTCATGTCTTTTTACGTAGTATTTCTATTGTGTTCAATGAATTTCTCTCTGGCGCTATCTATCTGCAAAATGCTGAACTGACCCAGTACTATGTGCCAATTTGTTATAAATTTGCTAGATTTTGGTACATTCCCGCCAAATCCTCACTTCCATAGTTTCTCGTCAACAACGTTATGTAAAGTCTTGCTTTAGGTTTTGAACGATTTCAATTGATATTTTTGTCGACATGAAATAATACAGAAACGTATCGGTTTATCGGTTTCCGCAAAAAAAATCACGAAATTTTGGAAAAAAAAGAATCTCGATATATTCAACAAGTACTCCAACATGTTCCAAATGTATTTGCCAAATTTGATTTCTTAGAGTGTAACCGATTCGCCGAAATCGTGGAAGTACGAATGCATGACATTAAACGGCTACCTTAACGACCGTGTCGGTTTTATTGCAAGATGCGATAGACAGACTTCAGCGGTGGTATTCTGAGGAGTATTTGACCTCCTCACAGCCAGACAGGGTTAGGGTTGCAGGCAGAAAGATCAACTGGTCCACAATAGGTAAGTAATTAGGTATTATTCTGGGTCACCAGCTCACTTGGACTCCTCATAATGAAAACTTTAAAACAAAGATGTTGGTAAAAATTACAGAATATTAACCTTTAATATGTAGAAGCAGTGAGCTGTCTTTAAAGAACAAACTGATGATCTACAAAATGGTGTTTAAACCTGTCATTATGTATGCTGCAGCAGCCTGGGGTCATACTAGTAAGTCAAATATTCTAGTTATTGAAAGAGTACAAAACAAAATTTTGATAATGATACGAACGCTCCATGGTACGTGCCTAACTTTCATATAAAGAATATTTGAATCTTATCACTATTCAAAGTGAGATTAGAGCGCATACTAAGAGGGTATTCTAATGATCAGAAAATCACGAAAACCTACTTCTAAATGCCACAATTATTGTATGTACATTAGGATTATTTTAATCGAAATTATGTTTCTCATTTATGCTGTGATTGGAAAAATCTGAATTTGAATTGATTTCTTCTTTATCAGAGTTGGAATCTATAATTTTAACATATTCTGCTAGTCGAGTTTTAAACTTGCGACCTGTTTGGCCAATATAGCAAGCTTTACAATCAAGGTTACAACAGTATGTTACAAAAGTTGAACACAATTATCCTGCTTCTAAATTATTTAATTTGTTGAACTCTATACTTCCCTCATTAATGAATTTCACAAATCGTTTTGCATTTAAAAATTCTCTAGAGCTTACAAACAAAATTTCACATATTAAGATTCCACCTTATTGTATCTTAGTTTCATTTGTTGTTTCAAACCTCTTTCCCAGCATAGGCCCTGAGGATTGTTTGATATTAGACAACTACTCTTTTCTCATTCCTATCCACTCACCTTTCACATTTTGAATTTATGTTCTTTAGTCGATTTGGTCCTTAAACAAAACTTTTTTAAATTTGACAATTCTTTCTAGGTTCAAAAATCTGGCTTAGCCATGGACTCTAATTCAAGTCCATTGCTAGCTAAAATTTTGAATCCACAGTTTTCGAACACCCACATTTTTTCAAATATATTATTCTGGCACCGATATGTTGATGACATAATAGCACTTTTCCAAGGCACTTTAGAAGACCTTGATACTTTTTTAATCTTTCTCAATTCTTTCAACCCTAGAATACAGTTTTCTATGGAAATTGAAACAGAAAATAAACTACCATTTTTAGACTGATGATTCATAAATCTGAAACCCTAGAGTTTTCCATATATAGAAAACCGACCTCCACTGATAATATTATACCTTTTCACTCTAACCATCCATATAATCAAAAATCGTTTCACTCACTCTTTCATCGTTTGTTCACGTTACCTTTTAGTGATGCAATTTTTTTAATTGAACTCAATGTAATTAAACAAATTGGTGCTAATAATGGCTTTCCAATCCATCTAATTGATAGATTATATCACAGATATGTCAATAAATTCAAACCAAATCAAATTCACCAAATAAATATTTTCAGTTATCCTATTTTGGCACCCTTTATTTAAAACTTAAAAATACCTTGCTCAACAAACTCAATACTAACAACATGTCAAATTTTGCTATTTCATTCAAAACCTCTAATAATCTCAAACACTTAATAGTTAATTCAGAAGATAAAATTCCAATGCTGGATTTTATTTTTTTTTAGATTGACTTGTAACTAACCCAAATTTTGCTGAAGATGAAGGATTAATCCTTCGGAACATGTCCTCTCTCTCAATGTTAATCTTCCGACTACATGGTATCTACGTGATGTTAGTCCTCTGACTACATGACATCTACAATAAAGATTATTTTTGGTGGAGTTAGATTGAAAGTTTTTTCACCTTCCTATTAAATCTCACCTCCACTGCATGTGATGGATCGTCTCCGATGGATCATTTAAATTCGTTCAAATGCTTAGGATTGGATAATGTAGTACGTTTAATTTCAATTTAGAATAAGTTATCTTCTATAATATGTTCATATACATTTTTTTCAAAAAATGCAAAGTGGCAACATTGCTCTTGAATTAATTCAATAACCAATTGTCAGAACTGAGATTTTCTACATTTTCTACAAACACATTTGCTACCAAAATGTCTATATTATCAAATTTTGCATTCACAAACTCTGCTCTAAAAGAACTTATTTGAAGATGTTCCTGAATGGTTTGGAAGTTGAAATTTTGGGAAAATGTTTCTTTTTTATACACCTAAAAGTGTGCGAAATCTTATGACCAGGAGCAGTTGGCCCAGAAAAGCATACCCTCTTTTAAAAATTTTCAGAATTTGTCACTGGCGAATAACAAGAAAAAAATTCGAGTTTACAACATTGAGAATAGCATTCTACAAACAATATGTTTACCTTCCAATACTATCACTGGTTACGCTGCTGCACTCGCTTCCTTCCTCGCTGGGAAACTTTGCAATGTGGTGAGCCTGCCTGACTGAGGACTGCGACGTAGTTGCATGCAATGTGGCTGGCAACGTCGCCGAGCCACCGTGATGAATCTTGTCGCCTTGCTCGCTGCCTCCGTTGGCGGCGCCGCTACCCTCCGATCCGGTCGTAGCACCAGGCCCTATGTACCACGCTACGGATTATAATCGAGAAGTTTAGGGGTGGTGCGGTATAGCCATGCTGGTGTTAACTAGTGCGATGGTAAGGCGGATATACACATATTTACACAAAAATGGCTTCCGGTACTGGCAAAGGAAGAGGGCAATGGGAAAAATCAGTCAAATAAGACAGTATATAGAGGTTATATCTAGGTTAATATACATGGTGTTAGGGGTATGACTGGGTAACAACAACCACAAACTCAAACAAGCTAAGAAGGTATTAAACCCAAAACCATTTTCGATTTTTTTTTAATCTACTGTTTGAATTATTTAAATCCCCAAAAATAAATGTTTCAATTAAATTCAATTAAAATTATGTCACAAAATTGTCATGTGCCATTACTAATTTGGGTGTAGTTATCGATCATAACTTAAGATGGGATGAACAAGTGGCTCATGTCATAAAAAGAATGAGACTTCTCATGCATAAGTTTTACACCCTACGAGATATTCTCTCAAATAAAAACCTGATCACAGTCTATAACTCTTTAGCAGAATTAATAATTCGATTATTGATTGAAAGTTCTTGACATGATTTTTTGGGTAGGTTACTGACAAAAATTAATTTCTTTCAAGATAGCAGTTTTGTGAACGCAGTAACTTATCTACACTTGTACAGATTTCTTTGGATTAACATTTTTTCATTTTCAGATTGTGGAAGGTCATAATTCGATATTGTATTACAGGTAGTATAGGGTGGTACTTTCAACAATACTCTGAATCGTTTGCAAATGGTATAAGACTCGTTACTGAAAATAATTTTGAAAAAAAAAACGGCGCTTCCCAACTGAAAAAATTTAACAAGAAAAGAAAGTTTTGAATGTAAGATATCCATACAGCTATCAGTGTTTAATATGGATGTATTCAAACATTAACAGATATAGAACAGCCACACCTAGATCCACAAGATTCACTCAAAACTCAAATATCCAACTACCAATTTACAGAAAGAGTCATATGCAGAGATTTGTTTTTTTCTTTGGTTCTTCATTATATAACATGCTTCCAAAAAACTTGAAGAATTTCATTAACATTAAAAAATTTAAAATTACCCTCAAACAGCAACTAATCGAGAATCCGGAAATTATATATATTTTTTGAACCATAAAATTGTGTATATACTTATTCTGTCAACACTGCCTCGAAAAACCACTGCCGTTTCTTCTCGTTTTAATCATATTAAAATTATGAAATAATTGATTTAAGTTTTATTTTATATATATTATTTTTTTTTGTGTGTGTTGGAATCGACTGCTATGGTCATTAGCCACGTGTTCTGATAGGCCTTGTTACTAACTCCTTACGCCACCTTAGGAGCAGCACTGTTAATTATTAACGCAACACTCGCAACAGTGAATCGTGGAGGATTATCCCCAGCCAGCAACAAGATTCAATCACTCAGATTTTGACATCTGAAACTGAAAAAACCTTGCTCTGTCTGGGGATCGAGCCCGCGACCTTTCGATCACGAGCCTCAGTACTAACCACTGCGCCAAATCCCCGCCCTATATATATTATATATATATATTATTATTATTATTGCTATTTTACATGATGTACTAATTTCCATGTCATTCATGCATTTATTGTACATTTAAACTTTCTAAATGAGTAAAAAAGCACAATGCATAACATTTGTATGCCTAGGTGATTTACCCATTTTGGATGAATTATTTAATAAGAATTCTTCAATATTGGTGTTGTACTTCATATTGAATAAATGAAAAAAATAACCCCTTTGCTTTACATCTTTAATTTGATTTGAAATATATGAAATAATAATATAACACGAGTTTGTCACATGTTGAAAAAGGGTGATATGACTATGATTGAAAATTATAGACCGATTTTAATTTTAACCGATTTTAGTATTGTGTAACTTTTTCAAGCTATTTGAAATTAGATTGTAGGGAATCACCTATAGAAATAAAAGTCATGAGATACCAGTATTGCATGTTTTGCACAATTTTTGTCTGATGTTCTGGATGTGGTCAGCAAGTTGACGTCATTTATTTGGACTATATATACTTCTTCAGAGAATATCATCATTTGGCTTCCTCTATGATTTGATAGAACTATTCACCAATTATCTGTACAATAGAAAATTCTCGAACCAATAGCAATACCATAGTGAAACTGCTTCTGAAGAGTATGTTTCCCAATTCTCCCTGATGATTTTGGAAGAGTGAAATAGATTTTCGTAGACAAAAATTTATTGGAGGTTAGCGCTAGAGGTACGTTTCCTGCATCAATTAATTGAATGATTTATGTGAGTGATATTTTGAATAACATTATCCCTATCATCATTCATCCATATGAATTTTCCATGAATGGATAATTAAGAAGTCAACTATCTGAATGAGAGTGCAAATTTTCACTTTCAGATTTTCTTTTCAGTTAGGGCCTTTGCACAATATCTATTAGAAGTAGTTCAATATCCAGTGTGGCATTAGCGGGGGAAGTAGTTGTTTCTGTTAGATATTTCAAAAGAATCACATGTTTCTCTTCTCAACGTGGTTTGTTATTCTCTCTTTATGCTGGTATCAGCTGGATGCCGTCCTTTATATAGGAAAAAATGCACAATCCTTCTATTCACCGGAAGCCATTAAAACAGACTTATTTCGATAACCATATGATGACAAACACAATATATATTATATAATTTCCAAGCATCTGTTAATTTTTGAAATACGGAACATAATCAGCAAGCCATTAAAGTGGTAGGTACTATCTTGTTTAAAACGGTGATATATTTCGAATCAGCAGTAGTTCTACATTTAAAAGAGTTACAGACTGACACAGTGTCACCACTATATTTTTAATGGTATATATGAAGGTAAATAAAACCGCCAATATTAATAAAAGTTTATATCCTTCTAGTTGTATTTGAAATTATGAAGCAAAATATTAATGATCAAGAACTTTTGTTGGAATACAAAATTCAAAGAAAGAAAGTAAATGCAATGATTAGAAGAGCAAAATCTCAATATATCAATAAACAATTTGAAGAATCGCAAGGCAATCCAAAGAAAATGTGGGATGTATTGAATTATTGTATGAGAAAAAAATCTAAATTTAATGTAAATAGGGATATGGAATCATTACAATTAAATGGTAATATCATCACTAACAACCTGGAAATAGCAGATTTAATGAATATACACTTTTCCCGCGTTGGTGAGAACATAGCCAATGATTTGAAATTTTTCTATAACAACATACCTACTGAAAATATTTATCCACTTCATAACAATTCCTCAATGTTTTTATTTCCAACTGACGAAACTGAAATATTTGAAATAATAAGAAGTCTTAAAAGAACATGTCCTGATCCTGATAATTTTATTACTAGGGATATTTTTGAATTGAAAGACATTTTAGTAGGACCTCTTACTAAATTAATTAATAATTATTTCATGAAAGGTATTTTTCCAGACGAACTAAAACATGCATCAGTTAGACCTATTTATAAAAGTGGTGACGCTCAAGAACCTGAAAATTACAGACCAATAGCCTTATTAAGTATTTTCTCAAAAATTTTCGAAAAAATTTTGAAAAATAGAATTGTTGATTTTATCAATAAAACATATAAGTTTGATTTGAATCAATTCGGTTTTCAGGAAAAGAGTGGAACACAAGCGGCAGTTTTAGAAGTGATTCAAGAAAAGCTAGATAAAGGAAATTATGTGGTGGCTGTTTTCATGGACCTCAAAAAAGCCTTTGATACTGTTGACCACTCAATACTTCTGAAGAACTTGGAGTCGATTGGTATCAGAGGCATTGCAAATAATCTTTTAAAATCTTATTTCGAGAAAAGAACTATACGGACTTACACTAATAACGTGGAGACTGACAAATAGAATATAAACAAAGGTGTTCCACAGGGGTCGGTTTTAGGTCCAATTTTATACTTATTATATATACAAAATTTATCCCAAATCAACTTATCATGTCATTACACGATATACGCGGACGATACAGTACTTTTATATGCAAATGAAAACCCTTTGATTCTAGAAAAAACTATAAACGAGGACTTACAAAAATTTGAAAAATGGCTTTATTCTAATCTTCTCTCTGTTAATCCTAGAAAAACTGAATATATGATTTTTCAACAAAGAAATAAACTCAATATTAAATTAAATATAAAAATAAAAAATGAAAAATTGAAACAAACCTCTCAGATACAATATCTTGGCATTTGGATTGACGATAAATTGAAGTGGGAGAAACATATTAAAAATCTAATTAAAAAAATATCTTCGATTATTGGAGCATTGAGAAGATGTCCCAAATTAAATCCTAAAATAGCTAATATATTTTTATATTCCCATATTCTCAGTAGAATCAAATATTTAATTAATATATGGGGAACTTGTTCTAAAAATAATTTTAATAAAATCTCCGTTGTTTACAGAAAAGCTTTAAAAGTACTGTATCTTCTACCATATGACACTCCAACAAATCAACTTTATTTAATGACGAACACATTTTCTTTGGAAGAGCATTATGCAATGGATACTCTCAAAATATCATATCTTATTATTAATAAAATGACTAAATCCAATTTTATATTAACCTGAAATTCAGAAATTCACAATTACAATACAAGACAACATAACTTGTTCCATCTTGATTCTGCAAACTCGGTAATTGGCCAGAAAAGATTTACTCATGAAGCACTTTCAAAATTCAATGAATTGCCCGAAGACCTAAAAAAATGTTAATGTAAATATCACTGAATTCAAAATCAAAATAAAAAAATATTTCCTCCAAAAAAGAAATCGAAATTGAATGGATTCTTTCCTTGTTCTATTGTTTTTTTTTTTTTCTGTAATAGAATATATAAAACAAAAAGGTTCATGAACAGTCTCATACCAGTTTTAAACTGTTTGATTGTTCATGATAGTCCTTGCATACAAATCGTGTAAGCATATAAATATACCCTTTTATAATGTTATAGTTACTTAAAAAAAAACACTGTATCTCTGATAACAATAGTTATTAAGAAATGGGTATAGAATTTTTTACTATTGTAGCAATGAATTATGATTAATAAACGTTATTATTATTATTATACACCTGACAAATATAGTTTAATCTTCTAGTTGAACCAACCTTCAGTAAAATATACCGTAACATATATTAAATAACCAACTGACCGAACTTCATGCAAGACAACAAAGTGAGGGATTATTTGGAAAACTTTAAAACAGAAAAGATATTGTAAGTATCATGCAATCTAAGAACATTTAATAAATAACAATAACAAAATTGGATGAAATAGTAAAATCAACAATGTCTCTTCACATATTTCCACCATATGGAAAATATGAGGCAAACATCCGACAGAAAACAATTACTTCCAATACCACGGCGGACATTGAATTACATCTGGCAGATATTTGTGCAACGTTCTTCCAAGAAGACCCAATTGCAAATGCTTATTGTAATTATACTTATAGTTGAACTTCACCCTTTATTATAATCTAAATGAGTACTATGAATCTAGCTTGCTATAACGGCGGTATCCCCAAAATTGTCTAGCGGTGTTCGTTTACTCGAATTGTCAGCCAGCATTTCTTTTACCATATGTGTAAATGTTATTCAGTTCATCTTATGTGTAAATCTAATTTGTACATGCAAATGTTATTCTTTTTATCTTTATGTGTAATTTTAAATGTCTTAGCTTATGCTGCATATTTTTAATTAACTTTTAAAACTGACGTGTATATCCATCTACGGATGGCTGCTGTATGCTGATACGAATAAATATTATTATTATTATTATTATTATTATTATTATTTTCTGAAATGTTTATTTTAATTCAAATGTACTGAAAGAGGAAATAATAAAGAAGTTATTATTATTATTATTATTATTATTATTATTATTATTATTATTATTATTATTATTATTATTATTATTATTATTATTATTATTATTATTATTATTATTATTATTATACAGCAAATTATCCTTCATTTGGCTGGGGAAGACTACCTGCAGACTCGTTTCGCGATTCTTGCCGCTCGTCAGTGACAGGGTAGGTCGGACAACATTAGAGTGGTCCTGTCCCAGCCCCCAGTATAACTAATATTTCCCCACAATTGAAGCAGCGACTTACAGGGACAGGATGACTGTAATGTCCGATCTACCATGTCACTGACGAGCGTGAAGAACCGCGAAGCGCGTCTGCAGGTGATCTTCTCCAGCTAAATGAAGGATAATTTGCTATATAATTACAATAAGCAATTGCAACCGAGTCTTCCTGAAAGAACGTTGCACAAATATCTATCAGGTGTGAATCAATGTCCGTCGCGGTATTAGCCAGGGAAATAGTTGTTTTCTGTCAGATTTTTGCCTCATATTATCCACATGGTGGAAAGAAGGGTACTTCAACATTGCCGATTTTACTATTTCATTTATTTGATACTCTCCGGCAAAAATTTTCGAACAAAATTGGAATTCAACCACTTGTCAGAACTAAACACATGAGTTCATTCTAACATTCTAACAAATCATTTGAAAAAACTGCTTGATTTATCAATTCTCGAGCTACCAACACCAGCTTGGGAAAAGACTTTTTATCTATTATCTGTACAATACTATTTTTAGTTAATGAGAAAAACTAACAGAACTCTTAAAACTGAGAGCCTAAATTAGGTACTGTAATAAACTTTGGTTCTTAGGTGATTATTGATTTCACTTAATATTTATTCAAATCAACTTAACACCTACATTCGGCAAACATGTTGACCTTCAGAGCTATAATTAAAATATGGTTTAATAAATAAATAAATAAATAAACATTGCAAAAATCAATAGACAAAACAATTGAAATCGAAATAATCAAACGGAGAAAAATCTTTATTAGAACAAAAAAAAATTGAATTTAATTTAATCTTAGGGATATACTGACCAGTGTTCACTGTGTATTATTTATATTGAAAAGACTGCTTGGGTTTGTTTTATATATCATGGCAAACCATTATTCATCAGCCATAAAACTTCAAAACTCCTTCGTTTATTAATTATGGAGGTAATATCCCTCATCCTCGCCTTTTCAATGAACAGATTAAAAAACACTTGACAGAAATGAATTGCCATCTGCATATTTTCAGACATAGAGACCTCCCACACAGAAGAAGTATGGACCTCAAAAACTAAGAGTGGACAGAACCACACCCGGATAGATTTGTCAAATGCTGATCAGAAAATTGAAGCAGGAGACAGTAGTATCCAGATCAGTACAACCAGATGTGGATGTGGAGATCAAGGAATTTCTTGCTATGGGGATCTTGTTTAAGGCGGGTTGTTATAAAAAGCAATTACAAAATGTCGATTTTCTGAAGGTTGCTATGTTATGCTTAGGTATTATCAACAAAGAATTTCTTGATGAGTAGATATTATGGCTTCCCAACTTGATGAAGTCAGAAATTTTGCTCCTCATAAACATTACATATTTTAGAATGAAAACGGAAAAGCAGAATACAGTAAATGTTCAAGACACGTCTGAACGAAGTAAAAAATTATCTTTTGTGTTCCACTGATGTCCCCCATATCAAAATTATTACAATATTATTCATTATATGGCTGTAAGAAAATGTATAAAATAAGATCCATAGTCCTCTTTTGACATCTTGTCACGACCAGCTTGAAAATATTCTTCTGGTGAATAAAATAGTAATTTTAATCAATCAATCATGATCAATTGAATCTAGCGGCTTCATCAATTTTTAATGCAATGAACCTAATTGTCGACCATAAACAGTGGATTCAGATAGGAAGAAAGGAGGAAGTATTCAGTGGTAAGTCATTAAAGTATAATTAGGCACTGATGAAATAATTTATTATTATATTAAGAAGAATGTTCTTATAATAGGTAATGAGGCTTTACTGATATCAAGTTCTTGCTATATTCATGGATATTCTTGTAAAAAACCTCACTAACTTTGAAGTATCTTTGATAATGTCAATATAGGATGAAATCGCAGTAACATTATTGTTACAAACATAAGTGGTATAAAAAAATGTATCTCATGTTTATTGCGTTCTTGATATTGAGGAAAGCAAAATGTTTAGCAGGTCTATTAGAAATATTGTTATCAACTGAGTTTTATGATCTATAGTTTACTATGATTAATGGCCTCATACTGAAAGGATAGTTGGCCATCACGTTGGTATGAACATCAACAATCCCAACATTCAGCATGCAACTTATAAATTGGAGATTGATTATAATTCCTACAGCGGGATGAACTCTATGACTGATGTTATGATTGGATGAATTTCAATTACCTTCAACTAAATTGTTTTGATTGTAGGACACACCAATGTTTTCCATGTTTGAGGCAAAAATAAAATTTAAATATAAAATTCCAAGTCTGTGACTGTACAGTGTTGGTAAATGTTAGTGAATGTTATAGGAAACTATCGAAGAAAATACTTACTTGAAAGTTGACTTATATTGTCAGCACTCCCAAACTTGTTTTTGATTAGATGAGCAAATTCTCTAGGTTTTGACATGACTGAGCCTCCAACGTAGCTGATACCATCTCGTATATTTCCTCCAACATTTCTGAAGGAAGAATAAATACCGAATCAACAAAGACTATATATAATTCAGTACAGGCTAATACCAAAAATGGCATTTAAAAGAGGACTTGTAACTGAATATATTATGAACTGAACTGCCAAAAGTTGTATAACATTTTAAAAAATTATTACATATTACATGTTATCACCAATATTTCTTTAGAGTATATAACTAGAACCAATAACTTTCTTGAGACTGAAAAAAAAATACTCACTTCAACCCTTGTCCCATATCCCGGAGTACCTCCCTTGGAGGCCTATGACTTTGAGCTGCACCATGTGTCTCTAACTCATGAACACGCTTTTGATATATATCTAATTTTTTTTGTAACTGGGAAATCACTTGTGCACTTTTTTGATTTTTCTTCTCGAAAACTGCCTTAATCCTTTGGACTTGTTGTTTATCCGCATTAGCTGCCAATTTGAGATACTCGTTTACATTATCTGAAAAAAAAAAAAAGATAAGTATGTGTTACCAAACTGAGTTGTTTACATGTTACGATATTGGGGTTCCTGGCCGAAAAGAATGCTGGACAATTATGACTCGTTTATTTACTGCACAAAAATCAACAATTTAATCCGATCATAGAACTCAAATACACTGATACAAAAATCTGCTTACTTTACTGGATTCTAATTTTACTGACTTCTCTCTGTTACTTAACTTCCTGTCAGCACGAATCTTCCTTCTTATATAGTACATTGAAAGCATCAATAATTTTATACTTGTCTATTTCAGAAGTTTACTTTTCCAATATAAAACCTTCTTCTCTTCTCACAATATCTTTCTCCATTTCTTCTATATCGAGTTGAGAAAAACTTTTTGTTTATTATCAAAATGTATTCTCCGAACATGACCTTATAACACTGAAGTCAACCCTCTCCAATTCTTTCGATATAGTGTTTCCCACACCAAACTTCCTTCATATTTCCTTAGATTTTGAAAATTTTATTTCTGTTACATCACCTTCATCTATCTTTTTTTGTTATTTGCCAAATTTTCACCTCGTAAAACAGACTACTGCAGTGAGCTGTGATATTGTCCATGAAGTATTCATTCAAGTCATAGTAAATTTTTCGGAGGAATATTTTCTCTTCTTTACTAAATCTATTATGCACTTTCTATTTTCTGATAGTAAGTGGAATGTGGTTGAAATTTTTCCCATTATAGGTTATTGAATTCTTAATTTGTGTAGTTGTGGGGATAGGAAGCCTGATGTTATAGGTTAGACAGATATACAAGTATTGGCTGTACGTTAAATTCTTTACAATGGTTCTCTGTACTCCAGATATTTTACCAATCATCAATGATATTTATTTTCAAAATCTTAAATAACAGTGCGACTGAGTATTTTAACGAATTTATTTATTGTTTTGAAATCTCAAATTCATTCTCACCAGACTAGAGATCTTACTGGGCAACAATTCCACCTTCCTACTTTTTCGATTTGATTTTTCAACATTTTTTCCCATTTTCCCCTCATCGCCCTGTACGACATTAGCAATACTTTTGTAGACGGATGGTATATTGTGAGATATGATATCACTCTCTGGATGTTCTCTCTTTCCCCCCCCCCATCGGAAAATCACATTAAATTAAATATGTGACACAATTTCACAAAATTTATTTTCACACTATGAATAAACTTTTACGAAACTTTATGCCAGACACTGTATATTGTCTTGACGACAACTTCAATTTTTTTTTCCTCGTCGTTACGAGTTTTGTTTAAAAAACTTACTGGTCTTAACATAGGGGTAGACATATTTTCTATCTTCTTGTTGCTGTTTTTATATTGATTCTTTGATTTTTATTTTTTAACTGAGTTTCATTACGATATTCTGGGAGTTTATTGTAAATCTGTATTCCTGTGTATAAGGGCCTTTACGAGTGACGTTATGTTTGTAATCAGGAAGTCCGTATTTTCCATTTCTTGTAGAATAGGAATGTGTTGCTGAGGTATTGGTTAGTTTCCGTTTATTTTTTATGGATACAGATACCTAGTTTGAAAATTTATAGGTTAGTCATCTCGAATATTGTTTGCTTAACGAAATGTTCTCTGAACGAATCCAACTGTTTCAGATCACAAAAAATTGTAATAGCCTTTTTTGGAGCTTGAAAGTTGATTGTCCATTTTGTTGAAGTTTTTCCACTGTATGTGTCAGGGTTTTGTTATGTTAAAAATTGTTAAAATTGTTTTTTCCGTTAACCAGCTGTCGTCCCCTTACGAACGGCAGCCCTCAAACGTCGAAACTTTTGCGAGCCAAGGATTAACGAGGTCTTACTTTTTAACGTGCGATTCCTAGCACTTTCTGGGGCCATCAGATAGAAATCTGTAGTCGCTAAGGATTCGAACCTAGCCGACCAGCAGTCACATGTGAGACTAATATGGTATCATTTGCTCATCAAATTATTTCTTATTCAAGAAGTCGTCGTTATAATTGTGGCAATGTATTTTGTAGATGAGTGGTGATAGTTCGAACCCTGTGGAACAACTTGTTTTGGTGAAAATTATTGTATAAAAATATTTCCAACTTTTGTTTTCAGCTCTATTGCTAAGAAAATTCTTGATGTTTATTTATTTATTTATTTATTTATTTATTTACATGAATAGGCCACTCAACAGATGGTTTTACCCATCCAATTACAGAGTAGCACGAAAATAAACAATATAATTAAATGGTTGTGAAAGCTTACAATAAAGTACTGAGTGATTAACAAATGAACGTGACATATGATTATAAATGTCATTTAGAAAAGTGAACATGGTACAATGAATGGGATCAAAAACTTAGATATAAAACTAAATAATGATTATTATTAAACAATCAATCAATGTCAAAACTAGGTTGATGGAATTTTTGACTCTGCACAAAATTTTGAATGCCCAACAATTTGGATTTCAAAGCAAAAAAAGTACAGGAGATGCTATCTTTCACTTCCTGAAAGATCTATACTCTAGTTTGAACTTAAAAGAAGTGAGTGCTGCAGTATTTTGCGATTTGGCTAAAGCCTTTGACTGCGTCAATCATGAAATACTGTTGCGTAAGCTTTATTTCTACGGCTTCAGAGGACGAAGCTTAAATTGGTTTGAGTCATATCTAAGTGGAAGGACCCAAATTGTGAAAACTGACAATCTCTCTGATATTGGGGTTATTAAGCATGGTGTACCGCAGGGTTCTGTCCTTGGTCCTATTCTTTTTCTGTTGTACTTTAATGACCTTCTGAAGTTAAAGATAGAAGGTGTGTTCACTGTTTTTGCAGATGACACAACAATATTATCGCATGATAAGAATGCAAATGATCTTTACAATAAAATGACTCGAGATATATTGATTGTGAGAGAATGGTGTAACTCGAATATGCTTTCCTTTAATGTAAACAAAACTAACTTATTATCATTCCATTGCAATATACTGGACATCCCTATAGGGAATAATATAATTTCATCTACCTCCTCCAATAAATTTTTAGGTATTCATATAGACAGTGAACTCAACTTCCAAAATCATGTTATCATGATCAGTAAAAGGCTATCCTCTGGATGCTATGCTTTGCGTGTAGTATCGAATGAACTGGGTATGCCAACTGCAAAAACAGTATACCATGCCCTATTTGAATCACACGCTAGATATGGCATAGCGTTCTGGGGAAATTGCAGTATGCAATATTTTAAGATGATTTTTATTCTCCAAAAACGTGCTGTTCGATATCTCTGTAAAGTTGGGCCTAGAGTCTCTTGCAAAGAATTATTTAAAGAACAGAAAATCCTTACACTTCCTTCACTTTTCATTGTCGAAACAGCATGCCAAAATAATGATTTGAGGCTTCCTATTCCCTCTTCAAATTTAATAAAAAAATCGCTGATATATAATGCCGTTTTAATATATAATCATCTTCCAACATCAATTAAAACCATTGACTCTTTATCCTTATTTAGAAAATCACACACGCTGTCCCTTATCGAGAGAGCCTTTTACGATGTAAGCGAATTCCTCAATGTAAAATTATAGGCTACTTAACATTGATATTAATAATTTAGTATACCATTGACCTAGGTCCTCCAGCCCAAATTTATAAATATGCATATATTATTGTGTTCGTAATTGTTGACAAGTCTTGTGACTGCATTTTATCAACAAGTCACTCATTTTTTTATATTAAGATTGATTTTTTTTACATTTACATATATTTACATACATGTACTCTTGTGTTTTAATTTTTTAACAAACTTTGAATTCTTAAAAAATTGTTTTTTCCGTTAACCAGCTGTCGTCCCCTTACGAACGGCAGCCCTCAAAAGTCGAAACTTGTGCGAGCCAAGGATTAACGAGGTCTTACCTTTTAACGTGCGATTCCTAGCACTTTCTCGGGCCATCAGATAAAAATCTGTACTCGCTAGGATTCGAACCTAGTCGACCAGCAGACAATGGTTTCGAACGTAAAAGTCTCAACCACTGAGCTACATGACCCTACATGACCCTATGAATGTATTTTATCTATTGACAAGTCACATATTCTTTATATTTTTACTTTTATCTTTTTTAACTTTATATTATATAAATTATTGTATGAATCCATTTTGTAAAACTTTGTCCATGAGATGATATCTTCTGACAATAAAGGATATTTTGATTGATTGATTGATTGATTGAATACTTGAGACATATTTCTAAGTATGATAAAAATAAACTATTGAAAGTGTCAATTAAATAAATAACGCTACCAAAAAATAACAGTGACTTCAGCCATCAACATGTTACTCAAGGTTATTGTGAACAAGAAAAGGAAGAGAAAAAAAAAACACAAAGTTTTATCAATGATTTGAAAACATTATTCCCTTCAAACGTTTTTTGAAGCTTAAGAAAGAAGTGGAAAAAACATCGAAATCAGAATTATTACCAACAACAGAATTATAGGATCTCAGGCATCTAATGGACGGTGAGTTAAGTGTGCATTTGTTGAGCTGTGGGCTGCTATGAACAATGGTCTGTTCCTAACGAGATGCCGTGTGCAGTTGAAGTTGAGATTACTAAGAAGGGACGATGAATCAAGTGAATTATTGACTATTTTATAAATCATACATATTTCTAGAAATTTCCGTCTCATATCAAGTTTTTCAATTTTATAGTATTTCAGATTCTGTTCATATGAGAAGTGGTGACGTTGTTTATTGAATCTAAAGTTAAGTACACTCACAAATTTTTTTTGGACTTTTTCGATACGGTTGGAATGTACATTGTAATGAGGGTTCCAAATAATGGAGCCATACTCTAGGGTTGATCTTACCATAGAATTATAAAGAGCAATAACTCCATCAGGTCTTGAAAAGCTTTTAATTGCTCTTAAAATGAAACCAAGATTTCTTCGACTTTTCTGAACAATTTTCTCAACGTGGCTGCCAAAGGTGAGTTTAGTATCTAGATGAATTCCTAAATCCTTGATAAGATTTGATTCCTTGAGAGGCTCGTCACATAGAAAGAGATCAGTAGCAGGGGGAGAAACATTCCTGGTAAACAATATTTTATAACATTTATTCAAATTCAAGTGAAGTTTGTGAAGTTTGCAATACTCTGAAAAAGAATTCAAGTCTTGTTGGAAGTCATGATAATCTTCAATGCTAGCTATTGGTTTGTATATTTTTAGGTCGTCTGCGTAAAGGGCAATCCTAGTGTGTGTAAAGCATGTATTAATTTCATTAATAAAGATGCTGAAGAGCAGGGGGGCCAGATGGGAACCCTGAGGCACCCCTGAGGTAATTTGAAGGCACTCAGAACGAGAGCCGTTAACCACAACATATTGGTGTCTATCAGCTAAATAGGACGTGAGAAAACTAAGAAGATTGCCATGCACACCGATATTCCGGAGCCTCACCACAAGACTCGCGTGGTGAACTTTGTCGAAGGCCTTCGAGAAATCGGTGTACACGGCACAGGTAGAGAGACCATCATCCATGTTATTGAGTATCTCTTGAGTAAACGGAACTAAGTTAGTTACTACTGATCTATTACCGTAGAAGCCATGCTGGTTCGGATTGATAGACAATTTGATTTGGAAGAACAAATTATTTGTTACTATTACTTCAAAAATTTTCGCAAAATGGCAGAGTAAGGATATGGGCCTGTAGTTTGTAACATCACTTTTATCACCACTTTTGTGCACTGGGACAACCTGTGCCATCTTCCATAATTTCGGAAAATTGCCAGAAGTTAAACTTTGGTTAAAAATAATATACAGAGGATCTATTAAAGTTTCAACACATGACTTGATGAAAAGAGGGGAGATAGTATCAGGTCCCGGCCCTTTATTCTGATCTAGGTTTGTGATTGCAATTCGGATTTCCTCCTTGGTAATGATGCTCAAAGAAATATTTACTTGACACATTTTATCAACAGGAATATCAGATTCAAAAACACTATGAAAATATTCTGAAAAAAGAGAACATAGCGATCCAGCATCTGAGGCGGTTTTATTATGCAACTTAAAAGAGTCTGGCAATGATTTGGTGTTTTTTTTGTTATTGATGAAAGACCAGAAAAATCTAGGATCAGTTTCAATGTTACTTTCCGTAGATTGAACATAGCTTTTGTAATCATCATGAATATTTGATTTGACAATTTTGCGTAGATTTGAAAAGTTATCATAATCTTCGGGGTTTTTCCATTTTTTCCATTTTCGGTGAAATTTTTCTTTTTGCTTGATTACATTTTTTGTACGCGCAGAGAACCAGGGGGGAAATTTTGATTTTGAAATGATTTTCCGAGGTACATATAGGTCAATCAAATGATTTACCACCCCATAAAACCTACTTACAGCCACGTCGATAGAACAGTTCAGGAGAAGTTCACTCCAGTTTTGATTTTTAAGTTCCCGATTTATATTAGCATAGTCCGCCTCAGAAAATATCAATCGATTGTAAGTGTTTCGTTGCATTAATTTAGGTGATGTCAGACTTACCAAAATTTCTAAGGAGGGATGGTGAAGGTCTTCACTAACAAAAGGTGATGACCATTCGTTAACTATTATCTCAAGAGACGGTGAGAGGACAAGATCAAGAATTCTGTTGTTAGCATTTCTGATACCAGAGAATTGTTTGAAATCCATTAATGCAAGATCATCGATAAAGTGTTCACTGACAGGGTCATTAGCACCAACGGGAAGGAAACTTCTTCCAGATACATCAGGTTGCCATACTATATTTGAGAAATTAAAATCTCCAATCACAATAAAACCATCATTTCTGTGTTGATCCATTATTTCATGAAGATTGTTCATGAAAAATAAAACATTGTTTAGAACGGCATAAGGAGGTATATAGACACAGCAGATGTGAAGTTTCCTCCCTTCGTTGAGTTGCAATGACAACCACAGATCTTCAATTACACTATTCGTACACCACTCAGATACATTTCTCGAGTTGAGATCACAACTGATACCAATGATTATACCACCACCATCACTTTTTCCACTTCTCACTAAGTCACGATCTCGTCTATGGACATTGTAACTAGCAGGGAACAACTCTGTGCTTGACACTTCTTCCTTGAGCCAAGACTCACATATGCATATTATATCAAAATCGCAGGAGCTAGTAGACTTCAGAAAAGTTTCAGTTTTAGTTTTAAGGCCCCTCGTGTTTTGATAATATATGCTCAAACTGTCTCGGAAAGAGAAAACGATGAAATAAAATCAAAATATATTTACTAGGTGTTATTGCTGGGAAGTTATTGTAGCAATCTTTTTAAAAATTCTTCATTTTTTATAAGGAAAGGCCTTGTGGTATCTAACTTCTTCATGAATATTTTCCCATCCTTGATCCAGCAATATTTATAATCATGGAGCCGTGAGAATTCCCTTGCTTTCTTGAATAGGACTTTATAATGAGGAGATAGGTGTTCATTAATATAGACAGGGTTTGCCTGGTTAGGTAGTTGTATCTTTCTTCCATTCTCTTTTCTAGCTGCTTCCATAAATTTGGTCTTCATTAGATATGAAACGAACTTAACCACAATATTTTTCGGAGATGCATTATCAGTGTTATTTGAAAATTTCATTACTCTGTGGGCATATTCAATGTCTTGGTCTTTGATTACAACGTTAATTGAATTTCCTATATGCTTAACAATGTCAGCAGTGTTTTCATCTTTTTTTTCGGCAACGCCACAAATTTCTATATTATTTTTACGGCTTAATTGCTGCATATACTCCAACTCTTCTTTCAACAACACTTCTCAGTGTCGAAACATCCAATTTCAGGTTATCGAACTGCTTGATAGAATTCCTAACCTCAATCATCTGCAAGTTAAATTCATCTATTTTCTCTCCGTAAAATTGAAGAGATTTGAAAACTTCATTTTGTTGTTTTTTCATCTCGGACATGTCTGAATACATAAGATCCAACTTGTCCAATAGCTTATCCATGACCGACTTTTGCTTCGCATTCTGTTCCAAGCATTGTTTACAAGTCCATGTCACCCCATCAGCTGTGAGTTCATTGAACGTAGGCGGCAGTTTCGCGCATTTCAAATAAAAATATTTCTGGCACTGACCTTGACACCTGATGCCTGGATTTGTGCGGCTCACTTGCTGGACGCAAAAACCACAGTTCTCGGGCATGGCAACAAAAAATTAAAAATGTTGAAGAGGTATGTGGGAATGTTCAAGTTGTAGAGTTTGTATAGGATTCCTTCATGAGAAACACTATTAAATGCTTTGTTGATGACTAGAAATAAGACTGCTGAGTGTTGATTAGTGGGTCTTGCTGTTTGAATGTTTGATTTTAAGACAGCTAATGGGTGTGTTATGTTCCTGTTTTGACTGAATCCAAATTAATTGGTAGTGCGGAAATGGTGTTAACATGTTCAAAAAAACATAGTTTCATACATCTTTCATATTATTTACCCTCTACTGGAAGAAGAGTAATTGGCCTGTAGTTGGAGTTTTGCGTGACTGGAGTTAGGTTTTGGGATCGTAATTATTGTACCTCCTTTCCATTGTGCAAACAATAGTGGTTGTTGAGACAGTATTGGTATATTGATAATGCGTCGATGTATTTTCTCCAGATCCAGTTCTCTAATAATTTTTCTCAATATCTAGTCATATTCTGATGCCCTATTTTTTCCCAGTATAGTATGTTGTAATATTTCATTTGTTGATGGTCTGATCCTAGATATTGTTTTCCAAATTACTTGTGTATAACATGAGATGTGGGGTACTCTCTGGATTATTTTCCATTAGAAAGGGTGATATTTCTACTTTCTTGAAAGCATAATTTTAGAGAAATTAGTTAATTTGTATATTACAAGCTTGATTTGAGTTGAAGCCTGAAATGATCACATAGATCAGTTTTGGTAAATATTCTGTCCTCAATGTTGGCAGATGTGAGATATACAGGGTGTAATCTAACCTCTTGCACCCCCTTGAAGGACGGGTGTATAATGCCAATTTATAACAAATGGAAGGTGTGAAAAATTCGAAAAAAAATTGTGGAAAGTTTAAATTGTGTTGTAAAATTTGTCGAACGTCGACTGACCGGAGCAGAGCCGCAATAATACTGAAATAATTTCAAACAGCGGTTTCCAAGATTTTTCGGATTTTCTCACAAAATTTAAAATTTCCACAATTTTTTTCAAATTTTTGACACCTGCTATTCGTTATAAAATGACATTATACACCCGTCCTTCACGAGAGTGCAAGTGGATAGATTACACCCTGTATATACACAAGAAATATGTGGAGTTTGTTGTTAATGAATGGTATGGTAAGTTGAACATAAATATTAAGGGAAGTTTAAATTTTTATTCTTTTTTTTTGCTTTTGTTGAAACAGATCCGAGTGCAGTTATTTTCACGACATGCTTCCTCTAATTTAACTGTTCATCCAGCTCTGAATTAACTGAGGTTCTTCAATTTGCTCAGAAAAATTTGTTAATATTCACATAAGTTATAGTTCTATTGTACTGTATATTTGTATTTTACGTGGTCTGGCACGTATTATATTACTTTTTATATTTTGACGTATATATTCACCTATGATGTTAGCTGTGGCAGTACAAATAAATTCTATTCTAATGATAGGAGATGTGAAATATCATCGAGATCAAATTAATTTAACATTAACATGAATTCATTGAAAAAAAATTATGTAAACTAGAACATTCATTTTCTAAAACTTACCATCTCTCAGTTTTTGTTCGGTTCTGATTAGGTCCTTAACTCTAATAATCTTATTTGTTAAATGTTCGATAATGGCGTTAGTTTTGGGATCGACACTGTCGGTGTCGTCGTCTGCTTTCAAATCTGAGCTTCCGTTTGATAAAAACGATGACGGATACTCTGACGGATCGAAATCTAAGACGCTGTCGTCCAGGACAGAGGCCAGATTCAAGTCTTCGGGATCAGCGGTGCGATTCAAACTGGAGGTGGGCGATCGGTGTTTAGAAGATTTGTGTGATTGTGCCGTGCCATCTTGACTCTGAAACAAACATAAAATGAATATATTAATTGAGGAATCGACCAAGAATGCTTTAATATGTTTCAAACTTCGATCTCCATCAAACAGTTACATATTTCGACTTGCAATGCACTGTTTAGAACTTTTGTTTTAGTAATGAATACTGAATACACTGGAGTTTTATCCCAAACACCAAGCCGCTATTTTTAACACCTCTTGGTTCACTTTGTCTACTTAGGAGACATGATTCTCGGATCCAGTGATCACCCAACCCACGGACGAAAAATGATAATAATAATAATGATATGGTCCATTGACTTGGTCCTTTTTTTCTACCAGAATATAAAACAAGAGAAATGTAATTGCAATTGTTAGAAGACACTGTCGAACCAGCATTGACAGAACTTCTTTAGTATTTACATGAAACGACGAGCAGTGGAGTGGCTCGCAAAGTCCTCAGATTTAAGCCCGTTAGATATTTTCCTGTGGGGTCACCCAAAGAGTATAATTTATAAAACTCACCGACCAGAATCGTTAAAATGATTTACTTTAGCGGATCATTGATGAATGTCGGAACGTTCGAAATCGTTTTGAATGAAAGTTAGTAAAATAGTACGAACATTTTCAGCGTAGGTACATTTTTCTAATCATTCCCCTTTTGAAGGTTACCAGATCAAAAACTCAAAATTGGGTTCAAAAAACCTACTTTTCACAATTCAAGTTGAAAGTTAATAAAAATTTCAATGTTGGCTTGTTAATACATTCAAATGTATTTTTTCGATAACTACTGAATCAAATTCAAAACACTAGGCAGCGTTGAAAATTGAATTTGATGACAATGCAGTATCACTCAACTCCTAATTCCATTAAATATTTAAGGGTTGGAACTAAACCTCCCCGAGTGGTTTGAAATGACAAATTTGAGAAAAAGTGCGAAAGATTTCCCCTTTCGAAATAAAAATCGACGGGTACGAGAATTTTTAAGCTGCGATCGAAAAATATGACAAATCGGCCTTATTTCGTTTTCATTGGTTCAGCCTGCATTCCGTGGGTCCACGATTTGTTCAGACAGGTTAGTTTTCACTGCCATGCAAAAAGGCTATGCGATTTAAACTTGACAGGGGTATTGTATTCAAGAATCGGAAATTTTTCCAATATTTCATACCCTTTTATCAGTTTCGGTATTTTAGAGACGATTCTGAGTACGATCACGTAGGTTTGAAAAAAAATTACACACTTGATTTTTCAGGAAAAAAAATTGCATCTTCAGTGCATTTTACGCTCTATAACATAATTAATATAAGATTTATCCATTATTCTAATACTATCTGCAAATGTGAATAAGAGTATCAACAGAAAACTGTTTTTCAACTCAACCCAACAAGCCTTTTGATGATTGAAGACTAGGTGTGTAATTCATGCAGTCCATCATTTAATGAAGAGATTTCAACCATTGTATTTAGCGGTGAATGGAGTGTAGCTCCTAAACAATTCATCTCGTCGGTGATGCCTTGCTCACAAACTCGATTAAATGTTTTGTACACCTCAGGAGAGTTGGAGATCTGAATCTGGATATTTTCATGGCCGATGCACTTCTCTGAGATATCATCAATCGTCTCAGCATTAGAAGTTTTGTCTAGATTGGCCCGCCGAGTTCAGTCTCCACAACCCTTTGTCGTTACTTTGGAGACTCACTGAGCAACTCATTTCCAGGGTTGGTATTCTCAGAAGCAAACAACATCCATTTTATGGTTTTCCCTGCAGTTCTTTGCTATCTAGCTTTCTCTCAGATCGATCTCTCTACGTGGTGGTTGATAGAGTATCATCCGACACTCTACCAAAAAATCCTGATGTTCCGCAAGGACCAATTCTAGCACCAACACTGTTCCTTCTTCACATCAACGAGTTGTGGGGAGCTACCTCTTGTCCTATACACAGCTTTGCGGATAATAGTACTCTTCATAACGTTTTCTCTTCCAAAGCTCCGATATCGGAAATGAACGGGGGAGAATCGTGTACGATTTAAATACGTACATTGCAAAAATTCTAGAATGGGGATCCAACAACTTGGTAGATTTCAGTGCGAACAAAACTCAAGCTTTTTTTTTTCTAGAAAGTCCGATCTCACAGTGGCCAACGTGATTATGTCACGAGTATCCATACCAACGAAATCTTCCATTTCAATGCTCGGCATTACTATCAGCAGTAGCCTTTCATAGGAAAACCATGTGAGTTCCATTGCCAGAAGTGCCTCTCAAAACATTGGTTTTCTGTTTCGTGCCAAGAAGTATCTCACTTCCTGTCAACTGATTAAGATTTATAAGGCGTAAATCTGACCTGTCCTGGAATACTTTTTCCATACATGGAGTGCAGCACCTAAACGCACATTGAAACTTTTAGATTCTGTCCAAAAAAGAGACACTCGTCTCATCAATAAAACTTCGCTTACAAGCTCGCACATTTATTTCGAACACCGCAGAAAGGTTGGCAATCTGTCTCTGTTTCGTAGATATTTTTCTGGCCGATATTTATCTGAAATATCATAAATCGTTCGACCGTGAGCGGTCCCATCAAGACTGACCCGTCCGTACATCCATCAGGATTTTCCTTATCGTGGGAAACAGAATATAAAAAAAATATATTCGATAATATTGGTCCATCCATTTAGATAATTTTAAAACGAAAATGATAGTACGTTTTCTAACATCAAAGGTGAGTATTAAGTTATTTCCCCCCTTTTTGTCTGCTTCAAGGAACTATAACTATGGTTTAGTACAGGGACAGAATTAACCAACATCAGGAAAGAATAAGCACTAGTTTCATTCAATTGAATTGAATGTGAGAAGAAAGTTTTGAAAGGTAGCGCGTGTAGTGAGTTTTATGAAGATTAATAACAATAATATCTTTATTTAATTATTTATCAAATAAGAGGAAACATATCAAACTGAGATTTTCAGTAGAGTAAGCTATATCAAAAGAAAAATAATTATTACGGGAAAGGTTCAGATTATAAAATATTTAGAAATAACCCTAAATGATACATCAAAATATACCCACCGGTAGATATCACATGAACACAGTATAAAATATTTGCAAATGGTCCTAAATAAAAATAATAGTGCCAAAGTACGTACATACAGAAGAAGATATCTAGAATATAGATCAATTCTCGAACAAACCTCAAACATTCAAATGCAAAAGTATTCATTGAACTGAGGAATGTCGATGCAGGTATGGCTGCTCTATCATTTTATGAATAACTTTTCTTGGCAGCGACCCAACATAGTTTTTCAAGTTTTTTTTTTATCGCTGCTTACCAATCATGTGTCACAGTTCTTGTGGTAAACGGTTATATCAGAACAGGATGAATTATGTGTCATAATACTTCCTATTTCTGGTATCGTGATTATTGAGTTTTAGATTCGATTTGTTTTTGTGTTGTTAAAATAAGTTGGGGGATTTGGATCATTTGAATCCTTAAATATTCCTATACAGCGTTTTACTGAAGTAGTTCAGTCGACAGGTAGTTTCAGATAGAAAAAGGTCGGAAGTTAATGAAACTTTAAGATGTTGTTCAGGGATAGTTGATTAACATTTTCTCAAGTTTTGGACCTCGAGGACCCTGTGCTAAAAAAGTAGGGGCGGAAAACTGCAAATTTTTCGACCTTGGTGTGGTTTTTCCTCAATAACTTTTTTGCCTTACGTTCTACAGCAAAAACGTTGTTTTACTTTTTTGTAGATCGTCAAATTCCCTACGAATTTGTCGCCTCAAACATGTTTGTGTGTCAATTTGTTACCGAGATATGGCGCTTCGAAAAATAGATAATTTTTCAAATTTCGCCACAATTCCACCCTATTTCTTCTGTTATACAAGAATTATGGTGAAATGTAGTTGCTATTATAATTCCTACTTGAAATCACCAACTTTAGATAACCCCCACCCCTGCTTGCCCACCAGGTGTCAAGTCGTTCCTCACAAGGACAAGAGAGTATCGGGCCGAGGGGAGTGTGTGATCAGCTACAGCAAAACTCCCACAACCACATTCGAGATGATATGCTTTACGTACATCATCTACGTGCAGAGACACTTTGGGAGCAATGTGATTGTTGTATTTGATGGATACCCCACTAACGCAGGCTATCAAAGCACCAAAGCCGCAGAACGAGCTCGCCGTTCTGCATTACAATCAGCAACCAAAGTCGTGTTCTCCTCATCTACCATGGTGACCATAGCACAGAAAAAGTTCTTGGCAAACGATCATAATAAGAGCGCATTCATTTCGATGTTGATGACACGAATGACGGATGCTAGCATCGAAGTGAAGCAGGCATATGAGGACGCCAACGTGATGATCATCAACACAGCCATATCCAAGGCCAGCGAATTCGACAGCGTCATAATTACTGCTGAAGATGTGGACATACTTATTCTGTTGACAGCATTAGCTACGTCCACAAAAAACATCTACCTTCAAAAAAGTAGAAGAGGCAGTGGTCCCAGTGTCCTCTACTCGCCAAGTTCCTGTTCCTTTCCTCCCAAGGACATACTTTTCCTTCACGCAGTGAGTGGTTGTGATACCACTTCAGCACCGTTTGGATTGGGAAAGAAGAAAATTTGCAGTACCTACATGAAGAATACCTCCCTATCTGCAGTAGTGGCCCCGTTTCTCACACCAATCGCTACTCCTCAGCAGATCAGCGACGCTGGAGAAAAGGTCCTGGAAGCAGTTTATGGAGGCAACATTGACAGAGACAATCTCGACGACCTAAGGTACCAATTATTCACACGATCAGTGACAAAGGCTAAATTACAACTAGCCCGCCTACCACCAACAATGGACGCTGCCAAGTACCACTCCCTCCGCACTTAGCAGCAAGTACAGGCATGGTTGGGCAATGATCCCATCCCGTCAGTATGGGGCTGGAGCCTAACCTCACGAGGGGTACTACTAATCCCCACAACCAGAAATGCTGCGCCGGATGACATCCTCCATATTGTTTCCTGCAAGTGCAGCAAAGGCTGTAGCAGCGGAGCTTGCGGCTGCAAGAAAGCAGGTCTCCGATGCTCAGGCCACTCCTGCGAAAACGCCCCCGCAACTGATTTGATCGAGGAAGACTCACCAGAAATATTGGACGAAAACGACGACAGTGACATCATTGACAGCCTTATCGCTCAGGAGGACGACGAGCTGTTACGAGCAGAACCAGCGGCTAAGAAATCTCGGCAGGAAATGTAATGAGTACAAATGAGTACCTACCCACTATGATTAGCTATAATATCTTTATTCCTCAATATAATGTATGCCTTGAGAATAACTTAATATTGTTAATTACATTAATTTTTTTCACAAAAGGACTACGTCTTTTTTTCTTTCTGTCCTAGGATAATTATATAGGGGAACGGGGGGATATCGATCCGAAAAGTAACTGATATCAATAAAAAAATGATGTGAATAGGTATTGTTGGCTTTCATCAGAAAGTTACCTTTTGCGAATTGGGGTTGGGTGGGGGAAGGAGGAGTGGGGTGTCCAAAGTTAAGTTGGTGACTTTAACTAAGAACCATAATTACTACAACATTTCATCATAATTCGGGTATAACAGATGAAATAAGCTGTAATTTTGCATTTTTGTCATTTCTTTGCAAATTTTTCTCGATAGCGAATTCACATAAAAACATGTTTTTGCTGTCAAAATGATATAAAATTTTACGCTCTACAAAAAAGTATCGATATGTTTTTTCCGTAGTAATCGAGAAAAAACCGGAGAAGAGAGGTCAAAAATCCCCCCCCCCCTACTTTTTTCGCACAGGGTCCTCGAGGTCCAAAATTCGAGAAAATGTTGATTAACCATCCCTGAAGAACCTCCTGAAGTTTCATTAACTTCAGACCTTTTTCCACGTAACCCCACTTTTTTCAACCTGTCGACTGAACTAAAGTAGAGACACATTCCTTCAACTAATGATATTACGACATAAAAAAATGTATCTCGGGTATAGTATGCCGATTTCTCGGTGCGAAAAACTGTGGAATTTCTATTTCGACGAAAAAATAGGTACCTGAATATATATTTTTTAATACACATGGGCCATGGTGTCGCGATGGTTAGAGCACTCGCTTTTCAGCTAAATCATCCGTGGAGCGTGGGTTCGAATTCCAGCGCGGTCACCGGTCTCTGAATACGAGAAAAGGGGCAACGTTTGCATTTATATTGAAATGAAGATAATGTTGCCGAGTAGACGGTAGCGGAGACACTCCCAGGGTCAAACTTACAGCTGACAAGTTGTTACGATTAAATCATCTGTCAGATGTCAGACTGCCTTTCGATCGAATTCATTAGTTTTTGGTTATTTATTTCCCCAGAATCTGCAGATAATCAAACGGGGTGATTCTGATAGGTACCGAAAATGATATTAAAGCTGACGCAGAAAGGTAATTTTGTATGTATTACCGAATAAATCTGAACCAACGAGTTTCATATTCGCACTTGTATCAATATGAAATCTCATATTAACACTTGTGCAAATATGAATGTCACTTTGACATTCAAAATGTAAACAAAAAGTCCCCATATTGAAAAGAAATTACAAAAATAGAGCACTGTCGGTGACGTAATATGACAGTTGCGGAACAATGTCATAGCGGACAAACAAACCAAACTGAACAAAAACCCTCTGAACCCATTTTCCATTAGCCTACGCGAATCACTTAATGTTTATAAAAATCGCAATTATCAACTTACACCCACAAAAAACGAATTTTCATATCATCAAATGTCAAATGCTTTGTCTCCCCATAACCGCCAAGTTCTGACGTCAGCTGACAGTGCTCCATTATATCACTCATTTAATAATTTAATCGTGACAGATCAATGGTCAATCAATGTGACATTTGCGGAAGCCGATCTCTGACACACCGAGGAACTAGGGACTACTTAAAAAACTTATTTGGTGAATTTGAAGTTTTGTCGTTAATCTTAATGGCCCCATACATTACAATCTTAGTTGTCAATTTTAATCGGACAACTAAAATTGTGCAGGCAAGATTAAGTCTATAATTGACAATTTTGCCAGGCGATTTTAATCGGACTACAATGTTACCTTCACAATCGTAAACTGAGAGTTTCAAGTAGTGCATTTCGTAGCTATCGTCTCTGGTATCGTAATGGTTATTTAACGAACAAGTGTATTAATGAGGGCGATTAACAATCGAGATAATTTAATGTTTGAGATTGTTAATCGCCATTTTAATTCACGAGTTTGTTACAAAACTTTTCCGTCGACAGTAGTTTTCGAAAATAGAGATATCTCACTTTCAATGTTTATTTATTTAACGTTACGATAAAAAACAAACACTATTTCCTATTTATATTAACTCTACTCAAAGATAGTTTAATTTTTCTCAGTGGTAGTTTTATTTTATTTTTTATTATTTATTTTCAAATTGAAATTAAGAAAAAAAAATACCCTCGGTGGGTTTTGAACTCTCGACCTCAGTGTTGCGAGCCAGGTGAACTTTACGGTTACGCCACGGGACCATATATGGATTTGAGTGACAACTGGTGTAATAAACATTTTCTGAAATTTCATTTGAAAATTGACAAATAAATAATAAATAAATAATGACAGATACCAATATAAAATGTATAAGAGCAATGTATGTTGGGTTGCATATAATCAAATCGTTGATTAATAGAAAATCATTCATTAACAGGGGTCATTAATCAACGATTTTGAGTGCGTTAAAATACATAATACTTGCTAGTGTATGTGTATGCCGTTTCACAATCTAAGGTGCATTTTAGTTGTCCAATGGAAACTGACAACTAAGATTGTAATGGCCCTCAAACCTCTCGGTCCCCGAGAATCCTGAATATTCAAAATTTGTGATAGGTCGTTTGCCGTTGATTAATGTGTTACGATCCACGGTGTCTTGGAATTAATAACCGATTTGTAAACATTGTAGAATACGATAGTCGTAGAGAAAAGTTATTTATGAATTTTATCCTATAAACGAAACGAATCGTTCGGAAAATGAATAGTGAATGATTCTTGTTTCCTACATTCTCTACTACATTACATGCCCTACATCTTGAAACGACAAATCGATACTTTTTTATTATTAATCAGGAACATCGGTATAATTCAACTAAATTGCTGGGTAAGTGAAGAATGGGAACAAACAGATAGTTCGAGTTTATTTATATTCTTGTTGTACTGAACTTAAAATTATTTAATATAACTACCTATATGACTAAATTCTCAAAGTATGAACAAAAGTTATGTGATTTCAGTTCGAAGTTTAGTTTCTTGTTATTTCCTCTTGCTGTATTACACATACAGTATCGGAAACTTTTCATCTGGGGTATAGACAGAAATCTACGCGAGCAACAAGGAACGTAATTATATGATATGATAATACCACTACTGTGCGCTTTTCCTATTATCCCACCCGACGCAATAACGGACCACGTGGCAATACGACACACCGCTCTCAGCTCACGTCGATATCCCTTCCTAGAGCGAGTAGAAGAGAAATTGTAATGCTCTCTCAACAAATAGCAAGCTATTCTGTACGCACTCATGAAACCACTTGACACATTGTTATAAAATGAATTGATTAGGGCAAAATCGTATATTTTGACAATGTGGTTCCAACTCTCAAGATGGCAGATTGGAGCAATATCTGAAATATTTGGTCAATTGAAACCATAGTTAATTCAAACAGTAGTTTGAAGCACCTGGAGCCTAACACTTTCCTAAAGTTTGGTGAAGGTGTCAATGTCAAAATCAAAATGGCAGGCGAATTCTACTGCATTTTGAGAGTAAACTGCTTCGCATGGCGAAAGGGCACTATCACCTTTTATTTTTTCCGCATAGAAGTTTATCACTATGGTATTGTTTTAAAGATGAAATTTTCACTTTGAGTGATTTGAATGACTCTAGGCTTCTTGAAGACCATTTCTTCAGTTTAATCGGAATAATGAGTTGCCTATGTACTGGCGCTAAATCACATTGAGCTCGGTGTATCGGTGATACGCCGTAAAATATAATCTACCGCTTTTCGCGATTTCTTTCAAAAGGTATGTTTTCTTGTTGACTATAACGAAGTGGTTTTGATTTCTGAATTTAATGAACGAATCCTAGTGGCAAATAAAATAGTTATAAAATCTTAAATTGTGAATAAGATATTTCAGGTCTGGTGCAGGTAATTTTTAATATTAACTGTAGCCTTCTGCCGAAACTCATTGTTATTTTTTATCATAGTCCAAGAGCCAGAGCCGAACATTTTCACTGAATTTATTAAACCTGGTTTTCCGTTAAATAGTTATAGTCGATGTGTACATAAACATACTCTGGTCAGTCAAGCGAATCGTAGAACAGGAGACTCAGGAGCGACATCAAAGATGTAGCATTTTCAGGGGTAACAAAATAGATTTATTCAAGCTGAAAATTGTTATTCTATGATGCATATCAGCAAACAGTAAACGTTATGTAGGTCAGGCACTCATATATTAGAACAGAGCTGGTCAGTCAGTCCGAATATACAGGGTGTTGATCTTAATCTGTTGATGCTGATCTTAAAGGGTGATAATCCTTGAATGATTTTAAGAAACATTTTTCATATTAACATTGGTCCGCAAGCAATTCATTAATGAGATACAGGATCTTGAAATTTAACAAAAAAATCAATTCTTCCCAAATATCCCTGAAACCCCTTTCTCAATTTTCATCAGTAGCGTCACTGTTAACATGCTCTGCCATATTTTTCATCAAAATACGCTACTGTAATTTTTATGTAGCTAATGTGCCTAAAATATATAAATATTTATAATCAAAATACTATTCCATCATTTTACGGAAAAAAGTGCACTTTTTTTAATGGTTGCTGCTAGGCGACAGAAAATGTTATTCGACAACAATGACACATTCGACAAAATTCTCTCAAAATGACTTTAAAGTAAGCGTTATCAAAAATCGAAACATTTTGCCACGGAAAGCAATATTCACATCAATAACATATACCCCTCTAAGACACTATTGGTCTAATTAATTTATTCATTTGATTGATTCACACTAGGTAATCTAAGGTGTGAAAAATGTAAAGTAATGAAGACTGGATAGAGAAAACCGTAGATAGTGCAAATATAAGTTTTTCTTGACTAGCCTAAAGGAAGAGTATTCGTAGCTCTACAGAGTATTGTTAGCTGATTTTGAAGAAAAATATAATAAAATGAAAAGTTCCTTCCAATGGACAGTTATTTGAAATTTAGGTCAACGTTGATAATAATAATAATATTGATGTCAATAAATATGCGAAATGTATTTCATATTTGAAAGAAAAATCTGAATATTTTTTGCACAGTTGTAGAAAAAATAGTGCATGTAACTCATGCGTAAACTGTTTTTTTTTCACTCGTAGGAATTGCCACTACTCACTTTATACTATACATAAATAACTATTTTATTTGATAATTCAGTTAAAACCATAAATCCATCATCCGGTTGAGAAGTTAATAAACAAGTTCCATATTTACCCATTGTATAACGGTGAAAGAATCTATTCTTTTATATATTATATAAACCTGCAATTTTTTTTATGAAATGTAACCAAATCTGTTCCGTAGTTTTAGTGATTCATTTATTTGTTTTATACTGATAACACATTGACAAATATATATATATATACCAAACATGAGTTGATGTTTACTGAGGATGGGGAGATACAGTAGTTGATTTCAATCAGAATTTTTAAAATTCGACAAAAAACTCTTGATTTATATGATGTTAACCAACAATTTAATGTAACGAAAATGACATTTAGGATATGTGCCGCGCTAAATGATCGAATACTTAATCACAGATTCATAATCGGTGTTTAATACAAATTTTTAAACACATTACCATGGAAACACAATTCTATATGAATACAGCACTATGGTTGGTATTTGATTTTTTTAATTAAAAGTAGTTCTGACAATTGAAACCGTCATGATGGCATTGGAAAATCAAGTTAAAATGAATTCATAGAAAATGTCACGTTATGTAACGCATTTATAAACTCATCTAGACAATCCTTTATAAAACACCGCTCCGCTCGAGTAAAAAATAATCGTTACTGAAAGGAAAGTCATAGTTAATATTTGATACATATAAAATACATATACAAATTAAATTTCAAGGAATCCTAAATTTTGGTTAATTTCATAAACTCATCAGTTGAAAATTGTATTACTAAAATTCATGAAAAACAACACTGGGTGAAGATAGGTTACATTTATTAAATTTATCAACTAATCAATTCAGCATTAGGTTCCAATCAGTTTTATATTTCTACGTTACAGCAGGCCAATAAACAAATAAGTAAATAAATAAATAGATAGATGAATAAATAGATAAATAAATAAATAAATAAATAAATAATAAAAATTGATTTAAAAAAACAAACCCTAGTGACTAAATTTCCTTCAGAAATAATCCAGCAAAAAACAGCTGAATCCTCTACAACCGATGATATACATATCAGAATCCAGGCAAAGCTTCAACAAGAACAACACGGCATAATAATATGTTCTCTGCGCACAGACTGAAATCAGTCTAACTCAAACGGCAGATTTTTTACACCGGTCATTACCAATAATATGTGTAGCTTAGGTCACAACCACAGTTTATAACAAGAAGTAACGGCTACCTAGGATATTTAAATGATATAGAAGATAAATAACACTTTATGAGTGTCCACTTCAACAAACCAGAGGTATATGCATTTGTAAAAATTGATAAAGGAGCCTCACTTGAAAAACTGGTGAAGGTTGACAAGATTCAATGAATATTCAATTAGTTGATTATGGGAGTCTAATATATTTTGGTTGTAGAGTTCATTATACTGCTGATGATGAATATATGAAACGGATATGTCGATTGGAGAGAGGTTAGATGTATAGAGTGTCCAGTAAATCATGGATAATTTTAGAGCTGATAGTAGAACAGATCATAACATTCATAACCTATTAGAAAACCTGGATCGGAGTAACAGCAATTAAAAGCCCTCTTTCAGGTATTTTTTTAAGCGTAATAGTGGAGTTTAATGTGGGTACATTCATATTTTTGCTAAATATGACTTTTACTTCATTATAGGCGGCAGGATGGAAAAATAACCAGTTGGAACACAATAAGCCCGTGGCTCACGGTCAAGTAGTTTGATCATAGTGCCTTGAAGTGACGTCATTTCTATTGGTTTCTTCCAAACTGTTTGAAACAGATAAATATAAATGATGGCACGGTCAAATAGTTTGATCAAATATTTTATTTCTTTCAAATTGTTTAAAACATACCAACAGAAAGACGTCACTTTAAGGAAGTTTGATCAAACTATTTGATATTTGACCGTGGACCTCGGGCTTTATTAAACTAGTTTGTAAAATATTTGGAAAAACTGTCGCCCATTCCCTCAGGAATTCCATCAACATAAAATGTCATCAGAAATCAAAGTTCGGTTCTTTCATATTGTTCGGACTTTCACTGGCAATATTGTTAAATTGTAAAAAAAAAATATACACGTAGTCACACAATCGTGTCTTTGTTGAGCACAATTTCTTTAAAGATCTGACTAAGTAAAAAAGAATAGACCACTTCTTATCGCTGAACGATGGTGAATCATTACAATGAATGATAAACAAAAAATAATAGATATATTAGTAACTTCTTTATTTCACATATTGTGACAATTTCAAGTCCGGCCCTGAATTGGCTCTCATTGCTGCGAGTGCACATACCGATCGGGTGAGTTGTTGACTATCACCTTCGATACCAACAAATCAAATCGTTTCCTCTCTAGCGCCATCTAGTCGCGACTACTTGTAGAATTGGAAAAGTTGGTTGCCATATCATCGAAAGGCATAGAACTGGCACAGCAGCCCAGGCTAAAAAACTTAGTGAGGAAATACCAAAATGTATTTGTCACCGGACAGGGAAAAGGGGGTAGACGAAGGTAGTCCAGCACAGAATTGATAATGGAGATGCCCGACCAATCCGTCAATCAGCAAGAAGACTTGCTCTTGCCTCTTTCTATGAAGAAATAGGCAGACAAAAGAGGCAGACAAAATAGTCAGCGATATGGAAAATAAGGAGTTATTGAACCATCTAACAGCCCCAGGTCCTCTCCAGTTGTACTGGTCAAGAAGAAAGACGGATCAACACGATTCTGCTTAGATTAACAACTGAACAACGTAACGAAGAAATACAGCTACCCACTACCGAGAATAGTAATGACACCCTGGACACGCTGACCGACTCTACAACCTTCTCGACCCTGGGCTTGAAGAGCGGATATTGGCAGATAGAACTGGCTCCAGAAGATCGAGAGAAAACCGCTTTCGCCGCGCTTTCGCCGCGCTTTCGCCGTCGGCTCAGGGCTCTGGCAATTCACCGTTATGCCATTCGGACTTTCTAATGAGAAGGTGTTGAAATGACTCTCCTGGAAGACGTGCTTCGTATACCTCGATGACATAATCGTAGTCGAAGACCACGTGAGGAATATAAGTGGATAATTTATTATATTTTATTATATACTTATACGTACTTATGACCATGAAAAATGGAAACGACTTTTATCACTTTCGAAACACAACTTGATTTTTCATCCTATCTTTTTTTTTTATATGCTGCGCGCGAGGAAAAATTAGGTACACAAAGAAAATTGCAAAATTAGAGCAATACATTGTATATAATTTTTAATAACTAATAAAGTACTTTAAGACTGAATAAAGTACTGAAAAGTACGGAGAAGTACTGAAAGTGAGACTGAAGTACATACTGAGGAATCAACTACTAAAGAGATACTTGTATTGATAATGGGTGTACTGAAATACTGAAAATTCTGAGATGTATAACTAACGAAAGAAGGTGTTACCCCCTCGATAAGCAAATAGAAAAAATAATTCAAAAGGGTCCTTTTTGGGGTATTCCGAAAAATTGTTTCAACTTTCCATATCATTTCATTCGGCGCTCATGATTTACTGACAGCTTCATTCTCCTCTTTCTCTTTCCAAATTCTGGTATGAACGTCATAGCGAGCGTCAAAGGTATAGTTGCGCAAACAAACCCTTTTGATAAACAATTGTTGCCGTATCAAATTATCCATGAGAAAGTTCACGTTAACTTCAAATTTAATAAGTGATAGATCCTGTCAGTTTTTGCACCCAGTACCACATATTATTGGAGAACTGTAAAGTGTGCATAACGACAAACTGCAATCAATGAAAGACCAAAATAACGTACTCACGTGTATCTTATAAATCAAGAGCATCTCATCATCCATCTATAAGAAAAAATAAACTGTTTCACAAAAAACAGTTTAGTGCTCCGAACGGCGATTGTTTATTTGTACGGTAGTCTCTGTCGGTTCGAAGTTGTTTGGTAAACACTAGCTATGTTATAAGATCCGGTAACGCTCCGAAGTTCACATAGAATTTACCTTCGGTTTTATTTTCGATCGTTTCATGAACGCCACCGTATTTCGACTGAGGCGTTCATTTTCTAATTTTCACCCTGACGGTAATCTCAGAACGAACGGATATTATTAGAGGTATTGCTGGAGAACTGAGTCGATTCGTGGGAAGTACTGTTGACACGCTGATCACTTTATTGTCGAGAGCTATGGGCTCATTACAATACTTGATTTGGCAAGTTATATGATTCACGCACGTTTTCGAGGTGACAAATTAATGATAAAAGTCCAGTCATAACTACCGTTGATATTCTTTTTGTAAATATGTGGTAACCTTCGAGACCAAGTGTTGAGAATATTTATCATATCAATTGGTGCAGTTCAGTTCAGTTCTGACCCATACGATATAATTCCTACTGAATTTTGGCTATCGTTTACCCAGATCAGTATTTACGCGCAGATACTGGTATACACGCGCAGGTATCGGTATACAGGGTGTTTCAAAATTCAGTATCAAGATTTCAAGGGCATATTTTTCAGGTCAATTTTTTTTTTTTTTTTCCATAAACATGTGTCCGCAACTGCTTAATTTCTAAGATACAGGGTGTTGAAATTTAACAAAAATGATAATGATACGCCAATGTTTATTTTTTAATGAATATTATATTTTTTATGAATGTCCTCTATCTACTCATAAAAATGGTCCTTTGACTTTTTTTCGTACGAAGAACAGTTTTCGATTCAAATAACAAAATGAGACAAACAAAAATTCGCCTACGTACAAGCAAATGACTACCTTTTATTTTTTAATTCGAAAACCGTTGGTCGGACGGAAAAAAATCAAAAGACCATGTTTGTGTGAAGATAGAAGACAATTATAAAAATAATACTTATTTGACAAAAAAACAGTAGCGTATCATTATTTTGATCAGAATTATTACAGGTCATGTGTACAGTGCGAAAGAACAGGAATCTCAGGGTTTGTGTAGGGTGGGCAAGGCTGGTATTAATAGTCACAAGAACGCCTTGGATGTTTATTTCGGAATAAACTAGGAAATATTCTCTGGTTGCACACTAAAAGAAGATTTTTATTTACACAATTGTATGAAAAATAAATGTGTTTATTAATTATATTGTAATTTAACTTGGAAGTTTTAAGATTGATTTAATGTACGTAGAATAATGAATTAAATGAAATAAAGCCAATTTCTTACCTAAAAGAAGACCAGCCAGTGTCAAAAAATACTGATGAGTATTTTTTGGTAACAAATAAGCCATAAAGGTTCCCCTTTATAGAATGCAGGTTCGAGAATGATTTGAGTTGACAAGAATAAAAATGTAAAACTCTCGTTTTCACTGATAAGGTTGTTGAAAAAAAACGCATAGTAAAAAGCATAAATCCAAAACGTAGTTTCAATTTCAAATAATATGGAAAAACAGCCTGGTGGCGCCATCTGTTATAAATCGTGATAACTTATGAAACGTAAATGAAAGAGTTCTGTAATTAGAATTACAGAAGAAAGTAAACATGAATACAAATAAATAGTTGGAGTTGCGGATGTCAGATGGAAAATTGACAAGTTTTATATTACTCGAGAATAGAATAAACAATGACAATTATTTTTATTATAATAGGTGTGACTGCCACAACCTATAAAGACTATTATATGGGTTAACGATATGTTTTGCTATATCTACGCCCCGCTATATTTTGCGTGCAATAATTTTGATAGGCAAAGACATACAAAAAAAATTATTGGGCGCATTTCCTGTGGTATGGCCGAAGATGCGACGAGTGGAAGGTTCCCCGTTCTTTGTTACCACCGAGATACTGTAACACGTAGGTATTATCGCTAACAGCTTTCTTAATTCGGTAAGGACCCTCAAAAAGCAATAAAATTTTTTTTGTTTCAGCACGGAGAATGGATGAAGTGTTATTTGCTTTCAGTAGCACGAGGTCATCGACCTTAAAACGTACTCCCGGTCTTCCAGGGTTAGCAGCAGCACGACGAGCGGCCTTTCCCCTGAGAGTAGCCTCTGCAAGAATCAGCTTGTCTGCATATGATGGTTCAATGGCGGGGCCTTCTAGTGAACGAAGAAAAGTTTCTGGTAGTAGGCGAAGCCTTTCCTTGCCGAACTGTAGTTCATCAGCAGTGAACCCTGTTGATTCATGCACCATGGAGTTGAGGAACTGTGCGAAACGTGGAACTTCACATGCCCATCTAGAGTGTTGGTCACTACAGAAACAGCGGCAGAGGCGACCAAGTTCCTTCATAACACGTTCCGAACTGTTACATTCAGGGTGTCGAACAGCGGAATAGACCAACTGCACCCCCATGTCAGTGAGGGTTTTCCTCCACAACTTGGAAGTGAATTGTGATCCATTGTCATGCAAAACCCGTCGGATTTTTCCATGTTCAGGGAAATAGTTGTGAACGAGTCGATTTACCATCGCTCTGGCAGTTGCCTTTTTCAGTGGGTAAAGTGTAACGTGCTTTGTAAATAGATTCAGTATGACGAAAATATAGCAGACCCCTCCCTTACTTCGTATGAGTGGCCCAAAAAGGTCCATGGCGATAATGTCCTCTTTGTTGGCGGGAATGATCTGCATTTGGGGTGGCTTTGGCATAATGGAGGTTTTGGATTTTTGACATATCTCACAGGCAAGTACTACTTTTTTCACTGAGCGGTGCATATTATTCCACCATACCTCGTTCCTCAATGCAACCCAGGTTTTGTAAACCCCAAAATGGCCCAAGGTTGAGTGGAATGTCTCGATAAACTGGTTAATGAGATCTGTGGGCACACACAATAAAAGAGAGACCCCATCAGAACTCCGTTTATACAAAACGCCATCATGGATAACAAAAATTTTCTTTCGACTTATTGTTACCTTCCATTGAGTTTTTAATCTCGTTCAGTTGATTATCATTGGTTTGATATAGTATTATTTTTTTTAGGTTATCCTTGAACACGGCAGGAAGCTTCAATGAAGCGGTGGCTATCCGAAAGTATCTGTCAGTTGGTGTGGTAAAGCGGACATTGGCATGCCTCGACAATGCATCAGCAATGACATTTTCCTTACCAGAGAGGTGTACCACGCGATAAGAAAATTCTTGGAGAGCAAGCACCACCGAGTTATTCTGGGAGATAGTAATCGAGCAGTCTGAAGGTAAACAATTGCCTTATTGTCGGAATGGACCGTAACCTCTCGTCCTAATAAGTAAATACGCCATTTAGAGAAAGCAAACACTATGGCTAGGACCTCTTTTTCATTAGAGCTATATCTCTTCTCTCTGTCCAATAAAAGGCGGCTAGCCAAAGCGACAACATGACGCTTTCCATTTATGATTTGGAACAACTGGCACCCCAGACCTACATCGCTGGAATCAGCTTCAATGTGCCAGGGAAGGTTAGGGTTTGGATGGTAAAGTAGCGTAGCCTTCCCCAGTAACTGCTTGACTTCCTGAAAGGCCTTTTGCTCTTCCGCATCCCATTTCCAAGGTATGTTTTTTCTAAGAAGTTTTGTTAAAGGGACCAAGACTGAAGAAAAATTGGGACAAAATTGTCTGTCATAATTGCACATTCCTAAGAAACGTTGAAGTTCTTTGGTATTTCTTGGACTAACATAGTCCATAATGGCCTGTACTCTTTCCTGGTCAGGTAATACACCATTTGAATCAATAACATAGCCCAAAAAATTTAGTTTTTCACAAAAAAATGCACATTTACTTTGTTTGACAGTCAGCCCTACTTCCCTTAGTCTATGGAATACTACTTTCAAGTGTTGGAGATGTTTTTCATAGTCCTTGGATATAATGAGCAAATCATCAACATAGGGAATCAAAAAATCGTAACCAGGCCCAAAAATACTATCAATGCATCGAGTGAAGGATGATACCGCTGTCTTGAGGCCAAACGGAAGAACTTGCCATTGGTAGGTGGTAGTGCCTACCATAAAACCAGTGAATTTTTTATCAGATTCACGCAATGGGATCTGCCAATAAGAATTGGTCAGATCTAATTTGGAATAAACCTTTTTTCCAGACATAGACTTAATGATTTCATCAATGGGTCGAGGGAGTTCAAAATCAGGCTCCATCACAGAGTTTAAATGTCTAGCATCCAGACATATGCGCACAGTTCCGTCCCGTTTCACCGTGGTCATGATTGGAGAGATATACTGTGATGGACTTCTCTCAATAACCTTCCACTCTAGCATTTGTGCGATAGCCTTGCTGACAGATTCTCTGGGCCACAGGTATAGGATACGGTTTAACGAAAAACGGATGTTTATTTATTAAATTTATAGGGTGTTCATAACCTGCAACACGACCTGGCTCGTCAGAGAAAATGTCTGAATATTCATCCAATAATTTTTCGCACATTACCTGATATCCCTCTGGAGTTGAGGTGTTGGGGATAGTAGCTTTTTCCAAGTATAATATTTTTGGTACAATAACCTTACTCTTTTGCAAGACAGCTGACAGATTAGCTGATTCTTGGTTAGAAAAAAAATGGTCGAAATTTATTTCAGGAATGATTTTATTTTTTCCCTGTACTTTGCAAACCAAATATTTTTCATCTAAATTAATTAATACTTTTTGCTGTCTTAGAAAATCAATACCCAAGATAATAGGGTAGGACAAATCCTTGATGAGCAAAAATTCGTGAGCAAATTGTTCATCATCCAGAGAAAAATTAATATTTGCTTGTAAAAGTACTCTCCTCATTTTTGTTTTAAATGCTCCAACAACCTTGACTCGAGTAGCCGGGAAGTGTGGGATTTTGGTATGCAAATCTGACAGCTGCGCCCAAACTTCTGAGGAAAAAGCAGAAATCTGGCTACCGCTGTCCACGAGTGCTGGGTATGAATAACCATATATGTTTATTAAAATGATAGGTAAACGGTCATCAGCTAATGAATGATCAAAGTCACATTCATCTTTTAAAAGCTCTTCTTGAGGATTGTTATTGATATATTTTACATCACTATTTGCTCGACTTATTGATTGCCCTTACATTCAACGAGCTTAAGAATGTGGGGCATCTTCGTTTTCCTGGTCTTCATCATTTTCAAATTCCAGGTGGGAAACTTGTTTTATTTTTTCTGATTCTTTTTGCTTTGTGAAAGTAAATGGTTTATTTTTATTTTGATAATTATTATTGTTTGATTTGTTTATATTTGTTTCAGAATTAAAGTTTTTTTTTAAAGTTTTCCCTCTTGAAATTTGAATTGAAGAAGTAATCAGCTTCTCTTAACCTTTCAAGAGCGAGCTCTAAGTCGTCCACTCCAATAAGAACAGCTGATACCCTCGGTGGAAAATGTCTACCAATTTTTGCCACTAGTTTTTTGTCTGTGAATCGTGGTTCTAAGTATTTAGCCAGAGAGACACAGTGGAAAATGATCTGTATATGTCTCCCCTTCTTTGCATATACCGTTTTCAATTTGGGCCCTATATTTATCTTGTAATTGTTCATTCCAGAAATATTTGACAAAAGCATTTTTAAAAAGATGGTAGTTGTCATATTTATCTGAAAACGCATCGAACCACACCTTCGCCTCATTGGCCAAACAACTATTTAAAATTATTTTCACTTTCTGAAAAGGGGTTGTATGGACATTGAGAGTTGATTCTAGAATTTTTATAAAATCTAAAGGGTGTAGTAGTCCCTGATTGTCAAATGTGGGTAATATTTTCAACACTTTGCTTGTCTCATCTAGTGAAAAATTTGTAATTTGAGGAGAAAAACTGTTTTCTGTATTTTCCATAATGGAATTTTCAATTCTTGTTGTCTGATGGACATTAAAATTTGGTAAATTCTGTCCTAAAACTTCCAAATTGTACATTTTTTGATTATGAGTTTGTTAAGAATTTATATTGTTTATTTTTTCATTTTCTTTTAAATTATTTATGACTTGAGTTACAATGTTTGCAATATCTATTGTGTTAAGAGTTGAAAAACTTGTTTTCGGAGGAGCAAACTGGACTGATGGTAGACTCGGTGGTGGTGCCGAAAATGTTTTCGGTATGGCTCCCAGATTCCCAGTTTGACCTGGTATGCTTGGCAGAGAGAAACGATGTGGTTGTTCAAACAATAATGGTCCTGAAGCAGTTTCACCAAGGGAGCACGCTTCAGTGGTAGGTCCTGAACTTTCTCCTCTGCTCTCATTACAAATATTACTACTACTAGGCCTACCTTCTGATTGCAGATTACTTCGTGGTACCCGCGGAGTCCTAAGTTGGGAATTTTGCTGAGCTTGATTCCACTGGTCAACAAGATTTCGTCCAGCTGATCTCAAGTTGTATTGAGGAGGGGTTTTTTCAACTACCATTTTATTTCACCAGCCCACGTTGGTCGACAGATGCGAAAGAACAGGAATCTCAGGGTTTGTGTAGGGTGGGCAAGGCTGGTATTAATAGTCACAAGAACGCCTTGGATGTTTATTTCGGAATAAACTAGGAAATATTCTCTGGTTGCACACTAAAAGAAGATTTTTATTTACACAATTGTATGAAAAATAAATGTGTTTATTAATTATATTGTAATTTAACTTGGAAGTTTTAAGATTGATTTAATGTACGTAGAATAATGAATTAAATGAAATAAAGCCAATTTCTTACCTAAAAGAAGACCAGCCAGTGTCAAAAAATACTGATGAGTATTTTTTGGTAACAAATAAGCCATAAAGGTTCCCCTTTATAGAATGCAGGTTCGAGAATGATTTGAGTTGACAAGAATAAAAATGTAAAACTCTCGTTTTCACTGATAAGGTTGTTGAAAAAAAACGCATAGTAAAAAGTATAAATCCAAAACGTGGTTTCAATTTCAAATAATATGGAAAAACAGCCTGGTGGCGCCATCTGTTATAAATCGTGATAACTTATGAAACGTAAATGAAAGAGTTCTGTAATTAGAATTACAGAAGAAAGTAAACATGAATACAAATAAATAGTTGGAGTTGCGGATGTCAGATGGAAAATTGACAAGTTTTATATTACTCGAGAATAGAATAAACAATGACAATTATTTTTATTATAATAGGTGTGACTGCCACAACCTATAAAGACTATTATATGGGTTAACGATATATTTTGCTATAACAGGGACGCCACTGATGGAAATTAAGAAAACGTTCACCATAGAAAAAGTGTATTTTTATGTGTACTTTGCATGTTCCAAAATTAAAAAGAGAAGCCAAAGTGGTTTTAGAGATATTGAAAAAGAACTGATTTTTTTGTTAAATTTCAACATCTTGTATCTCAGAAATGAAGCGGTTGTGGGCACATGTTTATAAGAAAAAAAAGTCTCATTTTGACCTAAGAAATACGCCCCTGAAATCTTGATACTAAATTTTGAAACACCCTGTATATGCGCAGGCAAAGGAACGGCACCAGAAAGAGCCCGCACTACAAAAAAAAGCCTGTTTAAAAATTTTTATTTTGCTACTTCCGGGTGCTGCCGGAGTGCTGTGTGCTTTTTTGACTTCTCGGAACTGTATGCATATTTTATAGCTTCAACAAACAGTACAGCATACAAATCCTAAATATGCTAAACAAGATTGCTATGACCTATTATGATTCCTTCGAAAATATGTCCCCCTAGAAGCAAGAGAGAGAACGCGTGAAAATTCGGAAACATTTCTGAAGGTTTCGGATACAGAAAATTAAGACGAAAAAAAAAATCGGTTATGGGGCCCAGAAAATTGATTCAAAGAAATCCATAAAAATAGTGATAGATAGTGAAGAACAATGGACCATCGAATAACTTCATTTCGAAAAATTGTACCCACCTCCTGAAAGCTACGTGAGGACGCGTAGGAATTTAGAAAATATTCCAACGGTTTCAGACGTAGTAAATGAGGCTCAAACCTACGAAACCGCAGGAGGGCCACAAGCAGTTTTTTTTTTTCATCACTTCGACTTTATTATCGAAATTTCGAGAATAAAGTCGAAATTTTGAGAAAAAAGTGGAAATTTCGACATAAAATTCGAAATTTCAAGAAAAAAGTCGAAATTTCAAGAAAAAAGTCGAAATTTCGAGAAAAAAGTCGAGGTGATGAAAAAAAAAAACCTCTTGTGGCCCTCCTGCGCTTTCGTATAAACCACCATTCTTCTTGAAAAAAGTTACGAAAACTCGTGAAAATAAATTCGGAAAAATCCGTAAAAATAGTAACAAATGGTGACTGTCGCATACCCAATACAATTTGAAAAAAAAATTACTCATATGTCCCCTTGAAGGGTAGATAGAAAGCTGGTAGTAATTCGGAATATTTTCGCCGGTTTCGGACATGGACAATTACAAAAAAATGTCGGTCGGGAGGCTTTCAAAAAGATGAAAAGGCCTACTCGGACTGGATCACGTGACTTTTGCTAATAAGCTTTATTTGTTTGAATTTCAAGAAATTTTTAAGCGAAAAGTTTAGATTTTACACATCTGTGCGAAATTGAATATTCTGTTGAAAATTTTAGTTTTATATTTTTTTTTTAAGAAATTTCTGATATACTTAAACCATTTCAAATTTCTGTTCGTTGATACAACGTTGATGTATCTTTAACTATACACGATAGACATTTATTTTAATCGATTTTCATTCGTACCTACTAAAATGATACCAAATTCATTAAGCAACAAATCATTCAACTACTTTACTTTTACACAACACATTTTAAGGGATTATTTTTTATTTTTTTGAATAATTGTTCAAAATTTGTTGTGTGTAGTTATAAAATGTGTTCAGTTACGTAAAGTTATTCGATGATCTTTTGGTTGATGACTTTGGTATCATTTTAGTACTGAAAATCGATTAAAACTGATTCCTATCCTACCTAATATGCTTAAAGATATATAAACTTTGCCTCAAATAGAACAGAAATTTGAAATAGTTTTCTCATTTTCTTGAAGATAAACAAGTTTTCATTATTATTCTGTAATTAAGACTTGATAGCATGATGAAGCTAGTGGTATGAAACATTGTTGTAGAAGTTACAATTTTTTATTTATCAGAAAGTAGGGTATCCTTTTCTGGGCCAACTTCCAAACCATTCAAAAAATGATAAAATATACATTTTAGCAATAACGCCTATGCGTTTATCCTGTCTTTTAATGTACAATAAATGGAAAATGTCAGTTCTGACAATTAGTTATTGAATTAATTCAAGAGCAGTGTTATCACTTTGCATTTTTTGAAACGAAATGATAAACATAGAAGATAACTTATAATAGGGGAGCCCAAGCGGGGATTTAGCGTTTTACTCAAGCGCGTCAGAAAACCATATAGGGCGAAACCTTGCACACTTTAATGTACCCCCACCATAAATGAACCTCCACCATAAATGAACCCCCACCATAAATGAACCCCCACCATAAATGAACCCTCAATATAGGGGCGTCCGTTGAAGGCAGCCGATCAGATTAGTAAAAAAAATCGATCCTTAGAACAACTCGCGCTCGTCAGATTAATACAAGGTAAGTTAATTAGATGCAGGCAAGTGTACATTTCAATAATCTGACGATTTGAGCGTGCCATGAAAATGAGCGAGACACAAAGTGGTAAAAAAACGTCTTCTCGAAATATTCTAGCGCGATAATTTTAATTTATTTTTTTTTCCAAGGGAATTCTTCAAGGATTATAGAACAAATATAATCTGACGATTTTGGCAAGGTGATATAGCTATAACCATCAATAAATAGTGATGGGCTAATTCGAATGTAAAATAATCGATAATTTGATTATTGTAATCATTCAAGATATCTCGAGAACTTGTCCAGAATCATTCGATCATTCACATTTTCCAAAAAAAAAAAATATTTTCTTACAAGTTCGACATTGAACTTGATTGCCACCTTTTATCAAAGTGTTCCCACGCAATCGACTTTTTTTTCACCGGAAACAGCTCTAAATCAGATTCGCATAACAAATAACAACTGCGCATATTCCATAAATTCAAATCGTAAAATTTCAAAAAAAAAACAAAGTAAAAACGAAATATTTTTTTTTTAAATTGCCAGAATAACGAATGCCCTCCATATAATTGTCAGATTATAATTTGGTTCGACTAGGACATTACGCTGAACCGTCTGTATAAAAATCTGAATCCAAGTATTTCAAGGTTACGTTTATTTTTTACATTTTCAAAAATCAGTCATGACTTTTGGTCGCGTCCAAATCGTCAGTCATTTGAATAGTACATTTTTTTGGGTTCACTTTTTTTTATTATTATTATTACCCATTTTTACGGCCATCCCCAACTCACAAACCATAAGATTAATATCTCTAGGTTATCAGAAAGACGTAGGGCGTATACGCTATGAATATCTGAAGCACTCGATTATTTCCATGTGAATGTTTTTTTTTTCTAAATTTTTGAAAATTTGCACACGCTCTCCCCCCCACAACAAACTTTATTCGTCCTTAAACCCTAACCTTCACAATCCATAGGTCCCCATAACGCTTTAGTAACTACCGATTTAGCATACCCGGCTGCCCTACTATTATTCTTGATTGAAAAAAATGTAAATGTACTAAGTACTACATTACTCATTTCAAGCATTTGAAAGAAATACTTTTCAGGAATAGCCCAAATGTGCCTATCAAAAGCATGCCCTCCTTTCGTAAATACTAAAAGAATCACAAAAACTAAAAGTTGCAACAAAACGTTCAAATTCAAACGCGCAAAATCGGAATAGAAACAAGTTTTCTCTTTGAACTTTCTTGACATTCAAACAGATAGGTAAGCCTTCAAGCGATTATTTTGGAAAAAAAACCTAAGGCAGATGTCGAAAGTCGTGGACGGGGTCCAAGTATGCCATTTTTAATCTTTTTAAAGGTAAAGGCAGGACTTAACTTACAAGTCGAATTTCAAAATAAATTATTATTGAAATTTATTTCCATATGATGCCAACTCTCTGAAGGATACTGCAGACCTTTGGGAATATTTTCTCTACAGTTTAAGGCGTAATACGCCATTGCACTTGAAATAAAGCCTCAAGGTTTTTGAAAAAGGGTGGTTGTGGTTTTGAGAATGAATACAACTTCTAATTTTATGAAATTGTACTGGTTTTTAATGATTTTGCAGCAAAATGTAAGTAACAGTAATAGCTTGGCGTTTCTCTGTTGAAAATTTTTCATAATAATAATTATAGTTGTCTTGGTAACGTCGTGCTATTGTCCACACGACTACTGAACAGTTTTAAGGAAATATTAAAATTTTCAAAAGTTCTATGTTCTTCGTAGTACACCAGATATTATTTTTCAATTTTTAGTTCAATAGTTTGATTTTAAACAAATTTTGTACGTTTCAATAACTTTGTGGGTGTTTCTCCAATTTTTTTTTTTTTATTATTCTAACGCCGTATTTTTTGAAAATTTCAATCATGACATTTTTCAGCTTTTACTTGTTTTTTTTTTATTTATTAGAAATTTGTCATTACCTGATTAAGGAAAATAAAAATGTACCTGTGTATTTTGCTGAGGTCTCGTTTCGCGTTCCGAGTTCCAAACAGTGCAAGTACCTACCATATACAGTATCGGAAAGTTTTCTTCTTGGGTTTTATGAGTGCGTAAAGAATAGCTTGCTATATGTTGAGAGAGCATTACAATTTCTCCTCTACTCGCTCGAGGTAGGGATATCGACGTGAGCTGTTAATTCGTCGAGCGAGGTAACAGGAGAGGCGCGCAGTAGTGCGTCTTTCTTGTTTTTGTGGTATTATCATATCATTGCGTTCATTGCTGCTCGTGTAGATTTCTGTCTATAGCCCAGATGAAAAGTTTCCGATACTGTATGTTGAGAGAGCATTACAATTTCTCCTCTACTCGCTCGAGGAAAGGATATCGACGTAAACTGTTAATTCGTCGGGCGAGGTAACAGGAGAGGCACGCAGTAGTGCGTCTCTCTTATTTATGTGGTGTTATCATATCATTGCGTTCCTTGTTGCTCGCGTAGATTTCTGATGAAAAGTTTCCGATACTGTATGCAATTCAAAGCTTTTAATATGTATTTCCAATTAGCACTGTCAAATCTCAATTGTGTCATCGAATAAAAAAAAAGTATGAGAATTTTTTTATTGACTGCTGTTAAAGGACGTCAAAAATGATATCGTGGAAAACTGAAAAATCCAGCAGTTCTCGAAATATTTCGTATTTTCTTATTGTTCTCGTGAAAAATTGTATATCTCAGATTTGCTTCCATTCATCCAGTTTAGCGAATTTATGGGTTTCAGCGAATCGACATTGTTCGGATCGGAAAATCGTTAATACGAATTCACACGGTCAAATAAATTATTCAATGGTGTCCCCTTGAAATGTATCGATAGGTGTATATAGAAAATTGTCGCCAATTTGAACTTGACCAATAATTCGTGAATTCTACGGACTACAGCAATTTTTGGGAAGTTTCGATGTGTTATAATATCTGTTCGTTGAATAATTTTACTCAAAACATAGACTTTTGAGGCTACGTTTTACTGACACAGATAGAAGGAAAAAATGATTCATTCCCATCAATGTACAGTTAGTTGTGTGCATAAAAAAGTCGTACAAGATTTGTATGGTTGGTCTAGTTAAGGCATAGCACTAATTGCACTTGAAAAATGTGAAATAGTTAGAATTTTAACACTACTTGTAAAAGTCGATATAGTTATTTAACGAACAAGTGTATTAATAAGGGCGATTAACAATCGAGATATTTTAACGCGTGAGCGGAGCGAGCGCGTTAATGTTTGAGATTGTTAATCGCCATTTTGATTCACGAGTTTGTTACAAAACTTTTCCGTCGACAGAAGTTTTCAAAAATACCGATATGTTATTTAAACAATCACAGTTAGAAATAATTCGTGTATTTTATCGATAATTATCACAAGAAATGGTATATAACGCATAAAAATAAAATGAAACTAAGAAACATAGGTATTGTATTCAATTACGAACGCCAATGTGTGCAGTTGCATTTGTCTGTTGACATGAAGTTGACAGAATGTGAAAATACCGCTAATTTTGAACTAAGCCAATCTCAATTTTTTATTTCAAAACTAACCAATGGCTGTTTACTTTCCCAATATCCAATCAGACTTTGGGTCCCAAGACGAGCGCATGCGCTTTTAAAAGGCCTATTAATGTTGACAAGCCCGACTCACAAAAGCCTATAACTGCTGTACGACTTTTTTATACACACAACTGTATATACTGTACATTGTATGTCATTAAGTTGGTATCTATGAAAAAAATAACGCCAGAATTGACGAATAAACTGTCGTTTTAAATACAACCAATATTGGTATATTTTATTGTTCGTTCATTCATGGATTGCTGATGAACTTCATTGGACCGTGTAAATTCGCAATTAGAAAAATTAAGTGATCATTTTGCTTCGTATAGACCTGAACATTTACGCCATTATGCTGTAGATGATTCGTCTTCCACAGCAACTCCTATATTTGATACCTAAACATTAATTAGTTCCAGAAATATTTCTTGTTCCACAGAATTGTGTAGACACGACAAACACTCAAAATTACCGGAGACAAACTAATAGATTCAATGGACCAGCAATGGTCTGTTCGCCGTTTTGTTTTGACCCGTCCAAACCTGCGACCGCATTCGCGAACATTTTCTTCGATGTCGGAGAGAAAACCGACCAAACGATTAATTTTGGAACTACAGGTACCTACTTCATTATCCTTTGTCCCACGACGTCTGAAACGAGCAATTGCCAAATAATTTAAGTTTAGGGCCACCCTGAATATTTGGACAGTCCTATATTTTTGTGATGATTGAAACAAGGCAAAATTATAATAATCATTCATATTTTATTAAAAAAATTCGTGGGACAAAGGACATTGAAGTAACTGTAGTTCTTGTATTAACCGTTTCAGACCACAAGTGTGATAGTTTGTTGGAATCGCTTCATCGGAGGAACATAAAAAACAGAAAGCTTATTGGGAAAAAATAATATTAAAAAAGCTGCACCAATGGCTTCAATTTACCAACTCAATATTACAATTCTCTACTTCTCTTGAGTTCCAAGATATTTCCTGTCTTAATCTCGGTGGTACACCCTGTAGAAAATTATCCATAACTTTTTTTTCAATATCCATTCTTGTTGAAACTTGAAATACGTTAGCGTTATTGAAAAGGTACAAATTTCAAATTAATGTCTCAAGGAGACTTTTCGAAAATTGAAAAAAAAAAATCGATTCTGAACATCAAGTCCAACGCAACAAGGGTATCTTAATAAAAAAGTTGAGGTTCCCCAGTTAGGACCATAGTATACGATTCGTATAAAAACTTGGTAAAACTTTCACTTAATTAAATATAGCCATGCTTGAGAATGTTTCAATGTCATGTGAACTTGACTTGCCTACTAATCGAGCAAGAATAGAATCCAATCGATGGGGTAGGTGGCATGTGTGTAATGCAAAACTGAGATACCATGAAAGAAATATTGCCGTTTCTATTTATATTTAAACTACCAATTTCGATTTCCATCAAAGGCAAAACGTTTCGATATCTACAGATATCAGTCTTCTATGTCACTTGATGTGCAACACAACAAAAATAATTGCAATTATATGTTAGGAAATGTTGAAATTGCACTTAGTGAAACTGCAGTTATTAAAAATTTCATTTCTGAGTATAATACACACAGGGTCATGTAAATGATTAATAGCACCGAAGCAATAAAAACACATTAAAACTTTATCAAACTTAAGTTAGAAACATGGTACGAAAATATTATGATTTTCATATTCCACGTCACCAATTAAATGTAACACACGACACTTTTTATTTAATTGATTCAGGTAAGATTTTATATCGCTAATATTACTTTATCAATCAGGCAAAAAAAATCCAATCCAATTTTTTCAACGGAATGAAGGTTCTAGTACCTTCTTGAATCAATAAGGCTGGAGTTTGATGTTCTTTATAGGTAAAGGAAAAAACACTACCTCTCCAATACACATAATCTTAAAAAAGTATGTTTTTTTAAATCTCTTCAGGTTGACTTGAAAATGGAACTCCTGCATGTTCAGAAAGCAACACGAGAATTAATTTAGGAAAAGAAGACGATACAAAAAAATACATAACACTAAGTTATTTGAGGTTGTAAGTGATTAGAAAATAGAAAGCTTTACATTTGTTGAAAACAAAAATTTAAGAAGGAGAAGAAGAACCTAACGTCACAAGTGAATTTAATATACCTGTCCAGGGTGCAATAGACAATATGTCAGAATATACAAATGTTAAAATTTTCTATGTGATATTCCCTATATACATGTTTTAATCACTAAAGCAGTGGCTGCATGTCTTCAAAGGGAAAATGCACCGTCTAACTTCGAGGAATACACGTATGTCAAGCTGGCACAGCCGTTTCAGCACAATCTAAAAAAACAAGTGCAGTATTTTCTAACTAATTAATAACTATTTTCTAACACAACTTTCAATTTTCTAACTCGAGCCGTTCCGGAAAAAAAGGGGGTGTGCTAGCTTAACGCTTAAGCTGACGCAGCCACCCCGTAACTTTTTTCCTGCTGAACATTTTTTAAGGATTGAAACGCTAGAATTTCTAACTTTTTAATAACTTTCGAGTAACACAACTCTCAATTTTCTAACTCAAGCCGTTTCGGAGAAAAAGGGGTTGTGCTAGCTTAATGCTTAAGCTGGCACAGCCGTCTCGTAACTTTTTTACTGCTGAAAATTTTCGAATGATTGAAGTGCTGAAATTTCTAACTTTTTAATAACTTCCTAGAGATATACATGGAGTTTCGATATTTAGCTTCCTAAGGCACAAAAATCACAAAATACTCGAATTGAATTGCATTTTTTTTTTAACGTTCACTTCTTCATTGTCTTACTTTTGCAAATTTGAAAACTGAGAATATATTACCTGATATCTCACTCATATGGCCGATTGTGGTGAAAAACATTTCAGTAGAAAGAATTAAAATCTTCTTCGAAACGCAACGAGACCGAAATCCAAATCATATCACCTTCTTCCTCCTCTTTAATTTTTTACCTTCAATACAAACATTAGAAAGAAGCCTACAGGGGAATACGACATCATAATACCTATGCCAACTGGTTGGGATTGAACGTTTCTATATTGAATGCAGAAATTATATTTCTAACCGTCTTCAAAATTTGATGAGACCGGGACCAATATAATAGGTAAGCAATTCCTTGTTTTTTTGCCTGATTTTCTAACAATAACACAAACAACGGATATAATGATACAGGGATGATTAAAATTACCTTCGACCTATGTGAATTGATTGTGATGTGAAATATTATCTGATATATATTTATATTATTTCGCAATGTTCATCAAATTTGATCTAAAATGCATGGAAAATCAACTGGGAAAATATTTTAACTGTATTCAATAATTGATGAGACCGATATCCCCTAGGGATCTGAAAAGAATGGAAAAACATTGGGAAAATATTTTTAACCGCCTTCAAAACGTGACGAGAATAAGAGCATTTAAATTTCACCTCTGTTTAGCCCTCTGATTTTCTAACTCCAGCACAATCATTGAAAATAATAAAACTGGTGTGTACTGAAGTACATTCTACCATCAGGATCTGAAAAGAGCTTGAAATTTCTGGGAAAAATAGTTTTAATCGTCTCCAAATGAGAACAGGAGAATTTTAATTTTACATTTGTTTTACCCCCTGATTTTTCAACTCCAGCACAATGATTGAAAATAATGTATTGGAGTATATATTACCCTCAGAATCTGAAAAAAAAAACGAAAATTTTCTGGGATAATATTTTAATCGTCTTCAAATCGTGATGAGAACGAGATAATTGAAATTTCACATTTGTTTTTCCCTCTGATTTTCTAACTTCAGCAAAATCATTGGAAATAAAAAAAGGGGTATATTGAAGTATATTCTACCCTCAGAATCTGAAAGGAACCGAAAAATTCCTGGGAAAATATTTTTAATCCGCTTCAAATCGTGATGAGAACGAGAGAATTGAAATTTCACATTTGTTTCACCCTCTGATTTTCTAACTCCAAAATGTAATATTCGACCTGAAAAGAATGGAAAATTATATCCGTTGTTTGTGTTATGGTTAGAAAATCAGAAGGCAAAAAAATAAGGAATTGCGTACCTATATTGGTCCCGGTCTCATCAAATTTTGAAGACGGTTAGAAATATAATTTCTGCATTCAATATAGAAATGTTCAATCCCAACCAGTTGGCATAGGTGTTATATAATGTCGTATGTCCCTGTAGGCTTCTTTCTAATGTTTGTATTGAAGGTAAAAAATTAAAGAGGAGAAAGAAGGTGATATGATTTGGATTTCGGTCTCGTTGCGTTTCGAAGAAGATTTTAATTCTTTCTACTGAAATTTTTTTCACCACAATCGGCCATATGAGTGAGATATCAGGTAATATATTCTCAGTTTTCAAACTTACAAAAGTTAGACAATGAAAAAGTGAAAAATGTAATTTAATTCGAGTATTTTGTGATTTTTGCGCCTTAGGAAGCGAAATATCGAAACTCCTTGTATATCTCTAGGAAGTTATTAAAAAGTTAGAAATTTCAGCACTTCAATCATTCGAAAATTTTCATCAGTAAAAAAGTTACGAGACGGCTGTGCAAACTTAAGCGTTAAGCTAGCACAACCCCTTTTATCCGAAACGGCTTGAGTTAGAAAATTGAGAGTTGTGTTACTCGAAAGTTATTAAAAAGTTAGGAATTCTAGCGTTTCAATCCCTACGGGGTGGCTGTGTCAGCTTAAGCGTTAAGCTAGCACACCCCCTTTTTTCAGGAACGGCCCGAGTTAGAAAATTGAAAGTTGTGTTAGAAAATAGTTATTAATTAGTTAGAAAATACTGCACTTGTTTTTTTGGATTGTGCTGAAACGGCTGTGCCAGCTTGACATACGTGAGGAATACCTAACATATGGAAGGCATGAGGTGGAAATATGCGGACGAGAAATGCAATAATCTGTATGAATAAACAAGAATGTTATTTGACGAAGGAATTAACTGAATGACGGTGTCAACTATTGATTCACAGATATCGACATCAATACCAAAAATAGGATTTTATTGTTTCTGTCTGATTTCTCTCTAGTCACCTGTGTAGTGTGACAGACAGTGTCAACTCATCATCAAGTTTTACGAAATTATGCGGACGAATTGTAGTTCTGACTTAGAGGAGACAATACCACATATTTTGTTTCTAATATAAAAACGCATAGTTTTGACTTACATTCAAAATATCTGATTTAAAAATGCATGGATAGAATGAGTTCACTGTACTGAGGCTATGTCCATTGAACACAGAACCATTCCCTAATGTATCGTTACAAGGAAGTGCATGTGATGATTAATGGTACATAATATTAATAAACTCATGATAATGCTTTTGTTTCCTTTTTATAAGGCAAATGTTCATTGTGGAAATGATTTTAACATAACAATAATCATGACATTACATTATTGTAATTGACATGGTAACCTTATTGTAATGTTTTCGTTGATTATACAATCACAAAAATTGACTGATTTCAATTACGTTCGGTTATTGCCTCGAGGAAAAATACGTTGTGTCGACGATGTTGCAGTTAATCATCAGTGGTAATTAATATCAGGTCCAATATTTCTTTCTGTGTGATCAGCAAAATTTGTCGAAAATTGTGAAGTTGATATGCAATAATAGTGAGTACTTATCATGGTTTTGGTCAAAGTTTGGTGTTGTTGAAAAGGGGAACATTCTCCATGAAAATTGAAAAATGAAAAATGTGATTTATTTGTAATATCTAACAGAAAACAACTACTTCCTCGGCACAAGCCAAGCTGGACATTGAACTACATCTGATAGATATTGTGAAAAGACTCTAACTGAAAAGGAAAGAAAAAATCTGAAAGTGAAAATTCGCATTTTCATTCAGATATCTGACTTTTTTAATTCTCTCTAGTTTTCATTGAAAAAATCATTAAATAAATTAGATAAGGAGAATGTTATTAAAAAAATATCACTCACAGAAATCGTTCATTTCATTGAAGCAAGGTTCGCTTCTCTCGCATTTAATCCCCAATACATTTTGGTCGACGAAAATCTATTTCGCTTTGCCAAGCTCTTCAGGATTGATATAGGATTGGAATAAAATAGGCTCTTCAGAAGCATACACATCAGGGACGGATATGAGGGAAATATTTCTTCTGCGGTGACACTTTGAAAATTATTTTTTGACATAGACCTGTCATGAGCATTTTGATTTTAGTTCGAAACGGGGAAGTAATTGTTTTTTGTTAGATATTACAAATAAATCAAATTTTTCATTTTTTAATATTCATGAAGAATGTTCCCCTCTTCAACTTGAATACTTCCCAAGATGAGGTTACCTTGAACGATAGAAAATAGCGACTAAAGTTTGTCTTTCACATGATTCCACAACAGACTCTATGAATGTCCTATTCATATTTGGTGTTGTGTTATTATAGCCGCTTGCTGGTTGTAAGTTTGTTTTATAAAACAGCCAATCAAGAGCCGAACTACAAAACCGAAAACATGTTTTCAATTATTAATTTAAAAATTTCCACCAATCAAAAACGCGTATGAGTGCCGACGTTAGCAGTTACATCGATATTAGCTCATTTTCAGAAATATGCCGTTTAATCAATCCACTACTTTGATAGGAAAATTTGGGATATTCCTGAAAAAATATAAAGATTCGTTCAAATACTCAGAAATGAGTAATGTAGTAGTACAAATTCATTTTTTTTTTTTCAATTTAGAATAAATTATCTTATGTAGTATGTTCTCACCTATTATTTTAGAAATGGAAAGTGGCAACATTGGTCTTAAATTAAGCAAGAATTCCTTTCCACATCACTTCCCAATAAGCAATCTGCATGGACCAATCAAAACTATTATTTTAGTTGCGCCTGCGTGATGTGCGATGTAATTTTAGGGTGGGAATGTCGCAAATGAATTCTCATTCATCACATTATTTTTTCCAATGATCTAATAATAATATTAGGATAATCCCTATTTAAATGAATTAGAAATTTGTGTTTCCAATATTATGTTTGTTTCGAAAACAAATAGTGTATGTGAGGAAGGAAAATTCATTTGCGAAATTTCCAACCTAAAATTACATTGCACATCACGCAGGCGCAACTAAAATAATTTTGATTGGTCCATGCGGATTGCCTATTGGGAAGTGATGTGGAAAGGAATTCTTGCTAAAATTAATTCAATAACTCATCGTCAGAAGTGTCAGAGCATTCACTGTACATCTAAACCCAGAATAAGCACATACCCTGTGTTGCCAAAATGTACATTTTATCATTAATTTGAAAATGTTCCGGAATGGTATGGAAGCTAAAATTTGCGGAAAATGTTTCTTTTCTATAGACTTAAAAGTGTGGAAAATCTTATGACCGGGAGGAGATGGCCCAGAAAGGCATACCCTGCTTTCATTCCAATATAACTTTCTTGTTGATTGACGCATTTTAACGTAATTTTAAGATAAACCGAGGGGGAAACAGCTGATAATATTGTGTGAACTAATTCCCAAAAATCGTATTATTATTATTATTGTGCAGGAATTGTTCTCTCACTTTCGAATAATTCCTGTAATAGCCATGTAATGCTCGAGTAATGCCCAATAATTCCTATAGTGCCCGAGTAATATACCAGTAATACCTGCAATGCCCAATAATTTTCAAGTAATGCCCCTAATTCCCAACTAATACCCGAGTCATGTCCCTAATTCCTGACTAATACCCGAGTAATTCCACTAATACCCAAGACATGTAGACCAAATTTCCCCAAGGGAGAAACCGCTGAGAATATTGTGTACACTAATTCACAAAAATCGTAAGTAATGCCTCTAATAGCAAAGTAGTTCCCGAGTAATACCCCCCAAGTAATGCCAGTAATGTCAGAAAAGTAATAAAAATATAAAATCGTGTCTTAATGTTAGGTTTGTTGTCAAATAATACAAGTCGAAAGACATTTTTTATTTTTTTGTTTTTTTTTTTCAGTGCATTATTCGGATTTCCACTACGGCCTTTAATTTTTCAGACAATTTCAAATCCCATGTTTTGAAGACCTTTTTTTTCCCCTTTGCCGATTATTACTGTGCAGTAATTGTTCTCTCACTTCCGAATAATTCCTGTAATACCCATGTAATGCTCGAGTAATACCTCCCTTTCCCGTGTAATGCCCAATAATTCCTAACTAATTCCTTCAATGCCCGAGTAACACAACAGTAATACCTGTAATGCCCAATAATTTTCAAGTGATGCCTCTAATTCCCGACTAATACCTGAGTATTGCCACTAATACCCAAGACATGTACACCAAAATTCCCCAGCGGTTTCCCCCTTGGCCCAAACTCTGAATGCATCATCAATAATACCAAACGCAAATATTATTTACATTACTTTCCAATCGAAAACAAAAGAGTTACAGTGGGTTAAAAATTAACATACGTAATTCAATAGGAACGTTTAAACACCAAATAAGAAATAAGCAATAAGATAAGAGTTGGCCAACTTTCAACTTCTTACCTTGAATTAGTTTGAAAATACAAATGCGCATGTGCTGATGAAATTTTGACAGCACTGACACCATACATGATGATCTATGATCTATGCCAACGAAGCCGTGATTTCCTAGGTTGATTCTTATTTATTTAATTCGTCTGTATAAACGGGTCTATTTATGTCTTGATTCTTATCTTATTCCTTATTTCATCTTATTTGCTGTATAAACCCACTGTTAGGTATGCAAAAAGTGGCAATGACTGCATAGATGCGAATGTTTAATAATCTTATTTCAACATCTTCAGTAATTCTTTCAAATTTGAATAAAATTAAACAACATATTCTTTTATGGACTTTGGGAACTGATTACCACTAAACTGTTTCGCGCCTAAATTCTGTGCATCATCTATCGGGGACGTATTTCGCAAATGATAACCGCTTATGGTGGCATGTGGTCAATCGGCTGAGATGCATAACCTCAATTAATGTACCTATTAATTGCCAGTCGCTTGAATTTAAGATCTTATTCGAGTAAACGACATAGTGCAACCTATCTTCAAACAGTTCTCCTTTAAAAAATAGCACGGAGCTAAGTAGTTATAACTTGGGGCCTATACAATTTTAATTACAACACTCGAATCTCGATTACTGCCTGAAATAAATATAAATATGACGATAATAACTTTCCGCAATTTCTGTTGGTCACCGAGAAATACTTCGAATAAAATTTCATGACTTTTAAGCGAATTATAAAACAATGTTGGTAAAAACTATCCAGTACAAAGCGCACAAAGTTGACAGTTTTCGTCATAGGGATTATGTTTTGACTCTTGAGAGTGCCGCCAACTTTAACTATAACATTGGATGTGAGTATGAGTCCGGAGGAAACTTCTGTAATTTCTCTAAAATGTGGTCTTGACAGACGCTAACACGCCTTGTTAAGCCGCGTATTCACTAGACCATTCGTTCCGCATGAGCATCGAATGAGCACGCTCATTCGGTCATGCGAAAAGAATGCTATAGTGAGTACTCTACTTTAGAAAGCAAGTGTGATGTGGGTCAACCGCCCGATGGATGCGGGTGACCGCGTCGCTTCAGAGCGCTACGGAAAATAAAGATAATAAACGTTTCTCTACGACTATTGTATTCTACATTGATTACAATATATTGCTTATTAGTTGAAGAATGAAGATGATTCCAAGACACCGTGGATCCTAACTCATTTTTCAACGACATTCGGCCAGATTCAGAATTTTCAGAATTCACGGTAACTGAGAGGTTTAGACCAATGGCAAAACAGCAAATGTACCAAACAAATTTCTCAAGAAGGGTTTGTTTCATTGGACTTGTCACGGCTTGGCATCCGCGAATGTCAGATTGACTGTTTTCTTTCTTAGTTTCAACTTCAGCTCCTGATGAAATCTTCTTGCAACAAAGGTATTTAGAATAATATTCATCTGAACATTCTACAAAATATCGGTTTTTGGTCAAACAGAGTAAGAGTCATATATGTCATGCACAAATTTTGTAAGTAGATACCTGTGTGGTCCAGCGGTACGGACCCGCGAAAAAGTTAAAGGTTGTTATAAGAGCGTGAGTTCGAATCCTACTGGTGGAAGTTATTTTTTATTTTTCCCCTCAAGCATTTAGTTATCCATGTATAATTGTTATTCTTCCTTATATTGCTTTGTAATATACTACGTTTTGGTAATAAAGGCAATAATTTCGATAGATACCTATGAGTACCACAAACTGAGCTTTCGTCATAAATTTATAAATTTTCGTGTAGTCGTAGAAAAAGTATAGTCTTCTACCCGCGTATATAATGAGCATTATACGCTCGTTGAAAAATATACTATTTCTATACCCGCACAAGCTATGCCTCTGCGGGCACACTATAGAGGAGTGTTTATGAGGGAATATTATTCTCATCCAGAATCCATGCAACCTACGGATTTCGAAGGCAAATATTAACGCTGCGAGGTTCCCTGTGGAGCACCTGTCCTCAAATATACGGTTTCTAACCCTAACTTATCACCTTCGTCGCATGTTTCACACTCGTTATTTTACTATATCACGAACGCGAAGAAAGGTATCTAATCAATTATTGACGAACCCTCAGATGCCATAATATTCCAATTTATTCAAAAAAGTGACGTCATTTCACGTGATCAAATGAATGTAGTGTTAAGATCGCAAAATATGCCAAGAGGGTGTGTTCTTTCTGAATTTACATGTATTGTTTGAAGACGTTGAGATTAAACCGAATACCAAACCGAAAATGTTCACACCTCGATATCGGAGGGAGAGTTATATCTTGTGGAAAAATCTAAGGTTGGTCATGCTGATGTTGAATCAACTCGTGTCTAGACATGTTTTTTATTGAGATTTTAACCTGGCACAGTCTGAAAATTAAATGAATCGATTAACCCCAAAAAGTTACTGACTGCACTTACAAGACTGTGGCATTGAAATACAGAGTACACTGAGTTTCTAAAAGTTTGCACCATATGGAAAACTTTTTTATTATGCATTTGTCAGAAAATTTTATTATCCATAAAAGTTGGTGCTTCGCAAAAAACTTGTATCAAGAGTAATCTACCATCATTTTTGATATTATCGAATGAGTTTATTTAAAAAAGTTGTTTAGAATCGAAAACAATATTAAGATTTTGAATCATACCCACCTACGAAACAATTTTTTTTTCCAATTTTTTATAGTTCTAGCGTCATTAAGAGTAGTAGTATCTCATATGCACCTTAGGCGCCTCCCTCATATTCCTACAACTTTATTTCAACGCGAAATTTGGTACAATTTATCATTTGTACTAGAATATCGACGTTTGTTGAGAATACCTATGTCATATTTGCACAAAAAAACTAGTAATAATTCAAACAATTCTCAACAAATGTCGATATTCTAGTACAAATGATAAATCGTACCAAATTTCGCATTGAAATACAGTATGGGAAAGTTTTCATCTTGGGTATGGTGGTTTCATGAAAGCGTAAAGAATAGCTTGCTATATGTTGAGAGAGCATTACAATTTCTCCTCGACTCACTCGAGAAAGGGATATCGACGTGAGCTGTGTGCGGTGTGTCGCATTGCCACGTGGTCCGTTAATGCGTCGGGTGGGGTTAACAGGAGATGTGGTATTATCATATCATTGCGTTCCTTGTTGCTCGCGTCGATTTCTGTCTATACCTCAGATGAAACGTTTCCGATACTGTATAGTTATAGGAATCAGAGGAAAGAGCCTAAGGTGCATATGAGATAGGTACTATACTCTTTATGACGCTAGAACTATAAGAAATTGAAAAAAAAAAGTTGTTCCGTAGGTGGCTATGATTCCAAATCTTAATATTGTTTTCGATTCTAAACAACTTTTCTAAATAAATACACTTCTTCAATAATATCAAAATTCCTATTTTTTGTTCTCCCCTGTACACCATTTGGGAATTTGGAATTGTGATAACTCAAGCACCAACTTTCATGGGGAATAAAATTTCCTGAAAATGCATAATAAAAATGTTTCCTTGTCTAGAATTTTTTTTTTTTTCAGTCATATTGACGCGACTCCATACGAATCTGAAAGAGGTTTATGCACATCTCGATTCTCTCTTTCTAAAAGAATTTTTATTTTTGCGGAAGCGCGTCTTTTTCTGGGACATTAATAGTCTGGGAAAATTCTTTATTTTTATTTTTTTCAGTCGTATTGACGGGAGTCCAAAGGAATCTGTAAGAGGTTTTATGCAAATATCGATCTCCTCTTTCTAAGGGTATTTTTAGTTTTGCGGCAGAGCGTCTCTTTCTAGGATGTTCATAGTAAAATTCTTTATTTTTATTTCTCGATTCCCTCTTTCTAACGGTATATTTATTTTTGCAGCAGCCCGTCTCTTTTTCTTTTGTTTGTGCACGGGGTTCTAAAGAAATCTGAAAATTTTTCCTTGGACAACTTAGTCTAATTTTTTCCAATGGTATTTTTATTTTTGTATAGTGCAATGGTTTTTACGAGTTATCATAATTCGGAGTATTATCTAAATTTAGTTTAGTCATACTGTTGGACGTCCAGATATACATAACTAAACCCTATTGGTAGGTTTGGTTTGGGATATTTTTTATACTTCCTTTGAAAGAATCATAATTTTCATGAATAACAGATTTTTATCGTGTTTTCTTGATATATTCCGGCAGTACGTATTTTGTTTTCAGTCAGGAAATGTGGCTGAACATTTTTTATTGAAAACATATTCTCTCAGCAGGTCTGGCAACATACTCGACGGTCTGCACGTCAGAAATTGTGGCCGGAAAAGTGTGGCTAACTCCACATAATTAAAAAAATCATCAAAATCAAGTAGTTTTGACCGGATCTGAGATAACGCACTTTTTTGTCTAATGCTCTTCTACTAGAAGATACCGACTAAATCGACAAATTTAATCATACAAAATTTCCCCAAAACACTAGAACTCACCCTAGTACTGTCAACTGAACCGTGGCTAAGCGTCTTGGCGTGATGTGGATGGAAAGTATGGTGTTCCCGAGGAGGCCTACACGGTGATGTGCTACGACTCGAAGTTTTGCTTCCAGTCTGTTGGGTGCCGACGTGCAAACTGTCCATTGCACCTAACCTAGAAACAAAAAATACCGATATTTTTCTATACTCAAATAAAATCTGTACTTTTTGAATGTAATATACCACAGATCAGTGAAGAGTCTAGAGTATGTGCGCTCTCACTCCAGCCATAGGTTCTCTGTTTCTATTCTTATATCTACGAAACACGGAATTTCTGACTTTAAAGTCGGAATTTTATTTTTTCGACTTTGAAGTCAGAATTTTATTTTTCCGACCTCCAAGTCAAATTCACTCATATCCAAAATATCGGAAAATATCAAATTACAGCCTCCTTATACCGAGACACATGTTATAAGTTTCTTTTTCCCTTAGTTTTAAGTGTTGAATACGAAGGGACCACATTCAGGAATCATAAATTCAACGACTCTTTCAATTCTTACACGTGAATATTTTTGTTAGAGGCCACATCCGGTGGTCTCCCAAGAAGAAACACTTCTTAGAATGGAGAGGGTAGAAAGATTGGTTTGGTAAATTCTCTATTATTTTTCAAGACAAAATTAGTCTTAGCTTTCAATCCATATAGAAAGCATGTAGTTCGTAAATTTGTGTTATTGTTATATTTTCCGCGTAAATTCTGTTCTTTCTCATAAGTATATTTTGTTTTAAGTATTTAAATATTTGATAACTACTCAATTTCCATTATAATTTCCATTATTATTTTTATTATGAAATCTCAAGGTTTAGAACGATCTTTCTCACCTCTCACCAGTTTGTTTTCTCAATCAACTTGTATTAAAGTTCCTTTGGTTTTATTTTATTAAATTGAATTTATTTTCAATTTATGTTTGATTATTGTTACATCTAGTATCATTTTCTATTATTTACTTTCAAATCATGTTACTTAAAAATTAAGATTTTCACTGTCGAATAATTCACATATAGGCTTTTGTAAGCCTTACCGAGTTGAGACTTGAGAATTTCAAATAAGAAGGTTGAACAGAATAATTAGTCATATAAGTGCTATTTCGAGGATAAAGTAAATTTCGCGAATAAAGTAAGATTCGCGAAAAGTCAAGTTCTAGCCAGTGAAGGAAGGAATCGCTGGAGGTGCTGTCCAAGGCGCAGGAGAGAAGAATTAGACATGATAAGGTAAGAGAAACATCTGAAATTTTGTGAGGTATGATTCTTAATTCTTGACAGAGAGCTCACCGTTCCCATACATTATTTTATTGCTTTGGTATAAATGACTTCGCTCGGTCAATCAGTTGTGACAGAACGCTATTAGTTACCATTTATACCATTCTGAAGGGACATTTTCACAAGTAAATGCTCATAAATCCGAAACTTGACTAGTTAGGTATACGCATGATATACATAGAAATAAATCAAATTTCAACAGCTTTCCGAATTTTGAATAATATACAAGGTGTTCCATTTGAAATGATCAACTTTCAGCCACCTTTTCAAGCAAACGAATAAACTGTTTTTTACCACCCTGTAGAAAAGTAACGTAGATTAGGCTGCAGTGTGGGAAGCCTTCAAGTATCACTCAACTCCAAAGCAAATTTCGATACCGTAGTATTTCTTGACTCAAAGATATCAGCATTTTTAGAGGTCATGATTTCCGAGGAAAAAATTTAAATTAATTTTTATATCGGAAACGGTAACAGATAGGTACAGGTAAATATAGAGAAAAGTTGTCGGGCAATTGTTGGAGATTCCAAAAATATTATTATATACAGTTGCTACTAATTTGTAATAGAAGTGGCAACACCGCATTGTCGAAAATATTTTAGTTGGGTAGAGAATGTCCGAATATGCTCTCCATGAAAATTTCAAAGTGATCTGGTGTCTGGTTCACCAGAAACGTCTAATGTACCATCCACCGTAAATCAGCCTGTATAAGAGTGGTCAATGCACTTGCAGAAAAAATCTTGATCCTAACTTATACTGAAAGTACTTTCCCGCACTCGACTGCTTCCGAATTCCGCTTTGCGTCATTCGGGTAAGGGCAGTCGCATGCCGGAAAGGTACTCTTTCCGTACTTATTAGGTCAAGCGGAAATCCAATGAAATTAGTTAAATTGAGGTCATGTGATTGAATACAACCAATAAGAACAACATTATACTGATAACAGACCTAACTCCCAGGCACGTTGCTATGGATATATATATTTTGATTTATTTTGATTTTGAAGTTTCAAATATTCAATAACGTCAAAATGTCAGTGATGTCATGATTTGGTTGTAATACTGACGAGAAGATTGATGAAATTTTCTTATCGAATATATCAAAATAAACTGTTTACAATAACAAATTTGTATGGAAATCATTTATAGACTATTGCAATGTTACAATGTATCGGTTAGCAAAAAATTTTCTATTCGAATAACCCTCGAACATTGATAAATATAACAACTTATAGACAGACCTCCGCCTTCGGCATCGGTCTGTTTCCAAGCAACAAGCTTTCGGAACCTGCTATAATTATCAATGTCCTTGGGTTATTACTACTTAAAATTTTTTGCTCAAGCGGAAATCCAATGAAATTAGTAGTGAAATTACGGTCTGTCTGTTATCAAAATATACTGTTTACAATAACAAATTTGTATGGAAAGCATTTATAGACTATTGCATTGTTAAAAAGTATCGGTTAGCAAAAAATGTTCTATCGGAATAACCCTCGAATATTGATAAATATATTACAATCAAGCTTGTTGCTTATAGAAGCTCTCGGAATCTGCAATAATAATTATCAATGTCCTTGGGTTATTACTACTGATAACTATTTTTCAGCAATAACATATGTTTGAATCAAAAAATAAATTTTGGCTGAAAAAAAATCAAAACATTTGCAATCTAGGTACGACAGACTATGGCTCCGATAATTTCTAATTCTAATGATTCATTAAACAAAATATGTGAAACAGGTATTATCTCCAGATGATTTTGATAGTGTCATTTCACGAATTTCTTATCATATCTGTCTGTTTATCGATCACCAGCTAAAATATGAATGGTAAACAGATAGTGATTCATTGTGTTTTTAAGCCAGTTGAGATACGACATGAAAAATGAAAATTTAACAATTGTTGTAATCCACCCTATATTTTTGCCTATTAAACCAACCTATATTTTTGCTTTGTTGTAATTCCAAACTGTATATTGATTCTAGAATAGTTTCATTTTTATTAGTCAATGCAAGGTTATATTATTAATACTTGTTTTTCTCAGTAGACATATGAAACTCCTTTTTGTTATCAACCACGAAACTTATAAAGCTCACGAATCTTCATTTGATACGTAGGAAATATTAATCCAGTGACTTGTTTTATGCACATACAACTCATCTCAGCAAATTTCTTGTTCTTTGTTCAGAATAGGAAACAAGTATAGAGTTCGCGTTTATATTGTCCATATGTAATGCATTTTATCATTTTGTTCTCATGCTAGTTTTATATCAAACCTTTTTTCCCTAATTTGTGCTCTTTTAGCAAAAACTCACTTTAGTTAGTTAGTAAGAAAACTTCGACATATAACAACGTATTTTCTGTAACAACTTGTTGAAAACTTTTGGAAGTGTCTAATAAACGCCTACGGGGAAACGCATTTTCCATCTATCATTTGGTAACCACTATAAATATTGATTATCTGAGTAACGTTCTGTGACCACTCACAGATCTCCCAATTTCCAAAATAAGGAGAAGGTTACAACACAATAATTCCAAAAGTTTTCAAACTTTGGTCAAGTGGTACATTGAGAAAGCAATAAATCTCACTTTGCAACCTATTCCGAAGTACGCAACATTGTCAAAATTGCTATTAACTTGAATTTTGCTGTATACTCGTTGAGAAAATTCCAAAAGTTCTGCAAACTTGAAGTAGTAATGAATATATTACCTATTTCATATCACGAATCAAGTTTACAACCATTTCAAGTGTACGGAACATTTTTTTTAAATCGACTTACAATGTTTTTGTTTGATATACAAAAAAAAATCCAAACGGAAAAATATTTCGAACGGTTGTGTAGATTTGCAACCTGTTACGTTGACTGGAACATATATTTTCTTGATTGGTAGTCATTTCTTTGATGAAGGTGGTCTCGAAATAATTCCAAAAGTTTTGAAATTTTGTTGAAAATTTTATTTACAAATCAGATTTTTGCACATTGCATAGATTTCCGGATCGTGTACAAGGTTGCAAATTTGGGAATGCATCAAAATAGATTTTTTCAAAATTTGCAACAAAGTTTCAAAACTTTTGTAACTATTTCGAGACCACCTTGATTAAAAAAATTACTACGAATTAAAAAAATATGTTCCGGTCAACGTAAAAGGTTGCAAATCTGCACAACTCTTCGGAATATTGTTCTGATGTATCTGCCAATTTTGCAGAACTTTTGGAAATTTCTCAACGAGTGTACAGCAAAATTCAAGTTAATTGCCATTTTGACAATATTGCGTACTTCGGAAGAAGTTGCAAACAGAGATTTATTGCTTTCTCGATGTACCCGCTCACTTGACCAAATTTTGAAAACTTTTGGAATTATTATGAATTGATTGTCTATTTCTACTGGCCTATTTGTTGTTGTTGAATATTCACTGGGTATTGATTTTGAATATTTCCACATTGTCAATTTTATGTTGTTGATATAAAATAAGTGTCTTTTATGTGATTTCGAATAAAAATCACAAGATTTGAATTGGTTATTTGCTTTAAAAATTGAGAGTACAAAAGGAAAGTACTATGGAACAATAAATGAACCTAAAACTAGCCAAGGCCGCCACCAGGGGGGCAACTGGAGTAGCATTTTGCCCCAGGACCCCAAATTCTAACGGTCCCCAAGCGACGTAAAATTGATTGCCTAATTGATTGCTTCAAGACCTTCTGTGTGACTTCTGTGTGGTACAAAACACTGCAGACCATTGATGAAAGGAGTAAAATTCTTCCGACGATTTCTGTAAAAAAATATTAATAAAAAACACTTTTTAAGACAAGCTTTTATTGAAATGCATTAAAAAGTGAAAAATAATGTCCTCAAATGTGTAATGTATGTTATTCTGTGAGTTACAGATTCAAAAGCTTCGAATGGTTATTACAAGGCCTCTTTCCTGTGAGTGTTGAGCTATCTAGCTAGCTCTTGAATGAAGAGGCCATCTAAATATTTACTCGTCAGCCATCCTGAAACAGCCATCTTCAATTTGGGAATTTTAGCAGATCATCCATGATCTTCTATCTCAAATACTCCCACATTCCAATTTTTGAAGAGAGCCAGACCATACTTACAAAACTCGTTCGCCATCTTGGAACCAACATATTGAATTTATAAATTTTGACCAAAAATTCATAATCTCCGACCCCGAAAACCCCCATATACCAATTTAGAATCGAATTGGACCAGTTTCACAAAACTCGTCCGCCATATTGAAGCCGCCATATTGAATTAATTAATTTTACAAGAAATTCGTAATTTCTGACCCCGAAAACCCCCACATACCAATTTACAATCGAATCGGACCATAATCACAAAACTCATCGGCCATCTTGGAGTCACCACATTGAATATATGAATTTTGACCAAAAATTCATAATTTCCAACCCCGAAAACCCCCACACATCAATTTAAAATCGAATTGGAGCATAATCACAAAACACGTCCGCCATATTAGAGCCGCCATATTGAATTTATGAATTTTGAAAAAAAATTTTGTCAAAATTCATAAATCTCCAACCCCGAAAAACCGCTACATACCAATTTAGAATTGAATCGAGCCTTAGCAAGAAGAACGGAAGAACTATTAAAAGTATTTTCTAATATAATTTCCCCAAAAAGACTTCAATGAACGGAGTGATTGCTACAGTAATGATAGAATAGAAAAACTTGCTGAAACTTAACCAGAGGTTTAAATGAAGATGATCTGGCTAATTAATACAAGTATACTACCAACTGATAAAATACAATGTGATAAATGTCGGGGGTGATTTCAATTCTGCCTTAGATATCCTTAACACCATAAACCGAGGGGGAAACCGCTGAGGGAATTATGTACACTAATTCTCAAAAATCGTAAGTAAAATACCCAAGTAATTCCCTGAAGAAGCTGAATAACGACTCAAATTCTAAAAAAGGCGACAGATGGCAATGGAAAAACAGAATTGAATATCAATTGAGTATTAATAGAAAGCAATCGAAAAAATGCATAAGGAGCAGTAGTACCCTAATATCAATTAATGAAATTATTCGATGAACTCGAGTTGAACAAATCGACAGAAAATTATAAATTATAATTTCTGGCCTCTAAATGATAAGATGAGATTAGTTAATCGCTGCCATTAGTAATCCCTTCGGAAGAAATAGATACCGCCAAAATAAGAAACACTGATAAATGGAAATCAGTCACGAAACCAGATTCAAGAAGAAAAAAAGTGTGTATTTTGCGGAAATTTGTTGCATAAGATCAAAGATAGTAGCGAGAGAATCGCTGAGAGAGCTCATGTTTGCGGTGGCCCATGATCGATTGCGATATCAATTGAATATATTGGTAAACAAAACGAAATTCCTCTGTGCCAGTGGCACCAAATGAACATAAGGCATTTTATTGGCATACAGAGAATCCTCAAACAGTATCCGACCCTATATCCATATAGGATAATTCAAAAAAATTATTTTAAAAAAATTTTAAAGACAAGCTTTTATTCAAATGCGCCAAAAAGTAAAAAATCTGTAACACACAGAATAACCTGCATTACACATCTAACGAAATTATGTTTTACTTTTTAGCGCATTTGAATTTGAAGCTTGTCGTTGAAAAGTTTTTTTTTTTATTTTGTGCTTTTTAGTTAGTACGCATTAACCTATTGCTTTCCAATGAAGCATTGTTATTACGAGGTCTATTTCTTGTGAGTTTTGACCTATCTAGCTCTTCAATGAGGTCATCCAAATATCAACTCATCCCTCATCCTGGAGTCGCCATCTTAAATTTATGAATTTTAACAGAACATGATCTTCGACCCCAAATACCCCTCATACCAATTTTGAAGAGAATCAGACTACGATTACAAAACTCGTCCACAATCTTGTATTTATGATTTCAACAAGAAATTCATAATGTTCGTCTTCGATAATCCTCATATACCAAATTTAAATAGTATCGAACCATATTTATAGCAATCGTCCGCCATCTTGGAGCCGACATTTTGAATTTATGAATTTGACAAGGAAAATTATAATTTCCGAAGAATCGAATCGGACCATGATCATAAAACTAGTCCACCTTCTGGAGCCGCCATTTTGAATCTATAGTTTTTGATAACAAATTCTTGACTTTCGATCCCGATAACTTTCAAAAACCAATTTTGAATTAAATCGGAACATAATTTCAAATCTCGTCCGCCATTTTGAATTGTATCGGAACATAATTTTAAATCTCGTCCGCCATTTTGATTTAATGAATTTTGACAAAAAAAATCATAATCCGCGACCTCAGAAAATTAGATCCCATAATACTAAAGAAGCTAGCAAAGCCACACGCGAATATCGACTCGGGATGGGTTACATGATTTTAGGCTTATTTTAGGTTGATTTATTGCCATATTTCCGAATTTTTTGATCTCCTTGCTAGCTTCGGCCGAAGTCAGCAGAGCCATGCCATACTTTAAAAATAAAAAATAAATATGATTTGATATGGCCAAATTGTAGAGCCTATTTTAGGCTAACTTATAACCCAATTTAATTTTTTTTTACTCTTTTCCTTAATAGAAAAATCTGTGGCTTTGCTAGCTTCGGCCGAACTCAGCGAACCAATTTTTAAAACACATTTTTCGGTGATTCGAAATAGTGAAATTTTAGGAATACTTTTAGGCTAATCAATCACTACAGTTTCATATGTTTTGCTCCTCGCGATTTCGAAAAAAATAACAGGATTTATTGCTTCTCGCATAAGCGATTACGTAACTATTTCAAACTATAATTATTTGACATGTCGCAACGATGATTAACGAATGATCGATGATAACCAACATTTAATTTTTTTGATCAACGTGGTTTAAAACAAAACCTCCTGTTTTTTTAAAAATAGGGTAATAAATTAGCCTCAAATAGGCTCTACAATTTGGCTATATCAAATCACATTTTTTTTTTATATGGCTCTGCTGAGTTTAGCCGAAGCTATCAAAGCCCGGTTTTTTCTATGAAGGAGAAGAGAAAAAATTCGGGAATATGGTAATAAATTAGTCTAAAATGAGCCTAAAATCATGTAACACATCCCGAGTGGAAATTCGTGTGTGGCTTTGCTTTCCTTATTATGGTCCAATAGTTCCTTACAGGTGTGTTTGTATATTGATGCTGTGGATGATATTCCGCTGTTTGCGTTTTTTTATAAAACTTTATAGTCAAAACGCTATGAATATTGATGAAATATTTGTATATTAGATGTTTATAGAATATTAGTTGTCACAGTAAATAATAACTGGCTCTTTAACAGAATTTCGTTATTATTCGAATCTGTCATCACATCACATCCACCTGAGCTAGCATAGGTCAACAGGAGATGTTTGTTTTAAATTTGAGCGATTATTCTGATCAATTCACCAAATAAGTGTTATATCAATGAATAGGCATTAAATTTCTAACACAACAGACTGAAAAATTAGTCAAATGTCTTGTTAATTGTTTATTGTTATTTTGTAACCAGTAACCCCCCCTGACTCGAAGGCTGGATCAGCCCTTACAGTGTACTTGGATTTTTCCAAATCCACTTTTTTTGGTTAGTTTCTGGGTTTTGTCGTGGTCTTCTTTGGTTGAAATCTCCAAACGTTTCAACTGCAACTGCGGTAGTCATCTTGAGTGACGTGGTCGAAGTACTCTTCTTGACGTATCAACTGAATAGTCAGTCGAAATACGCGTCTTCACATATCAACTGAACAGTCAGTCGAAGTACTCGTCTTGACATATCAACTGAACAGTTTCAGTTGATACGTCAGGAAGAGTACTTCTACCACGCCACTGAGGATGACTGCCGTAGTTACAGTTGAAACGTTTGGAGATTTATAGACCACAGCAAACCAACCGAAACATTGATGCCCGCCGTGAAAGCCTATATTCCTATACCGCTTTCTATTACTAATTTAATGTGTTTTTTGTCAAATATTGTCATAATTCTTATCTCAAAGTGCAAGAATTTTTGCCGGAGAGTATCAAATAAATGAAAAAGTAAAATCGACGAATGTCGAAGTACCCTTGTCTCCAAATATTTCCACCAGGTGATAATGCCCGTCGTGATATTAGCCAGGGAAGTAGTTGTTTTCTGTTAGATGTTTGCCTCATATTTTAAGCCACTCGTAAAAATATCTTCATTTTACTCCAAATCGATATACTTTTCAACCCTATTCGAGGCTTGAATGCTAATATGGGGCACCTAAATCTGTCACTATATAACGGCCTATTATGAGAATGTTTAAGATGAAGATTATTATTATTATATCCATTTAATTACAGAGATTATTCATCAATTTTATTCAGATTCTCAATTCGTTTTCATTATCGTTAATTTATCCTGGAGTAATAGAAACCAGAAACCTATACTATAAATTCACTAACCTCCACAAATTCCATAGCGTTAACTGAACCATGGTAATTGAATCAATAGGAACGGAATACGTATCAATAAGAATGAACGAGGCCATTCACTGAAATCCAGAAAATGGAAATATCATTAATCACATCAGTTTCTATCACTTCGTGCGATATACACGCTGTCGTTTACAATAACCTTTGGCATCACTCTCATTTACGGCGCACTACTAACTCTGCTTACTGTGCTTTTCATATAAAATTAAAATAAATTGTTAGCAACTATGACAAGAGGTAACTTTCGAAGAAAGCCCTACCCCATAATTACTGTTATTGTTATGTACTTTATCTAATATACCACACACCACAAATGTTTACACAAATCCTTCCGATCCACGAGATCAAAATCTCATTTCCCTACTTGCATTACATATTCCATGTATAACCCAATGACTGTTACGTGATAAAATCAGTATAGTGTTAATAAAAAAAAAAGCGGGAATACCGAGTATCCCAATGAAAACCAGCAACTCATATATCATGTGACCAGTGACCGATTTAGGAGAGAAAATGGATTATGTGATAAGAGTTCGAAAAAGAAAAAACGACAAAAGAATTTAATCAAAATTGCCGGCATTCTTAACATAAAAAGAAAAATTCACCCCTATAAAGTTAGCAGTACCACTTGGCAGAAATTCGATTACAACTGTTCCAATGATTGTTGAATAATTGTCGATAATTTGTGAACGAAAAAAATTTGTCGCGCCCTTAGTTTTTTTTTATATGGGGTGGCTGTGCTAACTTTATAACAAGTTAGCAGTGCCACTCACAAATAAACATCAAATATCATCAAACTGGTTATAAATAATTGTCGAAAAATTGTCGAAGTCCATCTGACGAAAAAATTGCAAAGAACCTTTTTTATAGCATATATATATATATATATATTCCGATTTTGGAGCCATTTTCAAGAAAAAAGGATGAAATGATTGAAAGTTAGGTCTCAATCTGCCTATTCCTCAGGTATCATCAGGATTTTGTAACTTGACGCCGGGGTCTCAATCTGCCTACTCCCCAGGTCTCGTCACTTGTTCTCTCTAAGGTCTCAATCTGCCTACTCCGTCGAGAGAACTGATTAACTGAACATTTGTCGGTTGTGCAGCTGTATTTATACTTGTCATGGCGGCCATATTGGGCGTGCGTGGTGATTCGGAGTCTGGACTTGCGCGATGTGGTGCGAAGGAAGCGCTGTTGCCAGGTGTCGGGAGACGAGAAATGAGTGGTTTCCAAGTAATAGGAAGTCTACGTCCATCATCACGGGTATTGAGGCAGTTGGGGCGCTTTTCTATTTCCAGGGCTTCCCGGATGATCCTAGTTTGCAGAGTTTTCTCCATGCCAATTGTTTTTGTGTTTTTAAAGTCTATTTTGTGGCCTGTTTCTTCACGATGTTTGTAAAGTGCGGAGGAAGAAGATGCTTGTCTGACTGCTAGTTCGTGTTCATATATTCTGGAAGTTACTCTTCTGTTAGTTTGGCCAATGTATGTTCTTGGACACTCGGAACACGGAATTTCGTATATCCCTTGAGACTCATTTGGTATTGTGTCCTTAGGAGATCTGAGACATTTCGAAATTTGATTGTTGGCAGTGAAAATTGTTTTAATCTCGTGTTTTTGTAGGATCCTGCTGATTTTGTCGGTAACACCTTTGATAAATGGTAGGAACGCTTTGTGAGGCTGAATGACGTCTACCGGATTTTCAGTTCTTTGGGGGTTGGATAGTTGACGGCGGATGGACCTGTCGATTTGTGACTTGTTATAACCATTCTGGAGTAGGGCGGATTTTAGTGTGTTCAATTCATGTGGTCTGTTTTGACTATCGGTAAGTTGGATTGATCTATGTATGAGGGAGTTCAAAACTGAGTTGGTTTGTGCTGGATGGTGGTGGGAGTTAGCATGTAGGTATCGGTTGGTATGGGTTGGTTTCCTGTATACTGTATGTGTGAAGGTGTTGTTGGCTTTCGTGATGAGAACATCCAAGAAAGGTAAAGAGTTATTCATTTCTGTTTCCATAGTGAACTTCATGTTGGGATGGATACCATTGAGGTGATCTAGGAATGTTTGCAAGATTTCGAAGCCATGGGGCCATATGACGAAAATGTCATCCACGTATCTAAACCAGCAGGTAGGTTTGTGATCGAATGTTTCTATGGCCCTGGTTTCGAAATCTTCCATGAAGAGGTTTGCAAGGACTGGTGAGAGGGGGGAACCCATAGGGGCACCTTTTACTTGTTTGTAATAGGTTCCTTGGAAAAGGAAGTACGTGCTCTTCATACAGTGATTAATGAGATCCAAGGTGTCTTTTGGTATCCGAACACATATATATATATATATATATATATATATATATATATATATATATATATATATATATATACGGTTTTTTGGGATTTCCTGGTTTCTTTGCACTTTTGGCAATAGTGCATTCATAAAATGAGCTTTTACGTATTTTTCGTGACATTATTGAAAGAAATGAAGCTGTTGATGGAACCTCTCATTTTCCAGAAGCAGGAAAAACTACTTTTGAATGCTGAATAATAGAAGGGTTCCATTTTCACAGTACTACATCCACATAACTTTGTTGATTAATTTTTTTCTCGATCAGAAACTCACTGAAGAAATGTCAAATGACTAAAACATATTTGTCGTGGAGTGTTTGAAAATCCTGAAGCAGAAAATTTGTGTTTGATTAGCAAAATTTCAAGTCGGAAATTATTGAAAAATATTTTTAACACATTCTTGGACAGACCTGCTTTAGCCGTCATGAGCGATGCGACACGCCTGCTATAGCAGACATTTCATATTGTGCCTAACCGTCCCCAGCAGACCTGAAATACGTGTTATTTATATGACAACCTTTAACGTGTGTCCCAGTAGACAGGGAAAACGGTATTTTGATAGCGTGCGACTGCAAGAACTCTCCCAGAGTGATGGAAGGGGTAGACGCTTTAAAAAGCACGTATCTTCATGCAATTCGGGCCGGATTCAGTATTAGGGCGACGTGAATATATGTAAATTGACTGTCTAAAATGTTTTTCTTTTGTTTTCGAGTTTTTTATTCCATTATCAGAGTGCTACAAATCACCATAATATTCTTCTGCTTCTCAGGAAAATGTTTTGGAAAAATGTCTTTTCTTGTTTGAAAGTTGACATAAGTATTTACGTTTTTCGTTAATTAGCATTAGTATATCTTTTGCTATATTTTGTGGGATTGTTCTTTCAGTTGGAAATTAACAGTCTCCTTCTTATTTTCGTTTTTTTTTGTGATGGTTGTAGCAGTCCGTCACATTTTTTTTGTGTAGTGAGACAGAACTGCTATAGCCGTCATCTGTTTTTTGTCAAAAAGTACGAAACAAAAATTTTTATTTCATACAATTCTTCACATTTGGACAAAAATAAACTCGATTCCTTAAAAAAAAATGGGTGATGATTTTTTGACGTCTTTCGAACTTCTTCTGTCCACGAATGTGCTAAGAAATTATATGGACCTTCTACGCCTTCGTAGAAACGTTTCTTTACGGTTGGTACTATTTAAGATTTCCTTCCTCAAATTTTCAACAAAAGTATGAATAAATGATTATATGGCAAAATTGGGGAACGATAAAGGATGATGATATTTTTTTTTTACAATTTTGGGATTATTTTGCAGTTTTTCTACAAAATAACAGACATGCTCATGATTCATATTTAACAATGTTGCCGGCCCTGTCCGAGGTGGCAAATTTGTACAGTGTTATTGAGCACTAAAATACAGCTTTTGTGAAAGTTTCGCTTCTTTTGTAATTTTTCACCATTTTTTTATTTTTATTGCTAAAATTATTGGTCTATGTAGCTTTTTTACGAGTCAAGCGACCAAATTCATTAAAAGTACTCATTCCAGTTGAAAATCCTAGACATGCAAGTAACATAGTATAGAAGGAAGTATTATTATCTTACTTAATATTGTTCAAAATGAAGTGTCGCACTGAGTGCATTCATGTTTCTTTTTTATTCAAATGATTGCAGTTCATATGTAGTAGGTAAGATTGCAATATATTCATATGTAATGAGTATGTATTTCGTATATAAATAATCTCCCAAAAATCACGATGTTACAAAAAAAACCTAAGCGTAGTTTCAGTTGATACGTCAAGAAGAGTACTTCGCCACTGAGGATAACTGCCGCAGTTGCAGTCGAAACTTTTGGAGATTTTAACCAAAGAAGACCACGGCAAAACCCGGAAACAACCAAAACATTTTAGATTACTAGGAATGTAAAAACCTTAATTACGTTACATATATGTAAACTACTATTATTGCACAATGAAACACGAAAGGTAAAGCAAATATCTTAAGAAGGGATTGATTGAAAGTTTGATATTGTAGAGAAAACAGATTTTAATTGATTTTGTAATTTTTTTTTGTGTTGGCATCGACTGCTACGGTCATTAGCCACGTGTTCAAGATAGGCCTTGTTACTAACTCCATACGCCACCTTAGGAGCAGCACTGTTAATAATTATTAACACAACAGTGAATTGTGGAGGATTATTCCCAGCCGGCTACAAAAATCAATCATTCAAATTTTTATACCTGAAAAAGAAAAATTTTCGTGCACCGGCTAGGAATCGAACCTGGGACCTTAAGGTCACCAGGCTAACGCTCAATCATTGCGCTAATCCCCGCCCCAAAACGATCTTATTATCTCCAAACCTGATATAAATCGAGTTTTCAGCGAGTTTTGATAACGGATGCAGATAGTCATCGAAGCATCAGGTTTTTTGAAAAAGAGAAAAAAAATTTACTTAGTTTATCTAAATTTTTTTTGGTATTTAGTTAAATTCAGAGTACAATAAGTACGTTATTCCCAAATTTCATAATTTGATTCAAGGCAACAGTGAACGAAAGTTATCGGGGCAAATACATTTTTAATTTGCCATTCAACACTTGTAGAAATTTCCTTGAATTAACATTTTTTCATTTTCAGAGTGTGGAAGATAAAATCACGTAACCCCCACCCCTTGGAAAAATTCTAGTTACACCACTGCCTTCAAATGAACATAGAAAAAAGTCCACAAAAGGCAAAACATAATGAAAAGAAGGAAAATATATCACAGAAGCAGGACATTTTTAACGTTTGGCAAATTCATAAATATTTCAGTCTAGTCAGATTCTATATAAATAGCAAAATTCACTATTCGCTCCTGTCCCATTTCGGATCATAAGTAATATCTTAGTAATTAACTTCAATTTAAAAAATAATCTCTCGGCTGTAGATTCACAAATAAGTAAGTAGTTAACAGATTACGTAATGCCACTGTAATCTTTGTGGGTTAAATGTTAAATCATTTATCGTTATATAGAGTGTTTTCATTTTACAATTTACGGAAAAAAATCAGTTCTGAAAAATCCAAACTTATCTCACTTCGCATATAAACAACCGAAGACATTTTTGACATATTTTGCCTCCCAGTCCTCCCCACTATAATTTTTCTTAAGGTAGGCGTTTAATTTCGTGTATTTTTATTTAGAGTAGCATAGAGAAACGTTTGCACTTCCAGAACTCAAATTTGGTAGGCAGTACAGTAACCACAGACAAACCTAAGCCACAGGAGAAGAACGAATCGTAGCACTTTGAAACTCGGCACATGACTTCTTGACATCATGTATCGTTAAAAAAAAAATACCAAAAAATCAGGGGCGTAACCAAATAAAAAAATTTATATAAAAAATTTTTAATTTTTTTTGCTGTTGTTTCGGAAAGTATAAGATTTATCAAAAAACAATTTCAACAAGGTGAAAGATAATTCAATTCTTCACAAGAAATATCAAGTCAAGTCAAGTCAAGTCAAAATATACTTTATTGTCTAAGATAATACATCTTGTTGACAAAGCATGAGATTTCGTATAATAAAATACATGTCAAAATATAATAAATGCAAAACAACAAAAACAGATTATCACTAACAAAACATTTAACATTTAAATGACGACAATTAGGAACTTACAGATTATCACAGTAGAATTCGTTGATCGAATAATAGGCCTTATCTACTAAAATATTCTTAACTGCACTTCTGAACTTTTTTTTATCTGTAATATTTTTCAGGATAGTAGGTAGATGGTTGTACACTTTAATACTTTCATAAATCAGAGAATGCTTAGTCAGAGCAGATTTTGGAATGGGTAAATAAAGCATGTGGTCCTGCCTGGTACTGTAACAATTAGTACCAGGAGTGTACATGCTAGCTTTATTTTTATGAATTAGGCATGCTGTTTCCATTATGTATAAACAGGTTACTGTTAAAATTTTGTGGCGGATGAATAGAGGCTTACAATGATCCCTTGATTTAGACTTTGAAATATATCTCAATGACCGTTTCTGGAGAGCAAATATCGTATTATGTAATTGTAAGTTACAATGGCCCCAGAAAGCTATTCCATAGCGAATATGAGATTCAACTAATGCAAAGTAAGCCATTCTAGCTGTATTATACCCCAGTTCACTTGATATCACTCTAATGGCATAACATCCACTGGAAACTTTTTTGCTCAAATGCGTTACATGTTCTTTAAAATTTAATTTATTATCTATGTAAATACCTAGAAATTTATTATGTTGTTTGTTTTCTATGTAGTTATTACCCAATTCTAAATCGTCTAGTGAACATTTGAAGGTAACAAGTTTTGTTTTGTTTAAATTGAAACATAAGGAGTTAGCGTTACACCAGTTTTGAATATTTTGAACATCTATTTTAATCATATTTGATAGCTGATTAATTTCTTTATTACTCCATATAATAGTGGTATCGTCAGCAAAAATAGTGAATCGTCCTGCTATGTTAAGGGTTATTAGGTCATTTAGATATATCAAAAACAACACTGGTCCTAAAACAGACCCCTGTGGTACTCCGTGTTTTATGACACTGAGATTAGATTGTCCACTTGATGTTTTTACAAACTGGCTACGTCCTGACAGATATGAATCGAACCAGGTCAGGTTTGTTCCTCTTACCCCATAATGGCTAAGCTTTCGCAGCAGCGTTCTGTGATCAACGCAATCGAATGCTTTCGAGAAATCACAAAACACTGCTGCAACAGCCCTGCCATCATTAATACTAGCATATGCATTCTCAAGAAAGGAGAAAATAGCATCTGTGGTACTTTTCGAACTTTGAAAGCCGAATTGAAGACTGGATATCACATTGTTTCTTGAAAAGAAGGTCATTAATCTTTTTTTTACCAATCGTTCAATAATTTTTGAGAGAGTTGATAATAATGAAATGGGCCTGAAATTTGAGGGATCTTCAAGATCTCCACCCTTATGTAATGGAATAACCATAGCTATTTTCAAACAAGTCGGAAATATACCATTCCTGAATGATTCATTTATGCACTCAACCAAGACATGTAATGCACTTAGAGGTAGATTTTTAAATATTTTTGTAGATATTCCATCCATACCCGCCGAATTTTTGTTTTTGATCTCATTGATGATCTGTATAAGCTCATATACATCCGTGTCAGTTAAAATGAAATTTTCAAAAACATTTACATTTTTGAGATATTCCAAGGGGTCACAGCTGGCTTCTATATTCTCTTTCAATTTATTGCCAATAGAACAATAATATTCATTGAGTTTTTCTTGAGATATGTTACATTTGATAGGATTGGTCTTATTTTTACCCCTAAGATCATTAACTATAGACCAGTTTACTTTTGTTTTATTATTGGCAGTTTTTATTCTCTCTGCATAATATCTGTCCTTGGCGCTTTTTATGATTTGCCTATAAATACTCCTATATTTAATGAAATATGCTAAAAAATATGCATTATTGGTAAATTTTCTAATTGTGTGTAGTGATCTTAGGTTGTTTCCTGAATTTTTTATACCAGCCGTAATCCACGGTTTCTTACCTTTTTTTACTTTCAGCTTATGCACAGGAAAAGTTCTTTCAAAAATATCTGTCATAGTATTGTGAAAACCAAGTAACGGTTCTTCATCATCTAATATGCTATTCCAGTTAACTGTGTCACAGCATTCTCTGAATTTATTATAGTTCTTTCTGCTATAAATCCTACCATATCTGTATTTACAAGAGTGTTTGGTTTTCGAAAATAAATTCACATATAAAGCCTCGTGGTCCGAAAGACCAGAAGGAATAACCAAGCAAGAAACATTCGCTTCATCAATATTCGAGCAAGCGTAATCAATGGTAGTGGATGAATGTTGAGAGATTCTAGTTGGCTCCGTTACATGCATTTTAATATTAAATGATAAAAATAAATTAATTAATGCTAATGTCACATTTGATTCCTTATCGTCAAAGTTAATATTTAGGTCACCAGCTACAAAAATCTGTGCATGAATGGGTATTTCAGAAAGAAGAGCTTCCAGTCGATCTAAGAAAATGTGCCCATATATGCCAATATACTTAGTAATTTCTCACAAAACCTGATTGAATTCCGATATCAAATTTCAGGCTCACTTTAACCCTCAGGACCGAAAATTACAATTGTCATAAATTTGCTAAAAATTATAGTAGAAGGAAAAGAAAAAGTGTATGTCGCTCCTGAAGACACTAAGCACGATATGCTCACGTGCATCGTCCCTCGACGCCCCTCCAATCGATGACGTAAACAAGTGACAAGAGTAGTGGTTGGATGTTTGTTGTCTTATGGGTAACAGGTGTTGTTCAAGTGTTTTTCGACAACCGCATAACAAAGTATGCCTTGAAGAAACGCTCGCTTGTCCGGATGTTTCGATTTACCGGCGTGTATAGGTATATGAGTAACGTGTAACTTTTTATAATAAAGATGCCCTGTGCGTATAGTCTAATAGGTAGCATGCGATCTGGGTTCAAACCCTGGACAACTTTTTTCTTTCATTTTTGTAGAGATATGGATTGTATTACCACCAATTTAGATATATCTATTAAAAATTGTCGAACTGGTACATTCATTTCAATCTAGCAGATAATAAAAGAATAGTTATTTATGCAACAATTGCAAAAAGTAAATGTTTTAGGCCGAGTTGGACAACACGTCGAGTGCAATAAACAATTTTTGCACGAGTTGCATACAACATTTTTTCTACGTTCATGTAAATAGCAAAAAATTATTCATTGAGGTCCTGCAGGTGTAGGAAAATAAAAAGCGAAACTTAAATAATTAATTATTACTACCGATTTGCATTGAAACAGATCGCTATCATCTATTTTTCAATTTTAAAACTTTTAATTCTGTAATTGGCAGAATTAATTTTTGACTGACGTTTCTATAACCGCAGTTGCATTATAAAAATCAAAATCATAGTAGCCGTGAGCGCGGTGTTATCACGAGGTGTCGTCATACAAAGCAAATCAGTTTTGATTATAGAGTTATTCTCGGGAAGGCATTTTGTTTGTTTAAATCTGGCTGCTTACATTGATACAAAATAATATAAAATATGTACCTACTGTTTAAAACGTATTGCCAATTTCACAGAATATCTGCTAAATATGTAGTGGGTTTGAACATTTATGTTTGTCATGTTGACAGCATGTTGAAGTAGAATGACAGATGGGTGCAATAAAAACTTTATTGCACTAGTTAGTGCAATAAAGAACTTCGGTTTCTACTAAATATAGTTCAATAAAGTTTTGCTTTTTGCATTAATGTAGAAAATAGTTATTTATGCAACAAGTGCAAAAAGTAGGTGTTTATTGCACTCGACGTGAAATTATCCAACGAGGCCATCAGGCCGAGTTGGACAACACGTCGAGTGCAATAAACTCTTTTTGCACAAGTTTCATACAATATTTTTTCTACGTTCATGCAAAAACCAGAAAATGTTTCATTTAGGTGGCACTAATCTGTAAGGAAGACATTGTTTGTTTAAATCTATCTGCTAAAAGTAATTCAAAAACATTTTGTGTAATTCAGATGATATTCGAAGGAAATAATTTTATTTTTAACAAATTGCATTTTCTAGTAATTTCATAGTCCATTATATAATGAATATGAAAACATGCAACTATTTAAAACGTAATACAATCTCACAGAAAATGGGCTAAATTTGGCGTCGATTTGAAAGTTTATGTCTGTCATGATGACAGAACGCTATAGTAGAATGACAGATGAGTGCAATAAAGAGACAGTTTTTCCACCAAATACAGTTCAATAAAGTTTTGTTTTTTGCATGAACGTAGAAAAATTTATTTTATTATTAGGTAATAGTGTATGATCAATAAAGTATCAAGTTTTTTCTGTATCTAAGATCTAGGTTTGTTTAATAGTATCATGGGTAGAAGTAGCAAGATCGAGAAAATGAAACGAAGGCACTGTGTGTGCACATTTCCTGAAAAATAAAGGGCACATGCGCTGGAATGTCTCTAAACTTCTTTCTGAGGCAGTCAATTCATTCAATATTTCTAAACTTGTGTTTTTTTATAAAAAGCCATCACTTTTTTGAGCTTGGTCTGACGATCGGAATACATACTCATGGAACCGACGGAACAGGTATTTCTTAAAATATGTAACTGTTCCAGACTAGTATCATGTCATACCAGTGACAAAATACCTGCTCCGTAAATACATTGAATATTTTGACCAACTTCATATAGAATTTGATGAAATTAACTCTCAGTTTAGTTCTGTACAGAGATTTCAGATAAACTAAATGACAAAAAAATAGGACTCGGCTTCAATAAATCTGAAACATGCAGAGTTTCATTTCCGTATCTCTGGAAATTGTTACAGAGCTCCTTACTGGGCATGCACCTCTGAAGGATCATCTGTAATAGAAGCAGTGTACCAGATGTCAATGTTAGGCACTTGGTCATAGGAAACATGATACATAATATTTATATAATCATACAGGGTGGCCCACAAGGTTTTGGACAGGGAATATCTCAGAAATCGAGATTAGTAGAGAATTGAAATTTTGGGATTGTAAATTAAAGCAATTGGTGCAGCTTTTTCTCATATTATGTTACCCAATGTTCTCGGTCACGTGACATCAGATTCAAAACTATTAATGGGACAAGCTGTACTTATATTTTGGCATTTCTATGTTTCTCCCCATGAAACAATTCTAACAAAGTATCACACTTGTGGTCTAAAACGATTAGTTTAAGAACTACAGGTACTCCAATATCCTTTGTCCCACGACGTTTTTTAATCAAATATGGATGATTACTGAAATTTTGCCTTGTTTTAATATCACAAAAAATATAGGACTGCCCAAGTACGCAAGGTGACCCTAAACCTAAATAATTTGGCAATTACTGAGGTATCTGTAATTCTTAAACTAATCGTTTTAGACCACAAGTGTGAGAGATTGTTGAAATCTCTCTTTTTATCGGGACGAACATAGAAATGCCAAAATATATAGGTTGTCCCATTAATAATTTTGAATCTGATGTCACGTTACCAAAAACAAAAACCTCATTGGATAACATACTCGAAAAAGCTGCACCAATCTCTTTAATTTACAACTCCAAAATTTCAATTCTCTACTGCTCTGTTCAGAGATATTCCCTGGCCAAAACCTCGTGCACCACCCTGTATATTGAATTGTAATAATAATAACCCATATGGTATCCAATTTACATATAATATCTGTTCTTATGTGACCAAGGCCATGCATCTCAGGAGTACAACTTGAGTTCAATACAAACTCTAAATTCCATTTATTAGGCTAACTAATACAGCAAATAGTGGTTACATACAATCATTTAAATTGTTTAATTTGTCAAGGTGGTTGAGGCAAAAAAAATGCATATAATGTTTCAAGAGAAACTCAAAAATGTACTAGGTAGATGCAGTTTTTATTTTTTATAAGAAGTTTTGCTGTAATCTCAACATTGAATCATTCAACTACTTTACTTCAGTTTTTAATTGTTTCAATGAATACAAATCAAACAGGACCACAAGATAAATTTACAATAGAAGATAGGATAGCATAGATAGGATAGGATAAAATTTTCATCTCATTATTAAAATGACCAACCCAACTATGTATTGAATGGAACAATAGAACCCTCAGCCTCTCTTGTTTCAAGGTAAAAACAATCTTCCTATGCAAGTGCGTCAATTCGTTTTTAAACTGTGCACCTATGAAAAATTATCCAGGTTTGGTAGTTAAAAAACATACCATTGTTAAATAATCTTGAATTTCAAATCCTGATCCAATGATATCCAATGATTGAATGAGCAATTAACACTGAACCCTGGTCCCTGAGATCAAAATGATGAATGACTGTTTGCAAGACCTTACCTAATTATTTCTTTTCATGTTCCTGTTCTAACAATGCACTTTCGGAATAGCAGCCAAAACGACACAAAACACTACTCGGAGTCTATAGTATTTAAAAATCACGCATTTGAATCGCGGTAAATAATATTATCACAGTTCAAAAAAAACTAACTGAACAGATAATCATTATCACTGCTCATTTTAATTTTTCACCGACCCCTTGGAATTTGGATCACCTAACGTCAAAATTGACATTGTTTTGAAGAAAGTGAAGTTAGACGCGAGAGAGGGCCACAAGGTCGACAAGTGACAAGACAAGTTTATTTAACCTTAAAGTTTTGTTCTGTCTAGACAATGTTTTCTAATTTTTTTATCAAAGCGCTTGCAAACGAGATTCTGAAAGTGACACTTAGTTCTTCCAAAAGACTATAGGGTGTTTCAAAATACCTATCAGTACATAAATTATTTTCATCAAAATTATGTCCCACTATCTTGAATCCTTGAGAAGACAACTGAATACAGTAATTGTTGTCCTCATTTGTGGTTAAATTCAAATAGATACATTTATTATCACTAGCTAATTTTGAGCTTATAACAAATTCTTTGACATGGTCCTTCACATCGTTTATCACTGCTACAGCTTCTACCTTCCAATTTTCTGAATCTAGTAGATTTTCAGACATTTCTCAATATCCACCAACTATCATAACTACCCGAAAACACCGATAAAAAAACATACAAAAAGAAACATTTAAAATTTGGTCTTCACTCTCTTCGTCAACTACTGAAGTCTGAAGTCTGAACAATATTATTGTCTTATTCTTCTTTTTTTTTTCGTTAAAATTAGAATTTTATAGTTGGCCTTGACTACCAGCACCAGCGACCATGCAAATCAATAAATGGACTTTCTTATCCAAAAACAGTATAACGCATATAAGTCATTTTATCTCAAAGGCTAATAATAAAATATAAAAATATACATTATACTTATGGGCGAGTAATGCGCATTCGTACTGTCATTGTCATTTTTCGTTAGATAAATAAGGATGCAATGCTCATCGATGGATCCATCGATAAATTTAAAAACTTGCCTATGTCATGGCTGCATTTCAAAATGAATGAAACATGCCGTGACCAATAATCTAAATAAATAAATAGTCTAAAATGAATAACAGAACACAAAATACATGGGCTCGCAATAGGTGAATACGTACAATTTACGCACTTAGTAAACATACATAAATATAAAATGCAACAGGTGTTTAACAGGATTAAAATACATTTATTTATATCAACAAAAATATATTTATTATTAAATACAAAAATAAAATGGTGTCCCATGAATAAAACTGAACAGCTATATCACACGTTTGATGTAATAAAATAAACGTAAAAATTATTTTTAAAATCAAACTTTCATTTATAAACTATTGAATTGAAAAGTAAAGAAAGTAATATTATTTGCTGCAAAAATCATTCAAAAATTAAATTATTTCCTCAAAAGCATGAGGCTTCGTTTCAAGTGTAATTAAATTTCACGCCTCAAATTTTTGAGAAAATAAAATTTCAAAAAGTTTGTTGTTGTCATACACTTAATATAATTTTTTGCTTTTTAGTTCAATAGTTTACTAACAGAAGCTTAATTTGAAAAACCTTTTTCCATTTATTTAATTTTGTACTTTTTAGCATTAAAATTTGTTTATTGGAGCTCTTTTACTTTTCGCGTCGCACGTCATGCATTCTGATTGGGGAATTCCCGACGCGAATCACCAATTTGCCAATCAGACTGCGTGAAGAAGATGTTACGCGTTACAAATACAAAAGACTTTTTTTTATTAAATATCCAATATTTTTCACCATTTTCACGGATTTTTTCGATTTTAACTCTGCGAGTTTCCACAATTTTTTGGAAAAGGGGAGTAAAAGTGTATTTTTTTAAATTAAACTATTCGATGGTTTCATGTTTTTCGTTTTTTCAAGGAGGAGTGGGTAGGTATCTAAGCATTTTAAAACTCATTTGTTGGTTCTATTTGCTCCTTCATTTTCAAAGATATTTATTCCGATTCTATTTTCGAAAATTTTCTCAATTTTATTGGAATGGACTCATTTATTCAATGTAATTTTAGCTTGAAATATTTTAAAATGTCGCGAAAATTAACATTTATTCATGAATATTGGTGTCCAAATGAAGTTTTTGAATACCTACCAAACGAACATAAACTCGTTTAAAAAATGTATTTTTTTAAGGGGGTTTCCATTTTAAATAAGTTACACTAGATGAAATGAGGGAAATTAATTCGGTAATATTCAATAAGTTATATCTTTTTGAAACGTGGCAAAAATATCATAGCTAAAATTATGTTTCCATTCAAATGGGGGATCAAAAGATAGTTTCAGCTTTTGTTTGAAATACCTTAGATAAATACTGAACTATGATACTTGCCGACAAAAATACAGTATCGGAAAATTATAATCTTGGGTATGGTTTCATGAGAGCGTAAAGAATAGCTTGCTAATATATGTTGAGAGAGCTTTACAATTTCTCCTCGACTCACTAGAGGAAAGGATATCGACGTTCGCTGTGTACGGTGTGTCGCATTGACACGTGGTCCGAATGCGTCAGGTGGGGTAACAGGAGGGGGGCACAGTAGTGCGTATCTCTTGTTTATGCGGGGCCTTTGGGGTCACAGTCCCCCCCCCCAAGCCACCAAATCACTACGTTATTCATGATATCCGACAGACAAAAAAAGCTGTGCTGATAACTGATAAATTGTATGTTCAGCCCTCCCCAAAGTGAAATCCTGGCTACGCCACTTGGATAGAGCACCGCCTCATAATGCTGGACATTTCGCTAAAGGGGTCGCCATCAGACTATTGGCACGTTTAGACTTCTTTTGTGATGGTATCTAAAACTGGAGGTGTATACTATTCAACCACTGAGGATTTTAAGGATTTGTCAAAGTATAACAGCGCAAATACATGTTTAAAAACGTTATAAGAAATCATGAAACATTTTAATGTGCCTTGTAGCAAACGAAATGAGGCACTTTTGAACATTTATAATCATGTTACTGTGTGTATTTGTTAAGATAGTTTTTTCTTTGTGCAGATTAATAATAGTAGTTTAGTGATTCTTTAAAATTTATATTTGCTGATGAATTCACATCACTCTTTCACAAGTCACAACTATATATAATGACTATATAAGGCAAATCAAACCACCAATGAGATATAAAATCATACATTTATGTTAGGGTAAACTATTTGAAAAATGGTGGTAAAGTAAAAGTTGCTCAAGATATAATTCAACGGTCGTAGGGGGGGGGCAGTAGTTGTTTTCTGTTGGAATACTTTCCGAAATTACCTATCGTATATTTTTTTTGTGAAGATATTGGATTCTATATTCAATTTTTCATTATAAGTTAATGGTCTTCCATCATTTTAAATACTCCCAACAAAAGTTAAAAAGATTTTTCGAATTAATTCGGTGAGTTAGCCTTCGCCGATGATTGTCAAGAAACATACATATGGAAATGGTACGTAGGTTTTCCCACATTCAAAGCATCGCAAAGTAGTTTTTCATTATTAATTAATAGGTAACGATTTATCATCAAACAATTTCAATCAAACGTTATATATCAATGGAATCCAAAGTGACAAGGCTATGTAAAAGGGTCACCGTTGACCGTTGATATGACGAAAATATTTGCCGGTTAGAGAATTACCGAAAATAAACGAATTGTTTTTATTCTACGCCACTGGTTCATCGGCAATATTCGGATTTTTTGCAGTTAACTTCTCATTGGTGCTTTCTGTTCCAACACTTCCAACACCGATTTTCATCCACAGACCTCATGAGGTCTGTGGTGTTTTCATCTGACCACAGGACTGGTTGTTAGCTGTTAGTGTTGTTACTTTTTTTTGTGATTTCAGGATCCTTGGAACTGGAAGATTCTTTCTTTTCTTGACAATCTTGACAGCATGACAGCTTGGATTTTGGTTGGTTGGTTCAGATTCATCTTTTAGCCCCGTTCTCATAGTTTTTATTATTATGAATATTGTGAAAGTTTCGCTTTTAGACAAGAGATACATGTCTCGCTGGAACATTAAAGTTCAAAGTCCTGTATACAGAGTTATTAGTCGAACTGAATAGGTCATTTGTATTTGTGGTAATCAATGTTGGCATAGTAGAAGACACCTGAACTTGTGTGTTGTGTACATGTGAAAAATGCCTCAAACTTATAGCAAATTCATTCCAATTACTTCTCCTATTCAAACATCCTGCGTGGATTATGTTCACCCCTGGACAGACAGCTGCCTTCAAGGAATGTGTGGCTTGTACCTGTACTGCATGTTTGATTCACTCAGGGTATATGGAACAGTTTATATGGTTTGTATTTTCTTATTTAAAATTTTCCGCTTTTTTTTCAATTTCATTCAATAATTTTCAATTAACTCATTTTAACGTGTCGTACTACCAAAAAATATTTCGTTTCACCAAGTGTAGTTCATTGATTTCATATTTTATTTGTAAATCTGCCAGTGATCAAAAAGATCTATCACCTACTATGCCTACTATTCCTACAAACTACTATTCCTATAAACAAAGAAACTGAAGAAAACTGAAGACTATCATCATCACTCATCACCAAGTAGGTATGCTGAGTGTGTATTGAATTTGGTGGAATTTTTCAAAAACAAAAAAAAAATAAAAAAATGTTCCTTGATAACAGTATCATTCAAGAAACAGCTTTACGACTTTCTCAGTATTCCAATCAGTAATTAAAAATCGTTTTCAGAATATGTTTTTACCAAATGAATATACAGGGTCCCAAAACTCAACGTCATTATTTGGAGGGCTGATAGTCCAGCTCATGACTGACCAGAATATCACAATATGACCTTAATAAAATATTGATAGTTTTGGAGACACTGGCACTTTCGTGAAAATCTCAACCTTTGATCAGTATTTCGAGTACCGCAGGTTCATAACTTCATAGTTTGAGAGTCTAATTTTTGTTATGTATCCTTTAATAACCCTTCTATTATTACAATCCAAATAAAAATATTAGTGCAATACCTTTGGAGAAAAAAAAATTAAAAATTTCCCTGATTCACGAGTTTATTTATTTTATTAGCTTACTTATACTCTTCATACTGTAAACAAAATCACCACACGAACCTGGCAAGTTATTTAAAAAAAATTTGCTCAGTGTAGTTTTTTATATGATACAACAACCTCCATAAAGCTAGCAGAACCACTTTGGAATTTTGAATTTATTTTTAGGTCATAATTTTAGGCTAACTTATTATCCTATTCCCGATTTTTTTTCTCTTCAATTGTGGGAGATATCGTGGGTTCTGCTATCTTAACAGAACCAAATCGCTTAAACCAATATATATGAAAAATCTGATCATGTCATAATTTTAGGCTCATTTTAGGCTCACGTTTGAACGGATCGCCGATTTTTTTCGAATGCGTTTTTTAAAAAAATCCTGGGTTCTGCTAGCTTAACGTTGGGCTGGCAGAACCAAATCGCTAAACGAATGTTAATGAAAAATCTGATCACCTCATAATTTTATGCTCACGTTTGAACGAGGGGGAAACAACGCATTAGGTGTATATCATAATATTTTCATTACTTCATTACTCATTTTGTCTCGAGCATTAGACCACTTGGCCATTATAGATTTACAATTGAAAACGTTTACATGAATAATTTAGCTACTCAAAATAATCAAATTGTATATCATGTCCCTTCAATAATTTTTCAGAGAATAACCTGGTCCCTAGAACTTTTTCAATAATTTTTCATTACAAGTAATTCGTCCTTAGGTGTACAAAAATTACTAGTTGTTTCCCCCTCGCGTTTGAACCTATTGCCGATTTTTTGGAATGCGTTTTTTAAAAATAATCCTGGGTTCTGCTAGCTTTACCGTTAAGCTAGCAGAACCCCACCATAAAGATAGAACTCAGAACAAATCCGGTTGGACAGTAATTTTAGGCTCTATTCAGAATAATTGGGTGAAAAATTAGCTTGAATACAGACTAAAATTACTGTCCAACTAGATTTGTTCTGAGTTGTTTTTTTATGGTGGAGTTCTGCCAGCTTAACGGTAAAGCTAGGAGAACCCAGGATTTAAATAAAAAAACGCATTCTAAAAAACGTAGCAATAGGTTCAAACGTGAGCCTAAAAGTATGACGTGATCAGGTTTTTCAGAAACATTCGTTTAGCGATCTGGTTCTGCCAGCTTAACTTTAAGCTAGCAGACCCGCGATATCTCCCACAATTGAACAGAAAAAAAATCGGGAATAGGGTAATAGATTAGCCTAAAATTATGGCCTAAAAATAAATTTAAAATTCCAAAGTGGGTCTGCTAGCTTTACGGGGGTGATACAACATTCACTATCTTCTACTTGAGGAAAAAAGATATTTCCAGTTTACTGCCATAGGCGCTCATTGTGAAATTATTTCAATAATTATTAGGAATTCAAATAAAAACACTTGGTAAACTGAAGTCATAGGTATTTACTGACAACTAAACAAAAGATAACGAAAAATGAAGGCATGTATTCAAATTGCATGCCACCCAGTCGAATGCAAAGCCACCAAGTCACCAAGGTGGCTCGCCCCTATAACTTTTTTGTTTTTGAAGATATTGAAATGAAATGTGGAGGATCTATATAATACATAAAACTGCAGTTTTTGACAAGTGACTCAGCTTCATGCAACTTCCGGTCTCACCGGAAGTGATAAACTTTCGATTTTTAAATGACACACCCTGTATATTTTCACTTTTTTGATTTTTGGTCTCCATATGACATTCTGAATACAACCATGTATCATTTGTTATTTTTTGTAACCAAAAAATTTTCAGATTTTGTAATTTATTTTTGAATTTAAAGGGCTATGAATATGTTCAAATTATTAATTTTAGTCCAAAAGTAATGGGAAAAGTACAACCTTACGGTTTTCGGTTAAAAAGCATCTGCTGGGTAAAATTTAATTTTTAAATTATTATTACTATTATTTTTTCAAATGGCAACATAGTGGCTCGTCAGGTCAGAAAAAAAGAGTATTTCATTAATAATAATACTATTACTGTAGATCTTTCTTTTTGAGATTAAAATAATATTAAAATTCATCGAGTAACCTGTAACCAACAAAAATGATATAACAAAACCATCAATCCAAAAACTAATTTATCCTTCTCCTAATTTAGATTTGGAGAAGTGAGGTAAGATAACATATCGACAAGTAAGAAATGTTTTTTTTTTTCAATACACCATAAGTAATTGCCTTGTCCTATCAGTTATGTAGGTCATAGGTTACCCAATGTATTTGAATATAATTTTAATCTGAAATGTTTCATTTTACTTATCAAATATGTAAATTAGCACTGCATAACACTGATTTAAATGATAGATATATTTGGAAAAGATGTTTTTCTCCAAATAATATGAATACATTCACTTATCTGATAGAAAATGAGAAATGGTTCGAAATGTATGAGGTAAAATCATTCGTTGAAAAATTTGCTTCTTTCTATAATACACTCATCTATCATTATAATATAGCTTTTCCTATGAAAAAAGTAAAAAAGCGCCACAAAGAACAAAAATGGCACACACAGGAATTAAAGGAACTACACGAAACTCTCTGTCAAATGAATAAAATAAGGAAAAGTTCAGGAAATGAAATAATCAATCAAAGATATAAAGATCTGAAGCTACTATACAAAACAAAACTAACTGAAACAAAAAAATCCCATAATAATAATAGATTATTGCATGCATCTAATATAACCAAGGAAAGTTGGAAAATAATTGGCGAAATGAAAGGTACACGATCCCAAAGCATTCCAACAGGTGTCGTTAACAATGATGGCCTAGAAGTTACAGGTGTAGGAAATATAGCAAACTGTTTTAATGACTTTTTCTTGAATTTTGAATGCCCAAAGCCAGACTATGGTACACTGGATCTTAAAATAATCACAAACAAAACTCTATTCTTGACACCAACTACGCCACCAGAAATTGAAAGCCTATTAAAAAAATTCTCAAAAAAGCCTGCAGCAGGTATAGATGATATTACAGGGGGGGTATTGAGCAGTGTGGCACACCTCATTTCTTCACCTCTTTCATATTTAATAAATGAATCTTTCAAATCAGGACAGTATCCAGATAGTTAAAAAATCTCAAAATCACTTCCAATATTTAAGAATAAAGGCTCAAAAAAGGAAGTCTGCAATTATAGGAACATTTGTCTACAAAGTCAACTAGCGAAGGTAGTTGAATTCTGCTTTAACAGCAGGTTGACAGATTTCCTAGAACCAAATAATCTATTAACCTCATGCCAACATGGCTTCAGAAAGGCGAGATCTACAAATTCAGCTATTGACACACTGACTTCCTACATATATAATATCCTGAACATGAAACAAACACCGACAACAATATTCTTTGACCTGAGTCGTGCTTTCGATACCATAGATCACATTGCACTTCTTGAAAAACTTAGTTGCAATGGAATACGAGGTGTTGCAAATGACTGGGTCAAATCCTACCTGACAAATAGAAAACAAGCCGTAGTAATTGATAATGTTAAGTCAGAAATGAAAGACATAACTGTTGGTGTGCCTCAGGGCTCGATTCTAGGTCCTATCCTATTCATTTTGTTCATAAACGATTTACCAAAATCATGTAGCTCAGCCAATGTAATAGTTAAGTATGCAGATGACACAACTTTTGGTATCAGTGGAAAATCGGATCTGGAATGTCTTGAGAAAGCCAAAAACGGTATTAATGAGTTTTCTGATTACTGCGTGAAGAACGGTCTACTAGTAAATGTCAGCAAGACATTCTACATGTCGTTCCTACCAAAGAATGTAATTCAGGACTATAGTCTGCTTATCAGGATGAATCATCAGTCCATCCAGAAAACAGAAACGTTCAAATTCCTAGGGATATCATTGGACCATAAAATGTCCTGGGAGCATCATATAGACAACCTGACAAGCAAACTCAGCTCAATGTGTTTCTTAGTCAGACAATTGAAACCTATGGTAACCCCAAATATATTAAAGCTGGCATACTTTGGGTTGGTTCAGTCAGCCTTGTCATATGGCCTTCTTTTCTGGGGAACATCGACACATGTGTACAAAGCATTTGTCGCTCAAAAGAAAATTGTCCGGTGTATGATGGGCGTAAATCAACATACTCACTGTCGACCATTATTTGTTGAATTGGAAATACTCACTCTACCTTCACTATATATCTATATACTAATTAATGATTTTAAAAAAATCATTCTCTTTCACCAAGAAATAAGGACATACACCAGTACTACACCCGCGGTAAGAATCATTATTATCAACCATTCTCAAGACTTGCTATATGTCAGAATTCTCATGAATATCAACAAATTATCTGCTATAACAAATTTATAAGTATATTTGGGGAAATAGACAATTTAAAACAGCTGAAAACTACCCTTTTAACATTTTTATTGAAGGAGGCATTTTATTCAGTGAATGACTACCTAGAATTTTAGTTATAATTGAAACAGTTCAATATAAACTTCTCTGTGATCTGGCTATATTGTATTTTAATGATCTGAATGTAACTGTTTTGATAACTTTATATAATGAAATCGTATACTAAGTTGAGTAAATAAAGTAATGTATTGTATATAAGTTCCATGTGATTTGATTATATTGTATTGCATTGTATTGTATTGTATTGTATTGTGATCCGACACATGAATGTTTTTTGTTGACTAGTCTGATAACTTGTATATGCAATGGAAATTGTACATTAAGTTGAGTGATGAATAAAAGTATTGTATTGTATTGTATTTAAGTAAGATCTTAAGTAATATTTTCAAATTTTTTTAACAAAACTTTGTTTGAAGCCCATAACTAACAGTGAAGCGGTATCAACATAATCGTAATGAAATTCACAAAATTTCCATTTAAAAAAATTAGTAATAAAAATTCTAAAATTGAATTGTATGTACATAGCAGAAATATTTCGACTGGACACAATATTCCACAAAAATGTTAGAACTTGCTGAAGCTGAGTTACTTGTCAAAAAATGCAGTTTTTTCTGTGACGAGAAAAAAAATTGACATTTTATCCCTGTTGACAGGTAATAAAATATAACTTTTTATGAAATCACTTTTTTCCCCGTGAACCGGGAAAAAAGTGACTTCTTTTTGCCCACGGGAAAAAAGTGAGTACTTTTTTCCCGAATATATATACACATAGGTTAAGGTAGATATTTGATTGAATCGTTGTTTTTCCCGAAACAGAAAAAAAATAGTGTATTATACACGGGAAAAAGATTAGATTTTAGCTAATACTTTTTTCCCTTGTATAATAAATAACTATTTCAGTCGTATACAAATCTTCCAAAATTTTTTTTCTGACCTGACCAGCCACTTTGTTGTCATTTGAAAATAAAATAGTAGGAATAAATTAAAAATTGAATTTTACACAGCAGATACATTTTAACCGAAAACCGTAAAGTTGTATTATTCCCATTACCTACTTTAGGACTAAAATTAATAATTGGAACGTATGCATAGCCCTCTAGATTAAAAATCAAATATTAAAATAAAAAAAATATGGTCACAAATAGTAACAAGTGATTGAAATATGCGACCCCGAAAACTATACCAATTTTGAATTGAATCTGACCATAATCACAAAACTCGTCCACCGTCTTGGGCCGCCATCTTGAATTTATAAATTTTGACAAAAATTCGCAATCTCTAACCCTGAAAACTCCCACATATTAAATTTTGAATCGAATCGGACCATCATCACAAATCTCGACCGCCATCTTGGAGCCGCAATTTTGTTTTTTCTCTAACAAAAATGTCATATTGCATTGTCACCAGAATTATGACCACATGCCAAATTTCAAATCATTCGGACGTCTAGAAGTGTTTGAAAATCACGTTCAAAGGTTCCGTTACATACATACAAGTGTGTTAATGAACTGCATTGCGAAAAGTATTTTATTTTTCAACAAAAAACAAAATATATCCTACAATTTTCTTGATGAAATCCAATAATGTAACATTCCCCCAATTTCATTAAGAACCTTTATCTTCATCTGGATGAAAAAGCGAGTCACAAATCTTCAATGCAGAAAAAATAAAGTATATCCTTTTTTTTTGTTAAGAGCTTTGGTTAAATGTTGGCTTGTTTTAACTTGGACTGGACTCAATGAAGCTTATAACTATGAGCTGTTTCGAAGTTTGATTTGATATTGATATTTTTCACTGGCTTATGAAATTCTGGATTACTATCCAGCTTGACAGCACTTTGATCATCAACATATATTTTTGTAGCATGTTCTTGAGGAAAACCGAGTTTTTCTAGTAAGAATCTTAGCCATAAAACTTCTTTGACTTCCAGTAGTAAATCAATGTACTCGTCCTCACTTGTAGACAATGCCGCAACCGATTGTCTTTTGGATACCCAGGTTGTAGTAGGAGACATTTAAAAGAAATATGTTCCCACTGTAATATGTCACTAGGGTCTGCGATGAATATATTTGGTTGAATTCCAACACACCAAAGCAACAACCACTCCTGAGTCGTCCCCTAGAAATTTTTCATATTAAATTTAATGGCAAAGTAATATATCGTTTTTACCAGATTGTAATAAATGCTATTACCAGATTGTTATGGAACTACCCTGTTTCTATGTGTCTTCCAAACCTAATCTCTCTGTGCTGCACCTGAAGCACTGGAACACATGGTCCCTTCTTCTCTAGACAAAAACGCTCAGATTGTTGCTAAAATATATCTGTAACGGCGATCTCTAAACAGTAGTTAGGTACACGCTGGGTTGAATTAATGACTATAATGAACAAGACAAAAATGGAATAACATTTCACAAAAACTGTACCGTTTGGTCACTTATGATGCTACTAATTATCAATCTTTTGGGTGAATCAGTATAAGGAAAACAACTGAGTTTTGTATCAACTCAAAACACTGAGCCCATGTACTCTGAAGTACTTTGACCTGGAGGGGTATTTGTTTTGGGGTGAATACCTCAGGCATTCCATTGCTCCTTCTCAACTCTCTGCTAGATTGTTACCTTATTTTTACCTTGTTATTTGTTAAAATCGTCATTTCTCGACTTCAATTTCTTCTCAGTCGTTTTGGACTTGCCCAAAACAATACAGTCGCCTTTTTCTGATGAACTAGTAATCGCAACCTTGTGGCACCCACCAATGGAGGCCGAAGGGGATTGGTTCTAGTATTGTTGTTTATGATGACATGAGTTCCATTTGATAGATACGAAAATCGGCTAAGCTGAGTTTCTGCTCAATTTTCTGCTTATATACAATGTAAATAAGCAGATAATTGCCGCGAAATAAGCGGTAAAAAGCCTTGTACTCAGAATATGACCTCGTGTTGACAGCAGCTAAAAGTGTAAATAATGCAGCCTAGCCGTAATATGTCATTGGTCTCTAGAGGGTTTGTATACTCTGGAATACGCTCTAGCTCATTATTGTTTGTGGTCGCATAAAATTTCTGTTGGAGCTTTCAAATATATTCCATCGCCGTCGACTGTGAGGCAGCTCGAGACAGATCCGTCTCTTCGCGAAATTCATTCCCGCTAGATGCCGCTCACAATTTAAGCGCGAAACATTATAATGATTTCAGCTGCCAAATTCCATAAGAGACCGTATTTAATTTTATTCTAATTCAAATTTTAATAAATTGTTGAAGACTGCGATCCTGGGGATGTTTGCCACCCCATCTCGAGGGTGGAAATTTTTTATTAAATTTTAACCACAAGAATCGATGGAAAATCTAATGATAAGTAAAAAATATTGTTACATTTTTTTTGTAAAATTATTATTTTTCGAGTTATTCGCGATTGAAAGTAATAGTTTTTCGACGGTTTAATCGGTTTTTTGCAAATAACTTAAAAAATGTGCATTTTATCAAAAAAATTGCATGGAAAGCAAAATTGTAGTATTTAAAAAAAAGTAAAGAAAATCGTTCATTTATAATTTCTGTACTACCCAAGTTTCTTTTTGACAATAAAAAACTTATGAACTTCCATTCAACCAAAAAAAAAAAATCAAAACAGAATTTAAATCCGTTCAAAAGTTAACAGGGGTGGGGTTACTCAAAGATAGTTCTTACATTATGTACCGCCATTTTGTTTTGAAAGGATATTTTTGTTTGAAATTTTGGGGACGTATAGAGAATTGTAAGACGTTTCGAATGAGGTATCGACTCGACCGCTCATACCATTTAAAAAATTCTTTGGGTGTCGTGCCACCATTTTGAAAAAAATCATCCTCTGAGAATTCCAATGCATTCAAAAGTTAGCAGGGGGGGGGGGTGTAACTTTATGGACACACTGTATAATAAAAGTTAACAACGAACAGATCAAAAAAGCTTCATACGGAATCAACACAACAGTATTTTCCTTACCAGGTACAAAAGGTTGCTGAACAGTCTACTGTACCCTATAGTTTTGTATATGTTCAATCTACTGATTTGATGGTTTGTATCAACTTCTGCTGTCTTTTTTTTAAAAGATCATTCAAATCAATTCTACTTATGTTCTACATTTAGCTTGATGTTTTTTTTTACTGCACAAAGTCGCTATCTCCACTGTGTCCATAGGAATAATCAATTTCATCTAAACATTAACAAATACTATGTGTGCCTACAATCGGCCAGCTTGAATTTTATTTGACACTTTTGACAGCATCTTCGATAACCTAATGGACTATTGGGGGCAATGACATAATACGGCTAGACCGCGTTATTTACTCTTTTAGCTGCGGTCAATACAGGGTCCTAGCACAAGGTTTTTTCCCGCTTGTTTCGCGGCAATTATCTGCTTATGTACATTCTACATAAGCAGATAAACTCAGCTTTGCCGATTTTTGGTTCGACTGGCAACTATTTTCTGCGAAACAAGCGGCAATAAAAATTATGCTCAGAATGTGACCGCAACTCGAAATGTTTATAGCGGAGTCTAACGGTAATATGTCATGGATTGGTGGTTATGTAAACATAACCGTTACTCTTGGACTGAATGCATCTTGAATTAGAATAAGAATGAAATATATTTTTTTCTAGGGTAGGTATAATGATATTATGTTTATATCAAAATTACTATTATTATTCATCAGCTGATGCGGAGAGCAAATTTAATTATAATCTTCACAATCCATCATTTTGATATGCTGGCCACATCATATTATGTAATCAAATACTACCCATCGACCATCGTTATTTCTATTTTTGTTGGTAAATTTACATGATAGCTAGAGAAGTATTATTTCAAAGAATTTCTTGTAAAACTGCAACAAAAGCGGTGACAACACATCGAACAAGTATGAAATTAAATAAGCTTGTGCTCATTTCAACGGAAAAAAGGTTTCCACATACTCGACATGGAAAACCAATCAGTACATTAGTTAATAACAAAGAACAGAAACTGTTTATTTGCTATATAACATAATTCACGGGTTTCATATCATATATACCGGACGTTCGATTCAAAAGTAACATACCGAATATTTCTGATAATTTCAAAAACTGATTTCAGTGCGAATCAATCTACTGAATTTGATTCTGGCAGACAATTTTCGCTGTGATTGGTCCTGTTGATTAGATTTTAGCTTTAAAAATACTTACGAGGGGCGGAGATTGGCGCAGTGGTAGCGCCGGGGCTTCGTGATCGAAAAGTCGCTTTCTCGATCCCCAAGCAAGGCAAGATTTTTTCAGTGGCAGATGTAGATCTGAGTGATTGAATCTTGTTGATGGCTGGGGATAATCCGCCACGATTCACTGTTGTGTTAATAATGAACAGTGCTGCTCCTAAGGTGGTGTATGGAGTTAACAAGGCCTATCCCGAACACGTTGCTAATGACCATAGCAGTCGATGCCAACACACCAAGAAAAATTTGAATGAAATAGGAATTTTTCACATTTTCACGTTTATATACCCTCACCAATGATAAAAGTTGATGATGGTGGACGAAAGAGACAAAACGTCTGAAGGTACTCTGAGAACACTATCCTATAGCGATGAAAAATATGAATGTGTGCAGTTCATTTCGATATTCCTCATCAGATACCTAATGCCAATACCTAAACTTCATACTGTTAGCCAGGCGAGTGCGCAACTTTGCCACACATAAGCATCTTCGTATAATAATAATAATAATAATAATAATAATAATAATACTCCCTCATAAACACTCGTGGAGTGTACCCAAAGGCATGGCCTGTGCGGATAGAGGACGGCTATTATTATTATTTACCGTGGTGCTCCGGGGCGACTTACTGATTTTTGGTGGCGTATTCACTTTTCAGCTGCAGGAAAACCCGGAAAATCTACAGCACCACCTCGGTAATTTCCAAAATCTCAATGGCATCACACGGAATTGATTTTCCCGATATAGAGGAATAATGAAATCTAGATTGAGATTTTTCAGTTTTTTTTGTGGTTGTGTTCAACTTCCGGTACAAGGGCAAGGTGAGAGTTTTTTTTGGAATGTATTTTCGATGTCATTTCTAATCCAACCGTTATAGTTTTTCAAACCTGGAAGTGGTTTCAAAGATTCATTTGATGCCAGGAATAAATTGACTCGTATCACTATAGTTGGGTAAAATTTGTTTATAATATAGAAACATATTCTACTGCCGCGTTTTTGTATCGACTAGTTAAGTGTCCTTCAAATTAAAATTTATATTGATTCAAATTGATTTATTCGTTTGGTGTTCATTTTCACTTTACAGTGTAATAATCTACTAAAATTATAGCTGTAATAAGTAGACCAATGAAAACAACGATATCAAACGGAATCATTTTCGCACGTTGCCGCTGGTACACAAGCCACATTTTTATGCTTCATTTCCCCTCACTTCTCCGTTTGCTTGTATATTTTCCTGGGTCGGACTATCACGCAGGTTGCTATAGTTGCGTCCGTAGCGATGTTGGACGTTGCTCTGAAAAATACAGGATGTTTCCGAAATTGGAACAATAAATGAAAAGGCGAGTAGAAAATGACAAAACAAAACGATATGTAATTTTTTTTGTAATCACTGAGGTCTGCAGCCTGCGCAAACCGTGCTGAAACACTGCCAGCGGGCAGACACGGTGTGGCCTGAGGAATCAAACCAGTGCCTTCCAAACAAAGGAAACTGAAAGCGATTTTTTTATTGCTTCAAAAACGAAAATTCTTGCCGTTTATGGTTACATTATGTTCCAAATAACAATCCATTTTCTTAAGTGCTCCAATTTCGGACACACTGTATAATGAAATTATTGTATTGTCATCGGTTCTTAATATAATAATGAAAATTTCGGGGTTAATGGCATGTATTTCGGCATGCGTTTGCCATCTAGCTCCTCGGCATGTACCCCGATACCTCAGTTCACAGTTCAAACTTCAAGCTACGAAATTTTTTTGACGGCCCGATGTTTGGCACCACTTTCCAAAGGCAGTTTTTTTTTCAATCATCCCAATTTTCCAATCCTGCTTGTTCTTCATCTAGCCTTCAGACAATTAAAATTTCATGAAACCTTTGCATTTTCATCTTTTATTAATACGTGTACAAAATGTTATCCCAATCAGAAGCTTGCAAGTGCTTGAGAATGGATTACAAATTTTGAACCGAAAAAAACGAGTCAAGTAAAATGATAACATGAAAGAATAGATGCAATTTAACGCTTTTATAACATTTCTTTTTTTTGTTTTGTTCTTTCGAAAACGAAAATTTTCAAATGTTCAGAAAAATAGTGAAAGCCGAAGAAAAGTAGGTAAGAATTGGTCTTCTTGAATTTTTGCCTTGCTCTTTATGCCACAAAGAACACCTTCTGATGCACTGAGTTCCAAAGTTTTAGTTTCGATAACACCGCTAACGGTGGAACGATTGACGATATTTCAGAAAAATACCTATAAAACAGAGACACATCGTCAAACTTTCTGCGATGTTCAAGGTAGAAAAAATATGCTCGTGCTTAAAATAGTTGTTACTGAAAGGACGTTTATAAAACTTGTTACATAGTATACAATTAATATTGTATTGCTGTATGTAGCAAGTTTTAAAAATGCCCTTTCAGTAACGAATAACATTTTTAAAATTTTTGTGAATCTGTTATTAAACAATCATTTAACGCGGTAGATATCCGTACGCTAAATGCCATTTTGTATGATTATGTGAGAAAAAATATAAAATTATAGTGAAATATACCTTGTTTAATATTTAATCTACTGAGTGAAATGTTTTTTGGGCTAATTATTTTTATACAACTTTGAATATATATCTCTAGTTTTTGCGTAGCATTTGTAAGGAGATTGACCAATTTAGGTCATATACAGTGTGACCCATTTAAGACCGGAGCACCCTTATAAAATCTACATTTTCCAACCGATTGGAATAATTTTTTTTTTCATTAGGTAGACATTCAAAAAGTCTACTAGGACACCAAATTTCCACCCCAATTGTTTTTAATGAAATAGGGTGTCAAGTGATACTTCATTTCGAAGAGTATTCAAATGTATTCAAAAAAAAATAAATGTATCACAAACAACAGTTGTAATTTAACCAAAAAATAAAAAATTTAGGTGAATTAAGGTGCATTGAATATACAGCGAATTCAATAGTATACGTAATACCTACTTTTTAACATTATGAATTTTTTATTTTTTTTTGACGAATGAAATAAATTCAAAAAAACTGACATGGCTGTATAGGCAATTGAATACCTTTCGAAATGAGGTATCACCCCCTATTTCATTTAAAAAAATTGGATGGGTAGCTGTAACGTTGAGGGGGGTAGAGGAGGAAGGATTTTTTTTATGTCAGAGTGCCTTTTCAAAAGCATAAATCGACGTGTTTCAGGGTTTTTCTTGAAAATAGCTAATAACGTAGAAAATTAATTTATCCGTTACATTAGAACCTCACTGCATAAAATATAAGATAATCTTCTGTTTCCTACGAAAAGGAAAAAGTTAGGAAATTAAGAGAACATCGTGAGAACCAAGGAAAAATAGGTGGGAATTATTGGTGTTCTTAAATTTCTACAGGCTGTATGCTGAGATTGCCGAGGCAGTGAATGCCAAAGCCATGGAAAAGAGACGTTCGGCAATTTCGGCATGTCTCGAAAGTGACAAGTGAATTTGAGACCAAAAGATCCAAAACACAGCGATTGTGAATATTCAGGTGTTGTTTAATAGTCACTATATTATATGAAGAAAATCATTCAAGTTCAACAGAACAAGAAATTAATTGAAACTCATTAATGAAATTAGCCGTAGCAAAACATGCTGATAGAAAAAAATAACTCCATACAGTATAATTATAAGAATATTGTTTTATTGATTGTGAAATATAAAAACTACCAGTGGACTTTCGTCTGAAATTACTTAGTGTAAACAGGTTTTACTTGTTGGATGTATCGACCCTGGAACATGGAAACTTTTAATTTGATGATGAGCTAATAATGCATTCTTTCATCGTTTGTATGTTACTTAAGAAAATGAAAAAAATTATCTTCATATCGCTCCAATTTTATTATTGGTATAATACTTCAAGGAATTAGATTCAAAATATATTATGATACAAGTTTTATAAGACACCATTTTGTCGCACGCTCTGTTTGAAGTACGACGTGAGAAGCGAGGAGTGCTCCAAGAGAACAAGTACGACAATGTGTCTTATGAAACGTGTTTCATATACAATTTTTTCTATTTGGCATTTTTTTGTAGTTTTATTTGATTCAATATTGATAAATAATATCAGAAATATCGGGTTGGTAACATTGATAAAATATTTAAAATTTGAAGGAGGCTGTCAGGTAATTTATTTGTTCACATAAATTATTTAAATTTTGAAAGCAAATATCAGTAAGGGGCGGGAATTGGCTCGAACCCCAGGCAGGGCAGGATTTTTTCAGTTTCAGATGCAAATCTGATTGATTGAATCTTGTTGCTGGCTGGGGATAATCCTCCATGATTCACTGTTGCGTTAATAATTAACAGTGCTGCTCTTAAGGTGGCGTATGGAGTTATAGTAACAAGGCCTATCCCGAACACGTGGCTAATGACCATAGCAGTCTATTCCAACACACCAAGGAAAAAAAAACAGTAAATTGCCTCTTTATAAATGATTGATGAAGAAAACTGAAGTGCCACCCCTCATGAATTGAGAGTAATTGCTCAAACGGCTATGAATGATTTGTTGTCAAAAAAATCTCGTTCAGTTTACGAAAAAGGAATCCCACCCCTTGTCATTTCATAACAATAATCACTGAAGATTCAACAAATCTGGCTTAAAAAATTACTAAAACCAAACGAATAACCAAAATCGTAGGAATTTTAACGCACACAACAATTACGATGTACATACATAATAGTTCGACATTTTGCAAAATTGGTCGCAGGTATCTAATTATGATGTCTCAAATGCCGAGGAGTTAAATAGATAACTGAAAAAAATCAATAGTAATTAAAAGGACCACAAGATCACGGAAGTATATACACCGAGTACGTCCCCATCACGAGAAAACACTAAGGCAGGTTTGACATGATTCTTATTTGAGGGTAAGAAAATGTTTTGGAAATCGAATTAAATATTACCGAGGGGGAAACCGCCGAGAAAATTGTGTACATTAATTCCTATAAATTGTTAGAAATGCCTCTAATACCCAGTAATTCCCGAGTAATACCCAGTAATTCCCGAGTAATACCAAAGTAATTCCCGAGTAATACCCCCAAGTGATGCCAGTAATTTAGATATAGTATAAATCATTTCGGAAATAACACGAGTACAAATAATTTTTAAAATTTTTTCCGTATTTTCTTTATTTTGTTAATTTCGCGTTGTTATTGGGGCGCGTTGCAAATTTACCACCTATCAGAATCAGATACCATTTTCTCAACAAAATTTGATTCGCAGGTGATATTCGGTATGTACCTAACATTGTTTAATGTATATATACTTCATAGATCTATATCAGGACGCCATCATTATATTTTTCACTTGTAAATTAGTCGCCCTATCTCTCGTAACCTACAACCTCATAATTAGAATAATATAAGCCCGTTTTGGCTATGGTTATTTATGGAAAATATTATTCTAACCCAACCTCATTCAAAAAAGACATTTTGATGCCAAACAGATTTTTTTGAGTAAATACAGGCTTATAACAGCCCTATGATTTGGTTTTATAATGACCCTCAGGAGGTTATTAGGAATCCTGCGAATAAGGCTAACAGGTTTTATGGCAGCTTTATGGATGTTGTTACAGCAAAACAATTTTATCCTAGCTGTGCTTGTTATGGCCTTTAGAACCTTCTTGGGGCTATCACAAAACTAAAATTGTTACTTGGGTTGCGAACAGGCATTTCCAGATCTTGAAATATGCATTTTATTTCACATTATTTAAGGATAAAATAGTCCTAACCATTTGTCCACCCTAAATTTTGAAAAACTGATATATTATTCAATATTAAAAACGTGATCTTATTATGTTAAATTCAATCGCTTCCTGGCTCTGACATCATTGTCTTCTTGTAATATGACAGGCTGAAGTTTGGGATAGTGCGGACATGGCCGAAAGTAACCAATCAGATTCACTCGCGCACTGACGTACACGGCTTCCCGCCTCTTCTTCTACGCCTGATCCGGCCTGATCATTTGAATTCGGTAGTTTATTTTAGCGTTTTCAATAATTTTGATCTCGATAAATAAATGATATAAAAAATCGAAAACTAGGAACGAGTTACGTGAGAAATATATTTCTTCCAAAAATGAATGGAAAGGCTCTCTAGCTATTCTTCGCAATTATAAACCCCACTGAAAAAAACCTAACCAAGTACAGGACCGGCCTGTGGTGGGGTTGAATCGACGAATTGAAGTGTCAGAACTTGTTTTGGATAAAAATATTGCGCTGAATTCTACCTACTTCCAATATTTATTGAACATTACCTACTGTCCGACGGAATAGGAGGCTGTGTAAACAACTACTGCCCAGTACTATTGTTGAATTATATTTGTTTGGTATTTAGCAAAATCTTCTATAAGAAATACTTTACGGTACTCTCAAACATCAGCGTCAGCTTACCCAATTGAATCGAAATATGCGTTCCGCTATTTTGAATCGAAACATAAGGTTATCTATGAGATTCACAGAGTATCAAATAGATATAGTTCAACAGGCGTAGGGAGCAGTAGCTGTCTTACGTTGAAAACTTGCTGAAATTAACTATGTTATAAGTTCATAAGTGGGCACTTATTAGCAGGTTTCGAATAATATAATAATGGAAAAAACTTTCAATAATAATATATTTTGAAATTCGCCTTTGGCCAGTCCTGCTTTAAAACAGATGAAAAATGACCTACTCGAACGGGGTAACGTGAGTTTAGCTATTTGTCATTTTTTTTTTTAATATCAAAATAATCGACTAAAACAAGTTTACCTATTATTTGAATAAAAAAAATAAATAAACAGAAAATTTACAAATCGATGAATATACTGGAGTTTTATCCCAACACCAAACCGCTATTTTTAACACCTCGACACGTGTTTCAATCACCAAGTGATCATCTTCATCTCACAGGGCCAAGTAGCTCAGTGGTTGAGACTGCAACGTTCAAAACCATTGACTGCTGGTCGGCTAGGTTCGAATCCTAGCGACTACAGATTTTTATCTGATGGCCCGAGAAAGTGCTAGGAATCGCACGTTAAAAGTTAAGACCTCGTTAATCCTTGACTCGCACAAGTTTCGACTTTTGAGGGCTGCCGTTCGTAAGGGGACGACAGGTGGTTAACGGAAAAAACAATTTTAACAATTTTTTAACAAAACAAAGAGGAAGATTAATCTACACCAAAGGTACCATACAGTGCAGTGCAATTACACATCAGTGTCTAATTTGACGTTCTTTTAGTTTTTCTTGATATATGCGAAATTTCTGATATATAAAAAAAATTGGAACTTTGACAAAACTGTTTATACCACAAGCTTCATCATGCCACTGAGTCTCAATTACTCAATATCGATGAAAACATACTTTTCCGAGGGGGAAACCGCTGGGGAATTTTGGTGTACATGTCATAGGTGTTAGTGGCATTACTCGGGAGTTAGGGGCATTACTCGGGTATTAGTTGGGAATTAGTGGCATTACTCGGGTATTAGTCGGGAATTAGGGGCATTACTCGGGTATTATTTGGGAATTAGTGGCAATACTTATGAATTATTGGGCATTACTCGAGCATTACAAAAAAAAAGGTCAGCCGACTTGTACTTAACAACAAACCTAACACAAGTGTGGGCGAGGGATTCGCCTACGCTAGGAACCGCCTTGCGCCTACACTTGGCCTGCCGGCAGCTTAACTATCGCGCTTCGCGCGACGATTCTAGCCCCCCGTGTACACGTATATCCTTTCCGTGTACACGTATATACCCTTGAAAATGGTTTGAACTATAATTGGTCACCAATAATTTGAATACCACGATCAATGCGTGTTTGTCTTTATCATTGAATCCGTTTGAAACTTCAATTGCATACCAATAATGTGAATACTACGATCAATGCGTGTCTGTCTTCATCATTGAATCCATTTGAAACTATAATTGGACACCAATAATGTCAGTACTACGATCCCAATGTGTAGTTCTTATTTTTCATGCCACTATTCCATTCTCAAAATGATTTAAAACTATAATTGGTCACCGATAATTTGAATACCATGGTTTCAATGTGTAGTTCTTATTTTGAATACCACTATTCCATTGTCAAAATGATTGACAACTATAATGGGACACCAATAATGTGAATAATACGATAATGCGTGTCTGGAATATAGACTTTCTTTCCAACACTTTTAATTTTTTTAAATAAAAGTTAAATATATCTTCAAAGTAAAAATACAAAAACTGCAGATTGTGTTTCTGACCATTGTTTGTTGAATTTGTTTTGTTTTAATAATTATAAGAAAACTGGGTGCGAAACGCCCGAGAAAAATTTGGTTGGAAAGGTGGAAGGGAATGGTAATGGGGGACTCTCACTTAATTCTGTTTGTTTTCTCTGTTTTGCAAAACATAATTATTAGAAAACCCCCGGTTTTTGGTGGAGGGGAATGGAGAGGGAAATGGAGAGGGAGTGGAGAGGGAGTGGAGAGGGGGTAATAGAGGGTACTGAAATGAAAAGTTGGGAGTGTGTAGATGGGGGTTACTGACATATTAATGTTTAATTTATTCGTTTTTTTTTATATTTCATCAACTCTAGCAACTGTTTTTTCGTTTGTTTTTGAAGTAATAGAAAAACTTCACTTGAACCTTTTGTAGACCTGTTCAAGTGTAATAAAACTGTTCCTATAAAATATTTTGATCTTGTTTGATTTTCGATTTATTGATGATTTTTTATTATTTTCGACATAAATCTAAATTTCTTCAAGTTTATGTACTGTTATCTGGTTTGTTTTTGAAGTAATGAAAATATTCCTTCAAAATATGTGCATGCTCGTTCAGGGACAATAAAAATGTCCATATACAATTTTTTTATATCTTGTTTGGTTTTCGACTTTTTGGCGACTTTTGAATTTAGAATTTTTCCAATTTTTTCCCTTCCCAGTCGAGTTAGAAAAAAATAGAGATATCAAAGAAGCTTTAAGTGCAAAGTCGATGCAATTTAAATTTTTTCATTACTGAAAAGTGAACTTTTTTTGACAGTTGTAGAAAAAGTCATTTTCAACTTTAAATGCTGAACTGCACATTCATTTCTAACAGAAACGAAAATGGGGTAGATCTGTGCAGACAGTTTTAATACCATCTGTTCCTCGTCCTTATTATCACAATTCAGACTTTCAGAGCTTTGTGCTCACGACTTTTAAAATAACCATGCAGTTCATTCTAAAAGAAACGAAAAAGGTTTATCACCGAATACAGTTGACATACTAGCGAAATGATAAGGAGATAAATGAATTGTCGATGATCCCATTATGATAAAAAAATGATCATTCGCAATTGAAGTCATTTTGAATATGTATCATTTGTAGGCGTAGGTAAAATAACCTTGTGAACATTATTGTTCTTCTGATATATTTTGAAAATACGGAGTAACATGATAATAATAATCTATTCGAATATTTCAGCAATATTCTAGAAATGTTTTCCTGGAATGTTGCATTTCGTTGATCTTGTGTGATAGTTATCTTTCTGAAATATTTTTGAAATATTCTGGCTCGATATGATAATAATAGTCTATTCGAATATTTTAGTAATATTCTTAGGAATATTTTCTTTAGAATATTCCATTTGGTTTCGTAATGTTCCCATTGTTAGATCTCATAAAATCTCATAGGATTCGCATAATATTGGATACGGAATTCCAGATACAGATTCGACCATCAAATCCCGAACCCACTTTTTTATACAATACCGAATAAGATTATAAATTGTGTGTTTCATCCTTATTCAAAACATTATTGTGATTGAAATTTTTATACCTCATCGAATCGTGCATAGTATCTTTGCACCACCACTGCCTAAAAGAAACTCTTATACTTTGTATACTTGTTTTCTTATCGACACTTGTGAATTCTCAGTGATTTTGAATTGTATGAAAACTTATAGGAATCGCATACATTCAGATGAGGAATTCCTAATCCAAATCGTCACATCCTGATCCCACTGTTTCCACAAGATACCCAATAATATTGGATAAGACTAGGAGGGTTTTCATAGGACAAAGACTTCATAAGGAATCTCCTCGATATTACCGTATCATTGACCAGGATGATGTGAAAATAAAATCAACAACTTTGGTTATGTTACGTTATTGTCATTTCAGGGTGCAATTTTTGGTATCTAGGGTATTATAAAGTAACTAATGTATTATGTGTTGTTATGATGTTAATAATTTGTAGTGAAGATTTAAAGGAAGCTTAATATTCAATGATACGATAAAGTAGTTTTCACTGAAAATAATTCAGGGTACCATGTAGCCTGTTTATAAAAACTGAAAACAAATAACTCTTACCCTACTTTTTTTCAAAATTCAAGAACCAATCTTGTTGTCAGCAATTAGTAAAGAAAGTCCTGGAACTAAGTTCTTCTGAGAAATAATTTTCCATCACTTTTGAATCGCAAAATAGTGTCCAATTTGAATTTTATCAAAGTATTGAAATAATAAAAAAAAACAAGTGACATGAACTTTTTGGTAATATGAATAACATTACAATTTAATCATTATTATAGTAGCAGACCCATCAGAATATTCTGAAAACATTTCTTATGACCTTCTTTTTCTTTTTTTCAGTTGACATTGTTGCTGAAAGGGAAGATTCCGTCCAAAGATGATATAAAAAAGACCCTTTTCGGTATCATCCAGTCGACTGCATTCTTGAGTGGAACTGGATTTGGATATTCTTTGTTTTTATGTTCGTTGAGGTAAATCGAGTTCATTTTACTTAAAATTTTCGTATCTTTATTTCTAGTTACAAAAAGTGTTTTGGAATATACCGTAAATACTGCAATTGAGTTTGTAGACTCTGCAAACTCGCTGTATAATCACTCTTCATTTTTTGTAAAGTATCGTCTGTCTAAATTGCTTCAAGGTATCCTTATCACCAAAAATGTTAATTTATAGTGCCAAATCGTTTCCAATTATGTTTAAATTTTTAGTCTGGTATCATGCTGGTATATAGCTGGGGGAAGAAGTGGTTGTATTTGATATACGAAGATGAAATAATGAACTTTGATAAATAAAAAATGCAATTTTACCTATTTTTTACGTTTTTCTATCGAATTAGCTCGACAAGCTGAGTTTGCTCAAAGATTCAGTAGGTCAAATTCGAACAATTCAAATATTACATTCTTTCCCAATGTATCTTGGGCCCAACTGAATCAAGTTTTTCTGTATCCATTGCCTTTAAGTAAGCTCATTTTCATTTTTCAATCGACGTAAAAATATCAGAGTGGAGATTTTTCTGAAAAAGCGTACTGGTCATTTTATTGCCAAGGCCCTGTATATTCAGAATATAATAATAAATTATCCAATAAATTATCCAAAAACCTGACCTTTGCTTTCCTCAGGTCAAGTGAGCTGAAGTCGGAGAACAAGGGATTCATAATGGCCAGTCAGTCATGTTTGCAAGCTTTTTTCATCCATTTGGCGGCATCGTAGCATCGACATGTTGAATTTTTCTCATAATTTTCTCATAAATAAAGATACTGTGATCGATATGAATGGATCGGAAAGAAGGTGCAGAAGTTTTTTACCAATGGTCCCACTGGTCTTGCACTAATTTACCATGCAAATTCAATAACAAATTATGATAAGAGTTTCAACACTTATGAATATTACTGAACAGCAGAAAAAAAACTACTCGATATGTTAAAAATCAAAGTGAACAACAAAAAATCCTCCGGTGTTGTAATCTGTAAAATGCCATTAAGAGTATCATATTCAGATCATAGAAGTCAATTTTCGTAAGTGAGTTGTTATTTGTATCCTCATGAGCAATACTCAGGAATGTAGGTAGACTTGTGAGAACCAGAGATGAGGGACGACGAGGGTTTTAACTTTTAACGTGCGATCACTATTGCTTTCCTATCGACTAAGTTAGAATTAAAATATATAATTTAAACCATTTTCATATTTATCTAACTTATACATTTTTTAATTTCAGGAGATTATTAGGAAATTTCAACGTCCTCACAGTGTCAGCAATACCAGCCTTTCTCGCTAGTGTATTCTCTATTTTAATAGAACGTCCAAGTAGAAGAACATTGTTGTGTTTATATGTGAGTAATGTTGCCACCGAAACATTATGGAATATGGCTACATCTCGTGGATTGGTTAGAAATATCAAGTATGGAGACGTTGCTATATTTGGCATTAGCATGGCAATACTCTCTGTTTATTTCAAGGGAGGATATCACAAGAAGTCTGATAGTAATAGAGAAGATACCATGTTTCGAGTGATGAGGTAAGTTTCTTGATATTGTATGTAACTCATATAACCAAACTAGAGATAGTAGAACAAAAATTTTTGCGCTATGTAGCTTTCAAACAGGGTATCAATATAGCAAATATTGATTATGCAAACATACGAACTGAATTAAATCTGCTGCCAGTCACAACAAGATGCAAAAAGAAGGATCTTAGAACACTATGTGATATTTTCAACTCTCTTATACCATGTCCTCAATTACTTGGTGAAATTGGTATCCATGTCCTGGCCAGGACTACTCGTTCAACCAACACTTTCAATATACCTTTTTGTAGGACTAACTATGGACATTACACATTTGTTGCTCGTTCCAACAATTTAGCAAATCAGTACAACGAATGTCTCGACTTTTTTGATACCCGTGATAGTTTTTTACGCCAATTAGAAGACCTAGTCATGTGATCATGTTTAGCTCTATGCTTTTGTTTATATTCGTTCATAAACAGTTGTGTTGTAAATTAAATTAAATTTTAACTTACTTTAGCTCTGTTTACTACTATCATTATATGTATTATCTGTAAGGGGGTTTTTCCCCGTTTAAAAATAAATAAATAAATAAATAAAAATCACGAAGTCGCTCCGGAGCGCCACGGCAAATAATAATAGCAGTCCTCTATCCGCAAGGCTTTGCTATGTGTTTATGAGGGAGTATTATTATTATTATTATTATTAATTCAAGGGCCCCTTCCAAGTCTTGTGATAAGTATCTTCTTACTATAATCGATTAGTATTACAGATGCCTGTTTGTGTATCCTTGTGCAAATATGAGTTTGTCAAGTGTTATAAATTGTCTTGTTGACATGTTGACACAGGTTGAGGCGCCTCTTTTATATCGAAAGAAATCTAAAATTTCCTTTATACATCTGGTGTAGCAACATCTACGTCTGCTTCATTTAATCTACAGGGGACCGGGCAAATAGAACGCCCAAATGGAACTAATTAGAGGATGACTTCTTCAGCCCTCAAGCAGAATAATTTGTTACCTTCCTATTGGGAAGTGTTGATCTCAGATAAATAAAAGAAACTACTTATGAACGGATGTTCAGGTATAATAAAAGATCTCATACCTACCATCTTGACTGGTTTCTTATACTAAAGTTCTCATGAAAAAGCATGCTCCATCAAGTAAATATGATCCATTGGTGGAAGAAATAAAACGAATCTATGTCAGTTCCCAATAAGTTGAAATCAGGTCACACGACAGAAAACAATTGTGTCTCTGAGCGCATGGTGAAGGTAGCACATTCAACTGAAGTTCAACCAATTACAAATAAGGACGAACCAAATTCAAATTAAGATCAATCAAAAGTTTTCTATACAGGCGGCGAATATGGAAAAAAAATACTCGTAAAACGTGTCAAGAGCCTTCTCTATACAGTGAACGCCGCCGTTTCCACCTTCCACCTTCTGAATCTTCATCAACTTTTCATAGCAGTACCCACATTCGTTCAACTACGGAATGTCATCCGCCAGAGAGGTTCAAGAACTTCCTGATGGATTATAAATGGGAGGAAGAGTGTTGTTTGTTTTTGTTTGTTTAAAATTATGTTTTTCGTTAACCAGCTGTCGTCTCCTTACGAACGGCAGCCCTCAAAAGTCGAAACTTGTGCGAGCCAAGGATTAACGAGGTCTTACCTTGTAACGTGTGATTCCTAGCACTTGTGGGGTGCTGATACGGTTTTGACCACTGTACTATTAGTTTTTGATGTACTATTAGTCTTTGAGATATGATCGAAGTTTTATGTTTAATAAAGACTTAGTGGCTTAGAAAGGAATTCTCACTACAAATATACTTTTTCTTCTACAGAGTAGGAAATGCCCGATTTACAAGAATTTTCAAAGATAAAAACGTTGGTAGGCTTATCAAAATGAAGCCCCACGCGAAGTTAAAGAGGATTAATAATAATTATTTTTTAAAAATGGTTCTTTTCTATGGAATATATTGATTAATCAGCAAAAGTCAGAATTTTTTCTTTGGGTTATTTCCGACATGTCATTTATATACAGGGTGGCCCACGAGGTTTTGGCCAGGGAATATGTCGAAACTCGAGAGTAGTGGAGAATTTAAGTTCCTTCCGATAAACCGATTCCAACAAACTTCTCACACTTTTGGTCTAACATGAACTACAGGTACTTCAATATCCTTTGTCCTACGATGTCTGAAATGAGTAATTGCCAAATTATTTAGGTTTAGGGTCACCCTATATATTTGGGCAATCCTATATTTTTTGTGATGATTAAAACAAGGCAAAATCATAATAATCATCCATATTTTATCAAAAAAATTTCGTGGTACAAATGATATTGAAGTACCTGTAGTTATTTAAACTAATAGTTTTAGACCACATGTGTGATGGTTTGTTGGAATCGTTTTATCGGGAGGAACATATGAATGCCAAAATATACAGGTTGTCCCATTGATAATTTTGAATCAAAAAAAGCTGCATAAATTGCTTTAATTTACAACCCCAAAATTTCAATTCTCTACTACTCTTGAGTTCCGATATATTTCCTGGCCAAAACCTCGTGGGCCACCGTGTATATTAAACAGAATTGGTCCGAAAATTTCAAAGGCCTACTTCGAATTTTTTTCAAGGTCAAAAATCCAAAAAACATACTAGCGATTTTTTTAGATAGAATCAGACGGCGCCACTGGATTCACGACATTTTCAAGTTATATATGTGAAAATTACCTAGGAATGTGTCCATGAATCAAAAAGTTATATAGGAAAGAAATTTGAAAATTATGTCAATAAATCAACCCACCTCTTCAATTTAAGAACTTTCATCTAAATTCTGACTACACCACTGGATTCAGAATACTTCGAAATACATTTGGTCAGAATTTCATCGAAATCTGTTCATCAAATTTTCATAAAATTCCACTAATTTCAAATTTTATTATTTTATAATTTTTTTATTTATGAACAGATTTCGATGAAATTCTGAACAAATATATTTCGAAATATTTTGAATCCAGTGGTGTTGTCAGAATTTTGATGAAAGTTCTGAAATTGAAGTAGTGGGTTGAATTATTGGCAAAATTTTCAAATTTTATACCCATATAAGTTTTTTATTGATGCAATTTTTACATAAATCACTTGAAAATGTTGTGAATCCAGTGGAGTCGCCAAATTCTATTTAAAAAAATCGCTAGTATGTTTTTTGGATTTTTTTCCTTGAAAAAAATTCGAAGTAGGCCTTGAAATTTTTATTTTTATTTCGAATTCATGGCACTCAATTAGAACTATTAATGCTCTATTTATTGAAAAAAAAAATTCCGAATCGGATAATAAATAACAGTTTTAGAGAGGTGGCCCGCTTTCAAATTTCAAATTTCAAAAAAACGCTGTATATAGTTGGAAATTTTCATTTAGGTAATCACTTTGGTTGAAGGGTGGTTTGATTATCGCTTTCGTAGTGCTTTCAGAATATAATAGGGTTTTCAGCTTAATTCATTGTTAGAAAATTACCACTTGCTTTTCTATTCTTTCTGCTGTGTATTTTTTCTGACATTTCTATTCCATCTTCGTTTTTTTTTATCTTTTATTTCTATTCCATTTTCATTCTTAATTTTTTTTTTGTCCTATTGTGAATATTTGTTTCTCATTTTTCAGGTTTGTGGTTGGACCTTATGAGGAAAACGATTACAGTGTTAGGTCTAGTCAAGCCAGTAATTTTTATAGACAGCAAGTACGAAATAATCCAAATAGTTCAGCAGGTAGTTGGCAGACAAGGAAACAGAATAATATAGTATTACATATTGTTAACCAAATGTTGCGTATTTATAAGAAGATTGTTTATAGAATCAAGTGCTGTGATAGGCATAATGCATGCCCTCATCCGTTCAGCTGTTTATATTATACCATGCAAGTAAGTATTGTTTCTTCATTGAAAATCTTACAGACTGAAATTTGTCTTATAAATGGCCAGTAGCAACTGTAAGGATGATTTGGTTGAAAACTATATAACATAAATTCCATCATCTGTACATATTGACACAAGGTAATTTGTGTTTAGAAACAAATATTTATCTAGTGCAGTTTGTTTGTTTAGCTTATCTCACCCAAAATGATGTGGTAATTGGAAATAGTTTGTCAGTTTATTTGGGCTAATAAATTATTTTATTGAAGGCAAAAATATTAAAACCACTACTTAGATGAATATGTTTATTGAGAATCCTGAAGGAATGAGTTTTTTGACAAATCTAGTGCTTATGGTCGATATTGTTTTATCACCTACTAATACCTAATATTCTCATAAGTGATGTAGTTGCTGACAAATAGATGATTTCATTTTTTAATCAGTTACTTTGTAATATAGTACAGTTGATAGTATAATATTCAAGTCAATAGTATTTCATACATAGTAAAAAATGAAGAAATAATTGGAATAGTTGGAATCGAAAATAGCATCCATTATGAAAAAGAAAAGCTGATCATTCATCTGGAATTCGAACCCACACCACCTTGCTAATAAACTGTGTGTCTGCCTACATATGTGAGCCACGAAAGAAACTGTGCTATAGCAGTAACAGACAATGTTTATGGCTCAATATATTGAGCCATAAACATTGTCTATTACTTTTATCTTGTACAACTATTTAGTAATGAATCTGCTGGTCGCTGATTGACCAAAGCCCGTGTGTCGTGGTTTTTTACACAGGGGGCATGGCTTGTGTGAAATTCATCATGTGACTCAATGAAAATATGGCATAAAAAGGGTTTTTCAACGTTCATAGAAAAAGTAAATTGATGTAATAATTAGTAGTTATAGTAAGCTAGTAAACAAAACGATGTGCTTATTTATAAATAAAAATACATGAACAGAAAAATTCCAATTTAGAACTTCCAAAGCAACTAGTAGTAGTAGTAGTAGTTGTGAAGCGGCTGCTACTACAGCCAGGCAAGTAGGCCCTCATGCGCCCTTTTTGCCATCTCCTCATACATTGTATGATCTTCACGAAATAAAACCAAATACCTGGATCATGATTTCTACAAACTGCGTCTTTATATATATGGGTGCTTGTCAAGGAAGCGAGTTCCTTCAATCTGTCCCCTCATGAAAGCTAGTGTACCAGCTATCTCTATCGCTGGTACAGTACCCTATCCAAGGTTCCTCCTCGACTCCCACTGGAGATAGGTTTTCAAAATCTCACTGCGAATTCCTTCGATTTGCCTCTTTCTGATAAACCTGGTAGGGCTGGTTCTCAGCGAGTGGTACGGCGGCCGTAGACGAATTATTCTACGCTACCAGTCCCTCTGCCCCCTGTCTGAGGCCCCTCTTCGGCTCCCATTGGTGACAGTTTTTCCAAATCTCGCTTACCTTTGGACTGTATAAGTGTGTATTTGTTAATAAGCGTAGGGAGAAACGTGTGTTTTTGGCGTTGGTGTTTGGTGAGTTAGGACCCTTGGATTACTACCCCCATTGGCTGCTGCGTATTAGCCGCCCTTGGAGACTGGTTGACTTTCGTTAACCTCCATGACAAGTAGCGTTGTCCTTTTCATTGATAATATCATAAACATTTGCACCACAAGTAGGTTGTTTTTCAAGGGTTACCTTTGTATATTTATGCAACCAAATTTGGCATGGTTGAAAGTGTACATGATGCCGACGAATAGTATGCTATTGACCACTGCAAATATTGTTAATGGTACTTTGTAATAATTACTATCATATGCACAAACTTTGATGAAAATATTAATGTTTCGAAATTTATCGTTCTGAAGCTTTAAAACAGTATTAAGAAACACCCAATGAAAAACCAGGCATGATTGTCAAAAAATATTTATGTAATTGCATATTGTACAATGGTCTTTTTTATATTCTATTTTATTTATTTATATTTATTTCAATTTTATCTTCATTTTCAACAGTATTAGGTTCGAGTCATATGTAGGACTCTAGATATTAGTGGGATCATAATTTATGGATCTATTATTGTTGTTTATTGATTCATTATTATTATTAGTATTTATTATTACTGTAATACCTTATTATTATTGTATATACCGGGTGACCAGGAGGTGAGGTACGCCCTCCAATTTTTCTATAGTTAGAAGAGTTTAACCGCAAGTGACCCCAAACTTTTCAAATGTTACCCTGTACATATTTTTTCACTATCCGAAAGAGCACGCAATTTGTGATAACACCGTTCGTCAAAAATGAAAATCGGTTGGAAAATAGCGGAGATACAGTTGATTGTTCAGTCAAACAAAGTTGGCCATGAAATTCAAACTTATCATCACTAGTGACAAACGACATCAGAAGTTATCAGAGGAGGCTTTGAAGTGCGATATGAAAACTGAGTTTCTCGTGTAATTACAGCTCCCACATAATCCAAAAATTATCAAATTTACTAAAAACGGAATAGTACCCATAAAGAAACGCTCACAACTGCTATTTCTCAAATGAACACATGTTCTTTTCAATTCGTTATGATGACAAATGATTAATTATCAGATTGCTCGTGTGAAAAATTTTGAAGAATTCCGAAAGAAATCGCAAATCCAAGATACTTTATCATGAGTGTTCTCAAAATTAAATATTCTTCAACGAAGGCGGCCATGAACGTAAAAAGCGAAACAAAAAAGCTTCGTTGAAATAATATAAGCTTTTGTGTATTCCTTTCTTAATTATGTTCTAAGCCGCCTACGTTGAAGAACATTCAATTTTCGGAACAATCATTATGAAACCTGATTGTATATTCGTTTCCTTTAGGAATTCTCCAAAACTTTTCACATGAGTAAACTGATAATTTATGATGTTTTATCATGACAAATTGAAAAGTACATGTTGCCATTTAAGAAATGGCAGTTGAAATGGCAGTTGTGAGCATTTCTTTATGGATACCATTCCGTTTTTTGGTAATTTTTGATAATTGTTGGAATATATGGGAGCTGCAATTACATGAGAACCTCAGTTTTCGACTGTGTCGCACTTCGAAGCTTCCTCTCGTAATTTCTGATGTCGTTTGTCAATTTTGATGATTAAAATTTGAGTTTCATGGCCAACTTTGTTCGATTGAACAAACAACTGTAGCACAGCCATTTTTCAACCGATTTTCAATTTTGAAAAACAGTGTTATCACAAATTGCGTGCTCTTTCGGATAATGGAAAAATATGTACAGGGTGTCATTTGAAAAAAAAAGTTTTGGGTCATTTCCGGTTGAACCGGAGTGGTTAATTTTCAGTAGAGGCTTCAAAATATGCGTATTCAAGTTCTATAGCGACACACCAAATTTGAAATCTGTATCTTCAAGACTATAGAAAAATTGGGGGGCATACCTCACCTCGTGGTCACCCGGTATAGTAGGATTTTCCAAGTAAACGTATTCATTCATTCATTCATTGTTACAATATCGAGGTTCGTGGCTACACAGATATACTTGATAGTTATGACTCGTTTATTTGCAGATAGAATAGAGCAGGACTCAGTTTTGTAAGCGCCCACTATCAACAATTTCGATGTTATTTCCTGTTGTTTTTTTAACCAAGGTTATGTTACAGTAATCATCAAAATTACGTGTTTATATTGAGGGTCATATCTCGTAAGCTATTGGGTTCATCTGTTGAAATTACAAGTCTTATCACTCACACTCATAATAATAATAATAATAATCGTCGTGGGACGCCTGAGACCCTTATGCTTTTGCTGTCATCATGCCCAGCATATGCGGTCTCAGCCTATATTCACAGGCATAACGCGGCTCTACGAGTGTTGTACTAACATCTAAGACACTCGTGCCGAATATATTGGAACTACTCATTACCCACCCTCAGGAAAATACAAGCCAATAAGCCTGATGTAGTCCTCCTCGACCATCAAAGTAAGACGATTTTCGTCATGGAGTTTTCGGCTCCTGGCTAAACGAACGTCGTCCGAAAAGAGGAGGAGAAACGGACTAAATATCGAGACTTACTCTTTGAACTCCGCAGGCTCTACACAAACCATTCTGTTAAAATGGTGGTTCTTATTTGTAGGGGTGCTTGGTGGTATGATGGGGACACTGCTCTCGAACTTGAAAATCATACCGGCTTGCCGTAATATGGCAGAAATCTTAGCCGGACGAATGCAGAAAGCCGTCATCCTTGGTTCACTACATCTGCTCAGGGCACATGATTCTCGGACCCAGTAATTACTTACCCCACGGACGTGGAGAGTGGTTATCTGGGTAAACGATCCAGCGCGCCCTCCGGATGTATCGGGGCTTCGGAGACAGGGCCTGACTGGAACATCCTTTCAAGAAAAAAAATTTAATAATAATAATGCTGAAATCAGAGACCGAGCGATTCACAATGGCCTGCCAGGACGGTTTCTTCAACACCATGGTCTACCGTAGTCGCGTGATGGGTATAGAGGTCTCCGACACTAGATGCAGAGCGTGTCGTGGAGCGCCTGAGATCATAATGCTGTCTGCATGTCAACAGGCACAACGCGGCACTACGAGTGTTGTACTACCATCTACGAGACTCGTTCGGTATAGACGAGACACCAGTGTTGCCTTATGCTCCGGGGGATATTGAGTCCGTTGTGGAGAATGAGAAGTGCCGAATCTATTGGAACTACTCATTCCCCACCCTCAGGCAAATATAAGCAAATAAGCCTGATGTAGTCCTCGACCATCAAAATAGGACGATTTTTAATAGAGTTTTCAAAAACGGGCTAAATATCGAGATTTACTCTTTGAACTCCGCAGGATCTACCCAAACCATTTGGTTAAAATTGTGGTTCTGATTGGTGGAATGATGGACATGCTACTCTCTAATCTAAAAATCATCCCGACTTGCTGTGATGCTGCAGAAATCTATTAATACTCCCTCATAAACAGTCATAGAGTGTACTCAAAGACCTAGCCTGTGCGGGTAGAGGACGGCTAGTATTATTATTTGTTTTTTTCCGACCTAGCCTGTGCGGGTAGAGGACGGCTAGTATTATTATTTGTTTTTTTCCTGATTGGAAGTACATAATAATCATTGATTATTCAGTACCACTATTACTTCAATTTTTTCGTTACAGGGTGCTGGTAAAATGTTCAGTGTAGGTTTGGCAATACAGATTTCCCTGAAATTGGTGCTAAATATTAAAAGAATATTCCAATCGCCGAGCAATTTGAAAACTGTTCTTTGGAGGAAAGAAACGTTGAATTTGGCCGCATTCTTGGGGGCTTATTCCGGAATATTTAGGGTAAAAATTGATAACAATTCATGCTGATCAAATGGAAATAATCACTGTTAGAAATTTTAGGCTGCTTTATGCATTTTGAGGAGGATCACCGGTAAGGACAGTCCATCTCATGGTTTACCAGCCGGACTTTTAGCAGGAATTGCATTTAGGAGGTATCCAGATTCAACTGTATCTTTATATGTGTTATGGAAAGTTGCACAGGTGAGTTGTATTTTGGAATGTTGTTTTGTTTGACTATTCTCTATATTTGGAAACTGATAATTTGTGTGAGGTGGAGGATTCTTGGCCATTGTATAAAATGACATCAAACTCATTAACTAAATTATCATCGAATCATTTTACGTATCTAGCCAAATATGTCAGGACTTTTTACACAACAAATTTTAAGTGATTATTTTGAAAAAATATAATCGCTTAAACAGAACTAGCATTGCTCGACAGCTGGCCTCTAGACAACCAGTGTTGTCAACCTTTCAATATTATAGCTTTGTCCATATGGTAAACTACCTTACTACTATATTCTGTCAATGACAAATATAGCGAAGGACCTGATGTTTATGGATCAATAATTTTTTTCCAAAAAAGTTAGTTTTTTCATCACCGATCTTATAACATCAGGCTGTAGCGCCTTACTGGAAAATTGTATTGGAACTCCTAGTATTATTTTTACTCATACTACACACCCCCAAAGTTTGGCACAATATTTATGGTACACTTCGTATACAGCAAGGTTTTATTATTTTCTCCATATTTTTTTTTTCTGTTTCAATAGAACCTGTACCAATAGGTGTTTCAAGACAAAAAATACCATCTAGTGTTTTAAATTTTGTCATAAACACTGAAAACATTCCAATTCTAATATTGAAAAATTCTTGATTTATATTTTTAAATAGTCCCCACTGCATATATATATATAAGCAAAACGTACCACGTTTCAGTCAATGTAAGATATTGTAGGTCTCTTATTATGGTTATGAACGAACTCGGGTGCACTCTGGCATCCAGTCTAAAATGTGCAATTTATTCGAAAAAATCTCTGTTGTGAACAGGCAAGCTAGGTTTCTTAGGATAGGTTTGTGTGTAAATCGCGAGCGAAAAAAATGGTTCAGGTATTTTCGACTAGCCACCTAGGTTACCTTGCTCAGGTTAGGTTTGTGTGTCAATTTCGAGCAAAAATCTGGTGCAAAGTGCACCGCGCTTTAGTCTGGATGGGCAAAATGCACCCGTGTTTGGTCACTACCAATCAGAGAGCTAGACTACCTGCCTCTGACTGAAATGTAGTACGTTTTGCTATTATGCATCACCATTATGTATATGTCCAGTTTCCAATTGAATTGAAAAAATGCTTGGATGAGGATAGGAATTTCTAATATAACCACTGTAATAGCGCTATCTCTAGGTTTGAACAAGCACTCCAGGTGAGTTAGTCAAAATATACTTTATTGTCAGCAGCTATAAAAAATTATAGACAAAGCTCCATCAATTTAATATTTTGTCTATGAGATTTATGGAGCATTGCAACGCAGATCTTGTAGAAACTTTGCCAAGAATCTAACTGATATAATTTCCACGATCGCAGTAGGCAGTAGTGGTTTTCTGTTGGAGACTTGCCGACGAATATACCTATTCTATTGAATATATGCAAAAGGCTTGACTACTCAATCAATTTTTTCATTATTTGATAATGAATGGATATATCGGAAACTTCGGTTCATGTTTCAGCCGATGCTCTTATTGGCAGTCACACCATCCTGAATCTCCTATAAATAATTCTCTAATAATAATAAATTTTATCAAATCCTTTCAGGTAATTGACATAATATTGATGACATGTCAGTAATAAAAAAAAAACAGAACGTAGATATTAATGAATAAACATACACAACGACAACTAAAAATAACTGTTGTAAACTATCTAAAAAAGACATGACTTTGTCTACAGTCACGCAAATGTTTTTGATGAAAAGTTGCATGCATTATTGTATAATTTAATAACTCACAAAGAATAATTTTAAAAATCTTATAGGCGCATCCCCATTGCCCACACATGTTCATGTAACAACTGAATATTCTCTTAGGTGCTCTATTACCTGTCAATATTCCTCAATATTCGATATGATTAAACTTTGTGACTGTTGTGAAATCTAACATTTTATTTATTTTAATATACTGATATGTTATAAAATCTGGTTTGGTTCACGCATGCATTTCTTGATCTTTCACTTTTTCTTGAAGAACTTCATCATTCTAACATAATAACCAACAATAATATTCATCAGGTATTGGATGTCATGTAACAATGGAGATAATTTTGCTTATATCATTTTCTATTCTGTTGGTATACACGGATTATTGCTTGGATATTTTTCTTTTGCCTTTGAACTATCTGGGTTTCTGAATAGTAAGTCAAGAGAAATCTAGATTGTTCCAATAAAAGACAAACTTGAGCATCTATAGTGTAAGCGGTTATGGTAAATATCTGTCAGTAAGCACTTACTCCCTTGGCTAATGCCAGTTACTAATCTAATTAGGTTTTAATCTTTTTTGTCCCATCCACCTATAGTGTAAGGGGTTATGGTAAATTTCTGTCATTAAACCCTTACTTCCCTGGCTAATGCAGCGACGGATTGTCAAGGAAACTATTATAATATCGCACTGAGGGGAGGTAATTCTTGAATTTGACTAAGGAAATTGAAAAAAGTATGAACAGAATAAAGCAATTTTTATTTATTTTCTTTTAAACAAAACTATATAAGGTAGATAGATAGATAAGTTTATTGTGTCCAAGAAAAACATTCTTATCACATATCAAAAATTGTACATACATACATACAATACTAATCATGGAATACAATTATCACAAGAGAGAAAAAAAAGAAAATATTATATATGTTTTGCATCAAAACTATATAACAAACTTATAATGTAACTACCTATTACAAATCATTGTGAATAGCTGCTTGGTTATCACATCGCAAAAAACAATGAAGCTGTATTTTCAGATCCTTCAATATGTAAGACATCCATATATACATACAGTGATATATTTTTGTTATACACCTCTATTCTAATTTTATCCACAACGCTTTGTCAATAAGAAGTAGTACTGCTGCGACAGTAAAGTATATTTCTCCCTCTCTCTCCACAGCAAGCACCTTCAACTTACTATCAAAAACTCCTCCAAAAAGTTTACTATGACTTGAATGAATACTTCATAGACAACCTCACAGCTCACTGCTAAATATGCTAAAAACTCTATTTTTCATTTATTATACCGTCTTAATCTTTTGTGTTTTGTGAAAAACCGAGCTGTGATCATTTTATATAAAAAATGTAACTACAACAATCTATACTAGTATGTTACTGCATTCTATTCTAGGTTATTTTATATGTGTATTAGTTCAAAGCAAGCTTTGTCAACGTAATTAACATTATATGACCATAAAGCATTTCTGATTCAACTGGCTACACAAAAGAGAAAGTGCAATAATTCTGCTTTCGGTGGTGGAAACTCACTAAATCAATGAGAAACTAATTTTGACTTGTATTTGATCACTGTTCTTTTTTTCGACAAATTTTGGTTCAAATACGTGTCATCCAACTATTTGGGCTGCAGGCGGTTTTGCAGCAATATCCGAAACTTAATTTTTCCTCAGTCTGTTATTGTTCAAAATCTCAGTACGAAAATTTTCATGATGATATATCATACTATTTCAATATTTTATTAAAAAAAAAGTAGTGGACACAAAATCAAGTGGCCATCATCAGTAGACCACTGATGAGCTCAGAGAATTGAGCAGAATGTTAACAGAGCTGTCTGAGTTGAATAAATTATATAAAAAAGTAAGTTCAAAACATCAAGCTCTAAAAAGAAAGAAATTATTCTCATCTGAAATTGTTATGTACCAACTATTTAATATTTATCGTCTGTTAAATAAACAATGTACACGTAATATATTTGAATGTATTTAATACATATTGATAGTCATGTTCAGGGGATAGCAGTGGTAAGTAGTCAGGTTTTAGTTTTTGAACTTACCTTTTATTTGAACCATTTTGGGGTTTTAATTTTTTTTAGTTATGTTTGGCTCACATCTAAGACGTGACTTAATTAATCCCAATTATTGGTACTATTTTTTGTTTTGAAATCAAAGACATGCTGATTACTCAAGAGAGCGCGGGGGGGTGACACACATCAAATTCAAAATTTCAAATGGCATGTGGGATGTCAAGTGTCACAACATTGAAAAGAAAATTCAATTAATGTACTCCCGCGCCCTCTGTCGAGCAATCACCATGTCTTTGATTTCAAAAAGTAGTGTCGGTGATACCCTAAACGGTTTTTTTTTCCATGTTCATTCAAAAATTAACACTATTATAAAAAGCAGTACTGTATATATTTTTGATATAAGCTAATTAAGCCCTTTAATTTTTGAAATTTAATTTCATTATATTATTTTCTCTTCCTTCATGACTTTATGTGCTATAGAGAGAGTATTCAATTTAATGTGACGTCACATAGCCTATAACCAGCGGACGATCAAGATGCTTCCAACGATACCTCATTTATCAAATTATGATAAGACGTTTAGAAGTTATGAGGGAACAGATGAACATACATACCGGTCAAAATGATAACCCTCCTTTTCGCTTCGCTGTAGTCGGCTAAAAATTAATTATATTTGTAAGGGTATTAATAATAATAATAATAATAATAATATTTTTATTTCTTTGGTTGAAAAGTACAATTGAAAAATCAATATCCAATAAACAAAGAAAATGTCAAAAGAAAAGACAGCAAACAACACACAATTTATCATTACAAGAAGACAGTCAAAAAATAAATAAAAAAATATACAAAAAAAAATATAACGCCAGAGTATTCGGTGATTCAGAACACAACACTTAGGAGTGAACAGTACAACCAAATCTGCTAAAGCTGAAGATCTCATGTTAGTCGATTAGTGAATTCTTGAATGGTGTAACAAGTCCTTTGAAGTAACATTTTTCTCAGCTAACTTTTGAATACATGAATATTTGGAGAATTCTTAAGAGTTATTGGAAGCATATTGTATAATTTACACCCACTGTACTCTACACTTTTTTCATACAAGGAAATTCTATGAGCGTTTGTTAAGATTAGATCTCTAGAACGAGTATTGTGGTTATGTGATGGACGATGGGAATAAAAAATGGATTTATTTTTGAAAACGTATGGTACCCTAGCTTGGCAATTATTCTAACAACGTATTTCTGGAGGAGAAATATCTTTTGGACAGAAGCACTCATACCCCAGTTGAGTATACCATATCGGAGGTGTGAATGGAAATTAGCATGGTACAATGTTAAGAGTATTCTAGGGCTGCAGTGATTTGACATGAATCTAATAGAATAGCAGCTTCTCTTCACTTTAGTACACAATGCATCAATATGATGATTCCATATTAATTTTTTGTCTAAAACAATTCCTAGCGTATTTACAGTTTCTACTGGACTAATTGATTTTTCACTGTTTTCATCATATTAAATGCTGAACCAGATTTATCAGGGAAAATTGAAACGCAAAGAAAACTATTAATGATGAGAGGATATCTAAAGCGTCTAATGAGATGAAGGAATTGTGGAAAATTATCAAGAAAGCAAAATATACGTCTTGTAATAGTGTACTCATTCTATTCATTATTGATGAAGATATTCTTGATAACCAAATGATTAACAACAATTTCATTGATTACTTCTCAAGTGACAGTAGAAGTATATCTAAACCTGATCCCGACAATATTAATTACATCCACACAACCAAACCGGACATAAAAAATGCTCGGAAAAGTCTTCACACCATAAGAAGAGCGGTACTTCTTATTTCCGAGCCTTTGAAATATATTATGAATACTTCTTTAATAGAAGGAACGTTTGCAGATATAATGAAGAAAAAAGTATAGTCATATATGCTGCTTGGTCAAATCCTATTGATTACAAATTGTAATTCTCATGACCTGAGAAAGTGCTAGGAATCGCACGTTAAAAGGTAAGACCTCTGTAATCCTTGGCTCGCACAAGTTTCGACTTTTGAGGGCTGCCTGAAGGGGACAACAGCTGGTTAACGGAAAAAACAATCTTAACAACAATATAAGAATGAAGGCTCATGCATGGATTGTTCCTCTTATCGATCCAAATCGCTACTCAGCCAATTTTCCAAGATTATCGAGTGTTCATTTTATAATAGATTATATAACTTTTTTGAAACATTCAAATCGTTCTCTGGTAGTTGAGAGTCTGTAGATCCTGTAATGAATCTTTGGACCCAAATATCAGCTATGGCTTTTGAACTTTATGTTCGATATGCTCGATCCAGTTTAGCTTGGAGTCAAGGATGAATTCAAGGTACTTGACTGAGCTTTTGTATTATAGGGAACAGTGAGTTGGAAATTTGGGTGGTTCACGAGGTATCAAAGCAACCAGAGCCAGAGGTACAAAAGTCTTCCCTGCGGACAGCCCCTTGTGGGTATATACTCGCCGAAGCTACTTCTAAGAGTTGATCCAGCTAATCTTTGGGACATCATGGCGGGAATCCATTATATTATGGTTGGGTTCATTTGACGTGTTGTCAAATTCTTCTACGTCAATGAATATACCTAGGGGTGGCGCCGCTATGGTCTAACCTACCCTTGATCCCATGCCCTTGCCACTCTGGAACGCGTGCTGGAGATCGCTGATTAGCTCCAAAAGACGTGAGGCTGATGGCTCTGAACGTTTTCGTCTGAGTGTATAAACATCATGAAGAGTTACGTTTTATGGTTCTCTCAAAGCAAGTAATGCTTTCAGACCCACCTCTTTAACGTGTGTTACTCTGGTTTGTAATAATTCGTGAGTCGAATTGAACCATTATAGGGCGGAAGATATTCTTGCTAATTTCTTCTGCTTATCAATGAAGTTCTAATGGCTTACAGGTTTGCCCATAAAAATCGTTTTTTTTTTTTCATCTTTTATACTTAACTCAATATTATCAGTATAAAGAGAGATAAGTTCACTTAGTTCAAACAAACCTATTACATACCTTTTTCCTGCCAGTGGGTTTGTGTAACTGTTGAAAATGAAAGGCTTATTATATAATAATAATTTTGATTTTGTCTCATGAGACATAGCAAGTTGTTTTTCTGGTGATCAGACATTATTTATTTTTCCTAACAACATATGAATTATGTGACATTACTCATTCTTCAGATCATGACCCTGATAGAACTACTAAGAATGTTTTTCCGTGACGCTGAAGGAGGTGGAAAATGCATGAGTTGAACCCAAGAAAATAATGATTCCATTAAGTGTGAGAATGTGTTCATGACAAATATCATACTATAGTATTAGAAAAAGTGAAAGCTCGAGAAAAAAAGATTTGTGTGAACCATCCATAATTGCCATAAGGTAAAATTATTGTATGATAGCTGTCCAGTGTTCTTTGATAAAGTATCATTATTTTTTTAACTTTCAGTTGAGTTACGACCTAGGAATACAGAAAGGATTTGTTCCTAAAATCCCAGGATTTACAGAGTTTTTATACTGCTTTAGCACCGGCATCCTTTTTCATGCAGCGATTCTAGAACCAACAAATCTGAGACCTAGTTACTGGAAATTTCTGCATTCTATATCCGGAGCAAGGTGAGAGAAAACAGTTTTTTACCATGCAATATATTAGTTAATCAATAAATAGTTTAACAATAATAGGCCTAGAGAGTCTCAAAATAACACTGGTTGTTAGAAAATTTGGGCTGATTTTGTTAAAGCCAATTTGACCAATATGACCAACTTTCGAACTTTCCTCTTCAAATTATTTTATAATTATAAATATAAAAAAACTGCAAAATTAGATAGACAAAGAGATAGATATATGATACTATTCTTCTATCAACGAAACAAATCTATTTCATACAAAAACACAAAGGAATAATTATACGGTGTGACCCATTAAAAAGAGAAACACCCTCATAAACATACCTTTTTCAACTGACTGGAATAATTCTTTTTTCATTAGCTTTTCAGCCCCAACTATTCTTATTTTTCACGAAATTTTCAAATGGTTTCCAAAATGACGTTTAAACGCGTCCTTCCATGAAACAGTTTTATTTCTTAGATACAGGACGTTGAAATTAAAAAAAATCTTTCAATATCTCTAAAACCGTTTTGACTTTTTTTTAAATTTTGGTACATGCAAAGCACCCATGAAATTGAAATTTTTCTGTCTCGGGAAAAAAGTCATTTTATCTCTGTTGACAGGTAACAAAATACAACTTTTTATGAAATTACTTTTTTTCCTGGGAAAAAGTGAGTACTTTTTCCCGGATATTATATACACATAGGTAAAGGTAGATATTTGGTTTGAGAATATTTTATGAAATTACTTTTTTTCCCGAGAAAAAAGTGAGTATTTTTTTCCCGGATATATACAGGGTGTTTCCGAAATTGGAGAAATCAAGAAAATGGGTTGTTATTTCGAACATAATGTAACCATAAATGGCAAGAATTTTCTTTTTTTGAAGCAATCGAAAATTCTCGAAATTTTTATTAAAATTTTATGAAATCGCTTTCATATACCTTTGTTTGGGAGGCATTGGTTTGATTCTCCAGGCCACAGCGTGTCTGACCTCTGATCAGCGATTACTAAAAAAAATTGTGAAAACTTTAAAATTCAATAAATCCTAATATATATATATATATATATATATATATATATATATATATATATACATATTTTTTTTTTCGATAAAATTGTATGCTTTCATTTAGTTTTGTTTTATTTTAGAATGTTTAAATCGTCGTTTTAACTGTTATAGAAAAAAAAATTATATTGTACATGACTAAAATATTACACAACACAACCTCGAGCAAAATATAATAATTTTTTCCCTTGTACAATAAATAACTATTTTTCCATGATTCTTAATTTTCATCAGTGGCGTCCCTGTAAACATGCTCTGCCATATTTTTAATCAAAGTAATGATATGCTACTTTTTTTTTGTGAAGTAAATATTATTTTTTTGAATTGTTTCTCATAAAAATGGTCTCTGGACTTTTTTTCATCCGACGCGACGGAACGGATTTTTTCACAAAGTTCATTAAATTCAGTGCTGTTCTCACTTTACTGTGAGTATTTACCATAATAAAAATACATTTACGTAATAGCCAAAATAGCCAAGCCCAATCTGTATGTACCTTACTAGTGTAGCTTATTCAATTGACAGTGGTTCAGTTAAATTATATTTTTCCACTTTGCGTTTTTTTGTTCATTTTGCGTTTTCATTTCTCCATCTTCAGGTGTCTCCTGACAATATTAAAGTTGAATACTATTTACTTATTTATTTTACATGTATATCTTGTTATTGAGATTTATTCCTGTTTAGACATTAAACATATTTTTTTTTATTTTATAATAACTTTAAATATCTGTATTACTATCATGTATTTCAGGACTCTGAAGTTTAAAAACTGTAACAAAAGCTCGGTTAATGAAGAATTTTTAACGTTATGTATTTCTGACTGAAGGTGTCCGTTATTCCTATCTGTAGAAATTTTCAGTCGTTAAACCTAAAATCAATATATCTATTTATATTGAGTATAGAGTATATTTATTTGACTACATTACAAATACATGTTTGTAGTACGTCATATAAATGACAATACTATATTATAATAGTGAATTGTTAAAAATATATAATACAGGATATTAGTGTAAAAATATTGTTAAACGTACTTGTGTCCCACGACGATTAAGACAGGAAATATCTCGGAACTCGAGAGTAGTAGAGAATTTAAATTTTGGGGTTGTAAATTAAAGCAATTGGTGCAGCTTTTTTACATATTATGTTACCCAATAAGCTTTTTGTTTTCGGTCACGTGACATCAGATTCATAATTATTAATAGACAATCTGTAAATTTTGATATTTCTATGTTCCTCCCGGTAAATATTTGAATCTCTCGAGCAAGTGCTAGCACGTTAATCAGCTGTTTTTTGTTTGTGTATAACTTAACCTGTAAATAGCACAGTTATTATTTACTTCGATATTTTGATAATACTTGAATCTAATATTTGAGGGATATGAAAAACCACACGAGGGGATCACAATAATAAGTCAAACATGATAAAATTGAACGAATCTACTAATGAAGATAATTTCATATTTTCACATGAACAAATGTAAACAAACAAACCTGCCTAGTCGCTATTTTCCTAGCGATAGTAGCGACACCATCGGTCGATTTACTCTCCTATAAAATGATTCCAACAGACTATCACACTTGTGGTATAAAACTATTAATTTAAGAGGGGGTTAACCCTATCAGTGGCTATTGGTGAAACAAGGAGCAGGAGAAATCAAAATACTCGAAGCTCGCTCAATGAATTCGAGATTTTTTTTTCACCATCTGAATTCAAAAGGTTGGATCTAGGCATCTCTCAGAGTGCTTTTTCAATTTTTATTAAAAATGACCTTGAAAAAATTTGCAGAAATTTTACCACATTCACTATTTTTTATCTCACTAGGTATTTTTTTTTCAAAAAAGTACTCTGAGAGGTGCCTGAATCATACATTTATCTTTCTTGTCACAAAAATTTGCAAGAATTCATCCAAAATCGCACCGTCAAAGTGATTTTTGCTGAACCCTGGCATACTCAATATTGGATCTCTTTTCTTCACTGATTCGAGCGCCCTCGCATAAATATGTACTTTTACATGGATACTATGGATGTTTGAATGGATTGTTGTTTCATTCATTAAATTTGGAAATAATACTGAAGCTATTCACAAAATTTTAGCACAGGAGATGAAACCAATAGAAGTTGTAAATGGGATTTTTGAAGTTTAGAATATTTTTTTTTAATAATAATAATACAGGTTTATCAATACATAATACATCAAAATACAAGGAGTATAAAAAATTATTCAGAAGTAAAATAATATTAAATAATATTTCTATAAAGAATATCATAAAACAGTTAGACAGTTACGTAAAACTGGTATGGAGACTGTTCATGAACATTTCAAACAATTTCTGTAAATTTTAGTGAGATAATTTGAGGTACAAAAATTAAAATAACAGTTAATCAATAAATAATAATAATTATAATATAATAATAAATAAAGAAATACAGATACACAAAGAACAGTAGTTAGTAATTTCACAATAGAGGAGGCCTTGATTATATGACGTACTGAAAATGGATATTAATTAGGTTTATTTCTTTGTGCAAGCATGTACTTTTTTAATCGATTTTTAAATTTGTAATTGTTATTTGAATGAATAACTACTGAAATTGATGAGTATTGGTTCTATTTACACACGACAAATTATTCGCCAATTATGTTGTTAGTTTATTAGATATACCAACATAATGACATGAAATGGTTCAACCCAAGAACTTTTATCAGGTATCATAACAGACCGAAAGTTACTAGAAATTGCCTTAAAATTCATGAATCATTGGTGAATGAATATTGACCACAATTTTCTATTTAATTAAATTAATTAAAATTGTACCCGAAAAAAACAATTTTTGAACAAAAATGACGATTTATTTTTCAAGGAATTTTGACAAGCTGATAAATAAATAGGTAGGAAATGAGAGCGGTGGACATTATAAGAGGGATTTATACAGCACGTAAATAAAATAAGAAATATATTATATTTTAAAAGAAAATCATGAGAATATCAAACAGACATAAAATAAAAGAAATAAAAGTGATGAAATATATAAATCCAAATTTTGATTGGCAGCTTCTCATTTATTATAATTCACTCAGCTCTATAAACACTCGTTTTATTTTATTTTAGGGGCTGTATAAACCCAACTATATATCGTCCACCGCTCTCATTTCCTACCTATTTATTTATCAGCTTGTTAAAATTCCGCCTGAAATAATTTTAGTTTTTGATCAAGTGAAATATTTTATTTAGTATGTAAATAATGTGTACTCCACATAATGACATGTTTTTTTGATAATTAAAAAAATAGATGGAAAGGCAGAAGTTATCCCTTAACCACACATATTTTCATAAGTTATATCAATACCAATCAATACGAAATATCGATCCCAATGAAGAAAACAAGAATTTTCATTTTTATTACCCATATTTGAGTTCTTCCTTTTAGAGAATACTTGACAATGTAATAAAATCAAGTCGGCTAGAGTGGTAAAAAGCGGCGAGCGTTTGGGTACCTATCTATCAGCCTCGAAGCGTTCAAGGTTAAACTTACTCTGAAAATGGGTAATTTTTATTTTACAGCGAAATGTGTTAAAGTGAGACACTATTAGATTTCTTTTATTTTGAGACTCCTCCCCTATCATTTAGAATTCTTACCTCGCCTTTTTACCCGCAAATTTACTTTGACCTTTTTCAGAAGGTAAACCCCTTCTTAAGAACTACAGATACTTCAATATCCTTTGTCTCACGATATCATTGGGTAACATAATATCAAAAAAATTGCACCAATTGCTTTGATTCAAAATTTCAATTCTCTACTACTCCGTGGCAAAATAAATATCTATCCATCTATTTATTTTTCCCATTGTGTGAAGTTACAAGTGTCCATTATCCTGCTTTTTATAAATTCTGCTGATTTAGCCAACAATTCAGCCTTAACTAAATCGTCTTGAAATCACTTCCTGAAACATATAACTTGCTCTGATCCCGAGTACTTTCTGAATATTACAATCTGTGCATTGTTTTTTACAGATTTAGTGGTCATAACAGACTTTTGATAATATTTCTTTTTTGCAGGATAGCATGTATGAGCCGTTCTTCACTAGATGTTTGGGGACTCGGCACTTCAGATTCTTTGAAAAAAATACTATCACTTACCAGAACTGATCCAGCTGTATACTATTGAAACGTGAAACCTAGTTATGTTTCAGTGAAAGATTTTTTATCGAGTGTTATGAAATAAAGAACCGAAACAGAAATAAATTCAAGTTTCATTGAATTTTGATATTTAATGTCGAGAAACCAAATAGTGGATTAGTTTGGTAGGACTGGAAATATTTGAAGTGAAGCAGCAGTGCCAGCTTGGATGAGTGACCTACCTGATGAATATCTAAGTTGATTCATTAGCTCTCACTTCTGTGGGTGATTGTAAGGGACTGCTGGTTGACATAAACAACTTTTAACAGTCTCTTGTTTTGAGCAACTTCAATTCATTCTGATACATAACATAATACTTCTTAAGTGATAATTTTGAAACATGAGTATTTGTATGAAGTTGTGAAATATCTGGGTCTGTCTGTCTGTATGTAATCAAATGTTGAATTTGACCCACTTCTAGTTGTCCAACCAACTTAAAATTTGGCAGGTGTTAATGACAATGTATCACAATTTTTTTTTAAATGGCCGGTCTAAGATGTCGGACGAGATTTGTGATTATGGTCCAATTCGATTCAAAATTCCACAGGGCTCTGTTCTAAACAGGTTGAAAAATACTGGAAATTGCTCTTTTCGATTCTCTCAAACTATAGTTTGAAACTGATTATGTAGCTATAAAGCTGAATTATAAGCAACTATCACAAATATTTTGTCTCCTTTTAACTTCACTTTGTGCCTATTCATAATTTTTTCAATTCGCTGCCATACCAATGAACACGTGACCAGACAGACAACCGATCACCCAGAATTTTTGTATGACTTTTATCCAAGAAGCTACAGACTTCATAGAAGGAAATGTATTTACAAATTTGCAACAATGGTGATTTTTAATGTTCTCTCCAGTTGAGATATTTGGAACGTTCAAATTGATATGTTTAAGAACATGTGTTAATATAATTTTTTCATAAAAAAATTGTTGAATCATCATACCTACGTTCTTCTTTTATTTTTTGTTGTTTAATTAAAGAAATTGTATATGCAACCACCTCACTGTACATCTATGTAAAAATTAAGCCACTGACCTCTGCTTAGCAAGTCCATGAATCATTCTTATTGTCATTATGAAATTGGTACTAAATGACTGTTCACAGATTTCATATCCAGTATCGAAAAGTTTTCATCTTGGGTATGGTGGTTCAATGAGAGTGTAAAGAATAGCTTGCTATATGTTGAGAGAATTACAATTTCTCCTCTACTTGCTCGCGGAAGGAATATCGACGTGCGCTGTTATCGGTGTGTCGCATTGCCACGTGGTCCGTTAATGTGTCGGATGGGGTAACAGGAGAGGCGCACAGTTGTGTTTATATCATTGCGTTCCTTGTTGCTCGTATAGATTTCTGTCTAAACTCCAGATAAATTCTTTCCGATACTATACAGTGTGTTCATAAAGTAACCCCCCCCCTGTTAACTTTTGAAGGGAGTGGAATTTTCTTTTGAAATTTTTTTTTGGTCAAATGGTAGTTCATAAGCTAGTTTTTGACAGTAATGAAAAATGCGGCCAGGTGCCATTTTGAATGACTTTTTTAAATGGCAGGGGGGGTCGAGTTATACCTCAATCGAATTGTCCTTTGATTTTGTAAACGACTGCAAAATTTCAGACAAAAATATTCATCCAAAAACAAAATGGCGGTACATTATGTTAGAACTTTTATAAGCGAATTATTTGAATAAATGGCTTTAAAACGAGCTTAATTGAAATGAAAAAATTTTGATATCTACAAATGTTCTCTGTCCCTCGGAATTGCATATGGCACCTGATTTCTGAGATTTGCTGAGATTCAATAAAACGAGGATTACACTTCTTATCTACTTATTTGAATTTTTTTTCAATATGGCACCCATCTGCCATTTTGAGTGACAGGAAGGAAGCTATTTCAGAAACCAAAAAATATTTTATCATTGTACCAAAGCTCTTTAAGGTTCATGTAAACCCATGAAAAAATAAACGGCAAATTAAAAAATTCTGAAAAAAATTCGAGGTATTTTGGCATTCAAATTGAATAATTAGACAGATGTAAAAGAAAATCTTATGAACAGTTTTCGAAGAAAAAAATAAAAACCTAATTTTTAAAGGTTATCAAACAAAAATCCTTCATTAAAATTCATTTCAAATATCATGGCATATCAATGTGAAAGTAAAAGATAATCACGATTTTTTCAGAATTTTTGAACGTTCCCTCACGATTTAAAAAAAATCAGAAAATCTTGTTGTAAAATCAAAGACAGTTGGGAAGAATCGCTTTTGGAAGTGATATTTATATGAAATTCAGCAGACTGGACATTGAGGAACTATTCGTACTATTTTTCAGACATAAAATCAAACGATTTATATTTTTAATAATCATTTTCAATGTAGTACATGAAACAAAAATAGTTCTGCCACTGTCCACAAGGTATTGCACAGAATAATTGTCACTGTCATATTTACTGTACAGCGTGGCCAATAGTTCTAGACAGCGGTAACCGATGTAATTTGTTTAATTTATCAAAAATTTAAGTTAGGTCGATAGGGGTTTGTCAGTTCATCAGTCGGATGTTGGATTGGTCCGCCAAAAGCCTTGGAGTCCTTGGACACAATTGAAGAAGTATGTAAGTAATAAGTTTTATGTTTTGCGATTTAAAATATCAGTTTTGGAAATAAAACAGGATGCAAAACATAATTGAAAAATAATGATAATCATAATAGTCTTTATTGTCCATTCCAGTAATTTTTAAATAACATTAACTTAAGTGCTAGGAATCGCACGTTAAAAGGTACGACCTCGTTAATCCTTGGCTCGCACAAGTTTTGACTTTTGAGGGCTGCCGTTCGGGGACTAAAGCTGGTTAACGGAAAAAACAATTTTAAAGCAATTTTTATATACATGAAAAATAACGGCATAATAGGCGGAGTTCAGCTTACAAAAATATGGATAAAAATAAATTATAGTGAGTTGTTCATATTAGCTGCTCTTTTTGAATTTTACCAACAATTTTGTTGTTTGTGCTAAAAGCAAATCTAATCTAGGAAGCAAGATTCAGCACGGACTGATTATATCTATAAAAAACCCATGGGCACTGCAACCCCGAATATCAGAAAAACAAACGAAAAGAATACAATAAATAATATACTGGTGAACCGGAAAAAAGGGCAATACCAAAGATTCCCAAGATTTCCTTCCACAGGAAAACCGACGGCACAGGCATCAGCAATAAACCAAAATCTAAGAAAAAGAATGACCAGCTTCGAAGAAAATGGTCCCCACCTTTCGAAACACTAAAATATATTGAAAAGATAACCCCTTTTAGAACAAAAGGTGGTTTCCGTGGTAAGCCTGGATGTTCTGCAAATCAACCGAAATTTGCAGACAAGGAAAATACATCACTGTTTCTGAAAAATGTGGTGGACACCCATTACAAAACTGAAGACTCCGCAAATTTTCCGAAACTTGCAGGCATGATTCGGCACTGGGGTTGAGTTCGAAAAACGAGGTCTCCACCCAATACAAATCTGAGGGCGCTGCAAATTTCCTGAAATTTTCAGACAGGACACAGCAAGGAACACTGAATTCGAATAATAAAGTGCACGAGGTCTCCACCCAACAAAAACCCAGTATTTTGACTGCATCCTCAAGATACATCCGCATTTTTCCTTAACTAGTCAGTCAAGACTGCCCTTCGCCTTATACATATTATATTTATATATGTATTCTATATCTCTAATGTAGATAATACAGTAGATAAATAATTCATTATTGAATAGAAAGAAATCACAAAATCATCTCCACAACGAACAAGAAATGTAATAATAATTACTATTATTAGTAATCCAGCTATCCGTAATATAGTTACATAATGCATCATTGAACCACATTTCCACAATTAATACCAGCTGATAATAATCATCCTGTGAGCTATTTCGCAGTACTTCGAATAATGTTGAGATTTGGCAACAATGCATTAGCAGTAGCGTTGATCGTTGGATATTCGGTAGATATTCCAGCAGAAAACCGTAAATTATTTGGAAATATTATAAAAGATTGCTGTCACTATGGTATGAAAAACATATCTTGTCAGTGCCATCTTACAGTTCAGACACGCGAAATATTTGACTTTATATGAACCTTAATAGCCATTTATTCGAAAGGATCCTCTTATGAGAGTATTAAAATAATGTTCCGCCATTTTGTTTGAAATTTTTGTCTGAAATTTTGCTGTCACCCCCATGCCATTAAAAAATCATTCAAAATGGCGTCTAGTCGCCATGAAAGATAAAACTTTTTTATTATTGTCAAAAAGCAGCTTATTGACTACCATTCAACCAAAAAAAATTTCAAAGAAAAATTCCACTCCGTTCAAAAGTTAACAAGGGGGGGGGTTACTTTATGGACAGACTGTATAGCAGTGTGAATACAGATGCGGAAATTTTTATACATAAAATGAGCTTCAATGGAGTGGGAAAAAGAATTAAACAGTAGATAAAAAAAGGTATAACACTCGCAGTGTTCGCGTCACTACAAGATATTGTTAAAACTCGCTCATGTCAAGTTAGTTAGGGAGTAGACGACGTAAATAAATTGACTTCCTCTGTCCCTTCCAATGTCTTCTGTTTCTTGTACACTTGTGTTGAGTTCACAACTTACTTTCTTCCTGGTACAAGTCGGGCGGATTTTGAAGCCCCTGCAAGTAGGCCTCTCAAGATTGAGTATTTTGTGGATGCTTGGGTTCATCTGGGTATGCCAATTTCCCTGATAAAATTTTGCAGCTTCCTCAGCTGAATCTTTTTAACGGCATCTGGGTTCAGTATCCTGTTCCCAAATCGGGTATTTCTCTGAGGCACTATTGCACGGAAGTTTCGTCATCTTCAAGGCCCCACCTATGATCCCTTCTCTTCTACCAAGAGAAAGGACCAGTTATATACAGCTTCTAGCTCATGCTAGGTGTGTCCTGCTATGTTTATATAAATTGTTTTGGTAGCGGCTCTATTTCAGGCTGCTGGGAATCTTAAGATGGGTTTTGGCCCAATTGGTGATATCCCTTGATCCCTCCTTGGCTAGTCTGTGTACCTCCTCATTTCCTAGGACACATGCGGCTGCACTGAAATCTATATGACATGTGACTAACTTTTCTTCGTCTTGCCAAGTTTTCCAAGTAATTTATTCACTCAGACACCAGCTTGAATGTGATATTGTTTGATCCCAGTGACAGTATTGCTGCTTTACAATCCGACTAGGTTGCATACAGGTGCAGAGGTGGTTGTCCTAGTAGAACTTCAAGATCTCTAAGTGGTGCCATTCTCATGGTTCCCAAGCAGGCAAACTTTGTTGAGTTGATTTCGTGCCTTGCTCTGCAAATGTACCTGGCCACCATACAATGGCTCCGTAAGTTATGGCAGGGCAAATAATGTTGGTATATACATCTATAAATATTCAATCTCCAGTTTTGGGTATCAGAACCCAAGTATTTTCGAATGCTCTTCTACATGAGTTCGATGAGCGACTTGCTCGTTCCAGGTTGAGTTTCCTCTATATTCCATTTTGAAGTGTCCAAATCTGTATAGATATTTATTTGATTAACTCTAAGCTTGAATTGTTGACTATTATCTTGTAAATCTGATTGTAAGGTGAATGACCATACTATCAGCCATGTTCCAATCATTGGCCACTTGGCCGCTCAATATTTCTATAGAATGAGAAATTCAGTTGAATTTCACCCAGACAAATTTATTTAGTTGTTGAATTGGGCATTTTGCTATCGATCGCACTGCGCATGCATATCTTGGAATGACATTGAATGGTTTGCGTGCACATGTGTATAAAATTAGTTGAACTGAAACGTCGTGTTGTGCAGTACTAATGCCGAAGTTGTGGTCACGAATTTGTAATCTGTCCCAGTTATCGTCATACCGGTCGGTAATTGGGACAATGTATTAATAATGAACATCATCTCAAAAATTCCTCATTATAAACAAGTAATTATAAAATTCAAGCCAATATGTTCGTTCATTTGTCTTTTTTGGTGTGATCAATTATCGACATGCTAATTTCCAATTAATAAGTTTTATAAACTGATGTCAAATCACCGGCCGATAAAACGAACAAAATTCTATGCCGATAGATGGGACACATTTGATTGCACCTATAAGTAGTGGAGCAATGGGTCTATCGGACCCGCTGTGTGTTAGAGAGAGAAAGTATGAGTTGTTGAGAGCATGCCGGTCGCTTCGCGTTTATCGTGACGCAGTCGAAGCAGATCCGGTTCAATTGTAATAATTCCTCAGTAGAGAGCATAAAATGGATTTTTTTTTGGTGAAATTGAAATCGAAAATTATGTATCTATTGAGTGTAAAGGATTGCGGCGGAGAATACGGGGTAGCTCAAAAAATATTTAATAGGAATAATGAAATATTAGGCGTTCAATGACGCGTATACGACGGAAATTTATTATATTTCACTACAGAGGGAGTGATAGTGGTTGTTAATGACATCCAACAATCGAAAGAAATAGTAGCACAATGTCTCCTGAAGAATACAGACGTAAACTCGAAGAATTTGGTAGAAATGTTCGAGAATTGAGTAACGATATTCAATTTTACGAAGATAAGAAGAACGTTGTGAAGCAACTGAATGATTTATCTATTTGGGATAGAGCATTACAACGTGAAACACCGCAAACAATATATCCTTTACGTAGGATCAAACCTCATCTACTGCATGGTGCTACTTTTTTCTCTTAACCACAAAATCAAATAATGTATTCCCGAAAACAGAAGAAATCGATCGAAGGTATACAGAACAAAAATGTTGAATTATGAACTGATGGGAGAAAACACGCTGTATTTGCTACCATTGTTCCGAAGAATACATCATTCAGATATACTGGTAGCGAGATTCAAAATATTGCGGAATGGTCCGATGAGGTGGTGATGAAGAATTAAAAACTCCAAGTGTCAAAATTGCTCGATTGTGGGATCTGAACTTTACACTATTTTTCTCATGTTATTGGTAGATAATAGAGAGATATGTAATATTAGCTTGAAAGAAATAAACCTACTCCAAATCAAATCGCATTCATTGTTTCATTCCAGCAAAATTATTATGATCAGAAAGTCATGCAAAGTGAGAGGACCGATCAAAAATAAAATTTACAATCATCATGCATGAAAGGTTTGTTATTCGAACTGAAATAATCCGCCAACCGTATAAGGTGAGGCTAAAAAACTGGGATTGGTAATTATCATATAAAGCGTTTGTTATTCGAACTGAAATAATCTGCCAGCCATGTAAGGCGAGGTGAAAAAAAACTGGAATTGGTAATTGACATGCATGGTAGGTTTGTTAATCAGAATGAAATAATCTTAAACTCATGTAAGGCGAGACGAATAATAAAAAAATGGAATAAATAACTTTTCCATCGAGATAATTGCGATGAATAAATTACTTTTTTATCTCAATGCTATTCAACGCAAACAACATTTTGCGCAATATTCATTCAAGCGAGATAGTCTGAAAGTCATGCAAGGTGAGGTGAATAATTAAAAATAAAATTTATAAATGTTATGCATGACCGGTTTGCGATGCTAATGAGATTTCGCGGTCATTCCAACGCCCATGCGAGAAACACGTTCTAGGCGATATCAAGTTACTCGAGACACACATTTTTTTATTCATCTCGCAAGGAATAAAAGCAAGAACGACGATTGTGAAAGCATCATTCCACAATACGAATCCCAGCCATTACAGTGAACTACTCGTCAGCGAACACCACCATATAATAAAGTAAGTTTTTTTTGATATAATAGTTTTTCATGTTGTTATGATTATGTGAAGTTCAAATAATGTTTTCAACCGATAATATTTTTGCTTTGCATGTATACGATTGAGATAATAGTTTAATTACCATCTTTCCACTCAGTTAAAGTGTTATTTGTTTCTCCACAACCGTTAGAGAATTTGCTCTTGCAATTACTTTGCTCTCGATATTGAACAAATATTCTAAGACATTTACCGTCTAATGCTTTTTGCCTGTTTTTCAATCTATCTCTCGGTAAGGAATGAATATTCTAACTCAGTTGTATCAATAATGATGTTAGTCTTCGCTAACATCAGATGTGAATTTGATTTAATGTAAAAATATGTGATTGTGGAGAAAGCATAGTTTGTTACTGGGTTTGCATGAAAATTCGCGATGCTCGTGGTTCCTCACGCCCGCTTTCAGCTAGCGCTCAGAACTTCTCATTCGCATCTTATTTTCATTCCAACCTTGTCACAAAAATATACTTTTCTATATTTATATTTTCCCATTAACATTTCTCGAATTCCAAACTCGAGGCATTCAATAGAAATTATGTTGTATTTTTCTTGATACTCGGTTAGAATGGAAATTTGTGATATTCGTGGTTCCCCACGTTTGCTTTTAGCTCGCGCCTTGTAATATATTATACTATTCTATACTTATATTTTTCAACAACATTTCCTGAATTTCAAACTCAGAACATCCAATTGAAATGATGCTATATTTTTCTTGATAGATGGATCTTTCAGCAATTAACCTGAGTGCTGCCGCCGCCACGTACAAGCCAACTGTTCCTCTCAAAAGTCTGCCAGTCGACCAACTTCACCTGATAGAGGATATTCGGGTGGTTGAAACAAGATACGGGGAAGCAATAGTCGTAGAACTTGTTGAAGCTAACGTATTCCTACCCAAGAGAGTTACAGAGGCGGTAAAGAAGTCACTACCGGCATTTACACCGAAAACTTACAACTTGGTGACCCGCAAGTCTTCGAGCAGCAGCAGCAGCAGAAGGGAGGTGGAGGTGTTCGAGATCCAGCCTGTCTAGTGGGAAAGAGTGATATAAGTGAGTTATATTTCTTTTGATTTTCTGAAATATTTGATACGATATGGAAAATTTCAATAACACCCTCACCAAAATCGATAGAACTCTCCTAGAAATTAAAAATAATTACTCAAAACCAATGGCTAGCTTTGCATTAAAATCAATTAGATCACATATCCAAAAATGTATCTCAGCTCTCAAAAAATATAAATTTTCAATTGGACAAAAGCGTAAAATTCAAACTAAAATTGGAGAGCTTAAACGGATGCGATTTTACATTAAATCTATGAATAAACATACTGCTTCTAAACAGAAGCATTCAGTTCGATGGATAGCTGTGAACTCCATTTTCAATTCCAGAATTCAAACAGGTCTCGTTGTGAACTTAAGTCATAAGGAAATCAAAGATTTTTTGCGTGATTCGTTCAGATTGGTCAAAAATAAAATTTTGAAGGCCCTAAAAGTGTTTACAATGTTGAAAGTTAACTTTTTATTCTGCGGTGATTTTGTGAAAAGAGCGAATGATGGTGAATTAGTTGATAGAAAGCACTTCAATACACCTAATACTATTGTAGACGCAGGAACGGATTTGGGTGATTGGTTCAGAATTGATGTTATCGATATAATTTTAAATAAGTTGAGTGAGTTCGCCGAAAAATGTAGTGGCTGGGCTTTGAGTAAAATAATTTCCTTAGAAGTTGCAATCAATAAATTTCAAATGGGAAATGGTTCATCTTATATCAGACTACCAGAGCAAATTTTGAAAAAAAGAGCATGTATTAATGTTAAGAATACAGATTCCTCTTGTTTTTATTGGAGTATAGTTAGTGCGCTCTATCCTGCTAAATCACATTCCGATAGAATACAATCATATCCTCATTACAGCACGGTTCTGAATACAGATGATCTTGATGCACCTATGCCTCTACATTGCATTACAAAATTCGAAAAATTGAATAATATATCTGTTAATGTATATGCTTTAGAACTGATTGAAAGCGGTGAAAAAACATCATTCTACTCAGTAGTACCTGTACGTTTAACTTCAAAAAAGCAGGAGCGTCACGTTAATTTGTTAATTATTCAAGATAAATATTTTCCAAAATTAAATGAATATGACGCTCCACCTGTAGATAACGAAAATGTTGAAATAGGATATCATTATTGTTGGATTAAATCCATGTCAAAACTTTTATCGAGACAACTGAGCAAATCAAATAGGAAAAAATATTTGTGTGATAGATGCCTCAATTATTTTCATACTCATCAAAATTTAATTGATCATAACATACTTTGTGAGAATATAAACGAATGTAAAATTTCTTTTCCGAAATATGACTTTGTTGAATTCAGAAATCATATTTACAAGCAAAAATGTCCATTCATAATTTACGCAGATTTCGAATCACAGTTGGAGAAATGTAAAACCAGAATTTCTGACAAAACGTTGAAATACCAACATCATAAATCTTACAGCGCAGGATTCTATTTCAAGTGTTCTTATGATGATTCATTGTCATTCTATCGAGGATATCGTGGTTCGGATTGTATGGAGTGGTTTGTTAGGGAAATGTCAGATATTGCTAAATTTGTTGAGTCGAAAATCATAAATATTGTGCCAATGACGAGCACGCCCGATATTGCTAATGCTACTGAATGTCATATTTGTGAAAAACCATTTTCCAAGCAGGATATAATTGTGAATGACCATTGTCACTTCTCAGGGGTATTTCGAGGATGGGCGCACCAATCACCCTGTAACATTAACTTCAAAAAATTATTTGTAGTACCTATCGCATTTCACAATCTCTCAGGATATGATAGTCATTTCATAATTCGAGATATTTCCAAACATAGTCGCGTGAGTGTACTCCCAATAAATAGGGAAAAATATATTTCCTTCACTCAATATGACTCTGAAACTAATATTAAATTCAGATTCATTGACTCTTTCCGCTTCTTAGGGGCAAGTCTCGATGCTCTTGTATCAACTTTGAAAATAAATGATTTAAACATATTGAAAAAAGAATTCAGTAGTTTAACAGAAACACAATTCAAATTATTGACGAGGAAAGGTGTTTTTCCTTATGATTATATTGATAATGAGGAAAAATTGGGTGAAACTGAATTACCGAATAGACAACAATTTTACAATAGATTGAATGAAACTAACATTTCTGGTGATGATTACACTCATGCTCAAAATGTTTGGAAGTGGTTCAACATAAAAACACTTGGAGAATATAGTGACTTGTATATGCGTACCGATATTATTCTCCTCGCTGATGTTATGGAAAATTTTCGAGAGTCATCTATCAAAACGTACTCTCTCGACCCAGCTTGGTATTACACTATGCCTGGATATACTTGGGATTGCATGCTCAAGTATACGAGCTGCAAATTACGGATATTGAAAGATGTAGACATGCTTCTGTTCATCGAAAATGCGATCAGAGGAGGAATATCAATGTGCTGTAATAGGTACAGTGAAGCAAATAATAAATACATGTCAGCTAATTATGATCCTGAGAAACCATCAAAGTACCTGCTATATTTTGATGTGAATAATTTGTACGGGAAAGCCATGTGTGAACCATTACCGTACGATGGATTTGCCTGGGTTGATACAAACATCGACGTCACTTCCATCCCTGATAATGCAGAGGAAGGTTATATTCTCCAAGTAGATTTGGAGTATCCTCCAAACCTCCACGATTTACATAAAGATTTTCCATTTTGTTCCGAACATCGTGCACCACCAAATTCAAAATTACCAAAGTTAATGTCCACTCTTTACGATAAAAAACAATATACGCTGCATTATCGAAATTTGAAACAAGCTTTAGATCACGGATTGAAATTAACTAAAATACATAAAGTTTTGAAATTCCAACAGTCTCCGTGGTTAAAACCCTACATCGAATTGAATACTCGATTAAGAACTTTAGCTACAAGTAGCTTCGAAAAAGATTTGAGAAAACTAGCAAATAACGCAGTTTTTGGAAAGACGATGGAAAATATTCGTAACCACCGCATTGTTAAATTGGTGCGAATGTACGAAGGACGTTATGGTATCAAAAATCTGATTGCCAGCCCTCGATTCCATCAGCGAACTGTTTTCGATGAAGAGCTTGTAGCTGTTGAGCTGAAAAAGTCTGAATTGATTTTCAATAAACCTTTATATATCGGTATGACTATTCTCGATTTATCGAAAATTGTTATGTATGATTTTCACTACAATTTCATGCTACCTACCATGGGAGTTTCTAACTGTAAACTGATGTACACTGACACAGACAGCTTCATTTATGAGTTAACCTGTGATGATGTATATAAAGAAATGATTTGTGAAAATATTGAAAAATTTGATACATCTGACTATTCTCCAAGTAATATTTACGGCATACCGCGAGTGAACAAAAAGGTTCTAGGTTTGATGAAAGATGAAGCTAATGGGAAAATTATAACACATTTTGCTGGGTTGCGCTCCAAGATGTATAGTTATAAATTGGATATTACGGATGATGATATTGAGAAGGAAAAAAAACGATTGCAAAAAAAGGGGATTAGTAGTGATGAATTAGATAGAGAATTAGAAAATTTGGGTATAACAAAAAAATCGAAGGGAATCAGGAAATGTGTTGTTAAAAACAAAATATCTTTCGATGATTATGTAGATTGTTTGAGAGCCAACACCGAAAAGACTGTAACCCAACAAACAATCCGTTCCTACGTTCATGAAGTGTTTTCCATCGAACAAACTAAAATCGGCTTAAGTCCACACGATGATAAACGCAAACTCATCACAGATTCATTTGACACAATTCCTTGGGGTCATTTTAGTTTAAAATGATTTTTTTTGTTTCAGATAGTCTTAAAAGTGTTTGTACGATGAATTTAAAGCAACTCTGCATAAAAACTGTTTGTGAAAATCTTAAAAGTGCTACAAGCTTCATTCAAGCATCACCCTTGCCAGTGATATTAACCAAAAAAGTTATTCAAAATTTTGCTCATTTCAAATGGCTACAGATTAATCGACACCAGCATGAAATTGATTTTGATATACTTATCAATTTCGAAACATTTGATAATTTTTATCAAGTGCGTCCTGATTTTCGGGAGGCATTACTGAATGTTAATAATTTAGAGCCATATTGCCGTCAGAACTCCTTTTGCGTTTGGATGAAATTTTATGAATCTGATGAATTTAATATATTACTTTGCGAAGGATGTGTGAAAGCCTTTATCGTAGCATGGGAACTTTCACACCCGAAAATTAAAGTGAATTTTGTTGTTAGACATAGCCATGAAATATTTTCTGATGAAGAAGTGCATACGGTATACCAACAAAAATCGAGTTGGTGTCAAAATTGTTTCACACACTTTTTATTCGATTTAAAAGATCGGTATGACTGTATAAATGACTTGCATAAAGATAAAAAAGTTAAATTTAATTGAAATTTTCCATATTTATATTATATTTTTTAACAAACGAAATGTAACTCACATTTTATATGTCATTTTATGTAGTGTCACCTTTATGAATAAATGAAAAAAATATAATTTTTTTGTGTTTTATTTTTTATTTCTCAAAAAATTATTCAATAAAGAAAATTATTCATAAAAATAAATCAGTTTCGATAGCATATTTTTCAAGTCGTCCAAAAGTTTGCTATTGGGGCATGTGATATCAAACATGTTCCAGTCAAAGTCTCCTACTTCAATAAGCTTCCTCTGAAACTCATTATACTTAAAGTAGGTATTTCCTTTGAAAAAATACATGTGTCCATCTATGTAGCGAAATGCTGAAGTAATACCATTAGGAATGTCTGGAAACACATCTTCTATACGTCCTCTATTAATGATGGAAAGTGCATTGATATCCATCCCATCGAATTCAATGAAGGAAGCATTATCATAAAAGATGTAAGATTTCCCTGCATACGTTTGAAAAACAGCATTCATTTTGGAATGTGTAGGTAATAAGGGAATGTCAATATCTCTACCGATTTGTAAATTGGGAAATGAGCTTGAATAGAATCTATTATTACCACCGACAACAAATAAATTCCCATTACCAGTTTGAAAAATGTGATTTACTCCTATAGTTCGTAGTTCTTCAGGTAGGTAATTTTGTAGATTCTCAGGTTCGCGCAATTTCACCTTTTTTTCAGATGTAATATCAATTTTCCACAATAGTTTTTTAACTATAATGTACAATCGATAGCTTGGAAATCCAGGTGCATACGCCAAAAACATAGAATCTGGGGAAGATTTTACTTCACATAAATTCCTAATGAATCCGGATGCATTTTGTGTGGAGAGTCGTGTGTTTGTGGTATGAGTTTTGGGTGTTGTTTTACGAGTGGTGCTGGTGGAAGTCATCTGAGTAGTACTTGTTTTTGGGAGTATTTGAGTAGCGGTTGTTTTTGGTGGTATATATTTGGGTTTTGCAACAAATCGGTCCTTTCGGTCATACAGTGCTTCGAGCCCATTTATATCATCACGATGTATGGGACGGAATTCAGTCTGATACCATGGGAACATAATTGCATTTTTTGTATCACTATGAGCTAATCCTAAAGAATGACCAATTTCATGAACCGCAGTCATCAGTAAATTTGTATATCCGTAAGGTATTTCACCGTTCCCCGCATACCATTTTTCTTCACTATCAAAATGAATTTCTATGCAAATGTCAGTTGGTGTAGGGAAGAAAGAATGAGCGAGAATGCGACCTGGACCATCGAGAGGAAAACCGCAATAAGCGGTACCCATACAAGTACTACGAAATTGATGCTCAAATTTAACGAATGATATCGTAATATCTGATCTAGTAGGTATTGTCATCATTTCAAATGTTAAAGTTGATGCATTCTCCCACATGGCAAAAGCTTTTTTGAATACAACAAGGTATTCATTATAGTCTTTATAATTGTTACGTGGATAGCGTGATAAATACCACCTCAAATGTGTTTTATTCCATTTAGTTTGCACTCTAAAATCAGTTTCAGCAAAATGACATCGGGGTCTCGCAATCAGATCGAGCGTTTCATCATTCAAATCTCCGTCCACAGGCAAATTATAACGTTCTTGGAAATCACTTAAAGATGTTGAAAAATCTACCTGTGAATTATTACTGACGTATCCATACGTTTCAAGGAACTTTTGAACGGCACTTGAATTGTTAGTTACTTCTGCTGCAGTGACTGACAGTGTTGTTGTTGAATTATCGACTACTGTGACTGACAGTGTTGTTGTTGAATTGTCAGTTACTGCTGCTGCTGCAGCGACTGACAGTGTTGTTGCAAGAAGCAATACTTTGTTCATTCTCAATGCTAGTATGTAGTAGAATGAGCACACCAGAGATTATGATACCCCTAATATACTATATATAAAAAAAAATAATAAAAAAAATGTTTTTACGAATTTTATTTAATTACATAAATCATACAATAATTTGTTTCTATAATAAAATAGATATTCTCTTAAAGCGTTAGCGTATATGCTATCTATGGAAGATGCTTGACAAAATCCGTTTACAATTTCTTCAAGAGTCAAATTTGTTTTATTTTCACGTAACCATGACTTGATTATATCAAAAACACCTCGATAATAAGCACAAAAGTTCAAAGCGTCCAGCATAGCTACTCGATCTGAAAGTACTCCCATATGTATATTGAGAACGTCAGCGACTTCTTGCTCAGAAAGTTCTACGTTGAGAACGTCTTTGGAAATTGCTATGCGCTTGATACCGCTTTCGATGTACTGAGTGACGTGAACCAGATCTCCGCATCGTATGGTGATGGGATCATACTCATCTAAATAACCATCGACTGAGGTTTTGAAGAAATTTTCCTTTATCGCCAATAGGATATCGATGAGAGTCGCCCACTCGAAAGTGGTGAAACTAATTTGACGGGTTGAAAACTGCTGTTTCAAAATGATGCATGTACTGAAGTCTCGAGAGGGGCTCAGACCGCAGCGAATCTCATACAGATTCATCGGAAATACCATTAACAATAGTTGATTTTCTTTTTGGGCAGCAATTTCGTACCGTTCAAGCACCTTGTCGATTGCGCAAAGACGCTGCTGCTTATAATCATCATCACTATCACACATTACTTCAAAATCAGTGACACTACTGCTACGACTACTGTAACCACTGTCGAGAGACATTTTCAGTTAGACTGGAAAGCAATATATTCCTGCATATGATTATATAGAATCAGATCACGTGATTGTTGTGATTTTTGTTGGTATTGTTTGACTTTGCTGCATGAATATGAGCAAGATTAAAAACAGGCCCATACATTTCATATAAGTTGTGCGTATATTTCATAAGATCCTATACAAAATCAGCGTTTTCTATCCAGCTGTTATTTTTGGCATTCAAACCAAGCCATTTAACGTACATTTTACTACCTTTTCTTCTCAACACTTTTTCAACGAGATAAATCTCAGGATTAGCAGTTTTTTGTAATTCCTCCCCATAGAAAGCACCTCTTATCGGTATACCATGCATATCTTCCAACATAAAGGTGGCAGGATTAGTAATGTTGGTTTTGATGATTTTGAATAGTTCAGTAGTCCAATTAGGTGTATAACCTTTTTCAAAAACGTGTTTTGCTTTACTGATTCGCACAACATCACCGACTTTGAACTTTCTTGGTCCAGCTATTTTCAGGTGGGTGTATGTTGATTTGAGGATTTTTTTCTCGTTCGATTTGTTTACTTCGGACGGTTTCATACCAGTCTTAGAGTGTTGAGTATCATTGTATAATTTTGTGATTTCAGGTAATATTTTCAACCATTTGTAGGTGCCATTCAAACTGAAATACTTGTAAAGCCTTTCTTTTAATGTTCTTATGACACGTTCAGCTATGGCTGCTTTCAAGGCGCTGTACGTATTGTAGTGATTTATTCCATGTTTTTTCATCAAACTTTGAAATTTACTGTTGTAGAATTCTGTCCCCTGATCTGTCTGAAGATTTTTTGGACAACGTTTTGTATGTTTCAAAATATCTGCAAACTTTTCAGTAAGTTCCGCACCCGTCTTCGTTTTCAGCGGTCTAGTCCACACGAATTTCGAGAAACAATCTATAACGACTAGAATGAGTTTGAAATTTTGATTTTGATGAGCGTACGGCCTCATTTCAGCCAGATCCATTTGCCACAAATCATCCAATCCTTTGATGATGGTTCGACGTCGGGGAAATTTTTTTCTAATTGGTCTGTGTAGTTCGTTTACAAGTTGAATCTTCTCTTTGGAAGTCATAACTGAGGTTAAAGATAGAAAAGCATTACATTTATTGTTTTGGTAGATGATCTAACTTGAAAATGTTTCGTTGCTGATTCTTCCAATGGTATCAATGACAGTTTTTGAATTTGTTCTATTGGATTCTATTTTGGTGATTTGTTGTTTGAATCGATTCAACTCCTTTTCAAATTTTTTGTTTGATACTCTACTTTGCTCCATGAATATTTTCACATCCTCACTGTTTGATTGAATCACTTCAGATATATCTTCAGTTTTTTTTGATATATGATTACGAATATTTTTCATTTCAGCTTTATAATCCCTATCAAGTTCATCACACAGAGCAAATAGCTTCTTGTAGCGTTCTTCGTTCATTTGAGACAATTGAACTAAGGTATTGTTGAGATTTTGCATTTTTCCATCAGATTCTTTCAACAATGTACTCACTTCATTCCGAATATTTTTCATATCTACTTGCATTTCAGCAGAGTCGGAACTCAGTTTATGCACAGATTCCATCATTTGCTCGGTACTCCGATCTATTACTTCAATTTTATTTTGAATACTTTTTAGATCAACCTGCATTCTATCAACCAAATTAGTAATTATTTTATTTATTCCATCCACATATTCTTTGTTAGCTGCATCCGTACCGATTGTAGGTCGTTTGACATTACTCAATTTCAGATTGTCAAAGTCGATATTACCGTCAGGTGTGTGCAACAGACCTCCGCCAGGGTGTGCGAGATGTTGCAATTTTCGCTTTCTGACTGCGTTGCTGTCGCTACGCCCAAACTTATCGATAGTCATTTTGAAAATGAGTATGCAACGATCAAAGCACAACATCTTATAAACAAATTATCGAATGATTTCAGCTTCTTTGAGCTCATTGATTATGGCAAGAATCTCATTATCATGGGAAGAATTTCCGGCATCTTTGGAGGCAATCAGTAATTTAAGTCGTTCGCACAATTCATTCGGATCATCCCAATAAATATATTCCACAGGTTTAGTATTATATGACATGTGTTCTACAATAGGTTTTTGATGAGTCCGTAAACCAGCACCAGACGTTTTTCGATGATAGCTTGCTGGAGGAAACATCGGTTTGATAATGTGTGTATATTTGTATCTTTGGCTACTTTTTTGGCGACCCCGAGTATTTTTGTGAGCGCTTGATAATTTTAAAATCTCTTTATATGCTTGCAAATCCTCATCATTATAGTTTTCAGGCATGTTGAGAAATATCAACTCATATAGGCCGGGCGTTCCTTTAATTTGATAATTATCTATTATAATATATCCGTAACGTTTATCAAAATCGATTTGTTTCCGACCTAAAAACCATTTTGACCCAACTCCATCATATACGGGACCGTATATTTTATCAATTTCATCGCTCTTTCCCCAATGTTTCATAATATAGGGTTGAGACATCTCAGGATACTGGTCAATATATTCCTCTAAAACATCTTCAGAAAGCGGTATCGGAAGATCACCTTCTTGCTCTCCCTCATTTTCCTCAAATACATCAGCATCATAATCCAAAACATCACCCGTATCTGCAACATATTCGAAGGGTAATGACGTTTTTTCTTGCTCTTCAACTTTCTCTGGTTTAGGTTCAGTTTTCAGCTCAGTTTTGATGGTAGCTTGCGGTGTTATATTCATTAGTTTCTTCAATGGAGTAGATAAGGGTTGGAAAAATTTCTGTAATGATTCATCTTCTTCAGATTTACCTAATTTTAACGCTAAATATTTTTTTCGGATGACATTTGCAATTTCATTGATTTTATTCTTTCGAATGACATCAACTTCTTTGCTTAGAGGTTTCATGATTGTGAATGATACTTCGCAACTTATACTGCTATACTTATATATTTGTCGAATCCATGACGATAACGACCTGCATTCGAATCGAAATCTTTCACGATCACAATGGGTCCAAATCGATTCGAATTCCAACATTCAGCACACAAGCTCTTGAATTGATCGAAAGACATGTCAGGTGAAACGTGTTCATCGAATACATGTTTCAAATTGATTTCATCCTGTTTGAATAGCACAATCATATTGCAATTGTCCCGTATCAGCTGTTTGGGGATTTTTGAGTATGTCTGACATAGATAAGCAGCATCAATGTTCTTGTGTCGGCACATAGAGTAATATTCTCGAATTTTCTGCTGACTATCGCATGATACATCATCGAAAATGAAAATGGAATTAGATTTAGCATCGTGAGGACTTATGATTTCTTCATTTTCCCTAAACGGGTGATAGCCTACACCTCTAACTTTCTCTAATATCTCTTGCACTAGCTGATATTTCGGTTGATACAATGATTTGGAATATACGTAGATGTTTTCGAATTTAGCACCATTTGGGTGGAATAACAATGTAAGGATGGCGTTTGTCTTTCCGCAACCGCTTGGTCCACAAATGATTGCACGAAAAGAATTAGGTAATAATTTACCGTGCTTCCCCTCAACACTGCAAACTTTATTCAAAAAGTCTAAATTCTCGATGGGCAGTAACTTTTCCTGTTGAATGACCTTCATGATGTGAGTATAAGTCAAGTATGTCGCGTCTATATATTAACGCATTGACAACATCTCTTATCATTATCAATGTTAACTTACGAAGGAGCAGGTGTTGTCAATTCACTCATCAACAAGCTCCCGTTCGAGTTACATTTACCGGGTTATTCGTTTTGTGGACCAGGCACCAAATTGGAGAAGAGATTAGCACGAGGTGACGTAGGTGTGAATTCTTTGGATGAGAGTTGTAAAGATCACGATATTGCATACTCTCAAAGCAACTCTTTAGAAGATCGACATAAAGCTGATAAGGTATTGGAAAATAAGGCCTGGGAACGCGTTAAATCGAAAGACGCAAAATTTGGTGAGCGAGTAGCTGCTTGGTTTGTTACATCAGGTATGAAAGCTAAACGTAAGCTTGGAATGGGAATGCAACCATCCTTTCGACGTACCATTCTTCAGAAAATTATCAAAAATTGGAAACCGCATCCGAGTAATGTTAAGAAGTCTAGCGCTTCAGCTTTGCGGATAGCTAAAATGGCTTTGAGCCAAGCTGGAGGTCGGAAAAAAATACGTATACCAAGAATTATTCCATTCGAATCAAAGTCTGGAGGAATTCTACCACTCATACCCATATTTGCTGGACTTTCAGCATTGGGTTCCCTAGCAGGTGGAGCAAGCGCAATCGCTAAAACGGTTATTGATGCCAAAAATGCTAAAAAGAAACTCGAAGAAGATCGACGTCACAATAAATCTATGGAGCATTTGGGTTCCGGTTTATATCTGCGCAAAACATCTCGAGGATTTGGGCTGTTTCTGAAGAAGCAGTCACAGCAACGCAAAGGCCGCGGTCTCAACTTGAAAAAACAAAAAAACTCCTGTTGAAGCTACCCAATAGAGCATTATATGACGTGGAAATCAGTCAGTGTGCTCGTCAACTGAAAATACCATATTTTCGTGGAGTCTTCATGCGTGACACTTTGCCAGCTTGTGGACCTTGGTTACGAGAATGTGCTGTATTGAACTTGGACTCTCAGATGAACATGGGTACTCATTGGGTAGCTTATATTAAAAATGGTAATGTTGCAGAATATTTTGACAGTTTCGGGAATTTGAAACCTCCAATGGAATTAGCACGATATTTTGGGAAGGGGGTACGAATCACTTATAATAATAACCATTATCAGAATTTCAATCAAAGTAACTGTGGACATCTTTGCCTACAGTTTCTACTTCATGATGTCCGTTGAAAACGAAACGATTAGATTTAAATCTTTGAGGGATTTCACTGATGCTGAACTCCAAGCTTTGTCTATTGACTATTTGATAAGAAATGCAGGACCCTGGGAGCTTTTGGATGTGTGGCATAAATTACCCAAAGCCTATCAACTTCGCTTTGCTTTGCAAATTCGTCTACCATGCTTCATCCATCATCCAACTGAGTTTGGACTGTCAACCATATCACTAGAAAAAGCACAATATGATGGACCTGTTAGCGCACAATTTGAATGTTATTATTGTAGGAATAAATGATATTTGTATCACTCAGCTTTTTTGTTTCATTCTAGACCTTCAATAGGTATCGAAAACTCAAACATATCAGGAATATTGGTTTTTTATTTAAGGTTTGTAACTGTTTGATGTGTGTCAGTCATGTCTATGATATTAACGTTAACAAGTCGTTCTTCGACACTTTCTACTGACTTCACTCCACCCATTCAGCTAGATTCTGATTCGGAATACAGTTTGGCTTTATTAAGTTTCCATTCATACAACAGTATACCAAACATTGAAGAGGGTACAAAATTCTATTACTACGAAAACGCTGACAAAACGAAAAGTAGAAGTATTGATATCCCTGCTGGATCCTACGAAATTGATGATATTGAGTCTTTGATAAGTAAACATATTCTACCTAAAACGTTTAAGGAGGCACCTGAGGAATTTTTCTATCTCAAACCCAATAATAATACTCTGAAAAGTGAAATATTTTGTCTGAAACACCAGATAGATTTCACTCATGCAAATAGTTTGGCTCACATTTTAGGATTTTCACCTACTCTCCTACAGCCCAACATTCATTACGCGTCCGATCTACCTGTTGATATTATTAAAGTACGTACGATACATATAGACAGCAACATTACGTTTGGAGCCTTCTACAACAACGTACCATCACATACGATATACGAATTTGCTGTTGGTGTTGATCCTGGTTACGCAATTGACGAAACACCTAATCACCTAATTTATCTACCTGTTTCACATAGGAACGAAATAAACAATATTACACTGCGTGTGCTTGACCAACATTCCCAACTGATTGATTTTCGAAACGAAGAAATAATAATTCGACTGGAATTGAAGCGGAAGTATGGTGTTAACTATCTATAAGAACCATTCATCAACATTCAAACCATCAGTCTTCACCAAGACTTTTAACCACCGACAGCTATTAACAGTGGAAAATAAATTGTTTTTGAAATCTCTTGGTTACCATGTTGTCGAATCAGGTGTTCAACATTTTCCGAAAACCGCAAAACGATGAATCCATACAAAAGGTAGAGTGGCGGACCTACTACCCCTATGTCAAGTCTTTTCGAAACAATGATGCTATTGAAATCAACATTAACCAGTCAGATGCCTACGATGCATTGTATGATAGCATGCTTTTCATTAGTGGAAAGGTTGTGAGAACCAAAGGCGCTGGCAGAGTATCATTCGTAAACAATGCAGGTGCCTTTATGTTCCAATCAGTCAGTTATGAGCAGAGTGGTAAGGAATTGGAATCAGTTCGTGAAGTTGGGATTGTGAGTACTGTAAGAGGCTTCCTCACGTACACTGACGAAGATATCAGGCATTTGGCAACCTCAGGTTGGACCTTTCCTAATAACGTGGGCGTTATTAATACATCGCATCTAACATTCAATATGCTCATACCCGTAAAGCATTTTCTAAATATTTTCAACGATTATCAGCATGTTTCTTACGGTAAACATACTATCCGATTGGTACGGGCTGGAAATGATAGCAACTGCTTCAAAATAGAAGAGACTCCTGGTGCACTAACACCTGCGACTGAAGTTTCGCTAGAAATTGAAAATATTGAACTCAAGGTCAAGCGAATTTTTCCTCATGACCAAATCAAATTGCAACTTTTGAAGGCCATCAAAGCTGACACTCCTATCCTAATGCCGTTCAGAAAGTGGGAGCTACATATGTTGCCAGCTCTGACGACGGGTGCAAATAATGAAATATGGGCTGTTAAGACCTCCTCATTCCTGGAGAGCCCTCGCTATGTGATTGTATGCTTCCAGAAGGATCGAGATTACACCAAAGTCAATGCGGATCCTACATTATTCAATCATACGAATATTACCAATGTAACGCTTACTCTGAATGGGGAAAATTATCCCAAAGAAAATATGCATCTGAATTATGCCAAGGGGAATATTTCGCAAGCCTATTTCAACTACGCACAATTCGGGCTCAGTTACAAGAATACTCATCAACATAATCCTCTGTTGAGTTTCAGTGAGTTTGTCGGCAGATCTCTCTTTGTCATCGATTGTTCCAGAAGGGACGAAAGTATCAAAAGTTCCAGTGTTGATGTAAAGCTTGAAATCGAAGCAGCTGAGGGTTTTCCTGCTAATACTCGTGCCTATTGCATAATTGTGCATGACACTGTCATCGAACACCTCCCACTCAGCGAAATCATTAAGAAATGGAACTGAAGGTATGCTTCTTTGTCAGTGTCTTCCAGAAAGCCATCATGAGAATAGCTGTTGTAGATATTCAGGGATTTGTTATTGAGCAACAATTCCAACCTAAGGAGATAGCTGTTAGGACTGGAGTTCAATGTAGTAACTTTTTATTGCTTCCAAACAAACCGTTTTCCTCTTTGAGTAAAGAGGATAGGCGATCTGTCTGTTTTTTGGAGCGAAACATTCACGGTTTGAAGTATTCTTCCGGCTTCGTGGAATACCACCAATTGGATAACATTCTCAAAGAAAATCTGAATGATGTTGATATTATCTATGTTCGAGGATATCAAAAGAAAGAGTTTTTAACTTCAAAATTTCAACAATCAAGTATATGCTTTCCACCACGCATTGTGAATTTGGAGGATTATGATAACACATCATGGTTGGTTCCTTCATTCGTCAACGATGGTATTTCACCTTGTATGCATCACATTCGCACGCAAAACCAAAACAACTACAATTGCAGCCTCCGCAACGTTGATATTTTATATAAATGGCTTTATGATATGCTTCCAAAATAATGTGCATTTTTTTAATGGAATAAATAAAATTTTGAAACATCACTCTTCCTCTTATTTTGATTTTGTACACCCACAATATATCTTTAACATACTTACTGAGTAAAAATGGATACATTTTCGTAAATGAAAACGGTAACATTTTTATCAAACTTTTTTCATATACGACTGCGGCTTTCGTAAACGGAAACGTTTTCGTAAAACGAATGCACGCATGAAAGTGTTTACAAAAACAAAAACGCTTCTGTAAAACAAATGTACTTGAGAAAGTGTTTACGAAAAACAATTACGTTTTTTAAAATGCGTAGGCTACGTCACTTCTGACAGTCAGCAAAGTAAACATCATCATACGTTGAAAGAAACTAATATTCAATTATATATACTTATAAGTCGGGTTGGCCGAGCGGTCTAAGGCGTTGTGATGTTAAACTACGGTTTAACATCACAACATTTACATGAGTTCGAATCCACACCTAACTTATTTTAATTCTATTAGCGATTTGGTGACGTTACGTTACTTATGACAGCTGGTGGAATACATGACATCAAACGTTAAGATTTGGGAGTCAATTATGATTAGTACCACCTACATCTTATTTACCAATATTTATTCTTGGGAACACCATACATACTCATCCTTCTGCCATTTGACAGCCAACCACCATGCTATCTTATGTTGATCTTTCATGGGACGCCTATTAAATATTTTTGAGTCACCCTGTATTCTCCGCCGCAAGAATTCTTACAATTGAACCGGATCTGCTTCGACTGCGTCACGATAAACGCGAAGCGACCGGCATGCTCTCAACAACTCATACTTTCTCTCTCTAACACACAGCGGGTCCGATAGACCCATTGCTCCACTACTCCTATAATTTTCATAATTGTTGTTTCAATGAAAAAAAACACCATTTTGGGGAAGATAGACATTCTTCTTAAAAATCCTATTTTATTCGATGGGGACGATCAATCACCTCAGCCTGAAACTTCCCGAAAAATGTCTTGAACTAGGTACTCAGTTGTGAAAGCCTAGTAATGTCTACAATAGTCAGTAATCGTGAATTCAACGGAATACCTCCTTCCCCATTAAAATCTATTCTATCGTAAACTAATGCATCACAAAATGATTTCGTTCTAAAAAATATTCTAACACCATTCATTCATTCAAGTACCAAAAGTAGTGAAAGGAAAAAAATGAAGCGAAGCCAAAGGAAAAAATTCCTGCAGTCAAAAAGAAAACAACTGAGAAGACAAAAAGAAGAATCAATATCCAGAAAACATTCTGAAAAAAAAGAATAATGAAAAAACCAAAAGCCCTCGCGATTGCAAAAAATAAAAAAAATTCTCTTCCGATATTGAAATCGAAAATGTTTCAACCAAATCTGTTAATTCGTAGTTGGAAATTGGAGACTAGCTGATTGTCACGTATGATGATTACCGTTTTCCAGGTCTGATTATTGGTATCATTATCAAAAATGAAGAGGAATTTATTGTAAGAAGGATGCCCAAAAGTGGCCCTAACTGGTGAAGGCCAAATAAGGACGATATCCTTCAGTGAGGAACCACAATTCCTGAATAAAATAGGGGTGTTTGAAATTTCAGAAATGAAGATTTGAGACTTTGTCACAAATGTTGTATACCAAAAAGTTTTTAGAAATTTTTATTATTAAAAATAATTTATTGTAATAGAGCTTTCATTTCTGATGTGATCAAGAAAGAGGACGATAGTTGGGTCGTACTTATGCCGGTGACTGGTACAGGATGTTTTACAAATGCGTTTTTTCAGATTATTTTTCGAATATTTCCGTTTCTTTCATTTATAAAATTGATTTCATATTACGTACCTTTCAATAAAAATAGTTCAGTATTTTCACAAAAATTGTCATATAAGGAAAAATAGCATATGCACAATTTTTTGAAGTTTGAAGTTTGAAGTTTTTTGAAGAACGAATGTTCTTAAGTGGACGATAATTGGGATACCTACCTTAGGTATTTGCAATTTATTTATTTTTTATGTTCTGGTTCCCATGAAAAGGAAATTCCTCTAATTTTCAGAATTCATCGTGAGAGCCATGGATACGTTGCTAAGAATTGGTGTTCTTAAATTTCTGCAGGCTGTATGCCTCAGGGAACATCTCTCGAGGCATTGAGTTCCAAAGCTTTGCCATTCGCTCGATGGACCGCTAACGGTGGAACGATTGATAATATTTTCGTAGGCCTTGAAAATATCTATCAAACAGAAGATCGCCAACCTTTCTGCAGTGTTCCAGAGAAGTGAGAGAGCTTGTAAGCGAAGCATAATCAATATGACGAATGACTCCATTTTGGACATATAAAATTTTCATTGTGTGTAGGGGATACACTCCACATATGGAAACAGTATTTCAGGATAGTTTGGATCTGTACCCTATGAACCATAATCAATTGACGGGAAGTTAAATGCTCTTGGCACAAAATAGAAAACCAACTTTTTGAGAGGCTCTTATGGTACTGGATCTCACATGGTTATTCCATGTAGGTATAAAGAGGCTAAACTTTACCAAACACCCTGATATTTTTCAACAAGGGGGAGATTTTTGATTTAGGATAAAAAAGATAACATCAAAATCTGTCCCCAGCAATCCATTGTGATCAATAGTGATGATACTACCGGGAAGTTAACTCGGTTGTTATATCTTAACACCGATAGCATTAAAAGTAAATCCCTAATGGTAAATGTCCTTCTCCAGGAATATAATGTAAATATATTCTGTTTGACACAACACTGGTGTAATGTGGATCAGATAAGCAAAATTCACTTTGATGGCTATACTTTGGCAAATTCTTATTGTCGTAAAAATTTCGTAGGAGGAGGCACAGCAATATTTGTAAAAAGTATCAAATTTAAAATAATAAATTCACCTGTTATTCAAGAGGAGAAAGTATTTGAATATTCTTGTATAAACCGTTATTTGAATAATCTCAAGTTTGAAGTCATATGTGTTTATCGTTCACCTAAGAGCAGCATTGATTCTTTTTGAGAGAAACATTAATTAAGCGAGGTGTACCACAGGGATCAATCCTGGGTCCCCTTCTTTTTCTCCTGTACATTAACTCTCTACCATCTGTTCTCTCCAGTTCAAATTGCCAAACTTTTCAATTTGCTGATGATTCATCTATTATTATAAACAGCACCAATATTAAGGTTCTTGCTGACTCAGCATCAAGTGTGGCAAAGAAAATGGACGGGTGGTGTACAGAGAACTCTCTGAATTTGAATTCTGATAAAACTGGACTTATAATGTTCAACCGGACCAAAAATATAATTGAATCTCCGTATGTTAGATTGAATGAAAAATCAGTGCCGGTGCTGCCATCTATAAAATTCTTGGGGGTTTATATTGACTCTAATATGAGCTGGGAATTACATGTGAATACCTTGGCCAACAGACTGGCTTCGGTCTGTGGTGTAATTAGATATCTGAGAGAAGAGGTGTCAGAATATGGAATGAAAATGTATTATTATGGACATGTCCAGTCAATAATCGCGTATGGAATACTTTTTTGGGGTTCCAGTTCAAACGAAAATAAAATATTTATATTGCAAAAACGAATATTGAGATGTATTCTTGGTCTTGATTATAATACCTCCTGCAGGTCATATTTTGCAAATCATGGGTTATTGACAGTACCTTCTTTATACTTTTTATCTCTGGTTATTTTCGTAAAAAAACACCAATACTTGTTCTCTACAAATGCAGATGAATATTTAACTGAAATGAATATGTTAACTCGTAACCGGGCTGACCTCAGGATTCCACATCACAAAACTGCCTTTTTTAAACGGAGTACTGAATACAGAGCAAGGAAAGCTTATAACAGGCTGCCAACTCAGTTGAAAGATATCAGCAATATTCAGAAATTCAGAAGTTCAGTCATTGATTACTTGAAAGGAAAAGTATTCTATGAGTTTGATTTTTGTGAATGATTATTATTGTTTCCTGTCTGTCGAGCAAAGTTTTTATATTTACAACATGTTGAGTCCGTGAGGTGTGTATTTTTGTAATGTTTTACTCATTCTGTTACGTGATCAGTGTATTTTATTCTTTTTTTGACGTTGTCCATGTCCTTGATGATTTTATGACAATAAAGATATTATTATTATTATTATGAAAGGGTATTGCTGAAGGTAATAGGGTGCATCAAAATGAAAGACTTTATTGCTATGGATACTACTGAAATATACGCTGGCCTCTGTGAGATCGGCCTTTCTAGAAGAAAAACATTCTTAGAGTTTGGTCGCATTGAATTATACCAAGGTGTTGTTTTATTGACCATTTGATATAACTATGTGAAATCTATTTTACTTCCAGTGAATTTTGATTTAACTGTTTTGTGTATATATCTGGAATTTGTTTCTTATATTTTCAGATAACGTACAATTTGGGCACAGATAAAGGAATCGTTCCAGAAGTACCTGGATTCACAGAATTTTTATACTGCCTAAGTACAGCAGTACTTTTTCATGCAGCGATTTTGGAGCCAACGAATCTCAGACCCAGTTACTGGAAATTTTTACATGCCAACTCAGGAGGCAGGTAAGAAAATAATTCAGAGTAATAGATTGGTATTAGTGTTTTCTTACTTTATAAATTTTATACTCAGAACAACTATATGATCATAACTATCTATTATATGGCTGGCGAATCCTTTTTTTTTCAATAAGCCAGTACTATCAAAATTTTTAAATTTTTATATGAGAAATTCTTTAATGATGAGAAAGAAGCTTCTAGTTCGAGTACTGATGAATGTTGTTTCCGAAAATTTATTGGATAGGAATGACTAGATTTGCAACAAATCTTATAATGAGATTGCTTTACTGTTCACACCAATCACAACACGATCTCGATTTAGCTTGATAAAGAAAATGGAAATTAAGATTAGCTCCGGATACGATCTTCCCGCTGAAACAAAATATATATACCGGGTGGCCACGAGATTTGTTACGTTACGCTATTTTGTTATTTTTAAAGATAGAAATTTGAGCTTTGGATATGTTGTATGAGAGGTAAATATCAATTATTGTCCGTATTGAAAGTTGAAATACGACTTCCGGTTTCACCGGAAGTGACATCAACTTTTGTATTTCAAATGGAATACTCCAATTATTTTCATTATTTAAATTTGTTATTCCATTCTGAATCCAACCATATGCTATATGACGTAATTTGAAAATCTCAGGTAGTTTCACAACGCCAAATTAAAAAAGAGTATTGGTCAAGTAGGCTTTGGAAATGAAAAATGGGCCCATTTCATCGGTAAAATTAAGTAGACTTGATAATTATCTATCCATACAAATAAATGGGACATCTATTTATAGCAACTGAAAAGCTGTTCACATAATTGTACGTAACTCGCTTTTTTTAAATGAAAAGTACCACATTTATTATGTTCAAAATTACGAATGAACCATGTTTTAAAGTCTTGCTCAAACAGAAGCAACGTCTTGTAGTTAATTTTCCAGACAAATCCCAACAAGTGGATCAGGGGGAACAACCTCTGCAGGAAAGTCAAACAATTCAATATCTATAGTAGGCGCCTGTGAAACAGACTCTATTCCTGTAGTTTTCAAAACTCATTCATTATTTGCATAAATATTTCATTATTCAGGGTATTGGTCAAGTAGGCACGCGCGCAGCCAGTAAGTGAGAGATTAAAAGAGATAGGTAGTCAAGTTCACGTGATACTATCCAACATATGAATGAAAAAAAATAAGCTTTTGAGGAGACAACAAATAACTTCACTATTAATTTTCTATCTCTGAACTAACAAACTGAATGCCTAATTTAGTATTTCACCTTCTGATGTCAATGATAATATGAAATATCTGGGAGCCTGGGGAGGTAAGAGGTAAAATGAATGAGTTTTGCAAACCATCGGAATAGCGTCTATCTGACAGGCGCCTACTAGATTCTAAATAATTTTTCGACTAGAGAATATCCCGCTGAACCATTTGTTGGAATTTCTCTCGAAAAAGAAGGACAAGACGTTGTTTCTGTTTGAACATGATTGTAGAAGATGGTTCATTCGTAATTTTGAACATAATAAATGTGGTACTTTCCATTTAAAAAAAAGCGAGTTACATACAATTATGTGAACAGCTTTTCAGTTGCTATAAATAGATGTCCCATTTATTTGTATCATAGATAATTATCAAGTCTACTTAATTTTACCGATGAAATGGGCCCATTTTTCATTTCCAAAGCCTACTTGACCAATACTCTTTTTTAATTTGAAACTACCTCAGATTTTCATTTACTTCGAATTGTGACGCAATTTTGAGAACAAATTACGTCATATAGCATATGGTTGGATTCAGAATGGAATAAAAAATTTAAATAATAAAAAAATATTGGAGTATTCCATTTGAAATACAAAAGTTGATCTCATTTCCGGTGAAACCGGAAGTCGTATTTCAACTTTTAATACGGACAATAATTGATATTTACCTCTAATACAACATATCCAAAGCTCAAATTTCTATCTTTAAAAATTACAAAATGGCATAACGTAACAAATCTCGTGGCCACCTGTTATATATTTAATTATATTACAGCATCTCTTTTATTCACACCATCAATGCTTTCCTTAGGGAGGGACATTTTTCCACTTCCTTGAAATTTATGATCGTTGAACCTTCTCTGACTGCAGACCACTCAGCCTACTTTTTTCAAAATTTTTAGCATAGAAGGTGGATGTGGGGAAGTGGGTCGCGTTTTTACACCTCTCTATATTTATTTGAATGTAGAACTGATTCTATGGTATGGCCTCCAAAGTAGATGTATATAGGTACTCATCTAGAAAATTTGAATCTTGTGCAAAAATATATACTTGAAATAATGTATCGAAAAAACCTACTTACCCTAGCGATGACTTATATACAGAATCTGGTACACTCGATGTGAGACAACTCTATTGCTTGAATATTTTGAAAAATATTAAAAAAGGTTCCATAACTTTATAGCCAATGAACCATTGCCATGATACTAGAAACAAAAACATAAATGTATTTCATCCACGTTGCGAAAAATATATAGGTCAACGTAACTTTATGACATTCTACCGATACCCATAAAAGACACTAAAAATAAAAATAGCTTCAAGAAAAAAGCCAAAATATGGATATTGAACCAAAATTTATCTTTTTTGGAGATTTCATAAATCAGATATGATTCGGACATTCATCAATGTTCACTACTTGATATGATCGAGTTACTTTAATGAACCTTGAATTATATACAATGTCACCTTCAAGTATTGTAAGCCTATGTTTTTGATCTGATTTTAATGTGTTATATAATCATGTATCTATTCCTTTTATTATTATCAATAAACCTCGAATATCTGTATGTATTAAAAATTGTGTAATACTGGGTGGGTTACTACATATTTTAATAATTTTAATATTTTACTACACATTTTAATATTTTACCGATACCATGTACCTATGCTTTATTATTATTGAACTTTTCTCATACTTTGTTTGCCTGAATGTGTTAATACATGCATATACTCTACTGCGCCTGTTTCCACATGTTTCAAAATTTTACCAAGTCTGTATACTTATTTACCTTCGCTCTATTATTTAACATGTATAGAGATAATTATTAACACTTATGCTCATACATTCACAATAGCATGAAAAGTCAGACACAAGTGGTGAAGCAACCTCTAGTTAAAAAGGGGAACATCCTCCATGACAATTGAAAAATGAAAAATGCGATTTATTTGTAATATCTAACAGAAAACAACTACTTCCCCGGCAAAAGCCTCGCTGGACATTGAACTACACCTGATAGATATTGTGAAAAGACTGAGTAACACTTTGAAAGTTATTTTTTGACATAGACATAAAAAAAATCAACTATCTGAATGAAAATGCGAATTGCACGCAATTCGGTTGCCTAGTGATCGTTTTTTAAATTTTTTCATTTTATATGTTGTAGTGGCCCATTATGGGGTAACTAGACCACCCCGGTATATTTTTCATGCTTGAATGCACTGTATATCCTTCTAGCTGACTCAGCCATCCGCCATACTTCAATATAAAGGCCAGTTAAAACTAGAAGTTGTTATTTTAATGAATGCCAAAGTTACCGGAGATGTAATAATACCATAGTGGTCCACTTACCAAACTTTTAGGGTAACTGTGCCAAATACAGGAAATAAAAACACCCAAAAAAACCTGATAAAAAAAACAGGAATAAAAAACGTAAACCACCTAGGAAGAAGTAATTAAGTAATTATTTCCTGTTTGTTTTTTCTGGGGTTCTTCTCCTGGGGTTTTTATCGTCAAGGATTTTTTTTTCGGGTATTTTTTTTTAGTTATTTTTGCCGTTTATCAACTGGGCCACCGCAGTATATTTTGAGCGAAATGTTCTCTTGTGTAATTTACAACATTTGCACCCTTTTCTGTCTTCTGACGGCAATTTCTTCCATTTTCTAGAAACAGAAAGCAAAGTAGTTAACACATGTGGGTAACTGGGCGTGTGGCCAAAATACCCCAAATTGAACTGTTTCAGGGGTATCCGGGCCACAAGATCTAAATCATTCTATGGAAATCTCAACCCCCAAATAAGACAAATTACGTGATGTTTTTTGACATACGACACACAGAAATATAAAAATTTGCGAGGGAACCAACAGATGCATTATTAGATTTTTGATAATTGCCAATGGTAGTTCGGGTGACTAGTAACCACTTTTATGTGTCTAAATATCACTAGAGGTATCAATGGTATCATACTCCGTCAGATAAATTTCGACGATGTAATCTCCGAGTTTGCTCTGAATAAGACAAGGAAAAAATGTTTTAAGTTTTAAATTAAACCTACTACATTTTCTATTTTGATGAACTTTCATTTTATACTTCCTTCCAGCAATAGAGGGCCTACACAGCCTCTGTGCTTAGGGCCTCGGAAACTCTTAATCCGCCACTGGGTATCATCAAAGTAACTAGGTGATAGGTGCCCAGTTACCCCAGTGGCCGAATTATCCATATTTACCTTAAATGAATAAGTTATCAACTTTATGAAAAACTATTAAAAAAAGTCCGCAAGTTTTTCTATAAGTTCGAGACTTTATAACCATATACCATGTCCCAGAACAATGGGGACAAACTTGTTAGTAAAATCTATGCTTCAAGTGCATATCTCTGAGACAGTTATTATCTGAGTTACAGAGAATTGAAAGTGGCAAAAAATAGAAGTTGTCCAGATTAACTCTATAAAGGCACAACATTCACCCATGAAATTCATTGTCAGTAGACTTCAGTCAACTTTCACGCCGCTGGATTAGTATCAGTTTTGTCTTTTTTTCCTAAATTCCAATAATTCTTGTACAGAAAAAAATAAGAATAGATTTTATTACCAAAAATACCAACGGTTTTCAAGATAATATGGGAAGTTGAATAAATGCAAAATTCTTAGGTGATTATTTTGTTAGGAATTTCTTTGTCATTTGATTTGAATGTTGTAAAAAAATACTTTACCGTCATAAATGCCCTAAGATTTCAAAATATTTGAATTTGCACTCATTGGGAATTCTACAAGGCAGCGCATTGGGGACTCTAATACGCACAGGTCATGAACTTATGACATAAAATTCTAACTTGTCAAACCAATCCATAATAAATTTTGCTGATGAAATCACACTATTAATGACTACTATAAAAGATATTTTATAAAGGACCTTTGGCATACCTGTTATGTGACTTATAGAAAAACTATTATATTCTTTTCTTGTAGTTCTTACTAAATAATATATTTTTTTCCAGAATTGCCTGCATGAGTAGAGGCCCTTTGGACATTTGGGGCCTCAATACTTCGGACTCACTGAAGAAGGTTCTAGCGCAAACTAAAACTGTTCCAGTCGTATTATTCTAGAGATGACAAATTTAACAACTTTTTTTCACATGATTTTGACATTTCAAGCAAAATGAGTTAAAATTTAAACAGGTGTCTATGAACCGAGTAGCTATACAAGTTGAACTACCACCACTTAATGAAAATTTAATAGGGTACTAGTCTATCATGTAGAAACACACCTGGGAAATCCGTGAATAATTATTCTGTACACTAACTTATTCATACGCTCCGCTGAACATTGCATGAATCGAACACCTATGTTTCAACTTTCTGCCTACGAAGTATCGATGTTAAGTTTCTATGATCACACGAACCCCACGCTACTTACAAATGTTTAGTCGATCTGTCATATTTAGTAAGTACGTGACATTGTGTGGTATTTACGGAAAATTCATTTTGACTTATATTAATAAGTTGATAATCTAAAAGGTATTGATTGATCACTGTGGATCAAATGTGATTCGTGCTTAAAAGGAAAATGTGTTTGCGTTCTTGGAAAGTTTATTCGACAGCAACTTCATTTACTTTAACTTTAATTTTGTGCTGTGTTATGAATGTTCTTAAAAAATGATATAATTTTGCAATTTTCTATCGATGCTGACACTTCTTTGAAATCATCAGCTTCCATATCACTTTCGAAAAAAGAGAAGAAGCGGAACAAAATTGAATTTTACTGTCTATGTTCAGGGGCGGCGCTTTCCTACACATACAGAAGGTGATTTTTTTATTCCAATTTCCCACTTTTCCACTTTTTTTGGTGGGGACAGCACACTATATAATTCTCGTTAAGTGGTCGTAATTCACCCTGTATAGGACCAAACATGAGATTTTGTATAAATCAATATATTATGTCAGTCCATGAGTATTCAAGTTGTCAGTAGTTAACATTATGCAATTATCTTTAATTTTATATATTTTTTTTGCAATAATAATAATTAGCCAGGCTCTGAATTTTCAATTACTCATTCAAAGTGTTCTGATATTTCTATTGAGTATTGAAACTAATTGAAAGGGGTTACTTGAAATTTTGTATAAAAGCAACTAAAACTTGAGAGTTATCGTTTTATCATAAAAAATTATCATATACCTCACAGTAAGTTATTGACTAGTTTTTTAAATTGAATATGTCTGATTCAATCCTTGAAAGGGCCTCAAGTGCTGATAGCAATATATTTGGGCCAATTGAGTCATAAAAAAAGTTCTTGAACTTTGTCGCACAGTGATGAATATTGTAAAATAATGAATATCATGATTTTAGTTCGAAAATATGAATAGGACATTCATAAAATCTGTTGTGGAATAAATAAAATAAATCACATTTTTCATTTTTCAATTTTCATGGAGAATGTTTCCCTTTTCAAAAAGAATATCATATTCAATCAATATTACGTAATTGTTGTCATCTTCCCTATAGCTCTCACAAGTCTCTCAAAGACTTCTGATGGTGCTCCTAGGAATGAGGACAGTTGATGAAGAGAAAAAAGAAAAATGAGTTTGAAGAATGATAACTCTTATTGGCAAAGTGGAAGGAAAATAAACATCAATTATAATACAAGCACATTTCCTAAATAAACAACGCTACATAAGTCAAAAAATATAAAAACAAACACAAAATCCATAACAGAACATTAGTATTGTAAATTATTGTCGTCGATTTATTGAATTTTTAGATTTTAGACTAAATTGAATATAACCAACTATAAATTAACGTTAACATTTTATGACTACCCCAAGAGCAAAAAATAATTTGAGGTATAAACAATATGCACAAAATACACAAAATTGTGGTCTTCTCAAAATAACGAAATAGAATGAGATAAAATAAAATAGCACAAACGTAGTATAAACTGTTATGTTGTAGTAGTTTTTGAAAGAATGTGAAATTTCGCCGAGCGAGTAGAAGGCTCTTCCGAGTTAAATATTTCTCAGGAAAACGTTGTTTTCATTGAAATACTCAATAGGCAATAGTAATTTATGTATCAAGTGAGTAAAGAAAAATAAAGACGCCGTAAAAAAGACTTTAGTCACGAGTTTCATACAGTATTTTTTCTACAACTGTCAAAAAACACAACCAATTCAGATTTTTTTGCAAATATGAAATGAATTTGGCATATTTATTGATGAATAATTCGAACAAAGTTCGAAGAGTATTGTTTAAAATTGTTTGTTTAAAATTGTTTTTTCCGTTAACCAGCTGTCGTCTCCTTACGAACGACAGCCCTCAAAAGTCGAAACTTGTGCGAGCCAAGGATTAACGAGGTCTTACCTTTTAACGTGCGATTCCTAGCACTTGTATGCCGGAGTGTTTCAAACAAATAATAATAATAATAATAATAAAGTCTATTCATTATAAATTACAATAATTTTTTATAAAATTATCCCTTTCTCTTCACACTATCCCGCAAAATAGAAAATTTGAAGCGAATATTGAAATAACATATTTATCGAAGTCAATATTATTATTATTAATGTTGACTTCACTTTTGAATAACTAGTCCATCGAAAGTAAGTTTTCATTTTCTCAGATTTGTCTTTAAAATAATTAAACAATTTTCTAGAAGCTACGAATACCTCTTTCTTCCTTTGCACTATGTCAAGGAAATCTCATATTTGCACTATCCACGATTTTCTCCGTTTAATCTTCATCACTTTTCATTTCTAATTAAATTAAATTCATAGTTATCAAGAATTCGTTATCTGGATAGATGCCCAATTTCACAAATATCATTAATTAATGATGTCAACTAGTTTATGACGGACAAACAGCCGCAGCTACCTTGGATTACTTAGTGTGGATTAGGTCCAATAGTTCCTTACGGCCGTTTGCACGAATTCTAGTTAAGTTGTAGTTAAAATTAAATCCACAATTCAATCAAAATGTCTTTGCACCACATGGTTTAATCTATGATTAAGTATTTGAAAGCATCTTGATTTAATTATTAGTTTATAGTTAATCCTTATTTAGTTAAGCCAAATTATTAATAAAGTTGGTGCAAACGGCCGTTAGAGGTATATGCTATTATTGTGAGTATATTCGTCGCAATTATTTGGAATTTTGATAATACTTTCATTTTATAGTAAAAACGCTAAGAATATTATTGGTGAAAAATTTGTATATCAGATATTTATAGGTTATTAGTGGCCAAAGAAAATGAGAACTGGCTTTATGACAGGATTTTGTTATTATTCGGATCTGTCATTGTTGTTGCA